>JAQMRL010000007.1:6908380-7540798 GCA_035578175.1 Catonia carolina | reverse complement strand
CACATATCAGAGTGCGTTTTGAGCCCCAGGGTGGTCGTACCCCGGATTTTTGATTTTTTCCTGGGGGTTTCAAGAGGCGAGAAACAAAAAAGATTCTCATCATTTTTTCGCTAGGAGGCCTCCTTATAGGTTAGAATTTCCGGACAAACACCGCTACACTCAGCTTTATATACAGGGTGATTCATGAAGTTCTCCCCCCACTTCTACAGCACATTGTACTAGTAAAAATAATGAAAAAATGTTATATAAACATAGGTCCGAAAACGCTTCGTTAGCGAGTTACAGCTAGCGAAAGTTTCGCCTGGATTTCAGTTCACCAGGTGAAATGAGGTCTTCCTGGAATTGTGGGTAAGGTAGATTAAGGGGCAAATTCAATCATTTCTTATGGTTTTTGATCTGATAAATTGAATAAAACAGGTCCCAGATCTGTAAGTTAAATAGTTTTTAAGAAAACCAGTGTCAAATGCAAAAAATGGAGTGAAAAAACTTATTTTTTCATCTTTGGGCAAGGATAACTGTGTTATTTCACCAAGAAACAGTTAAAATTTTTCAATAAAACATGTAGAAAATTTTATTCTGAACAAACCGGTGTAAATTAAGTACACAGAAAGCGAATAGATGTTTGATTAAATGAGTTTTTATTCATAAGAGTACAAAGTAAAATTAACCGGAAAAACTAAAATGAAAAAATGTGTTTTTTTCACTCCATTTTTTTGCATTTTGACACTGGTTTTCTCAAAAACTATTCGCTTTCTGTGTACTTTATTTACACCGGTTTGTTCAGAATAAAATTTTCTACATTTTTTATTGAAAATTTTTAACTGTTTCTTGGTGAAATAACAAAGTTATTCTTGCCCAAAGATGAAAAAATGTGATTTTCACTCCATTTTTTGCATTTGACACTGGTTTTCTCAAAAACTATTTAACTTACAGTTCTGGGACCTGTTTTATTCAATTTATCAGATCAAAAACCATAAGAAATGATTGAATTCGCCCCTTAATCTACCTTACCACAATTCCAGGAAGACCTCATTTCACCTGGTGAACTGAAATCCAGGCGAAACTTTCGCTAGCTGTAACTCGCTAACGAAGCGTTTTCGGACCTATGTTTATATAACATTTTTTCATTATTTTACTAGTACAATGTGCTGTAGAAGTGGGGGGGAGAACTTCATGAATCACCCTGTATATAGATATAAGATAAGAAGAAGATAAGATAAGAAGATATGAAGAAAGTATTGTGTTCATGTCGATTTTTTGAAATCGAGTTTTCACCGGATCTACACGTTTTCAGACCCCCTGAACCCACACAAACATGTTTTTACCGATTGGTCTGTGTGTCCGTGTGTCCGCGCGCGCGCGCGTGTGTGTGTGGTGAACAGAATATCTCAAGAACAAAACATCGTACGAACTTGAAACTTTAAACTTGAGTTACATATCACTACCGGACCTGCCACGAACATTTTTCATCAAAATCGGTCAACCGGAAGTAGTAGTTTATTCGTGTAATTTTTTCACTTTTTTGCGATTTTCTCAAAAGCTGGTCCTACGATTTTTTTAAAAATCGCGCTGGTTTATTAAATTTTTATGCTCTACATGATAGGTTAGGCTGCATGTTTGCTGAAATTCTTGGTGAGGCTGTTTTCACGTAAAAAAATTGTTTTTTTTTTTAAGATTGTGGCTCTAATATGCATTTAAGCGCAAAACTGTATATAATAACAGTTGTAGAAAATTTAATATCCTACAATTTTTAATTAAAAACATATTTTTGTATAACGCTTAGTTTAGCGGTAATTAGCGATTTTTTGTTTTCTTCTCACGAAAACGTGTGAGAAATTGATTTTTTTAAGATTTCGGCCTTAGTATGCATTTAACGACAAAAGTGTATATAATCAAATTTATACGAAATTTAATAATCTACAACTTTTATTTAGAGCGTTTTTCTCTACAGAGCCTAGTTTAGCGTAAAAGAGTGATTTTCCGTATTTTTAAGCCTAACAGGTCGATTTTCATTTTGCATCTTTCATATATGATTAAAATAAGGTTATGTTTTTTGAGGTTAGTTTTTTGTTTATTACTAATGTTAAGTTATATTCGTCATTATTTGCATTGGCAAGAGAAAGTTGTGTGAGTGTTTCACACCAGATTTTTTTAACATTTCTAATGTGTGTGCATTGCAATCAGTTCAATTTATAACAATAAGCAACCCCATGACCCACTGAGATGAGGATGATGTGTATGACGTGTAAATGAGGTGTAATCTTGTACAGACCCAGGCCGACCGTTCCTGTGAGAGTATGGTTAATTGAACCCCAACCGTCAAAGTACACCGCGATGGCTTAGACCCAAACTGACGTATCTACAAAAAGCTAATTTTTCAGGAGAGCAAAAATACCGCAAGAAAAATGTTTGTCAATTTATAGCAGTCCCTATTCACCAGTTTTTCACCTAAATTTTGATATTTTAGAAATACATACTATTCTCTTGATAACTAGATAATTGTTTAGTCGTATAATTAATTATTTTATTATAAAATAAGCGTTTGAAATAATTAATGCGCAGATACGTTAGTTTGGCACTGTCATTTTCCTAATAATGCGATCTTACTAACTGCCAAACTAACGTATGCACGCAACATTTTACTGAATAATGTTATAAAATTATAACAAAATTTTTTATAGCTGTAATCCAGATGTTATTTCTTACACTTTTACTCGAGCATTCTAGTATGATAATTGTGAAATAAAAACATTAACTTTTTTATATGATAAAAGGAAAATGACACTGAAAGACAACTAAAGTAAAACATTAAATTGTTTTAAATTTTTTATTTATCTAGTTATAAAGTAATGTACAAAAAAGTATCTAATAAAATGATAAAAATAAATGACAATAGAAGAAAAAACAACTAAAGAAATTGAATATATGTATTGTAATAATTACAATTACAGCTGGAATGCTACTATTGTTATAAAATTAAGATAAATTATCTTGTAGAAAATGATTATAAATCAATTAAAAGTTTATTACAATTGGGTACTACATTCAGTTGAAATTATTTTTGTTATGCCATTAAATTCTACACAAATTAGTAAAAGATAAAAATTAATAACAAAAAAAGTAAAACAAAGTAAAATATTACATTAATGTCCTTAAAATTACTAAATACAGCTAGAATATTAGTCTATTATTACAATATTTTATTCACAAAGGTTCTTTATTTACTGAATTCAGTTAAAATGATTATTGTTGTACTAATAAGCTTTAAAAAAGTAGTATTAAATATGTATACTTGCAACACAGTAACTGCTATGATAATACTTTAACAAAAACAGAAAATATTGATAAAAACAGAAAAGCAGAGCCTAAAAAAATTAAAATAGTATTATCTTATTACTTATTAATATAAACATTTATAAAATTGAAAAAATAAATTTAAAAGAAATTAAAATAAAAATAAGTCTATGAAAATAACTAATGATTTTGCTGAGACTAGGCCTACTACTAATTTTCACTGTCACAAAATCCTCCTTCTGAATGAGATGGTCCACCAGCTGTAGTTTTCAGTTCGTTATAAAACGAATGATAAGTTGGCCTTATGACACCACTTTTACAAAGCTCCATTAAATCATTATATTTTTCTGATGAAATGGGTAGTGGTTCTGTGTACGCTGTTTGTAGAACATCATTCACTCTTACCAAATTACGACCTCTACGAACAACTTTAATTTTAATGAATTCAGAATCATCCAAAGAATACTTAAAGTAAATATGCTGCAAATCATCTTTTCTATATTGTATCCATTTCATTTTCATCCAATTTACATCATTTCCATCAACATCAACCTTTTTATTTTTAATAATAGATTTTTTTAACTTGCTGAAATCAAAAAACATTGTCTGGTCCATTTCAATAACATTGTATCGTTTTTTTTTTTGGCAAGCTGCTCTAATGACTGTATAGAATCCTGAAGGGTCAAATATGCTAACATTTTTTTTAGACTTCTCAATCATACCATGAATGCTGTCGACCTCCATTTGAGAGTGGCCTGGTTCAAAGAATACCTGATTAATAACGGGAATATTCAGAGAATCAACACTGTACAGACACAGAGCAGCTACATTGACATTTCTGTTTTGCCCACCACATGTGTCTGACATGAGGTGGACTTCTTTCCCATCAGCAATCTGCTTGAAGTAGTCATACAAACATGACGAAATTTCCAAGGATCCACGTTTCGCAACACCTTCATGCCAACAGTAACAATATGAATCATTAAGGCCCACATTTAAAATTGTTAAATTGTATAAAGCAAGTCTGCGTTTATAAAATATAGCTTTTGCGTTGGTGGAGGGACAATAACATACAGCTTGTAAATCGAACTCTATGAGATGTAAATCTGTTTTAGCTTTTTCTTTTTTTTCATCTCTATATTTTCGGGCGAGTTCTTTATTTTTCAAATGAAGCAAGTGAACTGGTTGCTGGGATTCTCTTTCTTCTTCTGTCAGCTTGCTAAATACAGCCATCACTGAAGAGGAGTACAAAAAATGTTTTTGAACAGTGGAAGCACCGGTGGGACAAATGTATTAGTTGTAATGGAGAGTATTTTGAAGGGGATAAGGTTCTTTTAAAAAAAAATTAAAAACAAATAGTTTTAAAAAATAATTCCGGTTTCTTTTGGGTACCCCCTCGTATTTGCAGTTTGTACACCCTGTTCTTCAATATTTAAAGAAAGGTTATTGTGACTGGCCTGTTCTTCAATTTTAAACGAACCAATATTAGTAGGCCTTCTTATAGTCTTCTTTCTTCTGTGGCTGTTAGACTGATCACTATCAGTAGAATCGGAAATTCTGCTTATACTGTAATTGCTTACATCAGAGGAGTCCCGTCTGCATTAGCAGTAATTGCAGAACAGTCGGACGTTAAAAAAAAAAAAAAAAAATCAGAGGAGTCAGAGAAAAGTTCTACTTCTTCATTTTCATGTATTATTGAATAATAACTATTTAAGCGTGACTTACTTTTACATGTTCGAGAATACCTTACATGCAGCTCTTCTTCAGGTTTTTCGTACTGAAATTCACAAGACCTACTCTCAGGGCGGCACTGGGTAATTTCATCAATCCCATCGGCTCCAAAAACATTTATCAATTCAATAAGTGTAGTGACTTGTTCATCATCCATCTCAGACTCGGAACCCTCCAATATTTTAATTTCATTCCCTAAAAAAATCCCAAAAAATTTAATAATTGTAAATAAACACCTACACACATATTAGATATTTAAAAATTATAAATTAAAAACTGTATTTTACCTTCCGAAATTTCCGTGGAAATTTTTACATGAGTATTTGTACGTTGTATTTTATGCAACATTCACAGTATTTGACTTCTTTGACTTGAGCCCAGGATTAAGTCAAACCATTACATTTCAAACACATTTATATTTATTGTAAACTAATTATACTATTATCGTTAAGATGATTATACTATTATTGTTGGTTAAATTGAGATTTAATATGTCAGATATTTATAGTGTGTAAAAGGGTGCCTAGCCATTAAAGACAGAAGAAAATAAAAATACAGTTTATCAATGACTTGAATTATAAGGAACCACATTATAAGACTAGCATTATGCTGCATATTTATGAACGTACAAACATATAAAAAAATACGGCTACATACAAATTTTTTTCTCCATTTGGTTTTATGAGAATGTTTATATTTAGTTACATTAGCTAAAAAATAAACATGTACCACACTTTGAGTAGGACTTGCAAGGCGAGTCATCATAAAACAGATTGTTGTTGCAATGTATACTTTTTCTTCCCTAATGTGTGTACGTTGCAATCTGTTCAATAAGGAACTCCATACAGCAATAAGCATTGCTTATTGCTTAGAACAATAAGAAACCCCATGACCCAATGAGATGAGGATGATGTGTGTTAAGGCCAATCGCACCCCCGTTAAGTGATTCGTATTTCCCCGCTTTTATTATCGTCGTTAAATACACTGATTTTGTATTAATAACCTTGTTCCCGCCTCTTCCTGCATACTTGTCTTGATTTCCGATGGTGATCTCAGTTCATGACGTAATTATTCTCCCACCCACTCACATTCCATTCTTCCCGGTTAGCACACTCACTGATTGGATTCTGCGGCATGTAGACTGTTCGTGTCTCCGCTGCGCCGGCCATCCTATGGCGTCGCTTCTGCAATTGTCGTTTTGCTTCGTTCATTTCTGATGTACCATACATCATTTCAAGTGTGATTTTACTCATGTGTGTAATTTATAATCATTTGCAATTGTTCTTGTTTTCGTATCAAACATTAAAGTTACAGTGTGAATCGAACCCCGGACACGTGTCGCGTGGACGCCTTTTCTACACTTCAGGCCATTCAACAGGTAAGCGAATTAGTCTATTTTGTTGTACGCTTTCTAGTTTTGTGTTTGTGTTAACCAGTGATGTCCTGCTGTTCCTGCAGTTACTTATCGTTTTACCTTTGTCTCCCTCAGTGTATTTTCCATCGTTGTATCTTGCTTATTCAGTCGTTTCGCCGTTGGTTTCTGGCGCCATTAAATGAAACTAGGTCCTCCGGAATTAGTCGTTTATGCTTCAGTTTACATTAATCTGCCATGTGTCGTGCATAGTGGGTTGATGTCCTACAGTTACAAGTCGGCTTACCGCTTAACTCGTTTTATCCAATTTATTTTGGGTTATTTTCAAATCTCCTGCCATCAAGGCGCTAACATTTTGGTCCGTTCCGGGCAGGATATTTATCAGTGCATATTTGGAAATACAGTCTATTGTCTTAATTTTTTCAATCGTCAACAATTTCAGTATTTTGTTTAATTCGTTGTTGCATGGTGTTACATACATTCATCGTGTCATTTATTGTGTTTCGTGTCTTACATGTGTTCAATATATTAATAAAAACATTAATAAAAATATTAATATTAAAAACAATTTCATTTATTCAGTTAAAAAATACGGGGTTAAGTTGCATAACAAATGCAACGCATTATCAGTCTTGTGACGCTTTCATTCAATACAAGTTGCAACCAACGCTTTGCTGACGTCACAGTAGATCGGTTTAGTGCTATATCTTTCGACACGGCCAGAATTTGGCTAGAGTCGCCATTTTTTTCCTTCGTTCTTGTTAACTGGTTCGCGCAGCTTACAGCGCATGCGTGCCCTCTCTCTCATTCGCTCTCTCTCGTGCTGTCCGTCGATACTGGTAGCGCTGAGAGAGTCACTTCACTTGCGTCGTCTGCAACGTATACATCTTAGTTGCAACTAACCTAGATTCAATAAACAGCTGTGTTTTGTTTACATTCTATTATTTGTTTTCACTCGTTGTTTTCGTTCATTATTTTCAACATGGACGATTTACAATCTTTAATCAAAAAACGCAACGTTGTTAATAATCATCTTTCTCGTTTTAATAATTTTCTTCAATCTGACGTTGAAGTTAACCAAGTCAAATTACGACTTGACAAATTCTTAGATCTCTGGTGTGACTTTGAACAGATACAAACGAACATCGAATTACTTCAGCCCGAAGCAGATTTCGAATCAGAACGCACTGCTTTCGAAACTCATTATTTCCAGTTAATTGATCGTGCCCAGAAATTAATTGAATCTCTGGACAATACAATCGTTTTACCAAATCAAGTCAAGTCTTCTAATTCGCAATTAATACAATTACCTCGAATTCGCCTACCTTCATTTGATGGGGATGTTGCGAAATTCCAGAACTTCATCAGCTTGTTCAATGATCTAATTCACAATAATTCTGAGTTATCATTTGTTCAAAAACTTCATTATTTGAGGTGCTCATTAGTCGGTGAACCACTGCGTCTAATAGAACACCTGCCTCTCTCGCTTGAAAATTATACGTTAGCGTACAATTTAATTGTTGAGCGCTACTCCAACTCAAGGCGCATAGCAAATGTTCACTTAAATCAGATATTCAATTTCGTTAAATCTGACACTCCGTCCTATCAATCGTTAAAAGGTTTTCTTAATATCCACGAAGCATCAATCGGAGCCTTACGTCTGCTAAATATAAATTTACTTGAATATTTACTTTTTGAGATAGCCTATTCTAATTTGGATCCTGTAACAAAGCAAGCGTTCGAGGATTCAAATCCTAATTCTACCGTGCCTACATACGAGGCCTTAATGTCATTCGTTACCGCTAAGATGCATGCTTTCGAGCTCTCGAATTCTTCTCAACCTACAGATAACGCTAGTTCTTCGCACTCCAGCGATTCAAACCTCGATCAACCGGACTCAGCTAACCCGGTAACCGATAATTTCAATTCTGCACACAGTCATCGTAGTCCTATTTCACCGTCTTCTGTTTCTCACAATATACCTTCGTTTTTCGTCAAATCAAATTCACTCAAATGTCTGTCGTGCGAATCTCACTTTCATTCAATTCACAACTGTAGTGAATTTCTCGCGCAAAATGTAGATAATCGCTACAAAATTATTTCTCGCCTTAAACTTTGTTTTGCCTGCTTCGGGCGACACGATCGCCGCAATTGTAGCTCAAATAAACATTGTCGTATCTGCCAGTCAAAATCGCACAATACGTTGCTGCATATTGATCGCAGCCCTCAAAAATCTAATTCGTCCACCGCTTCTGTCGTTAATTCGCATAATTCGCCAACTGCTAGTCCGTATCATCCTGCCGTACATCCGGACACCGATTCACCGGCTACTGGATGCCTACTTGTAAATTCTTCGCCGCCGATTCAAGCTAATACTATCGCAACTCCGCCAATTAATTCTTGTACTACCTGCTGTGCTGATAAGCCGGTAGTTACTTCAAATTCGTCGTCCTCGTCCATTATTGTTAACCAACCTGCCGATTATTCACTTTCATGTCGACTTAACGGCCAAACTGCGCTGCTAGGTACTGCTATCGTTCATGCTGTCGATTCATCCGGCAAAATCGTTCCGCTTCGCGCTGTGATCGACAATGGATCTCAGTCCAGCATCTTAACATACAACGCCGCTCGTTCACTGCAACTCGACATCGTTCCTACTTCTAAACGCCTGCAAGGCATTTCAGCCGAAGTCACCTCAGTTAAAGGTATTACAAATTTTACAATTCTGTCGCCGCAAAATTCTAACTTTCGCCTTCCGCTTCAGGCTACTGTTATTAACAAAATATCAGACCGCCTACCTGCTTCTCGAATTCATAAGTCAGTCGGTGAACAGTTTTCACAACATCTGCTAGCTGATTTTCGCTTCCGCAGCCCCAATTCAGTAGATTTACTGCTTGGCGCTGATTGTTTTTCAGAAATTCTCGATTTTAGTAAAACGCCTTTAATTAAAGGTACTCCATCCGCTTTATCAACCGTATTTGGTTATGTAGTATTCGGAAAATTGCCCGAACTACAACCACTTAGTTCTGCTTCAAGTAACGATTCGCTCTTAACATCTGTTTTCGCTAACAACGCTCAAGTCTCGTCGCCTGCTACTGATGTTAATCTCACATCGCCTGCTGTTCAAAATCACTCGTCAAATAAAAATTCATCTTCGCTTCAAATTATCGTCGCTGACCAACAAACTATCGTTCCTGCTAAGTCATCAATCAACCTCGATGTCACCTCAAACCCTGTAATCAGTGAATCTATCGCTTCTATCGTCCAGCCGCCTAGCTGCCTACTCGCTTCGCCTGTATTCAACAGTAATTCGAATCACGCCGCTGTTTCAACTAATCGCCCTTCTGCTTCAACTAATCGTCTTCACCATACTTCTGTCTCTTCGCCTTCAAATCGTTTCACCGCTTCGTCCGAGATCATCGCTGTTGATCCTCGTCTCGCTTCGTCTAATGACTCCGCCAGTATCTCGACCGATCTTGCTGCTGGTACTACGCCAATTCGTCGCTTCAACTCTGCGCCTCGCTTCAAGTCAACGCCTCGATTCAAGTCTGTACTGAAGGCCTCCACCGAGTCGTCTTCAGTCAATTCTTCGCCAAACCGCTTCGCATCTCGCTGCATCATCGCTAATTCGCCAATAAAACCTACTACGTTCGCCTCAGTCGATTCTACGGCTAACCAACTCATCTCAAATCATCGCTTCTCGTCGTCTCTCGCAAACACTCTCGATCAACCGCTGCAAGTCGCTTCGCTAAAGGGCAACCGGCCCTCCTCAGTCGTTTCATGTTCTGCTAACTCTCTTCGCACGCCTTTAGCCCCTCTTGGCGGGCGGGGCCCCCAACATCGTATACAATATTCACAACCGGTGAATAATTGTAATTTCAACTCTCTTCGCTCGTTCAATGCTTGGTGTGATCTTCGCAACTCTCGTTCGTCGTCTCAACCTCAATCACGGATTCACTCACAACTGGTTAGTGAAGTTCGCCGTACCGCAATTCTCGATTCTCGCCAACATTGTTCGCCTGCTCGTCAATTCGTTTCGCAACCCGCTTATCAGTTAGCTCTGCCTTTGGGCAACTAACTTCTCCGCCGTTTTCACTTCGTTCCACGCTCAACTCATCTCCATTCGTTTTGTTCTTCGTTCATTTTTTTGTTCTTCACTTGTTTTCTTCGTTCGCCGTCTTCTTTCTTCGTTTCTTCTTCTGCGTCGCTTCTGGTTGTCAACCCTTGTTGGCAATCACCTCAAGATCGTTCCGTTACTCGTTGGCTTCCGCGCAAGCCGTGGAAGATGTTCCGTTCGTCGTTGGCCGGGCAAACCCGTGCGTTTGTCACGCCACCTCAAGATGCTCCGTTCTTCTCTTCATTCGATTCTTCTTCGTCGTCTTCTTTGCTTCGTACTCTTCGTTTGCTACGTTTTCCGCTCCCTGTTGCTTCAGGGCGGGCGGCTTCATTCTTCGTCTTCTTCCTGCGTTTACCGCTCCCTGGTTGTTTCAGGGCGGGCGGCTTCGTTCTTCGATCTTCTCTGCTAGTTTTGTTTCTGTAAATCGCTTTCATCGATTTAGGCGGGCGGTATGTTAAGGCCAATCGCACCCCCGTTAAGTGATTCGTATTTCCCCGCTTTTATTATCGTCGTTAAATACACTGATTTTGTATTAATAACCTTGTTCCCGCCTCTTCCTGCATACTTGTCTTGATTTCCGATGGTGATCTCAGTTCATGACGTAATTATTCTCCCACCCACTCACATTCCATTCTTCCCGGTTAGCACACTCACTGATTGGATTCTGCGGCATGTAGACTGTTCGTGTCTCCGCTGCGCCGGCCATCCTATGGCGTCGCTTCTGCAATTGTCGTTTTGCTTCGTTCATTTCTGATGTACCATACATCATTTCAAGTGTGATTTTACTCATGTGTGTAATTTATAATCATTTGCAATTGTTCTTGTTTTCGTATCAAACATTAAAGTTACAGTGTGAATCGAACCCCGGACACGTGTCGCGTGGACGCCTTTTCTACACTTCAGGCCATTCAACAGGTAAGCGAATTAGTCTATTTTGTTGTACGCTTTCTAGTTTTGTGTTTGTGTTAACCAGTGATGTCCTGCTGTTCCTGCAGTTACTTATCGTTTTACCTTTGTCTCCCTCAGTGTATTTTCCATCGTTGTATCTTGCTTATTCAGTCGTTTCGCCGTTGGTTTCTGGCGCCATTAAATGAAACTAGGTCCTCCGGAATTAGTCGTTTATGCTTCAGTTTACATTAATCTGCCATGTGTCGTGCATAGTGGGTTGATGTCCTACAGTTACAAGTCGGCTTACCGCTTAACTCGTTTTATCCAATTTATTTTGGGTTATTTTCAAATCTCCTGCCATCAAGGCGCTAACAATGTGTCTGATGTGTAAATATGGTGTAGTCTTGTTCAGACTCAGGCCGACCATTCCTGAGAAATTATGGTTAATTGAAAACCAACCATCAATGTACACCGGTAACCACTGGCTAGTAGTCAAATCCGTATAATAGTAACTACCTTTACTAGGATTTAAACCAGGAACCTTCATCTCTGAAAATCAGCTGTTAAACAGCTGACTAGCGGCGACAACGTTACCCTTAGACCAACCCGGTGGGTTGCAATTGTATTTAGTGCTAAGAAACGCAAACTAATTAAACCATAAAAGTTTTGAAATAGTAGTATACATTTGAATATCTTAAATATATAATTGTTGAGTTATTTGTATATTTTAATTAGACATTCCAGTATGCATTAAAAATATTATTTTATTAATTAAAGATTAAAATGTTTACTTACCAAATGTATTGACTTCTTGATTTTTTACAATAGAAATCAATAATTCAGCTCTTGAAGATTGTATTTTCGTACGATCCATTCTTATATTGTTACACAATATTAATTTGAACTTAACTGTAATTTTCTAACCTCAATTTTAACAACTTCCAAACATAACAGATGAAACCATAGCATTACTCAACAGCTGTAAGCAGTGTGATTTCTGTATCAGCTGTTAGCAGTGTATGGTGGCAAATGTCGTAACTACTATACTACAGCTGTTCTCTCAAAAGTATTAAGAACCAAACTAACGTATCGATCATTACGTCTGTTTGGCTCTAAAATTCTGTGGTTATCCTAAACACCTAACGACTCTTACGTCTGTTTGATTCTTAGTTTTTTATTTTTAAATGTAGTTACGCTAACTCTAACTTCTAAACGGTTGATCAGAGAGATACGCTTGTTTGGCACGTGATAAATATCACAATTTTCAAGTGAAAACTGCATTAATCTCAAATAAGCCATTTTTGTAGTTACGTTAGTTTGGTTCTAAGCCATCGACCCGGTAACCACTGTCTAGTATTCAAATCCGTATAAAAGTCACCTTAAAGTCCTAGTAAATCCTAGTAAAGTCTTTATCCTAGTAAAGTGACCTTTACTAGGATTTGAACCAGGAACCTTCGTCTCCGAAAATCAGCTGTTAAACAGCTGACTCGCGGCGACGACTCTACCTCAAGACCAGTGGTTCCTAACCTTTTTACTTTCTCTTGTCTATATGAATATATACGAAGGAAAAAATTGGTTTCATGTCAAATTTTCGAAATCGAGTTTTCACCGGATCTACACGTTTTCAGACCCCCTGAACCCAAAAAACATGTTTTTAGCGATTGGTCTGTGTGCTTGTGCCTGTGTGTGTGTGTGTGTGTGTGTGTGTGTGTGTTTGTGTGTATGTGTGTGTGTGTGTGTTCGCGTGTGTATGTGTGTGTGTGTGTGTGTGTGTGTGTGTGTGTGTGTGTGTGCGCGTGTGCAGAATACTTCAAGAACAGAACATTGTCCGAACTTGAAGCTAGAAACTTAAGTTACATACCACTATCGGACCCGACACGAACATTTTCATCAAAATCGGTCAGCTGGAAGTAGTAGGTTATTTGTGTCATTTTTCACTTTTTTGCGATTTTCTCAAAAACTGGTCCTACGATTATTTTTAAAATCGTCTGATTTACTAAGAATTTTATGCTCTACATGATAGGGTAGGCGCAATGTTTGCTGAAATTCTTAGTGAGGGTGTTTTCACCTAAAAACGTGGTTTTTTTTAAGATTACGGCTTTATTATGGATTTTAGCACAAACATGTTTATAATAAAAGTTGTAGAAAATTTAAAATCCTACAACTTTGATTTACACATGTTTTTTGTATACCGCTTAGTTTAGCGGTAATTAGCGATTTTCTTTTTTTTGCTCACGAAAACGTGTGAAAATCGATTTTTTTAAGATTTCGGCCTTAATATGCGTTTTACGACAAAAGTGTTTTAATCAAATTTATAGGAAATTAAAAGATCTACAACTTTTATTTAAAGCATTTTTCTCTACAGAGCCTACTTTAGCGTGAAAGAGTGATTTTCCGTATGTTTAAGCTAAACTGAGGTCGATTCTCACTTTACGTCTTTTACTCATGATTAAAATAATATTATGTTTTCGAGGTTAGTTTGTTGTTTATTTCTAATGTTTTATTACTAATGTTAGGATTATTGTTTATTATTTGTATTGGCAAGAGAAAGTTGTGTGAGTGTTTCACACCAGATTTTTTAATATCCGTACCCCTTGAGTAAATTTTTACATTCTCTTGCTTCAATTAACGCATTCTCTTGCCTA
The DNA here is from genome assembly GCA_035578175.1 of Catonia carolina. Classification (NCBI taxonomy): domain Eukaryota; kingdom Metazoa; phylum Arthropoda; class Insecta; order Hemiptera; family Achilidae; genus Catonia; species Catonia carolina. The sequence continues at coordinate 7,526,751 of JAQMRL010000007.1, read as the reverse complement.
TATGAATATATAGGAAGGAAAGTATTGTTTTCATGTCGATTTTTCGAAATCGAGTTTTCACCGGATCTATACGTTTTCAGACCCCCTGAACCCAAAAAAACATGTTTTTAGCGATTGGTGTGTGTGTGTGTGTGTGTGTGTGTGTGTGTGTGTGTGTGTGTGTGTGTGTGTGTGTGTGTGTGTGTGTGTATGTATGTATGTACAGAATACTTCAAGAACAGAACATTGTACGAACATGAAGCTAGAAACTTAAGTTGCATACCACTACCGGGACCCGACACGAACATTTTCATCAAAATCGGTCAACCGGAAGTAGTAGTTTATTCGTATAATTTTTCACTTTTTTGCGATTTTCTCAAAAACTGGTCCTACGACTTTTTTTAAATCGCCTAGTTTACTCAATTTTTAATTCTCTACAAGATAGGGTAGGCGTCATGTTTGCTGAAATTCTGAGTGAGGCTGTTTTCACGTAAAAACATAGTTTTTTTAAGATTACGGCTTTATTATGCAATTTAGCGCAAAAATTTATTCAATAAAAGTTATAGAGAATTCAATATTCTACAACTTTTATTTCAAACATTTTTTTGTATAACGCTTAGTTTAGCAGTAATTAGCGATTGTATGATTTTTTTCTCACGAAAACGTGTGAAAATCGATGTTTTTAAGATTACGGCCTTAGAATGCATTTTACGGCAAAAGTGTCTATAATAAATTTTATAGAAAATTAAGAGATCTACAACTTTTATTTGAAGAATTTTTCTCTACAGAGCCTAGTTTAGCGTGAAAGTGTGATTTTCCGTTTTTTTAAGCCAAACTGAGATCGATTTTCATTTTGCGTCATTCACTCATGATTAAAATAAGGTTATGTTTTTGAGGTTAGTTTTTTGTTTAGGCCTATTTCTAATATTTTATTAATAATGTTAGGTTTATTGTTAATTATTTGCATGGGCAAGAGAAAGTTGTGTGTTTCACACCAGATTTTTACTATTAAGTACCCTCTCCAACCATTTACAAGTAAAATTTACGTACATACATTTTTATTAACTATAATATCAATTTAGTGATAAAAGGTACAAAAAACCCTAACATATATAAAATGTATGATTTTTACTTTCTCTTGCGTATGAATATATAGGAAGGAAAGTATTGTTTTCATGTCGATTTTAACAAATCGAGTTTTCACCGGATCTACACGTATTCAGACACCCTGAACCCACACAAACATGTTTTTAGCGATTAGTGTGTATGTGTGTGTGTGTGTGTGTGCGCGCGCGCGCGCGCGCGTTTGTTTGTGTGAACAGAATATCTCAAGAACGGAACATCGTACGAACTTGAAACTTGAAACTTAAGTTACATTCCACTATCGGACCCGACACAAACTTTTTCATTAAAATCGGTCAACCGGAAGTAGTAGTTTATTCGTGTAATTTTTTACTTTTTTGTGATTTTCTCAAAAACTGGTCCTACTATTTTTTTAAAACCATCTGGTTTACTAAATTTTTTATGCTCTATAAGATAGGGTAGGCGCTATGTTTGCTGAAATTCTCGGTGAGGCTTTTTTCCCGTAAAGAAATTGTTTTTTTAAGATTGCGGCGTTAATATGCATTTTAGCGCAAACATTTTTAAAAGTTTAGCGGTAATTAGCAATTTTTTGTTTTTTTTTCACGAAAACGTGTAAAACATCTATTTTTTAAGATTTCGGCTATAGTATGCATTTTACGACAAAGTGTAGTCTATAGCCTACTATAATAAAATTTATAGAAAATTAAAATATCTACGACTTTAATATAAGCATTTTTCTCTACAGAACCTAGTTTAGTGTGAAAGAGCGATTTTCCGTATTTTTAAGCCAAACTGAGGTTGACTTTCAATTTGCGTCTTTCATATATAATTAGAATTAGGTTATGTTTATTGAGGTTAGTTTTTTGTTTATTTCTAATGTTTTATTACTAATGTTAGGTTTATTGTTAATTATTTGCATTGGCAAGAGATACTTGTGTGAGTGTTTCACACCAGATTTTTATTTTACTATCCAAAAATCAGTTTGAATTTTCATATTAAATACCATACAACAAAATGAAATTGAAATTTTGGAAAAATATTATATTAATAAATATAATAAAAGCAAAAAATTAATGAACACTTAGATTGAATATGACAATCAACTGATTAAGTTGGCAAGACTGTTTTAAATATGAGAATCGACTATTTTTTATCTACCATGGTAGGAGTAGGAAGTTTTAAATTTTGACGTAGAAAAATTTTAATGAATTTTATTTACTGAAAATTTGTGCAAGATACACGAAAGCGCTATAAACATTGGTAAGCGTTTTATGTTACCGTATTCTGGTGGTTAGCGGGCCAGCCCAGTCAGTCAGCTGGTAGAAAGTCGATTTTATTTGTTAAATAACACCAGTTGGGCAAGCGACTTTGTATGGTGACCAGTTGACAGCATCCATGAACAAACTCTACTGGGGGTCCCTGTTCAAACTCATGTCTAATCCACGTCAAAAAATACAGCAAAAGCAGCGATCAAATTGGGTTGTTGTTAACAATGTACAGTTCCCAATAACAAATTAAGCTAAAAAAAAAACTTTTAAATAATACGTCTGTTTAAAATCCTACATAGGATGTTTGATTAAAAAAAAATAATTTTATATAATTTTTTTACAGTACGCGGTATTTTGCATGACAAAGAATATGTCAGCAGATGAAAGCGCTGAAATGATGGCACATCTGAACAAAACGGGTGGATGGCCGATGAAAGTGGCCCCACAATATTTGGCCAAAGTGAACCCATGGTTCCTTACCTCCAGAAACTATTTACATATTAATATGAGTTATAATACATGGGTTGAATTCCGTGATGTCCACGGATTGAAAATTGAAATGTGTTCAGATTTTTTCGTTAACGCCGAAAAAAGAATCGAAATATTAAGGAACCATAAAAAGAATGTTGAACCGATGTACGCAGCCAGTCCGCCCTTGAAAAACAATAAGGGTTGTACTTGTTTTGAGGTATTTTATGTCGCTTACATGTACAACGTAAGGTAAGTTTGTCATTTATATACGTAACCCACCAGGTTGGTCTAGAGGTGAAGTCGGTGTCAAAATCAGCTGTTGAACAGTTGATTTTCGGAGACGAAGGTTCCTGGTTCAAATCCTACTAAGGGTAGTTACTTTTACACGGATTTGAATGCTAGAAAGTGGTTACCGGTGAACTTTGATGGTTGGGGTTTAATTAACCATACTCTCTTAGGAATGGTCGACCTCAGTCCGTACAAGACTCCCCTCATCTGATTGGGTCATGGGGTTGCTTATTGTTCTGAAATGAACAGATTGCAACGTACACAAATTAGGGATTACAAGAAAAATTATATTCGTTTTATTGTATAATTATGTCAAATCACCGTAAACAGAAAAGGCGGTACGGTTCACGCGCATGACCAGCCGTTATGAGTACACATACCGTCACTAGCAAACGACGTCACCGGTACGGAAAGTACTGTACGCGCGCCAGCTCATGATCTCTGTCGCTTGGGGAAGTGGGGCGGGTGGCCTAATAGAATGTGAGTAATATATTTGTCTTATCATGCAGTACAAAAACATTTAGTCATCGTGTAAATATTATTATTATGTCTATGTATTAATTTATTATAGGCCTACTTATTATTGCTTTTCACAACGGATACACGTGTCACAATATACAGTTGTATATTTTTGCTTGTGCATCTCGATGTGTTAATCATTATTCATGATTTTTGATCACTAAAGTGATTTTTATTTTGAAATTTAAAGTGTGTTAACGTGCCAAACGTTATTTGTTTTGTGTGTTTTGTGTTAGGTAAATTTCAACGTGTAGGCCTATTTTTCATATCTTTTGTTTTATTTTAATATGTCTTTTCGGAAAAATAAAGCGGTAATTCATTCTGAAGGGCGATAAATTATTACAACAGTTATAAAAAAACTGTTATGAGGATTCGCGTAAAGGAGCGTACCTGCATCCCGTTAAAAAGGCTACCACAACGGCAGCACACTATTGTGGCATGTCGGAACCGAGTATTAGAAGGATACGGAAAGAAAATAGAACGCTTTTAGAGAAAGGTTCGGACCTGAGAAACATACAAAAACAAGACCTGATCACTCTGTAGTGAATGTGGATGATTTCGATAGATGTGTAATCAGAAGAATAATTTAGGACTTTTATGCCAACGCAAAGAGAACACCTACCGTAATTCCTGAGGACTGCCTGACTCAAACTGTAAATAATTACTAAATATTAATAAATACAATGAAAGAAAAGTAAAAGAGTTACTATATTATCGAATAACTTGAAATAATAAAACAAAAGGTTACTTTATAATGACAAGAACATTATTATAAATGTTTTTTATGAATAGTATAATCTTTCACTGCATGCCGTAACAGAAATTCCTCACACGGATCACGAGCTGACGCGCTTATAGTACGAGTTTTTACTCTCTCTTGCCTATATGAATAACATAGGAAGGAAAGTATTGCTTTCATGTCGATTTTTCGAAATCGAGTTTTCACTGGATCTACACGTTTCAAGACCCCCTGAATAAAAAAAACATGTTTTTAGCGTTTGGTCTGTGTATGAACAGAATATCTCAAGAACAAAACATCGGACGAACTTGAAACTTAAGTTACATACCACTACCGGACCCGACACGAACATTTTCATCAAAATCGGTCTACCGGAACTAGTAGTTTATTCGCGTAATTTTTCACTTTTTTCTCAAAAATGGGTCCTCCGATTTATTTTAAAATCTCCTGGTTTACTAAATATTTTATGCTCTACAAGATGGGTAGGCGTCATGTTTGCTGAAATTCTTGGTGAGGCTGTTTTCACGTAAAAAATTGGTTTTTCAATATTGCGGTTTTAATATGCATTTTAGCGCAAAAATTTATAAAACAAAAAATGTAGACAATTTTAAAATCCTACAATCTTTTTTAAACATATTTTGTATAACGCTTAGTTTAGCGGTAATTAGCGATTTTCTGTTTTTTTCTCACGAAAAGGTGTGAAAAATCGATGTTTTTAAGATTTCGGCTTTAGTATTTATTTTACGACAAAAGTGTACACAATCAAATTTATAGGAAATAAAAAGATTTACAACTTTTATTTAAAGCATCTTTTTCTACAGAGCCTAGTTTAGCGTGAAAGAGTGTTTTTTCGTATTTTTTAGCCAAACTGAGGTTGATTCAGGTATGTTTTCTGAGGTTAGTGTTTTGTTTATTTCTAATGTTTTATTTTATTGTTAATTATTTACATTGGCAAGGGAAAGTTGTGGGAGTGTTTTACACCAGATTTTTTAACTTTGTTTTTCTACATTCAGGACTAATATTATTGCGATCTCGTTTAGTAATAATGTTTTGTCAACAACGGGAATAATAAAGATGATAAAGAAATGTAATGAAGTGTACTATAAGCGCGTCAGCTCGTGATCCGTGTGAGGAATTTCTGTTACGGCATGCAGTGAAAGATTATACTATTCATAAAAAAAACATTTATCATAATGTTCTTGTCATTATAAAGTAACCTTTTGTTTTATTATTTCAATTTATTCAATGGTATAGTAACTCTTTTACTTTTCTTTCATTGTATTTATTAATATTTAGTAATTATTTACAGTTTGAGTCAGGCAGTCCTCAGGAATTAAAATATGCACGTAGCATAGAAAATAAGGAAATTAAAAAATATATATTTCATAACATTAATTTATAGGCCTAAATAATTAGTAGCAAATTATGATTATGATTTTTTTTACCTCAGTCAAGTGGTTAAGCCAATTCCGGGTCCTTTACGCGATTCTTCATCACAGTTTTTTATAACTGATGCAATAATTTGTCGCACTTCCGAATGAATTACCGCTTTATTTTTCCGGGAAGACATATTAAAATAAAACAAAAGATATGAAAAATACACGTTGAAATTTACCTAACACAAAACACACAAAACAAATAACGTTTGGCACGTTAACACACTTTAAATTTCAAAATAAAAATCACTTTAGTGATCAAAAATCATGAATAATGATTAACACATCGAGATGCACAAGAAAAAATATACAACTGTATATTGTGACACGTGTATCCGTTATGAACAGCAATAATAAGTAGGCCTATAATAAATTAATACATAGACATAATAATAATATTTGAGTCGTATAGTTGCAAAACCAGATACATCCATTTTTTTTTAATAAGTTTTTATTGTTTTCTTTAGCACTATACCTTAACGCACGTTTTGCTCCAGTGAGTTTGTTTCAAAACCAGCTATATTTCATTAAAAATTGCTGTCCAATATGAGGGTTAGTTGCAAAAGCAGATAGACAACAATGTCACTTGCAAAACCAGATACATCCAACATAACCTAACTTGATCATGTAGGCATCCTTCGTATCCCAGAAAATGTTACGGTATTTCATTTAGTCTGTGATGGATGCGGAGGGCAAAACAAAAATATCAATATGATGGGAATAATATCTATTTGGTTTTGTAATTATGCACCAGTGACATTGAAAAATGTACAGTATATTTCCCCAGTTGTGGGCCATTCTTTTTTACCAACAGATCGTGTATTTGTACAAATCGAGAAGGAAGTAAAAAATCATCTGATCCTATTTTAAGTCCAGATGAATACAGAAAAATATTTTCAAACTACGGCACTGTGATTAATTTAGCCGACAAAGTATATGACTGTAAGACGGTGCTTCAAAATGTTACTTTGCCACCAGGAAAAAGGAATTTTCGTTTCAATCCTACAAAGAGATTTTATTTTAAAAGAAATGAAAAGCAGAACAACATACTTGTTAGTGGGGAAGTTCACTACAAAACAGACCTAGGAAAATATAAATCAGTTTTAAGAAAGGGGTGCGTAATAAATGACGTGGAATGTCCAGAAATCATACTAAGTGGCAAAAATATTTTTACACTTAAGGTGCGCGACGTTACCAATTTACTTTTGAAACATTTTGGTCCTGAATGGAAATGTACAGATTCCTTAATATATTTTAAAAATATAGTAGAGAATAATCCATTACGAGTTGAACTAATTGAAGAAGATCATGACAGTGTTGAAGATGGTTATGCAAATCGTGATGAAGTTGATGATTTTATGGTGTAGTTTAAATTTTTTAATAAGTAATCGATAAAGTTTCACGTCATTAAACCAAATTTATATAACAGCAAAAGTTATCATGAACAGCATAGAGTATCTACGCATAAATCAAATAAACAGTAACAGCAATAGTAAAAAAAAGTAATAGTAATAGTAGTTTAGTAAATATTATTTATTAGTGTAGGTAAGATGGTATAAATCACAATAAAACAATAGGTTTATAACAATATTTAAAAATAAGAATATTTTGAAATAATAAAAAGTAAGTACCAAAAAGTAAAAAAAGATGGGTATGATTAATTTAAAACCAGATAAATCCATTTAATAATTTGCAAAACCAGATAGATTACGATTTCTGTTACAAAACCAGATAGGCCTACATCCAACGCAAATTTTTGAATAACTTGAAAAATATTGATTTTCTGAAACTGAAATCTTTTGGTGTGCATGTACAAATTAGCTTCGATATGAGGGTATAAAATGAAACATGCAACATTTTCATCCATCTGAGATACCGGTGTTTTGTCATTCCTGAAAAAAAATATTTTCTGGATATATCTGGTTTTGCAACTAGACGACTCATTTACACGATGACTAAATGTTTTTGTACTGCACGATAAGACAAAAATATTCGTCACATTCTATTAGGCCACCCGCCCCACTTCCCCAGGCGACAGAGACCATGAGCTGGCACGCGTGTAGTAATTATAATATTTAATAATTACCTGCCATTTTTTGTTGACGATTTAAGTAAACCGATTGTCTTTAGACATAGACATTATGAAAAATCTGGTGTGAAACACTCACACAACTTTCTCTTGCCAATGCAAATAATGACCAATATAACCTAACAATAGAAATAAAAAAAAACTTACCTTAAAAAACAAAACTTTATTTTAACCATGAGTAATAACCGCGAAATGAAAATCAATCTCACTTAGGCTTAAAAATACGGAAAATCACTCTTTTACGCTAAACTAAGCTCTGTAGAGAAAAATGCTCTAAATAAAAGTTGTAGATCTTTTAATTTTCAATAAATTTTATTATATACGTTTTTGTCGTAAAATGCATACAAAAGCCGAAATCTTAAAAAAAATAATTTTTCACACGTTTTCGTGAGGAAAACACACAAAATCACTAATTACCGCTAAACTAAGCGTTATACAAAAAAAAATGTTTGAAGCAAAAGTTGTAAAATTCTAAATTCTCAGATTGTCTTTAGAGATTCACATTACATTCTCTTGTCCATATGAATATATAGGGAGGAAAGGGTATTGTTTTCATGTCGATTTTTCGAAATCGAGTTTTCACCAGATCTACACGTTTTCAGACCCCCTGAACCCAAAAAAACATGTTTTTAGCGATTGATAAGTGTGTGTGTGTGTGTGCGCGCGCGCGCGCGCGCGTGTGTGTGTGAACAGAATATCTCAAGAACGGAACATCGTACAAACTTGAAACTTGAATCTTAAATTACATACTACTACCGGACCCGACACGAACATTTTCATCAAAATCGGTCAACCGGAAGTAGTAGTTTATTCGTGTAATTTTTCACTTTTTTGCGATTTTCTCAAAAACTTGGCCAATTTTCTTAAAACTCGCCTGGTTTACTAAATTTGTTATTCTCTACAAGATAGGTTAGGCGCCATGTTTACTGAAATTCTGGGTGAGGCTGTTTTCACGTAAAAACATTGTTTATTTTAAGATTACGGCTTTAATATGCATTTTAGCGCAAAAGTTTATATAATAAAAGTTGTAGGACACAGTACGGACTGACATTCGAGACTTACAACCAGAAATTTTTAAAAACAGACTTGACCAAGTGACTCTTACACGACTACGAATTGGTCACACTAAACTGACACACAGTCACCTCTTGACGAAACAAGACTCTATTTACTGTAGACACTGCAACACGAAATTAACTGTCAAACATATTCTTGTCGAATGTCCTACCTTGAACACTGTACGGAGACAATTTCACTTACCGGACAATTACAAAGACTGCGTTAATCACACACAGTACACAAAGACACTGGACTTTATACAATTTTTAAATATTCAAAGACATTTTAGTGCAAATAAAAGTGCAATTCATATAAAATAATTTATAATTTAAAAGTCTCTAAAAGATTCAATTGTTAAAGTGTAAATTTCATTCAACTGGAAAACATCGTTGTAAACCTAAAGTGTTATAATCTTATGTTATGTAATTAGTGATTTTTATGTAATGGGGTCGCTAAAAACTTAGAATGTTGATGCGACCATAATAAACCAATTATAAAAAAAAGTTGTAGGGAATTTAAAATCCTACAACTTTTACTTCAAACATTTTTTTGTATAACGCTTAGTTTAGCGGTAATTAGTGATTTTCTCTTTTTTCCTCACGAAAAGTGAGAAAAATTGATTTCTTTGAGATTTCGGCCTTAGTATGCATTTTACGACAAAAACATATATAAAGAAATTTATAGAAAATTAAAAGCTCTACATCTTTTATTTTGAGCTTTTTTCTCTACAGAGTCTAGTTTAGCGTAAAAGAGTGAGCAAAATGAAAATCGACCTTAGTTTGGCTTAAAATACAGAAAATCACTCTTTCATGCTAAACTAGACTCTAAAGAGAAAAATTATCTAAATAAAATTTGTAGAACTTTTAATTTTCTTATAAATTTGGTTATATACACTTTTGACGTAAAATGCATACTAAGGTATGCATACAACTTCGTGCGGTGTTCCGTTCTTGAGACATTCTGTTCACACACAGACCAATCGCTAAAAACATGTTTTTTTTTGGGTTTAAAGGGGTCTGATAACGTGTACGAGGTGCGGCTATTAAATAACAAGATTGACGTTGTAAAAATTTCATTTTTATTTTATACATAATCACTTTTTGCCACCTTCAATATACATTCCTTCGCTATCCCTACAACGCTTCATGCGAATTTTCCATTGTTGGAAACAGTGCTGGTAGTCGGCTTCTGTCAGCTTCTTCAGGACACGTGCCGCTTTCTCTTTTACAGCTTCCACAGACTCAATTCGTGTCCCTTTTAATGCAGATTTCACCTTAGGGAACAAGTAGAAATCACATGGTGCAAGATCTGGTGAATAAGGTGGATGTTCTACCACTGTGATGCTTTACTTGGCTAGGAACCTCTTGACAGATAACGCGGAATGAGCTGGCGCATTGTCTTGGTGGAGAACCCATGATTTGTCCTCCCACATTTGGGGGCGTTTTCTCCTTACTCTTTGACGTGTAAGGTAAAATGAGGACACGACACGGTGTCTTCACCAATTTATGTAAGGGAAACAAACGTCTCCGAACATAAAATTAAAAAAAAACTAACTAAAGACAAGAGCTGTACCAGTCAAGACGTATCCCACCAGCCAGCTGAAATGAAATACCTCAAAACTGATACATTCGGGGGCTGTAGCACAAGGTGCAAACAAAAACTCCACCACCATGGTCAGAAGAACCAGGTATGGAAACGGCCAGGAGAAACCATACCCCAAAAGCTAGAATTTACGGTAGAGCAACACAACACTAAAATGCGGAGGCGAGATAATAAAATCTATGCCGGGTCAGATAAATGATTCATTACACAACACAAGAATATGAGTGACTTAAAGGTATTTATTATAAAAACAAATAATAACGAAAAATTATTAGCCCAAAACTGAGCTGGCCTAAAACGTAAAAATCAATAATAGCCTAGTGAATAAAAATAAACTTATAAACTAACAATAGTTAATGATCAAATAAAATATTTAAACGTACACAAAACTTTTAATTACGAAACAGAAACAAGTTCTTAGAAATGTTAAATTATCAATAATAAAAAAACAGAAAGTAAATACGAATTAATATTTTTTGGAATGAATTTTTTTTCGGAAATTTACTTTAATTATATATGTAGGGAAACTAACAAAAGCTTTACTTAAACAAATATTAATAATAAAAAAAAACTTTTACGTAATGAATATTAGGTATTACTTTACTTTAAAAAATTTACTTTAAAGGTTTAAAAAAAAAAACAAAATGAAAAAATGTATGGTTATCCATGTTCATTGGCAAATCATCCGAAAAATCAAATCAGAACAAAACACACCAGTCCTAACAAAAGAATTAGGAAGGGGACCACAGAGTTACAGAATTAACAAAATAAAAATGTTCTAAAGTGAATAAAACTGAATTTAAAAAATGGAAACAAAATTTAAAGAAAAAATAAAACTGAATAAAAGAGATCCAAGATTTAGAATGGAAATTACGTAAAACAAAAATTCGAGTGATTTACCAAAGAACATAGAATAAACTAAATCTTAGTTTGATTCCTTTTTTTAAACATAATCAAATTAAACATATTACATTAATTAAATTTATTAATTAATTAAAAATTTTTTAATTTTTTTTAATTTAAAGTCCAAAAAAAGAAAGACTGAAACTGCGAAAAAGATACACGAATATCCTGAACAATGACTTAGAGTTGGATGTAGGTTTCAGTTAAAGTTAAACCGTACATCCCTGAAAATAATAGGAAATAAAAATTTAATCCAATTATTTAAATTAAAGAGAAAAATTAGGAAATAAAAATTTGCATTAAATTATTTAAATTAATGAGAAAATTTAGGAAATATAAATTTACATTAAATTATTTAAATTAATGAGAAAATTTAGGAAATATAAATTTACATTAAATTATTTAAATTAATGAGAAAATTTAGGAAATATAAATTTACATCAAACACCGTATTAATTGTTAACCGAAAGATCAAGAAAACAGACAAGCCAAAATATTAAAAAAACCAAAATTCCGAACCAAAATTTAAATTAAAAATTTCGATATTTAAATCTAAGAAATTCAATAATGAAGTTCATAATGGAAAAATTACCTGATAAAATTCTAGGTGAAACAGTCGTCAAAGATTCCCAAGTCAAAAGTGAAAAAATTCACACGCATAAGAAAAACGTAAAAATTTACCATACTCCCCTCTCCTACTGCAGGAGGCCAATAAACCAAGTCAGCGGACTCAGCGAAAAAAGGAAATAGAACGTAAATCGCGCGTGTCAAATAGAACTAATGTGATTTATTGAGATTGAAAATAACTAAATTAAATACAAGGAAAGTATTTCAATAAAATACGCAGTTGAATTAAAAATGAACTTTGAGACCGGAAATGCATAAATAATAAGAATCATACGATGAAATTCTTTTAAAGAAAAATTAATTTTTAAATAAAGGTTTTTATAATAATGTTAATGAAAAAAATTTATAAAATCACTACAGTATGTCCCAAAAGTAAGGTGAACATACGACTTGAAAATAATAGCAATTTTTTTTATTTAAAAGAAATGCAAAATTTATTTAATCAAAATTCTAAGGGGTTTCAAAGATTTTGAAACTCCTTACAGACGTAGTTTAGAAAGTACCTCAAGGTAGTAATATTGATTAATTGTTTGACCTTCGGGAACCCAGTGAAGGTACACAATCCCATGGATATAAAAAATACAATTATCGTTGCTTTAATATTTGACTTGCTCATTCGAGGTATTTTGCCTCTCGTAGAAGTTGTACTCTTCTAGTGCATGGATTGGCGCTTCGTTTCCGGATCATAAGTAAAAAACTACGTTTCATCACATGTTATTATCGTTTACAAAAAAATTGGGAAAACGTAAGAAACAAGAAAGCACAAATCAAAAAAAAATTTAAACAAAAAGTAAATTTCCCATCAACAACTGTTGTTTAGGAAGCTGAACCAACAGCTGAGAATACAAAAAAAAAACAGTGATGCAGATATCTAGAAACTAAAATTCTCTTTTCAATAAAATGAGCAGTATAAAATTATGAAAAATATTCGTTGTTCGTAACGTGGTCATTTTTCTGTGTAAACCTGATCAAAACTTAATTTTTTCATGAAAGAAATTTTTTTAACGTAATATAATGTTTTTCTGGTAGAAAACTATTGAAAAACATAAAAAACCAAAAATCAAAATTTTGAGTTGAAACCATCGTGCAATCTTCCCTTAACATAATCTCATTACAATTTTCCAACTCGTGAAGCGAAGGACAAGGGTATGCCTACCGTTAATTTAATTAAAAGATAAAATTTGTTTTTCTTTTGGCCAGTAGAGTGATTTTAGAAAGTGACGGTAAAACTATGTCACCGTATGGCGACATTAAGTGGCAAACATTATTTGTTTGGTGGCCCTGAAAAGGGCCGTTTAAGCGGTGGTCGTCTTGATGGGAAGCGTCGGTCGTAGTCGTCGTGGCGGTCGAGGAACTGGGCGACACGACGTTTCGTCGTCCAGCGGAGACATTATCTTCTTCCCTCGCAGTAGCGCGTCGATGGCTGCTTCGTTAAGTCCGGTGGGCGTAAGGCTCGGTCGAGGGACCGCTGTGGGCATCGCTCGCGTCAGCAGGTGATGACGGTCCGGTCGACGGCTTACGGTGACGTGTCACCGAGCGGAAGCATCATCTTCTCTCTTGCGGGGTAGTCGATTAGTCCTCACTGGAGTCCGGCAGCCGAGTGCCGTGGTGGACGTCTTGTCGTTGTTTGGATCGGAAGCGGCGAGCCGGCGTGGTGGAAGCGGAGCCCGAAGAGTGACGGCTCGGCTACCGGGTTCAGGCCTAGCCTTCCCTCAGCGGCAGTTGGGTCCCCACTGCAGCGTAACAGTGGTGGCCCCCAGAGCCCCGCAGTGTCGGGTCGGCGTAGGTCATCTGCCGACAGTGCGGCTATCTCCGGGCCAGCGAAGGCTGAGCGGTGCGGGAATGTAGCGTCCGCCACCGGTAGCGTAGACCAGGGATGGTGCGTCCGGTCTCGGCTGGGCTCGTCTTCTTCTGTCTGGATCGGTATTGAATCCCTCGGCTCAGGCAGCGCTCTTTATATAGTTGCCGAGAACGCTGTGGTAGAGGGCGGCTACTGGCTCGGCCTTGATGACAAAGGCCTCTGTCGGTGTGGAGCCGAAAGTTTTGTCGGTGCGCCGACAAAGGCCGGAAGAAGTATTGAAGGCCGGTATTGAAGTATTGAAGTAAATGATTAATTAGAAGGGGTGGCGGTGAAAACTAAGTGAATCATTCTGTAAACTGGATTCTATTTGTGTACAATGAATGAATCTGTTACAATTTTTTCAGAAAGGAGTCTCAAGAAAATGCAAATAAAGCTTTGTACTTGATATGTATAGGGACTACACCGTATGAGGTATCATGGTCTCAACGTCAGCTGAGTGAGTTCTTTCACTTGATAAAGGCAGATCCGAATGTATCGCTCTTGGATATGTCTGCTTTTTTAAGTATGGCAAGAGGAATCGCTAAATTTTGGGATCCGGCAGCCCCTCCCTTTAAAAATGGAGGAAAATGGACTCCGGCTGTTGTCTTCGACAATTGTTTTTTTAAGGTAAGCTTAAGTTTTTCCAATACATTCTGTACATCCTATACTACTCTGTCTGTCAAAAATTTAAGGACACCGCTACTTTTCACATTATTGGGTTTTGTCCTTACACATTTGCTAAACTATATAATTGTAAAATATTAGCCAAATAGCTCTTAAAATTAGAAGTATTTCAGCACATATCGACTTCTCTATCTTTTATAGAACTAATTATTGTACGTTCCTGTTTCAAAAAAATGTTAAATGTACGTCAAATTTTAATTCAAAAATGTTATCACTTTCCAATAGCTACACTCAGACTAACAAATTGGGACTTGCAGGAAAGGCACTTTAGGCCAGTCTCCTTTTTAAAAAAAACACATTTCATCTTGGTCACAGGGTTGAATGCATCAATTTTTTAACTCTGCACAGAAAAAAGACCTGTTTTTCTAACTTTTCTGTGTTCGTAATTGTCGCCATATTAATTTCAAACAGTTACTGCCATTGAATGGGGGGAACTGAGGAGCTGGTAGCATTGACGAACAACTGATTCCCGCCACTTGTTATTTATGCTGTTAAATTTACTAATAGCGAGTTTTAGGTTTCTTAACTTGAAAATCTAAAAATGGGCCGCAAGTCAGTGAATGCCACTGTGATGTGGCAAATTTTGTTTTTTTTTCATGGCGTCCTTAAACATTTGACAGACTCTGTATATACAGGGTGATTATAAATGAAATAGACAGTTTCGATAAGTTATAGAAAATTTGGACCTTTTCCGTTATTCACGTCATCAAAATATCGTGTGAATGCACCTTTACTGTTCGACCCAGCAACTGCCTGCACGTGCTCTCTACTGTTCGATTAGCAATCGCTTGATTATTTTATTTTCGGTTATTTTCATTTTCATTATATTTTAGGTTGTTTTCCCTTCATTCTTTTACAAGTTTCACAAATTATTTACAAGCTTTATTTTCCAAATTACAAAACAGTTAAGATAAACAATATTACAAAACATTAAAATGTATATATGAAGAAAATACAGTGTGAAGTCGATTATCCGGACCAATTCGGGATTTGATCGTCCGGTAAATTGATTTGTCCGGATAACAGATTTTCCGAACTTATTTTACGTTATAGAAGCTAGAACTGAAAACTGTGCTATAATACGTACACGACACTATTGTACTTGTAACTTAATTTTTATTAAACACACAAATTTAAAAACACATAAATGCTATGTACTCATACAATTCACTATATCGTACTTTACAAAATAAATGAACATGTAGTACTACTATAAGTTAAAAACACTAAAAATCATAATTATGTACAGTATAAATGTGTTACACAAAATTTGTTTTTAAAAAAAAATCTGAAATATTCCTTTGTTTATGGGAAGCAACTCTCTTGCTGGCAGCCAAATCTCGAAGTAGTTTTAAAATTAAAACTGTAGCGGCGTCACATTCTGGTTGCTGTTCCAGCCATTTCATTCCATTTTCTGCGTATTAAACAAAGCATTTATACAATATCACATATGACGTTTTAATACGATAACGGTATTTTAAATTTGTATGTCTACGAAATTCAGAAATAAATTAGTACATAAATAAATGTACATAGTACATACGTACAGTATATTACAAATTTTTCCTGAAGGGTATCCGTATAACCGGTCGTCCGGTTGATAGACGTTCGGATAATCGACTTCTTACTGTAACACAATATTTATTAAAAATACAGAAAAAGTACAAATAACATTAAGATCAAACGATTACAAAACATTAAAATTTAAAAATACTGAAAATAACACAAATTTATTTTAAAAAAACAAAAAAAATTACAAAACATTAAAATTTAAAAATACAGAAAATAACACGAACTTATTTTAAAAAATACAGAAAAAATACAATTCCAAAAGATTCATTAGGGCCTACGTATCGAACAAAACACGTGCGAAGCGAACAACCAACTGATGTGTATTAATAAACATGCAAACAATATCTACAATATTAATTATAGTGAGTGGGAGTCATCAGTCATAATAATAAAAATGCTTTTACACGAGGCGACTTCAACGTTACACATGGTGTGATGTGAAATAACGGAAAAGGTCCAATTTGGACCAATTTGGAAAAGGTCCGATTTTTTTTTTGAAAAGTTAATTACATGATTATACAGAAGAATTCATTAAGTTTTTATTGATGTTCAATGGGTACACCTTATTGTAACACGACAGATATCAACACGGTAGTCGAATTCTTCCCACACACGATTAAGCATATGACGGTCAACTGTGGTAAGAGCGTTTGCGATACGTTGTTTTAGATCATCGATATCTACAAGAAGCGGTGGTACAAAAACTTTGTCTTTTACATAACCCCATAAAAAAGTCGCAGGGCGTTAAGTCTGGACTACAAGGTGCCCACGCCGTAAACACATTGTTTTCCTCACTTGCACGGCCTATCCATCGTCTAGGAAGACGTTCTTCAAGATAATTTCTGATCTGTAAGTGCCAGTGAGGCGGAGCTCCATCTTGTACAAAAATAAAGTTATCACTATCTTCCTGGAGTTGAGGCATTAACCATTCGTTTAAAATGTCCAGATAAATTACTCCGGTTACTGACACTTGGTGAAAGAAGAACGGCCTGTAAACCTTTTCACGAGATAATGCGCAAAAGACGTTTACTTTAGAGGAATCGCGTGTATGCTGTTAAGTTATTTTTGGATTTTCTGTGCCCCATATTTTTACATTATGTCTATTAACTTTTCCACTAATGTGAAAATTAGGCGATTAAAGAATGCGTCGTCATTTTCAACACAATGTTGCATCTCCAGACAAACATTTTTACGTACGACTTTATCACTGGTATTTAAACGTTGTACTAACTGCAATTTATAAGGTGTTATTTTCAAACGTCTCCACAGAATTTTCCACACAGTCGGTTAAGGAATTTGCAATTGTAAACTTACAATAATAGTTGATTTTCGTGGACTTGGTACCTAAACATCACAAACACTATCAATTTGTTCTTCTATAACAGAAGGTCTTCCAGTACTCTTTTTTACACAGACATCCACTTTTTTCAAAATGTTTATACCAGTAATAGATTGATTGCCTTGTTAGTGGTTGGTGGTTTACCGTATCTTGTTGTGAAATGACGTTGCACAACCGTAACCGAGTTTGTTTTGGCTAATTCAAGAACACCATAAGCACAGTAAGCACTTGAGTAGCGGCCATTTTGCTAGACTTGTCGCTGTAGCAACAGCCAACAACAAAATGCTAGCAACAGTTGTACCAACATAAACTTAAAAAATTCCCTACAAACCTATATCATTTACTATATTAAAATACAGCAGTTTGATGTTTGAGAAGGTGTCGAAAGTGTTCATTTCATTTATAATCACCCTGTGTACTACTATAATATCTATACTATCTAGAGAAAGTGCAGAAAAGACTAATTCATAAGTTGGAATGTAGATCTGAATTAGTTGCATTTTCTGATAAAGCAAAAGATTTTCGTGATACAAATTGCGAAGTTATAGCAGCATCTTGTGATAGTGAATATGCTCATTTAGCATGGACAAACATGTCTCGCAAAGAAGGAGGATTAGCGAGCATGGAGATACCAATTCTTGCTGATAAATCTGGCAACATTGCGCGTCAATATGGTATTTAACCCACCGGGTTGGTCTAGAGGTAAAGTCGTCGCCAAAATCAGCTGTTTAACAGCTGATTTTCGGAGACAAAGGTTCCTGGTTCAAATCCTAGTAAAGGTAGTTACTTTTATACAGATTTGAATGCTAGACAGTGGTTACCGGTGTACTTTGATGGTTGGGGTTCAATTAACCATACTCTCTCAGGAATGGTCGGCCTGAGTCTGTACAAGACTACACCTCATTTACACATCACACATATCATCCTCATCTCATTGGGTCATGGGGTTGCTTATTGTTCAGAATTGAACAGATTGTAACGTACACATATTAGGAATTAAAAAAAAAATAAAAATGGTATTTACAATGAAGAAACTGGAGTCCCATACAAAGGTTTATTTATTATTGATGAAAAACAATATACTCGTATACGCCAAATAACAATCAATTATTTACCGGTTGGACGTTCTGTTGATGAAATTATGAGATTAGTTCAAGCTTTTCAGTACACTGATAAATTTGGTGTGGTTTGCCCGGCTGGTTGGAAACCTGGTGACAGTGCGGTTAAACCAGAACCAAACGCTGCTGTTGACTTCTTTCGAGAGAGTTTTGAAAGGCAAAAGAAAGATTCAAGGGCTTCTAAGAAAAGTAATCAATCAAAAAAGAGTTATGAAGGATCAAATCTTGAAGAGCCTTTAGTAGATTAATTTTGAAGTATAAAATATAATCTATGTTTAAATAAAATATTTTTCAGTTCAATTTTGAATTATAATAATAAACTTTGATGGCTATGAGGATGCCCTCTCATTCTACGGGCTTCAGAGTCTGAGTACGTGGCGTACAGTGATGAAAGTTCTATATATTTACAACATTCTCCGTTCACGAGTTGATGTTACGGATATTTAGAAAATTTTTCTGAGGGTGCCTTGCACAGCTTTAAGAAGTTTCAGGGTGTTTGCTGGAGCCACAAGAAGTAAAATAGCTCCAGTCAATAGATGTATAGCTACAGCCAATGAAATAAATGGAGAGGTAGATCTGTTTCACAGAGATGATAAAATTAAAGAAAAACTATACAGGATACTGTGAAGAAAGGCTGTAAATAGTGCGTGATCTTTATCTTGTTTTATGTATTACTTTCTCTTGCCTATATGAATATATTGTGACTTCCCGGCCCACAAAAACCCAGCCACTTGGCAATCGATGAGGAAGGCACAAGAAAAATAAAAAAAGGAAAAAGTAATGGGTGATTGTTGCTAATAATCAAAATAAACAAGAGTACCTTTTGGACTTATTCCAAGTGAAAATTTAATGAAAATAATATATATTTAAAAAATATATTAACAATTAATTTAAATATTAATATCGCATTTTACTCTCAATATAGGTTTTTTAAAAAAAAATATAGATTAAACAAAGAATTTAAATAATAATATCACCAATATATATATAGTACTATTTAAGGGTTGGCCAACCAAAAATTAAACAAATAGGTTAATACAATTAATTAAAAAAACATTATTGTTGAAATATGTCAGAAGGAGTAATTAAATGACTACATTCTTGCCAAAGTTACAGTTCCTGGATTATAAATTGGAAAGATTCTTCCAAAAAACACAAAACGATGGATTTTAGTTTTTACATGATATTGTACAGCTTAAATTTTGAACTTTCCTTCGCCAGATTAAATAAATAATACTTTCACTACTCACTGTATAATTTCCAGGGGTTTTTAAAAAAATTAATCCATGTCAGTTATATGCTATGGAATCAATGGATTTTATCCAGAAAAATGGTCAATCTAACTCCTCAATATTATTATTCTCATCGTGGCACCCTCGAAAGGGGAAACGCAGAAAAGCGTAAATTAAAAGTATATTATATTTGCTTTAAGTTAAAAGCAAAAAAATTCAAATATTTCGAATAAATCACACTACAACATAGGCAACCTCATCAAACTCAACTCCACTACATCATAACACAGAGTATATAAGAAACAGGAAAACCAAAGCAAAATTACCAACTCACGGCAACTCCGCTAGATACCGGCACCTCAAGAGACAAGAAAAAAGCGGCAATCGAAACCAAATTTAAACAGCCCATTACGAAATACTAACAAAAAAATGTAACAACGGTTACATATCTCCCCCCCGCCAAGGGCAAACCAAACCTGAAACACAGGTTTAGTTTGTCCATGCCGAGAGCAGATTCTACCAGAAGGGGGAGATTTAAGTCGTCCCCGAGCGCGACTCACACAAACCCCCCAACAAAACTCCACAGGAGTAGTTAAGGTCATCTCCTTTGCGTGACCGAAACGACAAAGCCGGGAAAAAGGGATCAAGATAATCCCCCGGAGTCCCTCACCACCCGCCTAACTAAAGGAAGAGGTGAACAGCCCCAGAAGACACCAAAGATCCACAGTGGCGGCGCTGGCAGTTTCCACCCAACTAAGGGAAGAAAGCACCAACACGCGCACACCAAAACTAACTAACCATAACCAAAACCGGAACCAACTAACCTAAAACCCGAAACAATAACTAACAATAACAAAATTTTGCTAAAAGGCTAAAACGGATTCACTATGTCCAAGAAAAGAAAAAGGGGAGCGACCCCAAAAGAATAGCCAATAGACTACCAAAAGACTCAAAGAGCAAACCAACAAACAAGTGGGACATGAGGACGTCTCCTCATAATCCACAAAAGGGAGAGCACAAAGCAAAACCCCCAAATCAAGAAAAACTCCTGGCACCAAAATGAGCTAGAAAAAAGTAAAAAGGCGCGCCTAATCAAATCACAAAACCAAAACAATCATAAAGACAAACCAGGGAACATCAAATCCAGGATCATCCCAGAAGGGCAAAACAAAATTATCAACAGACTTAACATGACCATCGCAAAGGTCAAGCACTTCTTCTTCATCATCAACATCAGGAGTAATCTCATTACGGATAGGCCCTTACGCATTCTTCAATTGAGAGAGATGAGCTTTCCTGACGACAACATCAGTTTTAGGATGCGCTAACAGTACAGTAACGGGGGTCAAAAACCTATAAATCTTGAAGGGTCCAAACCAGCGAGTCATCAATTTAGCAGATTGCTTGTTGATGGCTGAACTTAAATTATGCTTCTGGCACCAAACCAAATCTCCGATTTTAAAAACATTCTCCTTTCTTCCTTTATTATACTGCACAGCATACTTTCTATATTCTTTTACCAGATTTTCTTTAGCACTCTTCCATACTTCCGCCACATCACGCACATTGCGAGGCAAAAGATCACTAATCTTCCAGAGGTTGGACAGAGGACAGGAGGGCTGGATCTTAAAAAAAAACATTGAAAGGGGAATCCTTCAAGGAATCGTGCATAGAGGTGTTGAAAGCAATTTGCAGCCACGTAAGAGATTGGTCCCAAACAGTTTGAGAATCGTGGTGAAAAGCAATCAAAGCCGCCTTAAGATTGCGATTGAAGCGTTCGGCGTTGGACGGTTGAGGATGGTAAGGCGACAGGGTAGCAAAACGAATACCTAACGAAAACAGGAAATTACAGAACTGATTGGACGTGAAGCAAGAAGCGTCGTCGGTAATAATAATCTCCGGGAAACCAAAATGCTGAAAAACATTGTCCTTAAGGGCTTTTATGGTACTAGACGTGGTAGCTTCACGTACCGGACACAACCAGGTAAACTTGGAAAAGGAGTCAACGACGACCAAGATGTAACGGTTGCCACTGCGGGTTCGGGGTAACGGACCTACATGATCAATATGTAGAACGTGAAAAGGACGGACGGGGACAGTGGAGGCGAAAAGACCTATTTTAGTATTTCTAGAGGGCTTGCTAGTGGCACACGTGGTACAAGACCGGATACGGTGTTCGATGTCACGAGACATAGAAGGCCAGAAAAAGAACTGGGAAATTTTGCGCCGGGTCTTAATGAAACCTAGATGTCCACCTAACAAAGAATCGTGATAATAGGCCAACACCATATTCACAAGATGAGCGGGAAGAACGACACGAGAATTAAAGGGGCCAAAAGGTTTAATACACAAAACACCTTTGGAAAGGAAATACTTAGTAGAGGGGTTACCATCCTTTAAAGAAATAATTAAGGGGGCTAAAACAGGATCTCGACTTTGGTGGGTGGATATGTCAAAGAAAGCAAGGGGGAAATCATTAAGGATTGGAAAGCATTCAACATCGTTTTCATCTTCCGGAGTCTCATTCTCGTCGAACATGCGCGACAAGGTATCCGCTATAATATTCTGGGTACCCTTTATGTGAGTAACCCTGAATTTCATAGACATTATCTTTGGTATCCAGCGCCCAAGCTTGCCTAACGATCTGGGCCTAGCCAGCAACCAAGACAAAGCCTGGTTATCTGTTTCCAAGTCAAACACACGATGCTCCAAGTACGGTCTAAACTTTTCCATTCCGTAAACCACGGCCAAACATTCCATTTCGTACGCCGAGCCCTTCCTTTCTTGGCGTGTCAAAGTCCTTGAAGCGTAGGCAATGGGTTGCCGCAAACCGTTCACTTCTTGCATAAGCACAGCGCCCAGCGCACAAGAACTTGCGTCAGTCTGCAAAATAAATCCTCTGTCAAAATCCGGCACTCTCAATACAGGCGGACAACTGATGGCAGTTTTCAGAGCTTCGAAAGCTTCTTGTGTTTCCTGAGTCCACTTAAAGGTGCTCTTTTTCCCACGTAAGGCATCCAGGGGAGCAGCGATTTCAGCAAATCTAGGGATGAATTTTCGGAAGAAATTGACCATTCTCACAAACCTAGAAATGGCTTTGGCATTTTTAGGTTGGGGAAAACACCTAATGGTCACAGTCCTCTCCGGGTTGATCTTAACACCATCCGCTGAAATTATATGCCCCAGAAAACCTACTTCGTTAACAGCAAACTCGATCTTGGCAGGGTTAACAGTCAGGCCGGCGCTAGACAATCTACTAAGGATCTCGCGTACGTGCTCAATATGACTACTAAAATCATCGGAAAAAATAAGAACATCATCAAGAAAATTAAAAACAAATTTGAACTTGACATCATGAAACAGTTTGTCTAAAAGACGAGACAAGACTTGGCCATCAGTGTCCAGACCAAACGGAATATTCGCTAATTACCGCTGAACTAAGCGTTATACAAAACAAAATTGTTTGAAATAAAAGTTGTAGAATTTTAAATTCTCTACAACTTTCATTATATACAATTTTGCGTTGAAATGCATATTAAAGCCGCAATCTTAAAAAACAATTGTTTTACGTGAAAACAACCTCACCAAGAATTTCAGCAAACATTGCGCCTACCCTATCTTGTAGAGCATAAAAAATGTAGTAAACCAGGCGTTTTTTAAAAAAATCGTAGGACCAGTTTTTGAGAAAATCGAAAAAAGTGAAAAATTACACGAATAAACTACTACTTCCGGTTGACCGATTTTCATGAAAATGTTCGTGTCGCATTCGGTAGTGGCATGTAACTTTAATTACGTTTTAAGTTAGTTAAGTTTTAAGTTTCAAGTTCGTACGATGTTCCGTTGTTGACATATTCTGTTCACACACACACACACTCACACACACACACACCAATCGCTAAAACCATGTTTTTTGGGTTCAGGGGGTCTGAAAACGTGTAGATCCGGTGAAAATTCGATTTTGAAAATCGACATGAAAACAATACTTAGCTTCCTATACAGTTCAGCCACCCTTAGTTTGCTCCTACTGTCAACAAACCAAAGCCAGCTACTACAGAGTGTACGCTGGGGTCCGCGACTTTTTGGATGTTGTATTCCTATTAAGTTAACTATGTTTTGAATTATAAGTACTCAAATCATAAAGTACTCAAGTACATCAGTCATGACATGATGTAGGCCTAACAATTTCATTTATAAAAATATTTTTAAAAGTTTTTATATTTAAATACTTTTGAAAGTATTTTGTTGTTACTTTTCAATAAGCGTGTACACATTTCTATGGAATGCGCATGCTCAGTGACGTCATTGTTTGTTTACAGTATGAGCCAATTTAGAAAGGCTGGACTCTATATTCATATAGGCAAGAGAAAGTAAAAATACTATCCAATACAAATGTTACCTTTCTCAGGAAAAGAGACCTCATCTTCACCAAGTGTTGAATACCGCCTCTAACGGGTAGTATAGGGGTTTCACCAACGCGGTTTTCGTTGGGGGGGGGGGAATAAAAGCTGAGTTATTCCGATACGTTGCCAAACCAATTGGAGCTTTCGGTGCAAATAACACATCGCAAATGCAAATAACACATGAAAGATAGAACTTCCTAGTAGCAGGCCGAGTATTGACACAGAGGGAAAACTGTACTAAGGCTAGAATTAGTTGTTTGCACACTTACTCGGTTTTCGTTGAATAAACCAGATATACGAGGTGTGGCTATTAAATAACGAGACTGACGTTGTATAAAATTTTATTTTTATTTTATACATAATCACTTATTAACACCTTCAATATACATTCCTTCTCTATCCCTCCAAAGCTCCATGCGAATTTTCCATTGTTAGAAACAGTGCTGGAAGTCACCTTCTGTCAGCTCTTTGAGGACACACGCCGCTTTCTCTTTTACAGCTTCCACAGACTCAAATCTTGTCCCTTTTAATGCAGATTTCACCTTAGGGAACACGTAGAAGTCACATGGTGCAATATCTGGTGAATAAGGTGGATGTTCTAACACTGTGATGCTGTACTTGGCTAGGAACCTCTTGATAGATAATGCGGAATGAGCTGGCGCATTGTCTTGGTGGAGAACCCATTATTTGTCCTCCCACATTTCGGGGCGTTTTTTTCCTTACTCTTTGACGTAGTTTAGAAAGTACCTCAAGGTAGTAATATTGATTAATTGTTTGACCTTCGGAAACCCAGTGAAGGTACACAATCCCATGGATATAAAAAAAAACAATCATCATTTCTTTACGGTAAATTTTAACTTGCTCATTCAAGCTTTTTTGGCTCTCGGTGAAGTTCGCCTCTTCCAGTGCATGGATTGGCGCTTCGTTTCCGGATCATAAGTAAAAAACCACGTTTCATCACATGTAAACCATCTTACTCCTCGTTTTACTTGGTAAAACTTCTACAGGTTCAAACCAGCCTTTCGGCTGATCACCTAAACAACACGGTCCTCGAAGGATCAAGAAATATTTTCTTTACATTACAAATTACACTCGTATTAAAAAAATCTGGTGTGAAACACTCACACAACTTTCTTTTGCCAATGCAAATAATTAACAATTAACCTAACATTAGTAATAAAACATTAGAAATAAACAAAAAACTAACCTCAATAAACATAACCTTATTTTAATCATGAGTGAAAGACGCAAAATGAAAATCGAACTCAGTTTAGCTTAAAAATACGGAAAATCACTCTTTCACGCTAAACTAGGTTCTGTAGTGAAAAATGCTTGAAATAAAAGTTGTAGATCTTTTTATTTCCTATAAAATGTTTTATACACTTTTGTCGTAAAATGTATTCTACGTCCGAAATCATAAAAAAATCAAAATTTTTCACACGTTTTCGTGAGAAAAAAATCAGAAAATTGCTAATTACTGCTAAACTAAGCGTTGCACAAAAAAATGTTTGAAATAAAAGTTGTAGAATTTTTATTTTTCTACAACTTTTATAATGTACATTTTTGAGCTCAATTGCATATTAAAGCTGTTGTTAGCGTTTGTAAGGCGCTGGATAAAAGACAATAAAACGAATTTAAACTGAATAATTTTACAGTAATTAGTAGACGATTAATTAACTGAATTCGGAGGACCAGGTTAGTTTTAAGCGGCTGCCAACCACAGCTAAAACGACTTAGAGAATAAACGAAATGAATTAATAAAAGGAGGAACAAAATAACGAAAGGTAGCGGACAGAATTGATAGGACAAAGACATAGGGAGACACACAATTGAACAACTTACGTAATAAATGAAAAACGTTCTTACCTGGATTCCAGAAAACGACTTGAAACTTGTAGGTACGCACATGGAGAAACACTGGTAACATTGCAATAAACAAACTACGACAGTTCACAATACAAAGTACATGAGCAATTGAATATAATTCACACAAGCATAGAATAACGAACAGTTTAGGTTCATAGTAAACCCACGAGTAACGAAACGAACTGATTGTAAACGAAGAAAATGGCAGGGAATCGCCACCCAAGCCACGCGCTAAGCGCAGGAGACAGGAACGCTCCCATTCATCACGAAAGCTGATACAAGAGTGTGTTAAGGAAGAAGCCGGATATGCAGAAGGGAGTAGGGATAACGGATGACGTGACTTAATGATGTCACGCGGAAACAAAGGCAGGAACAATTGTGATTAGCGGGGAAAACAGTTTGAACTAACCCGGGATAGACTGGCGCTAACAGCTGTAATGTTAAAAAAATGATGTTTTTACGTAAAAACAGCGTCACCCAGAATTTCAGCAAACATGACATCTACCCTATCTTGTAGAGCATAAAAAATGTAGTAAACCAGGCGTTTTTTTAAAAAATCGTAGGTCCAGTTTTTGAGAAAATCGAAAAAAGTGAAAAATTACACGAATAAAGTACTACTTCCGGTTGACCGATTTTGATGAAAATGTTCGTGTCGGGTCCAGTAGTGGTATGTAACTTAAGTTTTAAGTTTCAAGTACATACGATGTTCCGTTCTTGAGATATTTTGTACACCCACACACACACACACACACACACACACACACACACAGACCAATCGCTAAAAACATGTTTTTTGGGTTCAGGGCGTCTGAAAACGTATAGATCCGGTGAAAACTCGATTTCTTAAAATCGACATGAAAACAATACTCTCCTTCCTATATGTTCATATAGGCAAGAGAAAGTAAAAATTTGCAAAATTGTGGCTTAAATTTATCACTTTTCCTGCATTTTTTCATCTCACAGTAAAGGTCCTGCCCATAACAGACAGGTGGAGTGTCAAATTATTTACTCAATCTATTTGTTGCAGAGCTAAAATAAATAGTTCTGTTTCTTATCACATGGTCAGTCAATTAAATGACTGAATCATTTAAGAACAGAAGAGGTAGAGGTGTAAAAGACACTAATCAGAGTTATCTTCTCTGAAAGTAATGAATTTAATTGTACAGCCAGACCCTGTGGTGAATGAAGTGAAGTTGTCATTTACAGAGTGGAAAATATATGCTTTTCAGAGGGCCCGGCATGCTGATAAGCGTACTTTTCCACTCAGTGAGGAAAGCAATGGTAAACCACCTCACTCCTCGTTTTACTTGGTAAAACCTCTAGAGGTTCAAACCAGCATTTCGGCTGTTGACCTAAACAACAACAACAACAATTAAAAAGTATAACTTTTTCAGTTCTCCAACGGTGATATAAAAAAACGTCTAGATTTGTATAAAATTCAATCATTAGAGGTAGTGATGGAAAAAAAATTTTCGCCGGAAGAGTACGAAAGATTTTCTTTGATAATGAATCGATTCGGAACGTCGTACGAAGATTGATGTTGCAAGTTGGACATTTTGAATGTAATTTATGCGGAAGGCCGTACGTCTTTGGTGAGCTTGCCCGGGATAGGACTTCAGTTCCAACACGAATACTGGGATCAGTTCCATAACAAGTTTCTCTACCATTTAAAAACGCTGTTACAAATCGCTCACCTTGAAGTAAGTGACTTTCTTTTCTTTTTTATTGTTTTTATTCTCATTCTCTCTTGCCTGTATGAATATATAGGAACGGAAAGTATTGTTTTCATGTTGATGTCTGGATATCGAATTTTCACCGGATCTACGCGTTTTTAGACTGCATGAACCCAAAAAACATATATTTAGTAATTGTGATGATGTAGTGGGTGTGTGTGTGTGTTCGTGCGTGCGCGTGCGCACGTGTGTGTGTGTGTGCGCGCGCGCGTGTGTCTTTACAAAATATCTCAAGAACGGAACATCGTGCGAACTTTAAATTTGAAACTCAAGTTGCATCATACTACCACCGGACCCGACACGAACATTTTCATCAAAATCGGTCAACCTGAAGTAGTAGTTTATTCGTGTAATTTAATCAAAAACTGGTCGTACGATTTTTTAAAAATCGCCTTGTTTACTGAATTTTTATGCTCTACAACATAAGGTAGGCGCCATGTTTGGTGAAATTCTTAGTGAGGCTGTTTTCACGTAAAAAAATTGTTTTTTTAAGATTGTGGCTTTAATATAAATTTTAGCGCAAAAATGAATATAATAAAAGTTGTAGAAAATTAAAAAACCTACAACTTTTATTTCAAACATTTTTTTTGTATAACGCTTAGTTAGCGGTAATTAGCACTTTCTGGTTATTTCTCACGAAAACGTGTGAAAAACTTAATTTATTAAGATTTCGGCCTTAGTATGCATTTTACGACAAAAGTGTATATAATCAAATTTATACGAAATTAGAAGATCGACAACTTTTATTTAGAGAATTTTTCTCTACAGAGCCTAGTTTAGCGTGAAAGAGTGATTTTCCGTATTTTTAAGACAAACTCAGGTCTATTTTCATTTTGCGTCTTTCACTCATGATTAAAATTAGGTTATGTTTGTTGAGGTTAGTTTTTTGTTTATTTTTTTTTATTTCTAATTGTGTACGTTGCAATCTGTTCAATTTGTAACAATAAGCAACCCCATGACCCAATGAGATGAGGATGATGTGTATGACGTGTAAATGAGGTGAATGACGTGTGTGAATGTAGTCTTGTACAGACCCAGGCCGACCATTCCTGAGAGGTATGGTTAATTGAACCCCAACCGTCAAAATATACCGGTAACCACTGTCTAGTATTCAAATCCGTATAAAAGTAACTACCTTTACTAGGGTTTGAACCAGGAACCTTCGTCTCCGAAAATCAGCTGTTGCTTTGGCGACGACTTTACCTCTAGACCAACCCGGTGGGTTTCTTGTTTATTAGTAATGTTTTATTACTAATGTGAGGTTTATTGTTAATTTTTTGCATTTGCAAGAGAAAACTGAGTGAGTGTTCACACCAGAATTTTATGCTTTACAAGATAGAGCCTTGTCTGCTAAATGTTTTAGGAAGGCTGTGCTCTCGTAGAAAAAGATGGTTTTTTTATGATTGCGGCGTTAATATGCATTTAGGGAAGTACAACACTCCCATCAGAACACTGAACACTTTTCCGACGAGACACTAGCTAGCATAAGTAGAGTATGCGGACGACCGCTATAGTCAGACTGTGTGGCATTTTTTAAATAGTGTAGTGTGTGTGCGCGCGCGCTAGTTTTAGAGAGGAAAGGGAGAGAGTGAGTGAGGAGAGAGTAGAGAGGAAGGGAGAT
Organism: Catonia carolina; assembly: GCA_035578175.1. Taxonomy (NCBI): domain Eukaryota; kingdom Metazoa; phylum Arthropoda; class Insecta; order Hemiptera; family Achilidae; genus Catonia; species Catonia carolina. The sequence continues at coordinate 7,497,283 of JAQMRL010000007.1, read as the reverse complement.
AACGAGTAAGCGAAGAAGAAAGCGAGTAGATGGATAATAAAGAGAGATAAAATAGAGAGAAAGACTGTGTGCCGTTTTAAATAGTGAAGTGTGTGTGCGCGCGCTAGTGTTAGAAAAGAAAAAGAGAGAGTGTGAGAAAGGATTAGTGAGGTAGGGAGTTAACGAGTAAGCGAAGAAGTGAGAGAGTGTGATAGACAATGAAATAGAGGTAAAATAGTGTTGAAGAGGGTGAGGGCGTGTTACATAGAATTGAAGGGTGAGGGGGAAAAGGATAACAAGGAGGATAAGTGAGTAAGACTGAGGAGGGGACGAAAGCAAGAGGAAAAACATATGACGGAGAACGAGAATGGGGGAGAGAGAGTTAAAGTGAGACAGGTAATGTCACCGGATGGCGAGTTACAACGTTTAATTTTTGGTGGCCCTGAAAAGGGCCATTTTAAGCGGTGGTCGTCTTGATGGGAAGCGTCGGTCGTAGTTGTCGTGGCGTTCGAGGTAGGCGTAAGGCTCGGTCGAGGGCCACTGTAGCGCTCTTTATATAGAATGTCTCACAAGTCCCGGCAAACTTCTAAGGCGGTTCCTCTCATCAAAATAATGAAAAATCTGGTGTGAAACATTCACACACCTTTCTCTTGCCAATCCAAATAATTAACAATACCTAACATTAATAATAAAACATTAGAAATAAACAATAAACTAACCTCAATAATTATAACCTAATTTAAACATGAGCGAAAAACGCAAAATGAAAATCAACCTCGGTTTGGCTTAAAAATACGGAAAATCACTCTTTAACGCTAAACTAGACTCTGTAGAGAAAAATGCTTTAAATAAAAGTTGTTGACCTTTTAATTTCCTATAAATTTGATTATATACACTTATGTCGTAAAATGCATACTAAAGCCGGAATCTTAAAAAAAACCGATTTTCACACGTTTTCGTGCGAACAAAACGGAAAATCGCTAATTTCCGCTAAACTAAGCGTTATACAAAAAACGTTTGTTATAAAAGTTGTAGGATTTTGAATTCTCTATAACTTTTATTATACATAGTTTTACACTAAAATGCATATTAAAACCGAAATCTTGAAAAACGTTTTTTTTACGTGAAAACACCTTCACCAAGAATTTCAGCAAACATGGTGCCTACCATATCTTGTAGAGCATAAAAAATTAAGTAAACCAGGCGATTTTTAAAAAAATCGTAGGACCAGTTTTTGAGAAAATCGCAAAAAGTGAAACATTACATGAATAAACTACTACTTCCGGTTGACCGATTTTGATGAAAATGTTCGTGTCGGGTCCGGTAGTGGTATGTAACTTAAGTTTCAAGTTTCAAGTTCCTACGATGTTCCGTTCTTGAGATATTCTGTTCACACAGACACACACACACACACAGACCAATCGCTAAAAACATGTTTTTTGGGTTCTGAGGGTCTGAAACGTGTAGATCCGGTGAAAACTCGATTTTGAAAAATCGACATGAAAACAATACTTTCCTTCCTATATATTCATATAGACAAGAGAAAGTAAAAAAGTGTACTATATAAACATGGGTCCGGAAACGCTTCGTTAGCGAGTTACGGCTAGCGAAAGATTTCGCCCTGGGTTCAGAACATACGCCTAAATAAAGTCATCCTAGAGGCCTAGAGGAACCCAATTTTATGAGTAGATTTGATGGTTTCTTATGTATTTCGACCCGAAAAATTGAATAAAATAAGTTGCAGAACCATATCTCCAATAGGTTTTTTAATATCCAATGAAAACGGACAAATCTGTGCATAAAAATACGTTTTTTTAGGTTTGAAGAACAATAACTGTGTTAAATGGCTAATAAATATGTAAAGTTATTTAGCAAGACTTGTAGAGATTTTAATTCTGAAGAGAATGATGTAAAATAGGCCAATAATAAACAAACACACAGTTTAAATAATTTATTTTTAATTAAATTTAGAAAGAAAAGAAAAAAAAGATTAAAGATAGGACGAATAAAGAAAAGAAAATAAAAAAAGAAGAGAAAAAAATGAAAAAACAGGGAGCCGTGGAACAAAAATTTGAATTTAGGAATACATTTTTTTATAACTTAACTTTTTTTTTTTTTTTTTTTTTGCTTTAACGTCCGGCTGTTATGCAATTACTGCTAATGCAGACGGTGAAGGATGAAATGAATTTTTGTAACGTATGAAAATATGCCGTGCCTGAATGGGATTCGAACCCAAGACCGCATGATGAAAGGCGAGCACGTTACCAACTACACCACTGCGGCCGGCAGTGATAACTTAACTGATTGTCAAAAAAGGTCAATAATACGAACAGGTATGAGAGAAAGCGTGAGAGAGGAAATATAGAGAGGGTAGGAGAGAAAAATAGTAAGAGCTGAGAGAGAAAGGGAATGAGTTAAAGAGTGCAGGGCTAAGAGAATTTAGTCAATCAATCAATTATAAAATATTTTAGTAACACCTAAAATAAACAAACTTAGAAATAATGTCTTCCTGTATATTTTCAGAAGCTAAGCTGTGGTGATTTTACGGTGTTCTTAAAGGAATTCGAGCAGATATTTTACAACACAAATTGGGAACCAGATAATTACAATAAAGTGTTAATGAAAGGTTCCGAAAAAGGATTGAAAATGCAACAACTCGTGCCGTGTGTCAAACTTGTGGCGCATGCGTACTACGTCGTCACCTTTGCAATCAATGACCACATGTACAAAAATTATTTCACACAAACCATGCAAAATGTATGTAAAAAGTACATCTTTCTGTTTATTCTTATAATACGAGGTGTAGCTATTAAGTAACGAGACTGACGTTATAAACAATTTTATTTTTACTTTCTCTTGCCTATATGAATATATAAGAAGGAAAGTATTGTTTTCATTTCGATTTTTCGAAATCGAGTTTTCACCGGATCTACACGTTTTCAGACCCCTGAACCAAAAAAACATGTTTTTAGCGATTGGTCAGTGTGTGAACAGAATATCTCAAGAACATTGTACGAACTTGAAACTTGAAACTTAAGTTACATACCACTACCGGACCCGACCCGAACATTTTCATCAAAATCTGTCAACCGGAAGTAGTAGTTTATTCGTGTCATTTTTCACTTTATTGCATTTTTCTCTAAACCTGGTCCTACGATTTTTTTTTAAATCGCCTCATTTACTAAATTTTTTATGCTCTACAAGATAGGGTAGGCGTCATGTTTGCTGAAATTCTTGGATGAGGTTGTTTTCACGTGAAAAAATTGTTTTTTTAAGATTGCGGCTTTTTTATACGCATTTTTTTTTCTCTTTAATTCTTTATTTATAACTAAAATTTTTCAACAAGCGATGATTACGATAATAATGTACATGACATGATAGGCATGAGAGGGGTAAGGCCCCTATTGGTGCCTCCCTAAGAATGAAATTTGTATATCAAATTAGCAGGTCTCTACTCCAGCGTCTTTAAAGGCGTCTAGGGGGTCAGGTAAATGAAAGGTGGAAAGTGAACGCACCAGTGGGTTCTCGTGTTCGTGTGGCTTGTCGTGAAAGCATTTTTGTATAGGTATTTGATGGAATTTTGTTTTTTAAATCTGTATGTAAGGTTTTGTTGCTAACGTAAAGAGGTGCATTTGCTTTAAGGTATATGCTATACGCAAAAATGTATATAGTAAAAGTTATAGAGAATTCAAAATATTTTTTTGTATAACGCTTAGTTTAGCGGTAATTAGCGATTTTCTGTTTTTTCTCACGAAAACGTGTGAAAAACGATTTTTTTTAAGATATCGGCCTTAGTATGCATTTTACGACAAAAGTGTATATAATTAAATTTATAGGAAATTAAAAGATCTACAACTTTATTTAGAGCATTTTTTTCTACTGAGCCTAGTTTAGCGTGAAAGAGTGATTTTCCATATTTTTAAGCCAAACTGAGGTTGATTTTCATTTGCGTCTTTCACTCATGATTAAAATAAGGTTATGTTTTTTGAAGTTAGTTTATTTCTAATGTTTAATTACTAATTTTAGATTATATAGTTAATTATTTGCATTGGCAAGAGAAATTTGTGTGTGTGTTTCACACGAGATTTTTAATGTTTCAGATGGCACTGAACCCAGAATATCATATAGAAATTCTAACCTCGTCAATTGGGAGAATCACATGTAAACAATTTTTACTTAGAAACAATACTTGTCCGAATCATTTGACCCAATCACTGGAGGCGATCAGAAGTTTACTCCAATTCGGACTGCCACCAAAGGAGATGCCTCCATTACCCCCAGGTGCAATTAGCGCCGCTGTGCGTCACGCTCACGCTCCAGTCAAAGAAACCCGCCCTCTACACTGAGTATAGTCTAAATTCGAAAAGAAATCTATCCCTCAGAAACATATTAAAAAATTTTCCAAAATTGTGGCTTAAACTTATTACTTTTCCTGCATTTTTTCATCCCACAGTAAAGGTCATTTCACACTGCCGTAACGTTGCTTGAGCGACATCGAGGTCGTATCTCGTAATCTTTATACAGTAGAATCTCGGTAGTCCGGCCCTTAAAATGTTAGGCCTAAAAGTATGAAACCTCACCTTGGACAGATTTTGGTAAAAGATTTAAATTGAATTAGGGAAATCAACTCGACCTAATTACGGCGGATTTAATACAACATGTATATTTACGATTTGATTAAAGAAATGAATAAGCAGACCTTAATTATTGTTAAATGGAATAATTTTTGGTCTTTTAACCAAAACCCAGAACTGGGTCATACTCTATACTTCATGCTGAATTGACAACGAAACGTAATTCTCAGAACACGAGCACCCCCACACCGCACTAGGCGATAATTATGTTTAGTACAATGACTACACAAGTACTCAGCAAACCTTTTTACTTTCTCTTGCCTATATGAATATATAGAAAGGAAAGTATTGTTTTCATGTCGATTTTTCAAAATCGAGTTTTCACCGGATCTATACGTTTTCAGACCCCCTGAACCCAAATAACAGGTTTTTAGCGATTGGTCTGTGTGTGTGAACAGAATATCTCAAGAACGGAACATCGTACGAACTTGAAACTTGAAACTTAAGTTACATACCACTACCGGACCCGACACGAACATTTTCATCAAAATCGGTCAACCGGAAGTAGTAGTTTATTCGTATAATTTTTCACTTTTTTGCGATTTTCTCAAAAACCGGTGCTACGATTTTTTTTTAATTGCCTGGTTTACTCATTTATTATGCTCTACAAGATAGGGTAGGCGTCATGTTTGCTGAAATTCTCGGTGAGGCTGTTTTCACGTAAAGAAATAATTTTTTTAAGATTACGGCTTCATTATAAATTTTAGCGCAAAAACTTACTAAATAAAAGTTGTAGAGAATTTACAAACCTACAACATTTATATCAAACATTTTTTTGTATAACGCTTAGTTTAGCAGTAGTTAGCAATTTTCTGTTTTTTTCTCACGAAAACGTGTGAAAAATTTCTTTCTTTAAGACTTCGGCCTTAGTGTGCATTTTACGACAAAAGTGTATGAATTAATTTTATAGGAAATAAAAAGATCTACAACTTTTATTTAAAGCATTTTTCTCTACGGAGTCTAGTTTAGTGTGAAATAATGATTTTCCGTATTTTGTCACCTCCCCCTCTATCTACACCGATAGGTTGGCCCAGGGGTGGACAAAAAACATAAGGAAGCCAAATAAAAAAAGAGTTGTTGTTGCATATGATTATAATTGCATTAAAAAAAAATCACAAAAAAGAAATATAATAATATTAATTAATTAGTAACAAATCCAAGTTGTTTCTTTTAAAATAAAAGCAAAAAAAAAAATAGTAATATGAACACAATATAGATATATCAAAATTAAGTCCCTGAATAAATAACTTCAGGAAAATTTTAAGAGAATATCACAAATGAATTTAAACAGCAAAATTTAAAGAATACTAAGATTCAGTTAGATATTTTAAGTTTTCATTGTAACAGATACAATTTTACCAGAATTATACTGATTTATAATTTTTGAATTTACTATAGTAAAAAAACTTTTAAATATAAGAATTAATTTTGCATCAAATCAAATCATAGTCTGTTAATAGTATAATATCATAATAGTTGTTTTTAGAAATGCATTGCGTACCATGGCAGCTTTTACATAATTATTAAAGGCAATAATAAAAACAAAAATATATAAAAAAAAATATAAAATTTGTAATAATAAACGCCAAAATTATAATTAAAAAATATTCATTATGAAAGAGCAAAACATGACATAGTTCTGATTTTAAATAATTTTAAGTTAAGTAATAGTCAAGTTCGTTCACCAATATTTTCCGTACATGACATGCACAGTACAGGCAAACATTCCTGACGAGCGCAGAAATGTTCAAGTAGAAACAACAGAAATTTGCCCAAAAGAAAATTTTAACCAAACATACCGGTTTCCAGAAATCAAACCTTCCAGGACAGAATCGGTGATCTTCGACCAAATAAACAGTAGAATAGATAAACAGCCAAATTTTCGGGATTCGGGAATCGAACCCGGGAGAGTCATCCTCCGGAACCAAATTGCACGGTGAGGTGAGTGGCACTGCTGTCCAAACTTCAACCCTCCAAATTGTTAGAATAGAAAATATTCCAGAATCGAAATGAAACCAGTTGAAATCACCAATAGCCGAAGAACAGTCCCAGAATAGAACACGAGATAAATTTATTCGATGAAGCCAAGAAAATTTCATACGCCACATGGTTAAGCACAAACCCGGTAAAGACTATTACCAAATACGTAACATCATAAAAATTATAAAAAAAACTGCAGATAAAAGACGAAACATAATTTCACATTTTCAATAATAAATATGCAACTTTTTAAAATAAAAACGACATTCTTTTACTAAAAGAATAAAAGTATAAATTCGGCGAAACATATTAATGTAAGCGACCGTTCAGTTTTAATTCACAACCAAGAGTGTACACGAACAAGGAAAAAACGTACATAAATTAAATTACCAGAAAATTCGACACAGGCTAGAATAGTACAATGGAAAAAAGACAGATAGCGTCAGCTTACGGTGAACAGAGTTAAGTATTAATATAAACAGAAATGCAGCGCCAGATATGAAACAAAAACCCACAGTAACGTATTTCAACTTAGACGTTACAATTTTTAAGCCGAACTGAGTTCGATTTTCATTTTGCGTCTTTCAGTCATGATTAAAATAAGGTTATATTTTTAGAGGTTAGTTTTTTGTTTATTTCTAATGTTTTATTACTATTGTAAAGTTTATTGTTAATTATTTTCATTGGCAAGAGAAAGTCGTATGAGTGTTTCACGCCAGATTTTTTATATCCCTGGTACGATTTCCGGTCAGTACTCTTCTATTATATGAATGGACACCACTCTAAATTCTTCTTCCTGCGATCTTGGGTTCGAATCCCATTCAGGTACGGCATATTTTCATACGTTACAAAAATCATTTCATCCTTTCTTACCATCTGCATTAGCAGTAATTGCAGAACAGTCGGACGTAACAAAAAAAAATCTGGTGTGAAACACTCACACAACTTATTCTTGCCAGTCCAAATAATTAACAATAAACCTAACATTAGTAATAAAACATTAGAAATAAACAAAAAAATAAACTTCAAAAACATAACCTTATTTTTATCATGAGTGAAAGACACAAAATGAAAATCGAACTCAGTTTGGCTTAAAAATACGGAAAATTACTCTTTCACGCTAAAATAGACTCTGTAGTGAAAAATGCTTGAAATAAAAGTTGTAGATCTTTGTATTTCCTATAAAATTTATTATACACTTTTGTCGTAAAATGCATTCTAAGACCGAAATCTTAAAAAAATCGACTTTTCACACGTTTTCGTGAGAAAAAATCAGAAAATCGCTAATTACTGCTAAACTAAGCGTTATACAAAGAAATGTTTGCAATTAAAGTTGTAGAATTTTAAATTCTCTACAACTTGTATTATATAAAGTTTTGCTCTAAATTGCATATTAAAGCCGCAATCTTAAAAAAACTATGTTTTTACGTAAACCAGCCTCATCCAGAATTTCAGCAAACATGGCGCCTACCCTTTCTTGTAGAGAATAAAAAATTGAGTAAACCAGGCAATTTTAAAAAAAATTGTAGGACTAGTTATTGAGAAAATCGCAAAAAAGTGAAAAATTACACGAATAAAGTACTACTTCCGGTTGACCGATTTTGATGAAAATGTTCGTGTCGGTAGTGGTATGTAACTTAAGTTTCAAGTTTCAAGTTCGTAGGATGTTCCGTTCTTGAGATATTATGTTCACACACACACACACACACACACACACACACACACACACACACACACAGACACACAAACACACAAACACACACACACACAGACCGATCTGGTGAAAACTCGATTTCGAAAAATCGACATGAAAACAATACTTTCCTTCCTATTTATTCATATAGGCAAGAGCAAGTAACAACGCCTGGTTTACTCAATTTGTTATGCTCTACATTCTACAAGATAGGGTAGACGCCATGTTTACTGAATTTCTTGGTGAGGCTGTTTTCATATAAAAAAAATTGTTTTTTTAAGATTGCAGCCTTAATGTGCATTTCAGTGCAAAAATTATATTACAGAAAATGTAGACAATTTATAATCCTACAACTTTTATTTGTAACATTTTTTTGTATAATGCTTAGTTTATCGGTAATTAGGGATTTTCTGTTTTTTCTCACGAAAACGTGTGGAAAATCGATTTTTTTTAAGATTTCGGCCTTAGTATGCATTTTAAGACAAAAGTGTATATAATAAATTTTATAGGAAATAAAAAGATTTACAACTTTTATATATAGCATTCTTCTCTACAGAGCTTAGTTTAGCGTGAAAGCGTGATTTTCCGTATTTTTAAGCCAAACTGAGGTTGATTTTTATTTTGATTGTTTCACTCATGATTAAAATAAGGTTATATTTTTGTTTATTTCTAATGTTTTATTACTAATGTAGGTTATATTGGTCATTATTTGCATTGGCAAGAGAAAGTTGTGTGAGTGTTCAGACCAGTTTTTTGTTTTTCAAAATATTGTCCACATTGAATTTATACACTTTTGCGCGCGTTGAACCAATAATAGTCAAAGCATACGTCATTCAATTCGCTTGAGACGTCTCCAAAACGTGTTTTTTGAACGGATTAACTCAACAGCTTCTGCCGACGAAAATCGGTGTCCAAGCATTTTATTCTTGACGTTCGGCAACAAAAAGAAGTCATTGGGTGCCAAATCAGGACTGTACGGTGGATGACCAAATTAATTTCATTTCTAGAGTGTTCAAATTGACAAGATGTGTGAGAACTCGCATTGTCCCGAAGGCGCTTGTTTGTTTTCCTTATTTCACTGAAGATTTGCACCAAACAAAATTTGTTTGGTGCACAACCATTTAATGGTTGTGTACCATTCACAGTTGACCATTTTTACTTTGTCTTGCCTATATGAATATATAGAAGTATTGTTTTCATGTCGATTTTAAGAAATCGAGTTTTCACCGGATCTACACGTTTTCAGACCCCCTGAACCCAAAAAACATGTTTTTAGCGATTGGTCTGTGTGGTGTGTGTGTGTGTGTGTGTACAAAATATCTCAAGAACAGAACATCGTACGAACTTGAAACTTGAAACATAAGTTGCATACAACTACCGGACCCGGCACGAACATTTTCATCAAAATTGGTGAACCGGAAGTAGTAGTTTATTCGTGTAATTTTTCACTTTTTTGCGATTTTCTCAAAAAGTGGTCCTACGATTTTTTTAAAAATCGCCTGGTTTACTCAATTTTATATTCTCTACAAGATAGGATAGGCGCCATGTTTGCTAAAATTCTTGGTGAGGTTGTTTTTACGTAAAAAAAGTGTTTTTGTAAGATTACGGCTTTAATATGTATATTATAGCGCAAAAATTTATATAACAAAAAATGTAGAGAATTTAAAATTCTACAACTTTTAGTTGCAACATTTTTTTGTATAACGCCTCGTTTAGCGGTAATTAGCGATTTTCTGTTTTTTCTCACGAAAACGTGTGAAAAGTCGATTTTTTTAAGATTTCGGTCTTAGTATACATTTTATCACAAAAGTGTATGTAATCAAATTTATAGTAAATTAAAAGATCTACAACTTTTATTTATAGCGTTTTTCTCTATAGAGTCTAGCTTAGCGTGAAACGGTGATGTTCCTTATTTTTAAGCCAAACTGAGATTGATTTTCATTTTGCGTCTCTCATTATACTCGTATGATTAAATTAGGTTATATTTATTGAGGTTAGTTTCTGTTTATTTATATGTTTCATTATTAATATTAGTTTTATTGTTAATTATTTGCACTGGCAAGAGAAAGTTGTGTGAGTGTTTCACACCATTTTTTGTTTGTTTATTTAATTCTACTGGATTTTCAGAGTAAGCTGATGTACAATAAGTGACCTTTTGATTAGGTTTTAAATTTTTTATTAATTTTTCAAATTAGCACAATTATTGTTTTTCAGGGACCTAACTTAAATGTAAGTAGGATAACTTTTGATCCTCTTTGTTTATAAATTTGTTTCATTTTTTAATAGAAAGTTAGCATTTTATATAAATATTGTGACACTTATCGCTAAGGTCCGTTTCGGGATCTAGGTTATTAAATAATTAATACACTAGAGTTTACAATTACAAATATTTATTACGACTAAAAGATTACAAAATAAATAATTAACTAATTATAATAAAGTAATACAATAAATAACTTAACAATTTACTTAAAATAAATAATAAACAATAAATAATTTAATAATTTACTTAGCCCTACACTTACAATCAATTTTATAGGATTACACATACAAAATGACACTGAATTCCCAAAAACTGAACTTAATACACTTACACAAAGACTTTACACAATACACACACAAACAAAGGCAGTATAACAATCGTGAATCACTACAATGCTCGGATACGTAACCTGTATACGCACCGTAACCACCCGTCAAAGATCAAACGAAATACTGACTGCTGACCGCTCTGGGGGTCTCTTTTATAGTGAATCAAAAGAACGTTCCCGAAGAACACCGAACAAATAGTTAGGTACAAAAAAAAACCCTTCATTAATGAGTGCTAGAAAAATTTATTGTAAACAAGTAAACTATTGTAAATACAGGGTGATCGTAAAGTCGCGCCCAAAAATGATAACAGTCTTAGAAAGCTGTAATGTATTTTTTATTTTTATTTCAAAGTTTACGATACAAGTTATAATTACAACTTACTTACTTACAAGTTCACAACAAGTGCTGGAAATGTCCACCGTGGTTTGCAATGCATGCATCAACGCGATTTCTTACATTGCACGCAACCTGTTTGAGTGTAGCAGTAGCAATATTTGATATACAGTCTTCAATGTTTCTTCTAAGTTCATCTACTGTATGCGGGTTGTTTTTGTACACATTATATTTCAAATAACCCCATGAATAAAAATCAGGAGGAGCAGATCTGGTGACCGAGGAGGCCACAAACCACGAGAAATTATTCGGTCATCAAAGAAATCGTGGAGAAATTGGATAGTACTGTTTGCCGTATGTGAAGTTGCTCCGTCTTGTTGTAGCCAGCAATAACGTTCGTCAACATGTAGCAGTGCTACGAACTGCATGATTATTTCTTGATAACGTTCTGCTGTGATTGTATCCGAAAAAAGATAGGCCCGACAATTCTCCGACGAGACACACCACACCACACCCCAATTTTTTAAGAATGTATTGGCTGTTCATGGAATTCATATGGATTCTCTGCAGACCATACTCTACAATTTTGACTATTAACATATCCACTTAGATGAAACCAAGCTTCATCGCTGAAAAAACCTTTGTCCAGAACAGATATGTCATTTCGAATGAAATTTTTAAACCAATGACAATACCGCAATTGCTTCTCTCCTTATCTGGCTCTTCGAGCTGATGAGTTACGTTAATCCGGTACGGATGTAATTTTAATAACTTAGTGGCTTTATAAACACTTCCATAAGACAGTCCAGTCTGAGTAGAAAGTTTTCGAAGAGACTTTTTTGGAGAACGAATAAACGTTTCACTTATCGTCTGCAGACTGTTGTCAGATAAAACACTTGGTCGGCCGGTACGATTACAGTCATTCCGCTACCTGTATCCCGAAAACGATAAAACAAACGAAATATGGTCGATTTGTTTGGCACTCTAGCATCTGAAAAGGCATTGGAGAAATGTTCTTGACACTTCGCGTAGGATTTCGATTCACAGTAACCCAAAACGATAGAGACGCGTTGTTCTTGCGTAAAAGACATTGCGACTCGAACTGAACAAACCAACAGGTTTCTGGCTAAATGTCGCCCGGTGGCGTGATCTACCAGTGATACCACATACTGTACTACTAAACGAAAAATTCCCAAATTCTAATCATACTTTACAAATTTACCTTCAATTCCTACACGGCTTCAAACATTTGGTTGCGCGACTTTACGATCACCCGGTATGTATCTAGATAAATCAAAACTTTTTATTCAAAGACCACACGTTTTTCGTTCGCAAAAACGTTGTAAATTATATAAAACATTTTTTGGCTTCAAGAGCCGGTTGTACCTTTATTGGGAAAGCAAGTTATTTTTATTAGTGTACGCAGACCAGTTTTTTATTTTGTTCAAATTTGATTCGCAGAAACCTTGCAAATAATAAAATACTTTTTTTGGCTTCAAAAGCCGGTTGTATCTTTGTTGGGGACGCGAGCGTACTTTTATTAGCGGTCATAGACCAGTATTTTAATTTGTTAAAATTTGATTCGCGGTAACGTTGTAAATTATAAAATGATTTTTTTGGCTTCGAGAGCCGGTTGTACCTTTGTTTGGGACGCAAATGTACTTTTATTAGCGGTCATAGACCAGTATTTTATTTTGTTCACATTTGATTGGCAGTAACGTTGTAAATTATAAAATGATTTTGGCTTCAAGAGCCGATTGTACCTTTGTTGAGGACGCGAGAAAACTTTTATTAGCGTTCATAGACAAGTATTGTATTTTATTAAAACTCGATTCGCTGAAACGTTGTAAATTATAAAATATCTTTTTTTGGCTTCAAGAGCCGGTTGTACCTTTGTTGGGGACGCGAGTGTACTTTCATTAGCGTTCATAGACCAGTATTGTATTTTTTTTTAATTTGATACGCAGAAACGTTGTAATTATAAAATAATTTTTTTGGCTTCAAGAGCCGGTTGTACCTTTGTTCGGAACGTGAGTGTAATTTTATGAGCGTTCACAGACCAGTATTGTATTTTGTTCAAATTTGATTCGCAGCAACGTAAATTATAAAATAATTTTTTTGGCTTCAAGAGCCGGTTGTACCTTTGTTGGGGACGCGAGCGCACTTTTAATGGCGTTCATAGACCAGTATTGTATTTTTTTAAATTTTATCGCAGAAACGTTGTAAATTATAAAATAATTTTTTTGGCTTCAAGAGCCGGTTGTATCTTTGTTGGGAACGCAAGTGTAATTTTATTAGCGTTCACAGACCAGTAATGTATTTTGTTAAAATTTGATTCGCAGAAACGTTGTAAATTATAAAATAATTTTTTTGGCTTCGAGAGCCGGTTGTACATTACTTGAGGACGCGAGCGTACTTTTATTAGCGGTCATAGACCAGTATTTTAATTTGGTAAAATTTGATTCGCAGTAACGTTGTAAATTATAAAATGATTTTTTTTGCTTCGAGAGCCAATTGTACCTTTGTTGGGGACACGAGTGTACTTTTATTAGCGGTCATAGACCAGTATTTTAATTTGTTAAAATTTGATTCGCAGAAACGTTGTATATTTTATAAAAATTTTATTGGCTTCGAGAGCCGGTTGTACCTTTGTTGGGGACGCGAGCGTACTTTTATTAGCAGTCTTAGACCAGTATTTTATTTTGTTAAAATTTGATTCGTAGAAACGTTGTAAATTATAAAATGATTTTTTTGGCTTCAAGAGCCGGTTGTACCTTTGTTGGGGACACGAGTGTATTTTTATTAGCGGTCATAGACCACCAGTATTTTATTTTGTTAAAATTTGATTTGCAGAAACGTTGTAAATTATAAAATAATTTTTTTGCCATCAAGACCTGGTTGTACCTTTGTTGGGGACGCAAGTGTACTTTTATTAGTGTTCACAGACCAGTTTTTTATTTTGTTCAAATTTGATTCACAGAATCGTTGTATATTTTATAAAAATTTTTTTGGCTTCGAGAGCCGGTTGTACCTTTGTTGGGGACGCGAGCGTACTTTTATTAGCGGTCATAGACCAGTATTTTATTTTGTTAAAATTTGATTCGCAGAAACGTTGTAAATTATAAAATGATTTTTTTGGCTTCAAGAGCCGGTTGTACCTTTGCTGGGGACACTAGTTTACTTTTTTTTGCTGTCATAGACCATTTTTTTATTTTGTTAAAATTTGATTCGCAGAATCGTTGTATATTTTATAGAAATTTTTTTGGCTTCGAGAGCCGGTTGTACCTTTGTTGGTGACGCGAGCGTACTTTTATTAGCGGTCATGGACCAGTATTTTATTTTGTTAAAATTTGATTCGCAGACACGTTGTAAATTATAAAATAATTTTTTTGGCTTTAAGAGCCGGTTGTAGCTTTGTTGGGAACGCGAATGTAATTTTATTAGCGTTTACAGACCAGTATTGTTTTTTGTTAAAATTTGATTCGCGGTAACGTTGTAAATTATAAAATAATTTTTTTGGCTTTAAGAGCCAGTTGTAGCTTTGTTGGGAACGCGAGTGTAATTTTATTAGCGTTTACAGACCAGTATTGTATTTTGTTAAAATTTGATTCGCAGAAGCGTTGTAAATTATAAAATGATTTTTTTGGCTTCAAGAGCCGGTTGTACCTTTGTTGGGGACGCGAGTGTACTTTTATTTGCGGTCATAGTCCAGAATTTTATTATGGTAAAATTTGATTCGCAGACACGTTGTAAATTATAAAATGATTTTTTTGGCTTCAAGAGCCGGTTGTACATTTGTTGGGGACGCGAGTGACTTTTATTAGCGTTCATAGGCCAGTTTTGTATTTTGTTCATATTTCATTCGTAGAATCGTTGTAAATTATCGGAAAAATCTTTTGGCTTTAGTAGCGGCAGTACCTTTGTTGGGGACCCGAGTGTACTTTTATTAGCTTTCATATACCAGTATTGTATTTGGTTGAAATTTGATTCGCAGAAACGTTGTAAATTATAAAAAAAATTATTTGGCTTCAAGAGCCGGGTAAACCGTTGTTGGGCAGGCAAGTGTACTTTTATTAGCGGTCATAGACCAGTATTTTATTTTGTTAAAATTTGATTCGCAGAAACGTTGTAAATTATAAAATGATTTTTTTGGCTTCAAGAGCCGGTTGTACCTTTGTTGGGGACACGAGTTTACTTTTATTAGTGGTATTAGACCAGTATTTTAATTTGTTAAAATTTGATTCGCAGACACGTTGTAAATAATAAAATGATTTTTTTGGCTTCAAGAGCCGGTTGTATCTTTGTTGGGGGCGCGAGCGAACTTTTATTAGCGGTCATGGACCAGTATTTTATTTTGTTAAAATTTGATTCGCAGAAACGCTGTAAATTATAAAATGATATTTTTGGCTTCAAGAGTCGGTTGTACCTTTGTTGGTGACGCGAGCGCACTTTTATTAGCGTTCATAGGCCAGTTTTTTATTTTGTTTAAATTTCTTTCGTAGAATCGTTGTAACGGAAAAATCTTTTGGCTTAAGTAGCGGCGGTACCTTTTGAGGGTGGGGGGGAACCCGAGTGTACTTTTATTAGCTTTCATATAGAAGTATTGTATTTTGTTGAAATTTGATTCGCAGAAACGACGTAAATTATAAAAAAAATTATTTGGCTTCAAGAGCTGGGTAAATCGTTGTTGTGGAGGCGAGTGTACTTTTATTAGCGTTCGTAGACCAGTATTGTATTTTGTTCAAATTATGATTCGCAGAAAGGTTGTAAATTATTAAATAATTTTTTTGGCTTCAAGAGCCGGGTGTACATTTCTTGGGGATGCGAGTGTACGTATATTAGCGTTCACAGACCAGTCTTGTATTTTGTTAAAATTTGATTGGGGACACGAGTGTACGTTTATAAACGTTCATAGACCAGTATTATATTCTGATCAAATTTGATTCGCAGAAACGTTGTAAATTATAAAATAATTTCGTTGGCTTCAAGGGCCGGGTGTACCTTTGTTGGGGACCCGAGTGTACTTTTATAAGCGTTCAGAACCATTCTCATATATTGTTAAAATTTGATTCGCATAAAGGTTGTAAATAATAAAATGATTTTTTTGGCTTCAAGAGCCGGTTGTATCTTTGTTGGGAACGCGAGTGTAATTTTATAGCGTTCACAGACCAGTATTGTATTTTGTTAAAATTTGATTCGCAGAAAAGTTGTAAATTATAAAATGATTTTTTTGGCTTCAAGAGTGGTTGTATCGTTGTTGGTGCCGCGAGTGTACTTTTATTTGCGGTCATGGACCAGTTTTTATTTTGTTCAAATTTGAATCGCAGAATCGTTGTATATTTTATAAAAATTTTTTTGGCTTCGAGAGCCGGTTGTACCTTTGTTGGGAACGCGAGCGCACTTTTATGAGCGGTCATAGACCAGTATTTTAGTTTGTTAAAATTTGATTTGCAGAAACGTTGTAATTTATAAAATGATTTTTTCGGCTTCAAGAGCCGGTTGTACCTTCGTTGGGGACGCGAGCGTACTTTTATTAGCGGTCATGGACCAGTTATTTATTTTGTTAAAATTTGATTCGCAGAAACTTTGCAAATAATAAAATACTTTTTTTAGCTTCAAAAGCCGGTTGTGTCTTTGTTGAGGACGCAAGCGGACTTTTATTAGCGGTTACAGACCAGTATTTTGATTTGTTAAAATTTGATTCGCGGTAACGTTGTAAATTATAAAATAATTTTTTTGGCTCTAAGAGCCGGTTGTAGCTTTGTTGGGAACGCGAGTGTAATTTTATTTGCGTTTACACACCAGTATTGTATTTTGTTAAAATTTGATTCGCAGACACGTTGTAAATTATAAAATGATTTTTTTGGCTTCAAGAGCCGGTTGTACCTTTGTTGGGGACGCGAGTGTACTTTTATTTGCGGTCATAGACCAGTATTTTATTTTGTTAAAATTTGATTCGCAGACACGTTGTAAATTATAAAATGATTTTTTTGGCTTCAAGAGCCGGTTGTAACTTTGTTGGGAACGCGAGTGTAATTTTATTAGCGTTCACAGACCAGTATTGTATTTTGTTAAAATTTGATTCGCAGAAACGTTGTAAATTAAAAAATGATTTTTTTGGCTTCAAGAGTGGTTGTATCTTTGTTGGGGCCGCGAGTGTACTTTTATTTGCGGTCATAGACCAGAATTTTATTATGTTAAAATTTGATTCGCAGACGCGTTGTAAATTATAAAATGATTTTTTTGGCTTCAAGAGCCGGTTGTACCTTTGTTAGGGGACGCGAGTGTACTTTTATTTGCGGTCATAGACCAGTTTTTTATTTTGTTAAAATTTGATTCGCAGACACGTTGTAAATTATAAAATGATTTTTTTGGTTTCAAGAGCCGGTTGTACCTTTGTTGGGGACGCGAGTGTACTTTTATTTGCGGTCATAGACCAGAATTTTACTTTTTTTAAATTTGATTCGCAGACACGTTGTAAATTATAAAATGATTTTTTGGCTTCAAGAGCCGGTTGTACCTTTGTTGGGGACGCGAGTGTACTTTTATTTGCGGTCATAGACCAGTATTTTATTTTGTTAAAATTTGATTCGCAGACACGTTGTAAATTATAAAATGATTTTTTTGGCTTCAAGAGCCGGTTGTATCTTTGTTGGGAACGCGAGTGTAATTTTATTAGCGTTCACAGACCAGTATTAAATTTTGTTAAAATTTGATTCGCAGAAACGTTGTAAATTATAAAATGATTTATTAGGCTTCAAGAGTGGTTGTATCTTTGTTGGGGCCGCGAGTGTACTTTTATTTGCGGTCATAGACCAGAATTTTATTATGTTAAATTTTGATTGGCAGACACGTTGTAAATTATAAAATGATTTTTTTGGCTTCAAGAGCCGGTTGTACCTTTGTTGGGGACGCAAGTGTACTTTTATTTGCGGTCATAGACCAGTATTTTATTTTGTTAAAATTTGATTCGCAGAAACGTTGTAAATTATAAAATGATTTTTTTGGCTTCAAGAGCCGGTTGTATCTTTGTTGGGAACGCAAGTGTAATTTTATTAGCGTTCACAGACCAGTATTGTATTTTGTTAAAATTTGATTCGCAGAAACGTTGTAAATTATATAATGATTTTTTTGGCTTCAAGAGTGGTTGTATCTTTGTTGGGGCCGCGAGTGTACTTTTATTTGCGGTCATAGACCAGTATTTTATTTTGTTAAAATTTGATTCGCAGACACGTTGTAAATTATAAAATGATTTTTTTGGCTTCAAGAGCCGGTTGTACCTTTGTTGGGGACGCGAGTGTACTTTTATTTGCGGTCATAGACCAGTATTTTATTTTGTTAAAATTTGATTCGCAGAAACGTTGTAAATTATATAATGATTTTTTTGGCTTCAAGAGTGGTTGTATCTTTGTTGGGGCCGCGAGTGTACTTTTATTTGCGGTCATAGACCCGAATTTTATTTTGTTAAAATTTGATTCGCAGACACGTTGTAAATTATAAAATGGTTTTTTTGGCTTCAAGAGCCGGTTGTACCTTTGTTGGGGACGCGAGTGTACTTTTATTTGCGGTCATAGACCAGTATTTTATTTTGTTAAAATTTGATTCGCAGAAACGTTGTATATTATAAAATGATTTTTTTGGGTTCAAGAGCCGGTTGTATTTTTGTTTGGACGCAAGTGTACTTTTATTAGTGTTCACAGACCAGTTTTTTATTTTGTTCAAATTTGATTCGCAGAATCGTTGTATATTTTATAAAAAATTTTTTGGCTTCGAGAGCCGGTTGTACCTTTGTTGGTGACGCGAGCGTACTTTTATTAGCGTTCACAGACCAGTATTTTATTTTGTTAAAATCTGATTCGTAGAAACGTTGTAAATTATAAAATGATTTTTTTGGCTTCAAGAGTTGTTGTATCTTTGTTGGGGCCGCGAGTGTACTTTTATTTGCGGTCATGGACCAGTTTTTTATTTTGTTCAAATTTGATTCGCAGAATCGTTGTATATTTTATAAAAATATTTTTGGCTTCGAGAGCCGGTTGTACCTTTGTTGGTGACGCGAGCGTACTTTTATTAGCGGTCATGGACCAGTATTTTATTTTGTTAAAATTTGATTCGTAGAAACGTTGTAAATTATAAAATGATTTTTTTGGCTTCAAGGGTCGGTTGTACCTTTGTTGGGGACGCGAGCGCACTTTTATGGGCGGTCATAGACCAGTATTTTATTTTGTTAAAATTTGATTTGCAGACACGTTGTAAATTATAAAATGATTTTTTTGGCTTCAAGAGCCGGTTGTACCTTTGTTGGGGACGCGAGTGTACTTTTATTTGCGGTCATAGACCAGTATTTTATTTTGTTAAAATTTGATTCGCAGAAACGTTGTAAATTATATAATGATTTTTTTGGCTTCAAGAGTGGTTGTATCTTTGTTGGGGCCGCGAGTGTACTTTTATTTGCGGTCATAGACCCGAATTTTATTTTGTTAAAATTTGATTCGCAGACACGTTGTAAATTATAAAATGATTTTTTTGGCTTCAAGAGCCGGTTGTACCTTTGTTGGGGACGCGAGTGTACTTTTATTTGCGGTCATAGACCAGTATTTTATTTTGTTAAAATTTGATTCGCAGAAACGTTGTATATTATAAAATGATTTTTTTGGGTTCAAGAGCCGGTTGTATCTTTGTTTGGACGCAAGTGTACTTTTATTAGTGTTCACAGACCAGTTTTTTATTTTGTTCAAATTTGATTCGCAGAATCGTTGTATATTTTATAAAAAATTGCTTGGCTTCGAGAGCCGGTTGTACCTTTGTTGGTGACGCGAGCGTACTTTTATTAGCGTTCACAGACCAGTATTTTATTTTGTTAAAATTTGATTCGTAGAAACGTTGTAAATTATAAAATGATTTTTTTAGCTTCAAGAGTTGTTGTATCTTTGTTGGGGCCGCGAGTGTACTTTTATTTGCGGTCATGGCCCAGTTTTTTATTTTGTTCAAATTTGATTCGCAGAATCGTTGTATATTTTATAAAAATTTTTTTGGCTTCGAGAGCCGGTTGTACCTTTGTTGGTGACGCGAGCGTACTTTTATTAGCGGTCATGGACCAGTATTTTATTTTGTTAAAATTTGATTCGTAGAAACGTTGTAAATTATAAAATGATTTTTTTGGCTTCAAGAGTCGGTTGTACCTTTGTTGGGGACGCGAGCGCACTTTTATGAGCGAACATAGACCAGTATTTTATTTTGTTAAAATTTGATTTGCAGACACGTTGTAAATTATAAAATGATTTTTTTGGCTTCAAGAGCCGGTTGTACATTTGTTGAGTACGCGAGTGTACTTTTATTAGCGGTCATAGACCAGTATTTTATTTTGTTAAAATTTGATTCGCAGACACGTTGTAAATTATAAAATGATTTTTTTGGCTTCAAGAGCCGGTTGTACCTTTGTTGGGGACGCGAGTGTACTTTTATTTGCGGTCATAAACCAGAATTTTATTTTGTTAAAATTTGTTTCGCGGACACGTTGTAAATTATAAAATAATTTTTTTGGCTTCAAGAGCCGGTTGTACCTTTGTTGGGGACGCGAGTGTACTTTTATTTGCGGTCATAGACCAGTATTTTATTTTGTTAAAATTTGATTCGCAGACACGTTGTAAATTATAAAATGATTTTTTTGGCTTCAAGAGCCGGTTGTATCTTTGTTGGGGCCGCGAGGGTACTTTTATTTGCGGTCATAGACCAGAATTTTATTATGTTAAAATTTGATTGGCAGACACGTTGTAAATTATAAAATGATTTTTTTGGCTTCAAGAGCCGGTTGTACCTTTGTTGGGGACGCGAGTGTACTTTTATTAGTGGTCATGGACCAGTTATTTATTTTGTTAAAATTTGATTTGCAGAAACGTTGTAAATTATAAAATAATTTTTTTGGCTTCAAGAGCCGGTTGTACATTTGTTGGGGACGCGAGTGACTTTTATTAGCGTTCATAGACCAGTTTTGTATTTCGTTCAGATTTCATTCGTAGAATCGTTGTAAATTATCGGAAAAATCTTTTGGCTTTAGTAGCGGCAGTACCTTTGTTGGGGACCCGAGTGTACTTCTATTAGCTTTCATATACCAGTATTGTATTTGGTTGAAATTTGATTCGCAGAAACGTTGTAAATTATAAAAAAAATTATTTGGCTTCAAGAGCCGGGTAAACC
Organism: Catonia carolina; assembly: GCA_035578175.1. NCBI lineage: Eukaryota > Metazoa > Arthropoda > Insecta > Hemiptera > Achilidae > Catonia > Catonia carolina. Next base: position 7,475,878 of record JAQMRL010000007.1, on the reverse strand, counting down.
GTTGTTGGGGAGGCGAGTGTACTTTTATTAGCGGTCATAGACCAGTATATTGTTTTGTTGAAATTTGATTCGCAGAAACGTTGTAAATTATAAAATGATTTTTTTGGGTTCAAGACCCGGTTGTATCTTTGTTTGGACGCAAGTGTACTTTTATTAGTGTTCACAGACCAGTTTTTTATTTTGTTTAAATTTGATTCGCAGAATCGTTGTATATTTTATAAAAATTTTTTTGGCTTCGAGAGCCGGTTGTACCTTTGTTGGTGACGCGAGCGTACTTTTATTAGCGGTCACCGTCCAGTACTTTATTTTGTTAAAATTTGATTCGCAGAAACCTTGCAAATAATAAATTACTTGTTTTAGCTTCAAAAGCCGGTTGTACCTTTGTTGGGGACGTTAGCGTACTTTTATTAGCGGTCATAGACCAGTATTTTATTTTGTTAAAATTTGATTCGCAGAAACGTTGTATATTATAAAATAATTTTTTTGGGTTCAAGAGCCGGTTGTATCTTTGTTTGGACGCAAGTGTACTTTTATTAGTGTTCACAGACCAGTTTTTTTTTTGTTCAAATTTGATTCGCAGAACGTTGTATATTTTATAAAAAATTTTTTGGCTTCGAGAGCCGGTTGTACCTTTGTTGGTGACGCGAGCGTACTTTTATTAGCGTTCACAGACCAGTATTTTATTTTGTTAAATTTTGATTCGTAGAAACGTTGTAAATTATAAAATGATTTTTTTGGCTTCAAGAGTGGTTGTATCTTTGTTGGGGCCGCGAGTGTACTTTTATTTGCGGTCATGGACCAGTTTTTTATTTTGTTCAAATTTGATTCGCAGAATCGTTGATATTTTATAAAAAATTTTTTGGCTTCGAGAGCCGGTTGTACCTTTGTTGGTGACGCGAGCGTACTTTTATGAGCGGTCATGGACCAGTATTTTATTTTGTTAAAATTTGATTCGTAGAAACGTTGTAAATTATAAAATGATTTTTTTGGCTTCAAGAGTCGGTTGTACCTTTGTTGGGGACGCGAGCGCACTTTTATGAGCGGTCATAGACCAGTATTTTATTTTGTTAAAATTTGATTTGCAGACACGTTGTAAATTATAAAATGATTTTTTTGGCTTCAAGAGCCGGTTGTACATTTGTTAAGGACGCGAGTGTACTTTTACTAGCGGTCATAGACCAGTATTTTATTTTGTTAAAATTTGATTCGCAGAAACGTTGTAAATTATAAAATGATTTTTTTGGCTTCAAGAGCCGGTTGTACCTTTGCTGGGGACACGAGTTTACTTTTATTTGCGGTCATAGACCAGTATTTTATTTTGTTAAAATTTGATTCGCAGACACGTTGTAAATTATAAAATGATTTTTTTGGCTTCAAGAGCCGGTTGTACCTTCGCTGGGGACGCGAGCGTACTTTTATTAGCGGTCATGGACCAGTTTTTTATTTTGTTAAAATTTGATTCGCAGAAACCTTGCAAATAATAAAATACTTTTTTTAGCCTCAAAAGCCGGTTGTGTCTTTGTTGAGGACGCGAGCGGACTTTTATTAGCGGTTACAGACCAGTATTTTAATTTGTTAAAATTTGACTCGCGGTAACGTTGTAAATTATAAAATAATTTTTTTGGCTTTAAGAGCTGGTTGTAGCTTTGTTGGGAACGCGAGCGTAATTTTATTAGCGTTTACAGACCAGAATTTTATTTTGTTAAAATTTGATTCGCAGACACGTTGTAAACTATAAAATGATTTTTTTGGCTTCAAGAGCCGGTTGTACCTTTGTTGGGGACGCGAGTGTACTTTTATTTGCGGTCATAGACCCGAATTTTATTTTGTTAAAATTTGATTCGCAGACACGTTGTAAATTATAAAATGATTTTTTTGGCTTCAAGAGCCGGTTGTACCTTTGTTGGGGACGCGAGTGTACTTTTATTTGCGGTCATAGACCAGAATTTTATTATGTTAAAATTTGATTTGCAGACACGTTGTAAATTATAAAATGTTTTTTTTGGCTTCAAGAGCCGGTTGTACCTTTGTTGGGGACGCGAGTGTACTTTTATTTGCGGTCGTAGACCAGTATTTTATTTTGTTAAAATTTGATTCGCAGACACGTTGTAAATTATAAAATGATTTTTTTGGCTTCAAGAGCCGGTTGTATCTTTGTTGGGAACGCGAGTGTAATTTTATTAGCGTTCACAGACCAGTATTGTATTTTGTTAAAATTTGATTCGCAGAAACGTTGTAAATTATAAAATGATTTTTTTGGCTTCAAGAGTGGTTGTATCTTTGTTGGGGCCGCGAGTGTACTTTTATTTGCGGTCATAGACCAGAATTTTATTATGTTAAAATTTGATTGGCAGACACGTTGTAAATTATAAAATGATTTTTTGGCTTCAAGAGCCGGTTATACCTTTGTTGGGGACGCGAGTGTACTTTTATTTGCGGTCATTGACCAGTATTTTATTTTGTTAAAATTTGATTCGCAGACACGTTGTAAATTATAAAACGATTTTTTTGGCTTCAAGAGCTGGTTGTATCTTTGTTGGGAACGCGAGTGTAATTTTATTAGCGTTCAGAGACCAGTATTGTATTTTGTTAAAATTTGATTCGCAGAAACGTTGTAAATTATAAAATGATTTTTTTGGCTTCAAGAGTGGTTGTATCTTTGTTGGGGCCTCGAGTGTACTTTTATTTGCGGTCATAGACCAGAATTTTATTATGTTAAAATTTGATTGGCAGACACGTTGTAAATTATAAAATGATTTTTTGGCTTCAAGAGCCGGTTGTACCTTTGTTGGGGACGCGAGTGTACTTTTATTTGCGGTCATAGACCAGTATTTTATTTTGTTAAAATTTGATTCGTAGAAACGTTGTAAATTATAAAAAGATTTTTTTGGCTTCAAGAGCCGGTTGTACATTTGTTGAGGACGCGAGTGTACTTTTATTAGCGGTCATAGACCAGTATTTTATTTTGTTAAAATTTGATTCGCTGAAACGTTGTAAATTATAAAATAATTTTTTTGGCTTCAAGAGCCGGTTGTACCTTCGTTGGGGACGCGAGCGTACTTTTATTGGCGGTCATTGACCAGTTTTTTATTTTGTTCAAATTTGATTCGCAGAAACCTTGCAAATAATAAAATACTTTTTTTAGCCTCAAAAGCCGGTTGTGTCTTTGTTGAGGACGCGAGCGGACTTTTATTAGCGGTTACAGACCAGTATTTTAATTTGTTAAAATTTGACTCGCGGTAACGTTGTAAATTTAAAAATAATTTTTTTGGCTTTAAGAGCCGGTGGTAGCTTTGTTGGGAACGCGAGTGTAATTTTATTAGCGTTTACAGACCAGAATTTTATTTTGTTAAAATTTGATTCGCAGACACGTTGTAAATTATAAAATGATTTTTTTGGCTTCAAGAGCCGGTTGTACCTTTGTTGGGGACGCGAGTGTACTTTTATTTGCGGTCATAGACCAGTATTTTATTTTGTTAAAATTTGATTCGCAGACACGTTGTAAATTATGAAATGATTTTTTTGGCTTCAAGAGCCGGTTGTACATTTGTTGGGAACGCGAGTGTATTTTTATTAGCGTTCACAGACCAGTATTGTATTTTGTTAAAATTTGATTCGCAGAAACGTTGTAAATTATAAAATTATTTTTTTGGCTTCAAGAGTGGTTGTATCTTTGTTGGAGCCGCGAGTGTACTTTTATTTGCGGTCATAGACCAGAATTTTATTATGTTAAAATTTGATTGGCAGACACGTTGTAAATTATAAAATGATTTTTTGGCTTCAAGAGCCGGTTGTACCTTTGTTGGGGACGCGAGTGTACTTTTATTTGCGGTCATAGACCAGTTTTTTATTTTGTTAAAATTTGATTCGCAGACACGTTGTAAATTATAAAATGATTTTTTTGGCTTCAAGAGCCCGTTGTATTTTTGTTGGGAACGCGAGTGTAATTTTATTAGCGTTCACAGACCAGTATTGTATATTGTTAAAATTTGATTCGCAGAAACGTCGTAAATTATAAAATGATTTTTTTGGCTCCAAGAGTGGTTGTATCTTTGTTGGGGCCGCGAGTGTACTTTTATTTGCGGTCATAGACCAGAATTTTATTATGTTAAAATTTGATTCGCAGACACGTTGTAAACTATAAAATGATTTTTTTGGCTTCAAGAGCCGGTTGTACCTTTGTTGGGGACGCGAGTGTACTTTTATTTGCGAACATAGACCCGAATTTTATTTTGTTAAAATTTGATTCGCAGACACGTTGTAAATTATAAAATGATTTTTTTGGCTTCAAGAGCCGGTTGTACCTTTGTTGGGGACGCGAGTGTACTTTTATTTGCGGTTATAGACCAGAATTTTATTATGTTAAAATTTGATTGGCAGACACGTTGTAAATTATAAAATGATTTTTTTGGCTTCAAGAGCCGGTTGTACCTTTGTTGGGGACGCGAGTGTACTTCTATTTGCGGTCATAAACCAGTATTTTATTTTGTTAAAATTTGATTCGCAGACACGTTGTAAATTATAAAATGATTTTTTTGGCTTCAAGAGCCGGTTGTATCTTTGTTGGGAACGCGAGTGTAATTTTATTAGCGTTCACAGACCAGTATTGTATTTTGTTAAAATTTGATTCGCAGAAACGTTGTAAATTATAAAATGATTTTTTTGGCTTCAAGAGTGGTTGTATCTTTGTTGGGGCCGCGAGTGTACTTTTATTTGCGGTCATAGACCAGAATTTTATTATGTTAAAATTTGATTGGCAGACACGTTGTAAATTATAAAATGATTTTTTGGCTTCAAGAGCCGGTTGTACCTTTGTTGGGGACGCGAGTGTACTTTTATTTGCGGTCTTAGACCAGTTTTTTATTTTGTTAAAATTTGATTCGCAGACACGTTGTAAATTATAAAATGATTTTTTTGGCTTCAAGAGCCCGTTGTATTTTTGTTGGGAACGCGAGTGTAATTTTATTAGCGTTCACAGACCAGTATTGTATATTGTTAAAATTTGATTCGCAGAAACGTCGTAAATTATAAAATGATTTTTTTGGCTCCAAGAGTGGTTGTATCTTTGTTGGGGCCGCGAGTGTACTTTTATTTGCGGTCATAGACCAGAATTTTATTATGTTAAAATTTGATTCGCAGACACGTTGTAAACTATAAAATGATTTTTTTGGCTTCAAGAGCCGGTTGTACCTTTGTTGGGGACGCGAGTGTACTTTTATTTGCGAACATAGACCCGAATTTTATTTTGTTAAAATTTGATTCGCAGACACGTTGTAAATTATAAAATGATTTTTTTGGCTTCAAGAGCCGGTTGTACCTTTGTTGGGGACGCGAGTGTACTTTTATTTGCGGTTATAGACCAGAATTTTATTATGTTAAAATTTGATTGGCAGACACGTTGTAAATTATAAAATGATTTTTTTGGCTTCAAGAGCCGGTTGTACCTTTGTTGGGGACGCGAGTGTACTTCTATTTGCGGTCATAAACCAGTATTTTATTTTGTTAAAATTTGATTCGCAGACACGTTGTAAATTATAAAATGATTTTTTTGGCTTCAAGAGCCGGTTGTATCTTTGTTGGGAACGCGAGTGTAATTTTATTAGCGTTCACAGACCAGTATTGTATTTTGTTAAAATTTGATTCGCAGAAACGTTGTAAATTATAAAATGATTTTTTTGGCTTCAAGAGTGGTTGTATCTTTGTTGGGGCCGCGAGTGTACTTTTATTTGCGGTCATAGACCAGAATTTTATTATGTTAAAATTTGATTGGCAGACACGTTGTAAATTATAAAATGATTTTTTGGCTTCAAGAGCCGGTTGTATCTTTGTTGGGAACGCGAGTGTAATTTTATTAGCGTTCAGAGACCAGTATTGTATTTTGTTAAAATTTGATTCGCAAAAACGTTGTAAATTATAAAATGATTTTTTTGGCTTCAAGAGCCGGTTGTACCTTTGTTGGGGACGCGAGTGTACTTTTATTTGCGGTCATAGACCAGTATTTTATTTTGTTAAAATTTGATTCGCTGAAACGTTGTAAATTATAAAATGATTTTTTTGGCTTCAAGAGCCGGTTGTACCTTTGCTGGGGAGACGAGTTTACTTTTATTTGCGGTCATAGACCAGTATTTTATTTTGTTAAAAATTGATTCGCAGACACGTTGTAAATTATAAAATAATTTTTTTGGCTTCAAGAGCCGGTTGTATCTTTGTTGGGAACGCGAGTGTAATTTTATTAGCGTTCAGAGACCAGTATTGTATTTTGTTAAAATTTGATTCGCAGAAACGTTGTAAATTATAAAATGATTTTTTTGGCTTCAAGAGTGGTTGTATCTTTGTTGGGGCCGCGAGTGTACTTTTATTTGCGGTCATAGACCAAAATTTTATTATGTAAAAATTTGATTGGCAGACACGTTGTAAATTATAAAATGATTTTTTGGCTTCAAGAGCCGGTTATACCTTTGTTGGGGACGCGAGTGTACTTTTATTTGCGGTCATAGACCAGTATTTTATTTTGTTAAAATTTGATTCGTAGAAACGTTGTAAATTATAAAATGATTTTTTTGGCTTCTAGAGCCGGTTGTACCTTTGTTGGGGACGCGAGTGTACTTTTATTTGCGGTCATAGACCAGTATTTTATTTTGTTAAAATTTGATTCGCTGAAACGTTGTAAATTATAAAATGATTTTTTTGGCTTCAAGAGCCGGTTGTACCTTTGCTGGGGAGACGAGTTTACTTTTATTTGCGGTCATAGACCAGTATTTTATTTTGTTAAAAATTGATTCGCAGACACGTTGTAAATTATAAAATAATTTTTTTGGCTTCAAGAGCCGGTTGTATCTTTGTTGGGAACGCGAGTGTAATTTTATTAGCGTTCAGAGACCAGTATTGTATTTTGTTAAAATTTGATTCGCAGAAACGTTGTAAATTATAAAATGATTTTTTTGGCTTCAAGAGTGGTTGTATCTTTGTTGGGGCCGCGAGTGTACTTTTATTTGCGGTCATAGACCAAAATTTTATTATGTAAAAATTTGATTGGCAGACACGTTGTAAATTATAAAATGATTTTTTGGCTTCAAGAGCCGGTTATACCTTTGTTGGGGACGCGAGTGTACTTTTATTTGCGGTCATAGACCAGTATTTTATTTTGTTAAAATTTGATTCGTAGAAACGTTGTAAATTATAAAATGATTTTTTTGGCTTCAAGAGTGGTTGTATCTGTGTTGGGGCCGCGAGTGTACTTTTATTTACGGTCATGGACCAGTTTTTTATTTTGTTCAAATTTGATTCGCAGAATCGTTGTATATTTTATAAAAATTTTTTTGGCTTCGAGAGCCGGTTGTACCTTTGTTGGTGAAGCGAGCGTACTTTTATTAGCGTTCATGGACCAGTATTTTATTTTGTTAAAATTTGATTCGTAGAAACGTTGTAAATTATAAAATGATTTTTTTGGCTTCAAGAGCCGGTTGCACATTTGTTGAGGACGCGAGTGTACTTTTATTAGCGGTCATAGACCAGTATTTTATTTTGTTAAAATTTGATTCGCTGAAACGTTGTAAATTATAAAATGATTTTTTTGGCTTCAAGAGCCGGTTGTACCTTTGCTGGGGACACGAGTTTACTTTTATTTGCGGTCATAGACCAGTATTTTATTTTGTTAAAAATTGATTCGCAGACACGTTGTAAATTATAAAATAATTTTTTTGGCTTCAAGAGCCAGTTGTACCTTCGTTAGGGACGCGAGCGTACTTTTATTAGCGGTCATGGACCAGTTTTTTATTTTGTTAAAATTTGATTCGCAGAAACCTTGCAAATAATAAAATACTTTTTTTAGCCTCAAAAGCCGGTTGTGTCTTTGTTGAGGACGCGAGCGGACTCTTATTAGCGGTTACAGACCAGTATTTTAATTTGTTAAAATTTGACTCGCGGTAACGTTGTAAATTATAAAATAATTTTTTTGGCTTTAAGAGCCGGTTGTAGCTTTGTTGGGAACGCGAGTGTAATTTTATTAGCGTTTACAGACCAGAATTTTATTTTGTTAAAATTTGATTCGCAGACACGTTGTAAATTATAGAATGATTTTTTTGGCTTCAAGAGCCGGTTGTACCTTTGTTGGGGACGCGAGTGTACTTTTATTTGCGGTCATAGACCAGTATTTTATTTTGTTAAAATTTGATTCGCAGACACGTTGTAAATTATGAAATGATTTTTTTGGCTTCAAGAGCCGGTTGTATCTTTGTTGGGAACGCGAGTGTATTTTTATTAGCGTTCACAGACCAATATTGTATTTTGTTAAAATTTGATTCGCAGAAACGTTGTATATTATAAAATGATTTTTTTGGCTTCAAGAGTGGTTGTATCTTTGTTGGAGCCGCGAGTGTACTTTTATTTGCGGTCATAGACCAGAATTTTTTTATGTTAAAATTTGATTGGCAGACACGTTGTAAATTATAAAATGATTTTTTGGCTTCAAGAGCCGGTTGTACCTTTGTTGGGGACGCGAGTGTACTTTTATTTGCGGTCATAGACCAGTATTTTATTTTGTTAAAATTTGATTCGCAGACACGTTGTAAATTATAAAATGATTTTTTTGGCTTCAAGAGCCCGTTGTATCTTTGTTGGGAACGCGAGTGTAATTTTATTAGCGTTCACAGACCAGTATTGTATTTTGTTAAAATTTGATTCGCAGAAACGTCGTAAATTATAAAATGATTTTTTTGGCTTCAATAGTGGTTGTACCTTTGTTGGGGACGCGAGTGTACTTTTATTTGCGGTCATAGACCAGTATTTTATTTTGTTAAAATTCGATTCGCAGACACGTTGTAAATTATAAAATGATTTTTTTGGCTTCAAGAGCCGGTTGTATCTTTGTTGGGAACACGAGTGTAATTTTATTAGCGTTCACAGACCAGTATTGTATTTTGTTAAAATTTGATTCGCAGACACGTTGTAAACTATAAAATGATTTTTTTGGCTTCAAGAGCCGGTTGTACCTTTGTTGGGGACGCGAGTGTACTTTTATTTGCGTCATAGACCCGAATTTTATTTTGTTAAAATTTGATTCGCAGACACGTTGTAAATTATAAAATGATTTTTTTGGCTTCAAGAGCCGGTTGTACCTTTGTTGGGGACGCGAGTGTACTTTTATTTGCGGTCATAGACCAGAATTTTATTATGTTAAAATTTGATTGGCAGACACGTTGTAAATTATAAAATGATTTTTTTGGCTTCAAGAGCCGGTTGTACCTTTGTTGGGGACGCGAGTGTACTTTTATTTGCGGTCATAGACCAGTATTTTATTTTGTTAAAATTTGATTCGCAGACACGTTGTAAATTATAAAATGATTTTTTTGGCTTCAAGAGCCGGTTATATCTTTGTTGGGAACGCGAGTGTAATTTTATTAGCGTTCACAGACCAGTATTGTATTTTGTTAAAATTTGATTCGCAGAAACGTTGAAAATTATAAAATGATTTTTTTGGCTTCAAGAGTGGTTGTATCTTTGTTGGGGCCGCGAGTGTACTTTTATTTGCGGTCATAGACCAGAATTTTATTATGTTAAAATTTGATTGGCAGACACGTTGTAAATTATAAAATGATTTTTTGGCTTCAAGAGCCGGTTATACCTTTGTTGGGGACGCGAGTGTACTTTTATTTGCGGTCATGGACCAGTATTTTATTTTGTTAAAATTTGATTCGCAGACACGTTGTAAATTATAAAACGATTTTTTTGGCTTCAAGAGCCGGTTGTATCTTTGTTGGGAACGCGAGTGTAATTTTATTAGCGTTCAGAGACCAGTATTGTATTTTGTTAAAATTTGATTCGCAGAAACGTTGTAAATTATAAAATGATTTTTTTGGCTTCAAGAGTGGTTGTATCTTTGTTACGGCCGCGAGTGTACTTTTATTTGCGGTCATAGACCAAAATTTTATTATGTTAAAATTTGATTGGCAGACACGTTGTAAATTATAAAATGATTTTTTGGCTTCAAGAGCCGGTTATACCTTTGTTAGGGACGCGAGTGTACTTTTATTTGCGGTCATAGACCAGTATTTTATTTTGTTAAAATTTGATTCGTAGAAACGTTGTAAATTATAAAATGATTTTTTTGGCTTCAAGAGTGGTTGTATCTGTGTTGGGGCCGCGAGTGTACTTTTATTTACGGTCATGGACCAGTTTTTTATTTTGTTCAAATTTGATTCGCAGAATCGTTGTATATTTTATAAAAATTTTTTTGGCTTCGAGAGCCGGTTGTACCTTTGTTGGTGAAGCGAGCGTACTTTTATTAGCGTTCATGGACCAGTATTTTATTTTGTTAAAATTTGATTCGTAGAAACGTTGTAAATTATAAAATGATTTTTTTGGGTTCAAGAGCCGGTTGTACATTTGTTGAGGACGCGAGTGTACTTTTATTAGCGGTCATAGACCAGTATTTTATTTTATTAAAATTTGATTCGCTGAAACGTTGTAAATTATAAAATGATTTTTTTGGCTTCAAGAGCCGGTTGTACCTTTGCTGGGGACACGAGTTTACTTTTATTTCCGGTCATAGACCAGTATTTTATTTTGTTAAAAATTGATTCGCAGACACGTTGTAAATTATAAAATAATTTTTTTGGCTTCAAGAGCCGGTTGTACCTTCGTTGGGGACGCGAGCGTACTTTTATTAGCGGTCATGGACCAGTTTATTATTTTGTTAAAATTTGATTCGCAGAAACCTTGCAAATAATAAAATACTTTTTTTAGCCTCAAAAGCCGGTTGTGTCTTTGTTGAGGACGCGAGCGGACTTTTATTAGCGGTTACAGACCAGTATTTTAATTTGTTAAAATTTGACTCGCGGTAACGTTGTAAATTATAAAATAATTTTTTTGGCTTTAAGAGCCGGTTGTAGCTTTGTTGGGAACGCGAGTGTAATTTTATTAGCGTTTACAGACCAGAATTTTATTTTGTTAAAATTTGATTCGCAGACACGTTGTAAATTATAGAATGATTTTTTTGGCTTCAAGAGCCGGTTGTACCTTTGTTGGGGACGCGAGTGTACTTTTATTTGCGGTCATAGACCAGTATTTTATTTTGTTAAAATTTGATTCGCAGACACGTTGTAAATTATGAATCGATTTTTTTGGCTTCAAGAGCCGGTTGTATCTTTGTTGGGAACGCGAGTGTATTTTTATTAGCGTTCACAGACCAATATTGTATTTTGTTAAAATTTGATTCGCAGAAACGTTGTAAATTATAAAATGATTTTTTTGGCTTCAAGAGTGGTTGTATCTTTGTTGGAGCCGCGAGTGTACTTTTATTTGCGGTCATAGACCAGAATTTTTTTATGTTAAAATTTGATTGGCAGACACGTTGTAAATTATAAAATGATTTTTTGGCTTCAAGAGCCGGTTATACCTTTGTTGGGGACGCGAGTGTACTTTTATTTGCGGTCATAGAGCAGTATTTTATTTTGTTAAAATTTGATTCGCAGACACGTTGTAAATTATAAATGATTTTTTTGGCTTCAAGAGCCGGTTGTATCTTTGTTGGGAACGCGAGTGTAATTTTATTAGCGTTCACAGACCAGTATTGTATTTTGTTAAAATTTGATTCGCAGAAACGTTGTAAATTATAAAATGATTTTTTTGGCTTCAAGAGTGGTTGTATCTTTGTTGGGGCCGCGAGTGTACTTTTATTTGCGGTCATAGACCCGAATTTTATTTTGTTAAAATTTGATTCGCAGACACGTTGTAAATTATAAAATGATTTTTTTGGCTTCAAGAGCCGGTTGTACCTTTGTTGGGGACGCGAGTGTACTTTTATTTGCGGTCATAGACCAGTATTTTATTTTGTTAAAATTTGATTCGCAGACACGTTGTAAATTATAAAATGATTTTTTTGGCTTCAAGAGCCCGTTGTATCTTTGTTGGGAACGCGAGTGTAATTTTATTAGCGTTCACAGACCAGTATTGTATTTTGTTAAAATTTGATTCGCAGAAACGTCGTAAATTATAAAATGATTTTTTTGGCTTCAAGAGTGGTTGTACCTTTGTTGGGGACGCGAGTGTACTTTTATTTGCGGTCATAGACCAGTATTTTATTTTGTTAAAATTTGATTCGCAGACACGTTGTAAATTATAAAATGATTTTTTTGGCTTCAAGAGCCGGTTGTATCTTTGTTGGGAACACGAGTGTAATTTTATTAGCGTTCACAGACCAGTATTGTATTTTGTTAAAATTTGATTCGCAGACACGTTGTAAACTATAAAATGATTTTTTTGGCTTCAAGAGCCGGTTGTACCTTTGTTGGGGACGCGAGTGTACTTTTATTTGCGGTCATAGACCCGAATTTTATTTTGTTAAAATTTGATTCGCAGACACGTTGTAAATTATAAAATGATTTTTTTGGCTTCAAGAGCCGGTTGTACCTTTGTTGGGGACGCGAGTGTACTTTTATTTGCGGTCATAGACCAGAATTTTATTATGTTAAAATTTGATTGGCAGACACGTTGTAAATTATAAAATGATTTTTTTGGCTTCAAGAGCCGGTTGTACCTTTGTTGGGGACGCGAGTGTACTTTTATTTGCGGTCATAGACCAGTATTTTATTTTGTTAAAATTTGATTCGCAGACACGTTGTAAATTATAAAATGATTTTTTTGGCTTCAAGAGCCGGTTATATCTTTGTTGGGAACGCGAGTGTAATTTTATTAGCGTTCACAGACCAGTATTGTATTTTGTTAAAATTTGATTCGCAGAAACGTTGAAAATTATAAAATGATTTTTTTGGCTTCAAGAGTGGTTGTATCTTTGTTGGGGCCGCGAGTGTACTTTTATTTGCGGTCATAGACCAGAATTTTATTATGTTAAAATTTGATTGGCAGACACGTTGTAAATTATAAAATGATTTTTTGGCTTCAAGAGCCGGTTATACCTTTGTTGGGGACGCGAGTGTACTTTTATTTGCGGTCATGGACCAGTATTTTATTTTGTTAAAATTTGATTCGCAGACACGTTGTAAATTATAAAACGATTTTTTTGGCTTCAAGAGCCGGTTGTATCTTTGTTGGGAACGCGAGTGTAATTTTATTAGCGTTCAGAGACCAGTATTGTATTTTGTTAAAATTTGATTCGCAGAAACGTTGTAAATTATAAAATGATTTTTTTGGCTTCAAGAGTGGTTGTATCTTTGTTGGGGCCGCGAGTGTACTTTTATTTGCGGTCATAGACCAAAATTTTATTATGTTAAAATTTGATTGGCAGACACGTTGTAAATTATAACATGATTTTTTGGCTTCAAGAGCCGGTTATACCTTTGTTGGGGACGCGAGTGTACTTTTATTTGCGGTCATAGACCAGTATTTTATTTTGTTAAAATTTGATTCGTAGAAACGTTGTAAATTATAAAATGATTTTTTTGGCTTCAAGAGTGGTTGTATCTGTGTTGGGGCCGCGAGTGTACTTTTATTTACGGTCATGGACCAGTTTTTTATTTTGTTCAAATTTGATTCGCAGAATCGTTGTATATTTTATAAAAATTTTTTTGGCTTCGAGAGCCGGTTGTACCTTTGTTGGTGAAGCGAGCGTACTTTTATTAGCGTTCATGGACCAGTATTTTATTTTGTTAAAAATTGATTCGTAGAAACGTTGTAAATTATAAAATGATTTTTTTGGGTTCAAGAGCCGGTTGTACATTTGTTGAGGACGCGAGTGTACTTTTATTAGCGGTCATAGACCAGTATTTTATTTTATTAAAATTTGATTCGCTGAAACGTTGTAAATTATAAAATGATTTTTTTGGCTTCAAGAGTTGGTTGTACCTTTGCTGGGGACACGAGTTTACTTTTATTTGCGGTCATAGACCAGTATTTTATTTTGTTAAAAATTGATTCGCAGACACGTTGTAAATTATAAAATAATTTTTTTGGCTTCAAGAGCCGGTTGTACCTTCGTTGGGGACGCGAGCGTACTTTTATTAGCGGTCATGGACCAGTTTATTATTTAGTTAAAATTTGATTCGCAGAAACCTTGCAAATAATAAAATACTTTTTTTAGCCTCAAAAGCCGGTTGTGTCTTTGTTGAGGACGCGAGCGGACTTTTATTAGCGGTTACAGACCAGTATTTTAATTTGTTAAAATTTGACTCGCGGTAACGTTGTAAATTATAAAATAATTTTTTTGGCTTTAAGAGCCGGTTGTAGCTTTGTTGGGAACGCGAGTGTAATTTTATTAGCGTTTACAGACCAGAATTTTATTTTGTTAAAATTTGATTCGCAGACACGTTGTAAATTATAGAATGATTTTTTTGGCTTCAAGAGCCGGTTGTACCTTTGTTGGGGACGCGAGTGTACTTTTATTTGCGGTCATAGACCAGTATTTTATTTTGTTAAAATTTGATTCGCAGACACGTTGTAAATTATGAAATGATTTTTTTGGCTTCAAGAGCCGGTTGTATCTTTGTTGGGAACGCGAGTGTATTTTTATTAGCGTTCACAGACCAATATTGTATTTTGTTAAAATTTGATACGCAGAAACGTTGTAAATTATAAAATGATTTTTTTGGCTTCAAGAGTGGTTGTATCTTTGTTGGAGCCGCGAGTGTACTTTTATTTGCGGTCATAGACCAGAATTTTTTTATGTTAAAATTTGATTGGCAGACACGTTGTAAATTATAAAATGATTTTTTGGCTTCAAGAGCCGGTTATACCTTTGTTGGGGACGCGAGTGTACTTTTATTTGCGGTCATAGAGCAGTATTTTATTTTGTTAAAATTTGATTCGCAGACACGTTGTAAATTATAAAATGATTTTTTTGGCTTCAAGAGCCCGTTGTATCTTTGTTGGGAACGCGAGTGTAATTTTATTAGCGTTCACAGACCAGTATTGTATTTTGTTAAAATTTGATTCGCAGAAACGTTGTAAATTATAAAATGATTTTTTTGGCTTCAAGAGTGGTTGTATCTTTGTTGGGGCCGCGAGTGTACTTTTATTTGCGGTCATAGACCAGAATTTTATTATGTTAAAATTTGATTGGCAGACACGTTGTAAATTATAAAATGATTTTTTGGCTTCAAGAGCCGGTTATACCTTTGTTGGGGACGCGAGTGTACTTTTATTTGCGGTCATAGACCAGTATTTTATTTTGTTAAAATTTGATTCGCAGACACGTTGTAAATTATAAAACGATTGGTTTGGCTTCAAGAGCCGGTTGTATCTTTGTTGTGAACGCGAGTGTAATTTTATTAGCGTTCAGAGACCAGTATTGTTTTTTGTTTAAATTTGATTCGCAAAAACGTTGTAAATTATAAAATGATTTTTTTGGCTTCAAGAGTGGTTGTATCTGTGTTGGGGCCGCGAGTGTACTTTTATTTACGGTCATGGACCAGTTTTTTATTTTGTTCAAATTTGATTCGCAGAATCGTTGTATATTTTATAAAAATTTTTTTGGCTTCGAGAGCCGGTTGTACCTTTGTTGGTGAAGCGAGCGTACTTTTATTAGCGTTCATGGACCAGTATTTTATTTTGTTAAAATTTGATTCGTAGAAACGTTGTAAATTATAAAATGATTTTTTTGGGTTCAAGAGCCGGTTGTACATTTGTTGAAGACGCGAGTGTACTTTTATTAGCGGTCATAGACCAGTATTTTATTTTGTTAAAATTTGATTCGCTGAAACGTTGTAAATTATAAAATGATTTTTTTGGCTTCAAGAGCCGGTTGTACCTTTGCTGGGGACACGAGTTTACTTTTATTTGCGGTCATAGACCAGTATTTTATTTTGTTAAAATTTGATTCGCAGACACGTTGTAAATTATAAAAAAATTTTTTTGGCTTCAAGAGCCGGTTGTACCTTCGTTGGGGACGCGAGCGTACTTTTATTAGCGGTCATGGACCAGTTTTTTATTTTGTAAAAATTTGATTCGCAGAAACCTTGCAAATAATAAAATACTTTTTTTAGCCTCAAAAGCCGGTTGTGTCTTTGTTGAGGACGCGAGCGGACTTTTATTAGCGGTTACAGACCAGTATTTTAATTTGTTAAAATTTGACTCGCGGTAACGTTGTAAATTATAAAATAATTTTTTTGGCTTTAAGAGCCGGTTGTAGCTTTGTTGGGAACGCGAGTGTAATTTTATTAGCGTTTACAGGCCAGAATTTTATTTTGTTAAAATTTGATTCACAGACACGTTGTAAATTATAAAATGATTTTTTTGGCTTCAAGAGCCGGTTGTATCTTTGTTGGGATCGCGAGTGTATTTTTATTAGCGTTCACAGACCATTAGTGTATTTTGTTAAAATTTGATTCGCAGAAACGTTGTAAATTATAAAATGATTTTTTTGGCTTCAAGAGTGGTTGTATCTTTGTTGGAGCCGCGAGTGTACTTTTATTTGCGGTCATAGACCAGAATTTTTTTATGTTAAAATTTGATTGGCAGACACGTTGTAAATTATAAAATGATTTTTTGGCTCAAGAGCCGGTTGTACCTTTGTTGGGGACGCGAGTGTACTTTTATTTGCGGTCATAGACCAGTATTTTATTTTGTTAAAATTTGATTCGAAGACACGTTGTAAATTATAAAATGATTTTTTTGGCTTCAAGAGCAGGTTGTCTCTTTGTTGGGAACGCGAGTGTAATTTTATTAGCGTTCACAGACCAGTATTGTATTTTGTTAAAATTTGATTCGCAGAAACGTCGTAAATTATAAAATGATTTTTTTGGCTTCAAGAGTGGTTGTATCTTTGTTGGGGCCGCGAGTGTACTTTTATTTGCGGTCATAGACCAGAATTTTATTATGTTAAAATTTGATTCGCAGACACGTTTTAAATTATAAAATGATTTTTTTGGCTTCAAGAGCCGGTTGTATCTTTGTTGGGAACGCGAGTGTAATTTTATTAGCGTTCACAGACCAGTATTGTATTTTGTTAAAATTTGATTCGCAGAAACGTTGTAAATTATAAAATGATTTTTTTGGCTTCAAGAGTGGTTGTATCTTTGTTGGGGCCGCGAGTGTACTTTTATTTGCGGTCATAGACCAGAATTTTTTTATGTTAAAATTTGATTGGCAGACACGTTGTAAATTATAAAATGATTTTTTGGCTTCAAGAGCCGGTTATACCTTTGTTGGGGACGCGAGTGTACTTTTATTTGCGGTCATAGACCAGTATTTTATTTTGTTAAAATTTGATTCGCAGACACGTTGTAAATTATAAAACGATTGGTTTGGCTTCAAGAGCCGGTTGTATCTTTGTTGTGAACGCGAGTGTAATTTTATTAGCGTTCAGAGACCAGTATTGTATTTTGTTAAAATTTGATTCGCAAAAACGTTGTAAATTATAAAATTATTTTTTTGGCTTCAGGAGTGGTTGTATCTTTGTTGGGAACGCGAGTGTAATTTTATTAGCGTTCACAGACCAGTATTGTATTTTGTTAAAATTTGATTCGCTGAGACTTTGTAAATTATAAAATGATTTTTTTGGCTTCAAGAGTGGTTGTATCTTTGTTGGGGCCGCGAGTGTACTTTTATTTGCGGTCATAGACCAGAATTTTATTATGTTAAAATTTGATTGGCAGACACGTTGTAAATTATAAAATGATTTTTTGGCTTCAAGAGCCGGTTATACCTTTGTAGGGGACGCGAGTGTACTTTTATTTGCGGTCATGGACCAGTATTTTATTTTGTTAAAATTTGATTCGCAAAAACGTTGTAAATTATAAAATGATTTTTTTGGCTTCAAGAGTGGTTGTATCTGTGTTGGGGCCGCGAGTGTACTTTTATTAGCGTTCATGGACCAGTATTTTATTTTGTTAAAATTTGATTCGTAGAAACGTTGTAAATTATAAAATGATTTTTTTGGCTTCAAGAGTCGGTTGTAGCTTTGTTGGGGACGCGAGCGCACTTTTATGAGCGGTCATAGACCAGTATTTTATTTTGTTAAAATTTGATTTGCAGACACGTTGTAAATTATAAAATGATTTTTTTGGCTTCAAGAGCCGATTGTACATTTGTTGAGGACGCGAGTGTACTTTTATTAGCGGTCATAGACTAGTATTTTATTTTGTTAAAATTTGATTCGCAGAGACGTTGTAAATTATAAAATGATTTTTTTGGCTTCAAGAGCCGGTTGTACTTTTGCTGGGGACACGAGTTTACTTTTATTTGCGGTCATAGACCAGTATTTTATTTTGTTAAAATTTGATTCGCAGACACATTGTAAATTATAAAATGATTTTTTCGGCTTCAAGAGCCGGTTGTACCTTCGTTGGGGACGCGAGCGTACTTTTATTAGTGGTCATGGACCAGTTATTTATTTTGTTAAAATTTGATTTGCAGAAACGTTGTAAATTATAAAATGATTTTTTTGGCTTCAAGAGCCGGTTGTACATTTGTTGGGGACGCGAGTGACTTTTATTAGCGGTCAGAGACCAGTATTGTATTTTGTTAAAATTTGATTCGCAGAAACTTTGTAAATTATAAAATGATTTTTTTGGCTTCAAGAGTGGTTGTATCTTTGTTGGGGCCGCGAGTGTACTTTTATTTGCGGTCATAGACCAGAATTTTATTATGTTAAAATTTGATTGGCAGACACGTTGTAAATTATAAAATGATTTTTTGGCTTCAAGAGCCGGTTGTACCTTTGTTGGTGACGCGAGCGTACTTTTATTAGCCGTCAAGGACCAGTATTTTATTTTGTTAAAATTTGATTCGTAGAAACGTTGTAAATTATAAAATGATTTTTTTGCCTTCAAGAGTCGGTTGTACCTTTGTTGGGGACGCGAGCGCACTTTTATGAGCGGTCATAGACTAGTATTTTATTTTGTTAAAATTTGATTTGCAGACACGTTGTAAATTATAAAATGATTTTTTTGGATTCAAGAGCCGGTTGTACATTTGTTGAGGACGCGAGTGTACTTTTATTAGCGGTCATAGACCAGTATTTTATTTTGTTAAAATTTCATTCGCAGAAACGTTGTAAATTTTAAATTGATTTTTTTGGCTTCAAGAGCCGGTTGTACCTTTGTTGGGGACGCGAGCGCACTTTTATGAGCGGTCATAGACTAGTATTTTATTTTGTTAAAATTTGATTTGCAGACACGTAGTAAATTATAAAATGATTTTTTTGGCTTCAAGAGCCGGTTGTACCTTTGTTGGGGACGCGAGTGTACTTTTATTTGCGGTCATAGACCAGAATTTTATTTTGTTAAAATTTGATTCGCAGACACGTTGTAAATTATAAAATGATTTTTTTGGCTTCAAGAGCCGGTTGTACCTTTGTTGGGGACGCGAGTGTACTTTTATTTGCGGTCATAGACCAGTTTTTTATATTGTTAAAATTTGATTCGCCGACACGTTGTAAATTATAAAAAAAGATTTTTTTGGCTTCAAGAGTCTGTTGTAGCCTACATTTGTTGGGGACGCGAGTGCACTTTTATTAGCGGTCATAGACCAGTATTTTATTTTGTTAAAATTTGATTCGCAGAAACGTTGTAAATTATAAAATGATTTTTTTGGCTTCAAGAGCCGGTTGTACCTTTGCTGGGGACACGAGTTTACTTTTATTTGCGGTCATAGACCAGTATTTTATTTTGTTAAAATTTGATTCGCAGACACGTTGTAAATTATAAAATGATTTTTTTGGCTTCAAGAGCCGGTTGTATCTTTGTTGGGAACGCGAGTGTAATTTTATTAGCGTTCACAGACCAGTATTGTATTTTGTTAAAATTTGATTCGCTGAAACGTTGTGAATTATAAAATGATTTTTTTGGCTTCAAGAGTGGTTGTATCTTTGTTGGGGCCGCGAGTGTACTTTTATTTGCGGTCGTAGACAAGAATTATATTATGTTAAAATTTGATTCGCAGACACGTAGTAAATTATAAAATGATTTTTTTGGCTTCAAGAGCCGGTTGTACCTTTGTTGGGGACGCGAGTGTACTTTTATTTGCGGTCATAGACCAGAATTTTATTTTGTTAAAATTTGATTCGCAGACACGTTGTAAATTATAAAATGCTTTTTTTGGCTTCAAGAGCCGGTTGTACCTTTGTTGGGGACGCGAGTGTACTTTTATTTGCGGTCGTAGACCAGAATTATATTATGTTAAAATTTGATTCGCAGACACGTAGTAAATTATAAAATGATTTTTTTGGCTTCAAGAGCCGGTTGTACCTTTGTTGGGGACGCGAGTGTACTTTTATTTGCGGTCATAGACCAGAATTTTATTTTGTTAAAATTTGATTCGCCGACACGTTGTAAATTATAAAAAGATTTTTTTGGCTTCAAGAGTCTGTTGTACATTTGTTGGGGACGCGAGTGCACTTTTATTAGCGGTCATAGACCAGTATTTTATTTCGTTAAAATTTGATTTGCAGAAACGTTGTAAATTATAAAATGATTTTTTTGGCATCAAGTGCCGGTTGTACATTTGTTGGGCACGCGAGTGACTTTTATTAGCGTTTATAGGCCAGTTTTGTATTTTGTTCAGATTTCATTCGTAGAATCGTTGTAAATTATCGGAAAAATCTTTTGGCTTTAGTAGCGGCAGTACCTTTGTTGGGGACCCGAGTGTACTTTTATTAGCTTTCATATACCAGTATTGTATTTGGTTGAAATTTGATTCGCAGAAACGTTGTAAATTATAAAAAAAATTATTTGGCTTCAAGAGCCGGGTAAACCGTTGTTGGGGAGGCGAGTGTACTTTTATTAGCGGTCATAGACCAGTATTTTATTTTGTTAAAATTTGATTCGCAGAAACGTTGTAAATTATAAAATGATTTTTTTGGCTTCAAGAGCCGGTTGTATCTTTGTTTGGACGCAAGTGTACTTTTATTAGTGTTCACAGACCAGTTTTTTATTTTGTTAAAATTTGATTCGCAGAATCGTTGTATATTTTATAAAAATTTTTTTGGCTTCGAGAGCCGGTTGTACCTTTGTTGGTGACGCGAGCGTACTTTTATTAGCGGTCATGGACCAGTATTTTATTTTGTTAAAATTTGATTCGTAGAAACGTTGTAAATTATAAAATGATTTTTTTGGCTTCAAGAGTCGGTTGTACCTTTGTTGGGGACGCGAGCGCACTTTTATGAGCGGTCATAGACCAGTATTTTATTTTGTTAAAATTTGATTTGCAGACACGTTGTAAATTATAAAATGATTTTTTTGGCTTCAAGATCCGGTTGTACATTTGTTGAGGACGCGAGTGTACTTTTATTAGCGGTCATAGACCAGTATTTTATTTTGTTAAAATTTGATTCGCAGAAACGTTGTAAATTATAAAATGATTTTTTTGGCTTCAAGAGCCGGTTGTACCTTTGCTGGGGACACGAGTTTACTTTTATTTGCGGTCATAGACCAGTATTTTATTTTGTTAAAATTTGATTCGCAGACACGTTGTAAATTATAAAATGATTTTTTTGGCTTTAAGAGCCGGTTGTAGCTTTGTTGGGAACGCGAGTGTAATTTTATTAGCGTTTACAGACCAGAATTTTATTTTGTTAAAATTTGATTCGCAGACACGTTGTAAATTATAAAATGATTTTTTTGGCTTCAAGAGCCGGTTGTGCCTTTGTTGGGGACGCGAGTGTACTTTTATTTGCAGTTATAGACCAGTATTTTATTTTGTTAAAATTTGATTCGCAGACACGTTGTAAATTATAAAATGATTTTTTTGGCTTCAAGAGCCGGTTGTATCTTTTTTGGGAACGCGATTGTATTTTTATTAGCGTTCACAGACCAGTATTGTATTTTGTTAAAATTTGATTCGCAGAAACGTTGTAAATTATAAAATGATTTTTTTGGCTTCAAGAGTGGTTGTATCTTTGTTGGGGCCGCGAGTGTACTTTTATTTGCGGTCATAGACCAGAATTTTATTATGTTAAAATTTGATTGGCAGACACGTTGTAAATTATAAAATGATTTTTTGGCTTCAAGAGCCGGTTGTACCTTTGTTGGGGACGCGAGTGTACTTTTATTTGCGGTCATAGACCAGTATTTTATTTTGTTAAAATTTGATTCGCAGACACGTTGTAAATTATAAAATGATTTTTTTGGCTTCAAGAGCCGGTTGTATCTTTGTTGGGAACGCGAGTGTAATTTTATTAGCGTTCACAGACCAGTATTGTATTTTGTTAAAATTTGATTCACAGAAACGTTGTAAATTATAAAATGATTTTTTTGGCTTCAAGAGTGGTTGTATCTTTGTTGGGGCCGCGAGTGTACTTTTATTTGCGGTCATAGACCAGAATTTTATTATGTTAAAATTTGATTCGCAGACACGTTGTAAACTATAAAATGATTTTTTTGGCTTCAAGAGCCGGTTGTACCTTTGTTGGGGACGCGAGTGTACTTTTATTTGCGGTCATAGACCAGTTTTTTATATTGTTAAAATTTGATTCGCCGACACGTTGTAAATTATAAAATGATTTTTTTGGCTTCAAGAGCCGGTTGTACCTTCGTTGGTGACGCGAGCGTACTTTTATTAGCGGTCATGGACCAGTTTTTTATTTTGTTAAAATTTGATTCGCAGAAACCTTGCAAATAATAAAATACTTTTTTTAGCTTCAAAAGCCGGTTGTGTCTTTGTTGAGGACGCGAGCGGACTTTTATTAGCGGTTACAGACCAGTATTTTAATATGTTAAAATTTGATTCGCGGTAACGTTGTAAATTATAAAATAATTTTTTTGGCTTTAAGAGCCGGTTGAAGCTTTGTTGGGAACGCGAGTGTAATTTTATTAGCGTTTACAGACCAGAATATTATTTTGTTAAAATTTGATTCGCAGACACGTTGTAAATTATAAAATGATTTTTTTGGCTTCAAGAGCCGGTTGTGCCTTTGTTGGGGACGCGAGTGTACTTTTATTTGCGGTCATAGACCAGTATTTTATTTTGTTAAAATTTGATTCGCAGACACGTTGTAAATTATAAAATGATTTTTTTGGCTTCAAGAGCCGGTTGTATCTTTGTTGGGAACGCGAGTGTATTTTTATTAGCGTTCACAGACCAGTATTGTATTTGTTAAAATTTGATTCGCAGACACGTTGTAAATTATAAAATGATTTTTTTGGCTTCAAGAGTGGGTGTATCTTTGTTGGGGCCGCGAGTGTACTTTTATTTGCGGTCATATACCCGAATTTTATTTTGTTAAAATTTGATTCGCAGACACGTTGTAAATTATAAAATGATTTTTTTGGCTTCAAGAGCCGGTTGTATCTTTGTTGGGAACGCGAGTGTAATTTTATTAGCGTTCACAGACCAGTATTGTATTTTGTTAAAATTTGATTCGCAGAAACGTTGTAAATTATAAAATGATTTTTTTGGCTTCAAGAGCCGGTTGTATCTTTGTTTGGACGCAAGTGTACTTTTATTAGTGTTCACAGACCAGAATTATATTATGTTAAAATTTGATTCGCAGACACGTTGTAAATTATAAAATGATTTTTTTGGCTTCAAGAGCCGGTTGTACCTTTGTTGGGGACGCGAGTGTACTTTTATTTGCGGTCATAGACCAGAATTTTATTATGTTAAAATTTGATTGGCAGACACGTTGTAAATTATAAAATGATTTTTTGGCTTCAAGAGCCGGTTGTACCTTTGTTGGGGACGCGAGTGTACTTTTATTTGCGGTCATAGACCAGTATTTTATTTTGTTAAAATTTGATTCGCAGACACGTTGTAAATTATAAAATGATTTTTTTGGCTTCAAGAGCCGGTTGTATTTTTGTTGGGAACGCGAGTGAAATTTTATTAGCGTTCACAGACCAGTATTGTATTTTGTTAAAATTTGATTCACAGAAACGTTGTAAATTATAAAATGATTTTTTTGGCTTCAAGAGTGGTTGTATCTTTGTTGGGGCCGCGAGTGTACTTTTACTTGCGGTCATAGACCAGAATTTTATTATGTTAAAATTTGATTCGCAGACACGTTGTAAACTATAAAATGATTTTTTTGGCTTCAAGAGCCGGTTGTACCTTTGTTGGGGACGCGAGTGTACTTTTATTTGCGGTCATAGACCAGTTTTTTATATTGTTAAAATTTGATTCGCCGACACGTTGTAAATTATAAAAAGATTTTTTTGGCTTCAAGAGTCTGTTGTACATTTGTTGGGGACGCGAGTGCACTTTTATTAGCGGTCATAGACCAGTATTTTATTTTGTTAAAATTTGATTTGCAGAAACGTTGTAAATTATAAAATGATTTTTTTGGCTTCAAGAGCCGGTTGTACATTTGTTGGGGTCGCGAGTGACTTTTATTAGCGTTCATAGACCAGTTTTGTATTTTGTTCAGATTTCATGCGTAGAATCGTTGTAAATTATCGGAAAAATCTTTTGGCTTTAGTAGCGGCAGCACTTTTGTTGGGGACCCGAGTGTACTTTTATTAGCTTTCATATACCAGTATTGTATTTGGTTGAAATTTGATTCGCAGAAACGTTGTAAATTATAAAAAAAATTATTTGGCTTCAAGAGCCGGGTAACCGTTGTTGGGGAGGCGAGTGTACTTTTATTAGCGGTCATAGACCAGTATTTTATTTTGTTAAAATTTGATTCGCAGAAACGTTGTAAATTATAAAATGATTTTTTTGGCTTCAAGAGCCGGTTGTATCTTTGTTTGGACGCAAGTGTACTTTTATTAGTGTTCACAGACCAGTTTTTTATTTTGTTAAAATTTGATTCGCAGAATCGTTGTATATTTTATAAAAATTTTTTTGGCTTCGAGAGCCGGTTGTACCTTTGTTGGTGATGCGAGCGTACTTTTATTAGCGGTCATGGACCAGTATTTTATTTTGTTAAAATTTGATTCGTAGAAACGTTGTAAATTATAAAATGATTTTTTTGGCTTCAAGAGTCGGTTGTACCTTTGTTGGGGACGCGAGCGCACTTTTATGAGCGGTCATAGACCAGTATTTTATTTTGTTAAAATTTGATTTGCAGACACGTTGTAAATTATAAAATGATTTTTTTGGCTTCAAGATCCGGTTGTACATTTGTTGAGGACGCGAGTGTACTTTTATTAGCGGTCATAGACCAGTATTTTATTTTGTTAAAATTTGATTCGCAGAAATGTTGTAAATTATAAAATGATTTTTTTGGCTTCAAGAGCCGGTTGTACTTTGCTGGGGACACGAGTTTACTTTTATTTGCGGTCATAGACCAGTATTTTATTTTGTTAAAATTTGATTCGCAGACACGTTGTAAATTATAAAATGATTTTTTTGGCTTCAAGAGCCGGTTGTACCTTCGTTGGTGACGCGAGCGTACTTTTATTAGCGGTCATGGACCAGTTTTTTATTTTGTTAAAATTTGATTCGCAGAAACCTTACAAATAATAAAATACTTATTTTAGCTTCAAAAGCCGGTTGTGTCTTTGTTGAGGACGCGAGCGGACTTTTATTAGCGGTTACAGACCAGTATTTTAATTTGTTAAAATTTGATTCGCGGTAACGTTGTAAATTATAAAATAATTTTTTTGGCTTTAAGAGCCGGTTGTAGCTTTGTTGGGAACGCGAGTGTAATTTTATTAGCGTTTACAGACCAGAATATTATCTTGTTAAAATTTGATTCGCAGACACGTTGTAAATTATAAAATGATTTTTTTGGCTTCAAGAGCCGGTTGTGCCTTTGTTGGGGACGCGAGTGTACTTTTATTTTCGGTCATAGACCAGTATTTTATTTTATTAAAATTTGATTCGCAGACACGTTGTAAATTATAAAATGATTTTTTTGGCTTCAAGAGCCGGTTGTATCTTTGTTGGGAACGCGAGTGTATTTTTATTAGCGTTCACAGACCAGTATTGTATTTTGTTAAAATTTGATTCGCAGAAACGTTGTAATTTATAAAATGATTTTTTTGGCTTCAAGAGTGGTTGTATCTTTGTTGGGGCCGCGAGTGTACTTTTATTTGCGGTCATAGACCCGAATTTTATTTTGTTAAAATTTGATTCGCAGACACGTTGTAAATTATAAAATGATTTTTTTGGCTTCAAGAGCCGGTTGTACCTTTGTTGGGGACGCGAGTGTACTTTTATTTGCGGTCATAGACCAGTATTTTATTTTGTAAAAATTTGATTCGCAGACACGTTGTAAATTATAAAATGATTTTTTTGGCTTCAAGAGCCGGTTGTATCTTTGTTGGGAACGCGAGTGTAATTTTATTCGCGTACACAGACCAGTATTGTATTTTGTTAAAATTTGATTCACAGAAACGTTGTAAATTATAAAATGATTTTTTTGGCTTCAAGAGTGGTTGTATCTTTGTTGGGGCCGCGAGTGTACTTTTATTTGCGGTCATAGACCAGAATTTTATTATGTTAAAATTTGATTCGCAGACACGTTGTAAATTATAAAATGATTTTTTTGGCTTCAAGAGCCGGTTGTACCTTTGCTGGGGACACGAGTTTACTTTTATTTGCGGTCATAGACCAGTATTTTATTTTGTTAAAATTTGATTCGCAGACACGTTGTAAATTATAAAATGATTTTTCGGCTTCAAGAGCCGGTTGTACCTTCGTTAAGGACGCGAGCGTACTTTTATTAGTGGTCATGGACCAGTTATTTATTTTGTTAAAATTTGATTTGCAGAAACGTTGTAAATTATAAAATGATTTTTTTGGCTTCAAGAGCCGGTTGTACATTTGTTGGGGACGCGAGTGACTTTTATTAGCGTTCATAGACCAGTTTTGTATTTTGTTCAGATTTCATTCGTAGAATCGTTGTAAATTATCGGAAAATCTTTTGGCTTTAGTAGCGGCAGTACCTTTGTTGGGGACCCGAGTGTACTTTTATTAGCTTTCATATACCAGTATTGTATTTGGTTGAAATTTGATTCGCAGAAACGTTGTAAATTATAAAATGATTTTTTTGGGTTCAAGAGCCGGTTGTATATTTGTTTGGACGCAAGGGTACTTTTATTAGTGTTCACAGACCAGTTTTTTATTTTGTTTAAATTTGATTCGCAGAATCGTTGTATATTTTATAAAAATGTTTTTGGCTTCGAGAGCCGGTTGTACCTTTGTTGGTGACGCGAGCGTACTTTTATTAGCGGTCAAGGACCAGTATTTTATTTTGTTAAAATTTGATTCGTTGAAACGTTGTAAATTATAAAATGATTTTTTTGGCTTCAAGAGTCGGTTGTACCTTTGTTGGGGACGCGAGCGCACTTTTATGAGCGGTCATAGACTAGTATTTTATTTTGTTAAAATTTGATTTGCAGACACGTTGTAAATTATAAAATGATTTTTTTGGCTTCAAGAGCCGGTTGTACATTTGTTGAGGACGCGAGTGTACTTTTATTAGCGGTCATAGACCAGTATTTTATTTTGTTAAAATTTGATTCGCAGGAACGTTGTAAATTTTAAAATAATTTTTTTGGCTTCAAGAGCCGGTTGTACGATTGTTGGGGACGCGAGTGTAATTTTATTAGCGTTCACAGACCAGTATTGTATTTTGTTAAAATTTTATTCGCTGAAACGTTGTGAATTATAAAATGATTTTTTTGGCTTCAAGAGTGGTTGTATCTTTTTTGGGGCCGCGAGTGTACTTTTATTTGCGGTCGTAGACCAGAATTATATTATGTTAAAATTTGATTCGCAGACACGTAGTAAATTATAAAATGATTTTTTTGGCTTCAAGAGCCGGTTGTACCTTTGTTGGGGACGCGAGTGTACTTTTATTTGCGGTCATAGACCAGAATTTTATTATGTTAAAATTTGATTGGCAGACACGTTGTAAATTATAAAATGATTTTTTGGCTTCAAGAGCCGGTTGTACCTTTGTTGGGTACGCGAGTGTACTTTTATTTGCGGTCATATACCAGTATTTTATTTTGTTAAAATTTGATTCGCAGACACGTTGTAAATTATAAAATGATTTTTTTGGCTTCAAGAGCCGGTTGTATTTTTGTTGGGAACGCGAGTGTAATTTTATTAGCGTTCACAGACCAGTATTGCATTTTGTTAAAATTTGATTCACAGAAACGTTGTAAATTATAAAATGATTTTTTTGGCTTCAAGAGTGGTTGTATCTTTGTTGGGGCCGCGAGTGTACTTTTATTTGCGGTCATAGACCAGAATTTTTTTATGTTAAAATTTGATTCGCAGACACGTTGTAAATTATAAAATGATTTTTTTGGCTTCAAGAGCCGGTTGTACCTTTGCTGGGGACACGAGTTTACTTTTATTTGCGGTCATAGACCAGTATTTTATTTTGTTAAAATTTGATTCGCAGACACGTTGTAAATTATAAAATGATTTTTTCGGCTTTAAGAGCCGGTTGTACCTTCGTTAAGGACGCGAGCGTACTTTTATTAGTGGTCATGGACCAGTTATTTATTTTGTTAAAATTTGATTTGCAGAAACGTTGTAAATTATAAAATGATTTTTTTGGCTTCAAGAGCCGGTTGTACATTTGTTGGGGACGCGAGTGACTTTTATTAGCGTTCATAGACCAGTTTTGTATTTTGTTCAGATTTCATTCGTAGAATCGTTGTAAATTATCGGAAAATCTTTTGGCTTTAGTAGCGGCAGTACCTTTGTTGGGGACCCGAGTGTACTTTTATTAGCTTTCATATACCAGTATTGTATTTGGTTGAAATTTGATTCGCAGAAACGTTGTAAATTATAAAATGATTTTTTTGGGTTCAAGAGCCGGTTGTATATTTGTTTGGACGCAAGGGTACTTTTATTAGTGTTCACAGACCAGTTTTTTATTTTGTTTAAATTTGATTCGCAGAATCGTTGTATATTTTATAAAAATGTTTTTGGCTTCGAGAGCCGGTTGTACCTTTGTTGGTGACGCGAGCGTACTTTTATTAGCGGTCAAGGACCAGTATTTTATTTTGTTAAAATTTGATTCGTTGAAACGTTGTAAATTATAAAATGATTTTTTTGGCTTCAAGAGTCGGTTGTACCTTTGTTGGGGACGCGAGCGCACTTTTATGAGCGGTCATAGACTAGTATTTTATTTTGTTAAAATTTGATTTGCAGACACGTTGTAAATTATAAAATGATTTTTTTGGCTTCAAGAGCCGGTTGTACATTTGTTGAGGACGCGAGTGTACTTTTATTAGCGGTCATAGACCAGTATTTTATTTTGTTAAAATTTGATTCGCAGGAACGTTGTAAATTTAAAAATAATTTTTTTGGCTTCAAGAGCCGGTTGTACGATTGTTGGGGACGCGAGTGTAATTTTATTAGCGTTCACAGACCAGTATTGTATTTTGTTAAAATTTTATTCGCTGAAACGTTGTGAATTATAAAATGATTTTTTTGGCTTCAAGAGTGGTTGTATCTTTTTTGGGGCCGCGAGTGTACTTTTATTTGCGGTCGTAGACCAGAATTATATTATGTTAAAATTTGATTCGCAGACACGTAGTAAATTATAAAATGATTTTTTTGGCTTCAAGAGCCGGTTGTACCTTTGTTGGGGACGCGAGTGTACTTTTATTTGCGGTCATAGACCAGAATTTTATTATGTTAAAATTTGATTGGCAGACACGTTGTAAATTATAAAATGATTTTTTGGCTTCAAGAGCCGGTTGTACCTTTGTTGGGTACGCGAGTGTACTTTTATTTGCGGTCATATACCAGTATTTTATTTTGTTAAAATTTGATTCGCAGACACGTTGTAAATTATAAAATGATTTTTTTGGCTTCAAGAGCCGGTTGTATTTTTGTTGGGAACGCGAGTGTAATTTTATTAGCGTTCACAGACCAGTATTGTATTTTGTTAAAATTTGATTCACAGAAACGTTGTAAATTATAAAATAATTTTTTTTGGCTTCAAGAGTGGTTGTATCTTTGTTGGGGCCGCGAGTGTACTTTTATTTGCGGTCATAGACCAGAATTTTAGTATGTTAAAATTTGATTCGCAGACACGTTGTAAACTATAAAATGATTTTTTTGGCTTCAAGAGCCGGTTGTACCTTTGTTGGGGACGCGAGTGTACTTTTATTTGCGGTCATAGACCAGTTTTTTATATTGTTAAAATTTGATTCGCCGACACGTTGTAAATTATAAAAAGATTTTTTTGGCTTCAAGAGTCTGTTGTACATTTGTTGGGGACGCGAGTGCACTTTTATTAGCGGTCATAGACCAGTATTTTATTTTGTTAAAATTTGATTTGCAGAAACGTTGTAAATTATAAAATGATTTTTTTGGCTTCAAGAGCCGGTTGTACATTTGTTGGGGACAGGAGTGACTTTTATTAGCGTTCATAGACCAGTTTTGTATTTTGTTCAGATTTCATGCGTAGAATCGTTGTAAATTATCGGAAAAATCTTTTGGCTTTAGTAGCGGCAGTACCTTTGTTGGGGACCCGAGTGTACTTTTATTAGCTTTCATATACCAGTATTGTATTTGGTTGAAATTTGATTCGCAGAAACGTTGTAAATTATAAAAAAAATTATTTGGCTTCAAGAGCCGGGTAAACCGTTGTTGGGGAGGCGAGTGTACTTTTATTAGCGGTCATAGACCAGTATTTTATTTTGTTAAAATTTGATTCGCAGAAACGTTGTAAATTATAAAATGATTTTTTTGGCTTCAAGAGCCGGTTGTATCTTTGTTTGGACGCAAGTGTACTTTTATTAGTGTTCACAGACCAGTTTTTTATTTTGTTAAAATTTGATTCGCAGAATCGTTGTATATTTTATAAAAATTTTTTTGGCTTCGAGAGCCGGTTGTACCTTTGTTGGTGACGCGAGCGTACTTTTATTAGCGGTCATGGACCAGTATTTTATTTTGTTAAAATTTGATTCGTAGAAACGTTGTAAATTATAAAATGATTTTTTTGGCTTCAAGAGTCGGTTGTACCTTTGTTGGGGACGCGAGCGCACTTTTATGAGCGGTCATAGACCAGTATTTTATTTTGTTAAAATTTGATTTGCAGACACGTTGTAAATTATAAAATGATTTTTTTGGCTTCAAGATCCGGTTGTACATTTGTTGAGGACGCGAGTGTACTTTTATTAGCGGTCATAGACCAGTATTTTATTTTGTTAAAATTTGATTCGCAGAAACGTTGTAAATTATAAAATGATTTTTTTGGCTTCAAGAGCCGGTTGTACCTTTGCTGGGGACACGAGTTTACTTTTATTTGCGGTCATAGACCAGTATTTTATTTTGTTAAAATTTGATTCGCAGACACGTTGTAAATTATAAAATGATTTTTTTGGCTTCAAGAGCCGGTTGTACCTTCGTTGGTGACGCGAGCGTACTTTTATTAGCGGTCATGGACCAGTTTTTTATTTTGTTAAAATTTGATTCGCAGGAACCTTACAAATAATAAAATACTTATTTTAGCTTCAAAAGCCGGTTGTGTCTTTGTTGAGGACGCGAGCGGACTTTTATTAGCGGTTACAGACCAGTATTTTAATTTGTTAAAATTTGATTCGCGGTAACGTTGTAAATTATAAAATAATTTTTTTGGCTTTAAGAGCCGGTTGTAGCTTTGTTGGGAACGCGAGTGTAATTTTATTAGCGTTTACAGACCAGAATATTATTTTGTTAAAATTTGATTCGCAGACACGTTGTAAATTATAAAATGATTTTTTTGGCTTCAAGAGCTGGTTGTGCCTTTGTTAGGGACGCGAGTGTACTTTTATTTGCGGTCATAGACCAGTATTTTATTTTGTTAAAATTTGATTCGCAGACACGTTGTAAATTATAAAATGATTTTTTTGGCTTCAAGAGCCGGTTGTATCTTTGTTGGGAACGCGAGTGTATTTTTATTAGCGTTCACAGACCAGTATTGTATTTGTTAAAATTTGATTCGCAGACATGTTGTAAATTATAAAATGATTTTTTTGGCTTCAAGAGCCGGTTGTACATTTGTTGGGGACGCGAGTGACTTTTATTAGCGTTCATAGACCAGTTTTGTATTTTGTTCAGATTTCATTCGTAGAATCGTTGTAAATTATCGGAAAATCTTTTGGCTTTAGTAGCGGCAGTACCTTTGTTGGGGACCCGAGTGTACTTTTATTAGCTTTCATATACCAGTATTGTATTTGGTTGAAATTTGATTCGCAGAAACGTTGTAAATTATAAAATGATTTTTTTGGGTTCAAGAGCCGGTTGTATATTTGTTTGGACGCAAGGGTACTTTTATTAGTGTTCACAGACCAGTTTTTTATTTTGTTTAAATTTGATTCGCAGAATCGTTGTATATTTTATAAAAATGTTTTTGGCTTCGAGAGCCGGTTGTACCTTTGTTGGTGACGCGAGCGTACTTTTATTAGCGGTCAAGGACCAGTATTTTATTTTGTTAAAATTTGATTCGTTGAAACGTTGTAAATTATAAAATGATTTTTTTGGCTTCAAGAGTCGGTTGTACCTTTGTTGGGGACGCGAGCGCACTTTTATGAGCGGTCATAGACTAGTATTTTATTTTGTTAAAATTTGATTTGCAGACACGTTGTAAATTATAAAATGATTTTTTTGGCTTCAAGAGCCGGTTGTACATTTGTTGAGGACGCGAGTGTACTTTTATTAGCGGTCATAGACCAGTATTTTATTTTGTTAAAATTTGATTCGCAGGAACGTTGTAAATTTTAAAATAATTTTTTTGGCTTCAAGAGCCGGTTGTACGATTGTTGGGGACGCGAGTGTAATTTTATTAGCGTTCACAGACCAGTATTGTATTTTGTTAAAATTTTATTCGCTGAAACGTTGTGAATTATAAAATGATTTTTTTGGCTTCAAGAGTGGTTGTATCTTTTTTGGGGCCGCGAGTGTACTTTTATTTGCGGTCGTAGACCAGTATTATATTATGTTAAAATTTGATTCGCAGACACGTAGTAAATTATAAAATGATTTTTTTGGCTTCAAGAGCCGGTTGTACCTTTGTTGGGGACGCGAGTGTACTTTTATTTGCGGTCATAGACCAGAATTTTATTATGTTAAAATTTGATTGGCAGACACGTTGTAAATTATAAAATGATTTTTTGGCTTCAAGAGCCGGTTGTACCTTTGTTGGGTACGCGAGTGTACTTTTATTTGCGGTCATATACCAGTATTTTATTTTGTTAAAATTTGATTCGCAGACACGTTGTAAATTATAAAATGATTTTTTTGGCTTCAAGAGCCGGTTGTATTTTTGTTGGGAACGCGAGTGTAATTTTATTAGCGTTCACAGACCAGTATTGCATTTTGTTAAAATTTGATTCACAGAAACGTTGTAAATTATAAAATGATTTTTTTGGCTTCAAGAGTGGTTGTATCTTTGTTGGGGCCGCGAGTGTTTTTTTATTTGCGGTCATAGACCAGAATTTTTTTATGTTAAAATTTGATTCGCAGACACGTTGTAAATTATAAAATGATTTTTTTGGCTTCAAGAGCCGGTTGTACCTTTGCTGGGGACACGAGTTTACTTTTATTTGCGGTCATAGACCAGTATTTTATTTTGTTAAAATTTGATTCGCAGACACGTTGTAAATTATAAAATGATTTTTTCGGCTTCAAGAGCCGGTTGTACCTTCGTTAAGGACGCGAGCGTACTTTTATTAGTGGTCATGGACCAGTTATTTATTTTGTTAAAATTTGATTTGCAGAAACGTTGTAAATTATAAAATGATTTTTTTGGCTTCAAGAGCCGGTTGTACATTTGTTGGGGACGCGAGTGACTTTTATTAGCGTTCATAGACCAGTTTTGTATTTTGTTCAGATTTCATTCGTAGAATCGTTGTAAATTATCGGAAAATCTTTTGGCTTTAGTAGCGGCAGTACCTTTGTTGGGGACCCGAGTGTACTTTTATTAGCTTTCATATACCAGTATTGTATTTGGTTGAAATTTGATTCGCAGAAACGTTGTAAATTATAAAATGATTTTTTTGGGTTCAAGAGCCGGTTGTATATTTGTTTGGACGCAAGGGTACTTTTATTAGTGTTCACAGACCAGTTTTTTATTTTGTTTAAATTTGATTCGCAGAATCGTTGTATATTTTATAAAAATGTTTTTGGCTTCGAGAGCCGGTTGTACCTTTGTTGGTGACGCGAGCGTACTTTTATTAGCGGTCAAGGACCAGTATTTTATTTTGTTAAAATTTGATTCGTTGAAACGTTGTAAATTATAAAATGATTTTTTTGGCTTCAAGAGTCGGTTGTACCTTTGTTGGGGACGCGAGCGCACTTTTATGAGCGGTCATAGACTAGTATTTTATTTTGTTAAAATTTGATTTGCAGACACGTTGTAAATTATAAAATGATTTTTTTGGCTTCAAGAGCCGGTTGTACATTTGTTGAGGACGCGAGTGTACTTTTATTAGCGGTCATAGACCAGTATTTTATTTTGTTAAAATTTGATTCGCAGGAACGTTGTAAATTTTAAAATAATTTTTTTGGCTTCAAGAGCCGGTTGTACGATTGTTGGGGACGCGAGTGTAATTTTATTAGCGTTCACAGACCAGTATTGTATTTTGTTAAAATTTTATTCGCTGAAACGTTGTGAATTATAAAATGATTTTTTTGGCTTCAAGAGTGGTTGTATCTTTTTTGGGGCCGCGAGTGTACTTTTATTTGCGGTCGTAGACCAGAATTATATTATGTTAAAATTTGATTCGCAGACACGTAGTAAATTATAAAATGATTTTTTTGGCTTCAAGAGCCGGTTGTACCTTTGTTGGGGACGCGAGTGTACTTTTATTTGCGGTCATAGACCAGAATTTTATTATGTTAAAATTTGATTGGCAGACACGTTGTAAATTATAAAATGATTTTTTGGCTTCAAGAGCCGGTTGTACCTTTGTTGGGTACGCGAGTGTACTTTTATTTGCGGTCATATACCAGTATTTTATTTTGTTAAAATTTGATTCGCAGACACGTTGTAAATTATAAAATGATTTTTTTGGCTTCAAGAGCCGGTTGTATTTTTGTTGGGAACGCGAGTGTAATTTTATTAGCGTTCACAGACCAGTATTGTATTTTGTTAAAATTTGATTCACAGAAACGTTGTAAATTATAAAATAATTTTTTTTGGCTTCAAGAGTGGTTGTATCTTTGTTGGGGCCGCGAGTGTACTTTTATTTGCGGTCATAGACCAGAATTTTAGTATGTTAAAATTTGATTCGCAGACACGTTGTAAACTATAAAATGATTTTTTTGGCTTCAAGAGCCGGTTGTACCTTTGTTGGGGACGCGAGTGTACTTTTATTTGCGGTCATAGACCAGTTTTTTATATTGTTAAAATTTGATTCGCCGACACGTTGTAAATTATAAAAAGATTTTTTTGGCTTCAAGAGTCTGTTGTACATTTGTTGGGGACGCGAGTGCACTTTTATTAGCGGTCATAGACCAGTATTTTATTTTGTTAAAATTTGATTTGCAGAAACGTTGTAAATTATAAAATGATTTTTTTGGCTTCAAGAGCCGGTTGTACATTTGTTGGGGACAGGAGTGACTTTTATTAGCGTTCATAGACCAGTTTTGTATTTTGTTCAGATTTCATGCGTAGAATCGTTGTAAATTATCGGAAAAATCTTTTGGCTTTAGTAGCGGCAGTACCTTTGTTGGGGACCCGAGTGTACTTTTATTAGCTTTCATATACCAGTATTGTATTTGGTTGAAATTTGATTCGCAGAAACGTTGTAAATTATAAAAAAAATTATTTGGCTTCAAGAGCCGGGTAAACCGTTGTTGGGGAGGCGAGTGTACTTTTATTAGCGGTCATAGACCAGTATTTTATTTTGTTAAAATTTGATTCGCAGAAACGTTGTAAATTATAAAATGATTTTTTTGGCTTCAAGAGCCGGTTGTATCTTTGTTTGGACGCAAGTGTACTTTTATTAGTGTTCACAGACCAGTTTTTTATTTTGTTAAAATTTGATTCGCAGAATCGTTGTATATTTTATAAAAATTTTTTTGGCTTCGAGAGCCGGTTGTACCTTTGTTGGTGACGCGAGCGTACTTTTATTAGCGGTCATGGACCAGTATTTTATTTTGTTAAAATTTGATTCGTAGAAACGTTGTAAATTATAAAATGATTTTTTTGGCTTCAAGAGTCGGTTGTACCTTTGTTGGGGACGCGAGCGCACTTTTATGAGCGGTCATAGACCAGTATTTTATTTTGTTAAAATTTGATTTGCAGACACGTTGTAAATTATAAAATGATTTTTTTGGCTTCAAGATCCGGTTGTACATTTGTTGAGGACGCGAGTGTACTTTTATTAGCGGTCATAGACCAGTATTTTATTTTGTTAAAATTTGATTCGCAGAAACGTTGTAAATTATAAAATGATTTTTTTGGCTTCAAGAGCCGGTTGTACCTTTGCTGGGGACACGAGTTTACTTTTATTTGCGGTCATAGACCAGTATTTTATTTTGTTAAAATTTGATTCGCAGACACGTTGTAAATTATAAAATGATTTTTTTGGCTTCAAGAGCCGGTTGTACCTTCGTTGGTGACGCGAGCGTACTTTTATTAGCGGTCATGGACCAGTTTTTTATTTTGTTAAAATTTGATTCGCAGGAACCTTACAAATAATAAAATACTTATTTTAGCTTCAAAAGCCGGTTGTGTCTTTGTTGAGGACGCGAGCGGACTTTTATTAGCGGTTACAGACCAGTATTTTAATTTGTTAAAATTTGATTCGCGGTAACGTTGTAAATTATAAAATAATTTTTTTGGCTTTAAGAGCCGGTTGTAGCTTTGTTGGGAACGCGAGTGTAATTTTATTAGCGTTTACAGACCAGAATATTATTTTGTTAAAATTTGATTCGCAGACACGTTGTAAATTATAAAATGATTTTTTTGGCTTCAAGAGCTGGTTGTGCCTTTGTTAGGGACGCGAGTGTACTTTTATTTGCGGTCATAGACCAGTATTTTATTTTGTTAAAATTTGATTCGCAGACACGTTGTAAATTATAAAATGATTTTTTTGGCTTCAAGAGCCGGTTGTATCTTTGTTGGGAACGCGAGTGTATTTTTATTAGCGTTCACAGACCAGTATTGTATTTTGTTAAAATTTGATTCGCAGAAACGTTGTAAATTATAAAATGATTTTTTTGGCTTCAAGAGTTGTATCTTTGTTGGGGCCGCGAGTGTACTTTTATTTGCGGTCATAGACCCGAATTTTATTATGTTAAAATTTGATTCGCAGGCACGTTGTAAATTATAAAATGATTTTTTTGGCTTCAAGAGCCGGTTGTACCTTTGTTGGGGACGCGAGTGTACTTTTATTTGCGGTCATAGACCAGTATTTTATTTTGTTAAAATTTGATTCGCAGACACGTTGTAAATTATAAAATGATTTTTTTGGCTTCAAGAGCCGGTTGTATCTTTGTTGGGAACGCGAGTGTAATTTTATTAGCGTACACAGACCAGTATTGTACGAGGGTAGGCTGATAAGTAATGCACACATGCTTGTAGAAGACGAACAAAAAGAAATAGCAAGATGGGGTAAATAACAAATTAAAGTACAAATCTTAACCTACCAAATTATCTATTTATTTTTCAATATAGTCACCGTTAAGCATTACACATTTCTCCCAACGTTTAACAAGTTTTTTCATTCCGTCACTGAAAAATTCTTCCGACTTTCCTCGAACCCAGGACGCAATAGCTGCCTTCACCTCATTGTCCGAGCTGTAATGATTACCCTTAAGGTCTCTCTTCAGTAGAGGAAAAAAATAAAAATCGCAAGGCGCAAGGTCGGGAGAATACGGAGGATGTAAAATTGGTTGAAACTTCAGGTTTCTCAGAGCCTCTCCAGTTGCACGCGAAGTGTGTGGACGAGCATTGTCGTGTTGCAAAATTATTGGCGCCAGGTTGCCTCTAACACGACAAACTCGACGTCGGAGGTGTTTCAGAGTCTGTATATACTGAGCAGAATTTACCGTTGCCCCTCGTTCCAGATAATCAGTCACATAAACTCGGCGAGCATTCCAAAACACAGTCAAAAGAATTTTTTTTGCGGACGGTTGTGTTTTGAACTTTTTCACAACAGGAGAATGTGGATGACGATATTCAGCGCTCTGCCTTTTTTCTTCGGGATCGTAATGATGAACCCATGACTCGTCCCCCGTCACAATATTCAAAAGAAAGTCGTCTCCTTCGTCACGGTAGCGCTTCAAAAGTTGTTCACAGCATTCCAATCGACGCTGTTTATTCTCGTCTGTCAGACGGCGTGGTACCCATCGTGCACAGATTTTACGGTATCCCAATTGTTCAATAATGAAGCCAACACGTTCCTTAGATATTCCAATTTGGTTTGCGATACGCTGTTGAGTGATTCGCCGGTCATTTTGAATCAAATCATCGATGAGTTTGCGACGATTATCGTCTGAGGCAGTGATTGGTCGTCCACTGCGTGTTTTGTCAACAATTAAGGCTTTTCCAGGTTGGCAATCACGAAATTTTATTACCCAACGATTCACAGTAGACCTATCAACAGTATCGTCACAATAAACAGCCTTTAAACGACGATAAATCTCACTAGGATTCACTTTCTCAGCAGTTAAAAATTCGATAACAGCGCGTTGTTTAATTCTCGTTGACATAGCACCAGAACACGACGCCATACTTCCATTACTCAAAACAAACTGAATGAAAGCAACGCCTTCAAACTGCGCAGGCTTGTAGAGGAGAAATAGTACTTCCACATGCCACCAGGCGCGCTACTGACGTTTATTTACTTGTCTTCTACAAGCATGTGTGCATTACTTATCAGCCTACCCTCGTATTTTGTTAAAATTTGATTCACAGAAACGTTGTAAATTATAAAATGATTTTTTTGGCTTCAAGAGTGGTTGTATCTTTGTTGGGGCCGCGAGTGTACTTTTATTTGCGGTCATAGACCAGAATTTTATTATGTTAAAATTTGATTCACAGACACGTTGTAAACTATAAAATGATTTTTTTGGCTTCAAGAGCCGGTTGTACCTTTGTTGGGGACGCGAGTGTATTTTTTTTTCGGTCATAGACCAGTTTTTTATTTTGTTAAAATTTGATTCGCAGACACGTTGTAAATTATAAAATGATTTTTTTGGCTTCAAGAGCCGGTTGTACCTTTGTTGGGGACGCGAGTGTACTTTTATTTGCGGTCATAGACCCGAATTTTATTTTGTTAAAATTTGATTCGCAGACACGTTGTAAATTATAAAATGATTTTTTTGGCTTCATGAGCCGGTAGTACCTTTGTTGGGGACGCGAGTGTACTTTTATTTGCGGTCATAGACCCGAATTTTATTTTGTTAAAATTTGATTCGCAGACACGTTGTAAATTATAAAATGATTTTTTTGGCTTCAAGAGCCGGTTGTACCTTTGTTGGGGACGCGAGTGTACTATTATTTGCGGTCATAGACCAGAATTTTATTATGTTAAAATTTGATTCGCAGACACGTTGTAAATTATAAAATGATTTTTTTGGCTTCAAGAGCCGGTTGTACCTTTGTTGGGGACGCGAGTGTACTTTTATTTGCGGTCATAGACCAGTTTTTATTTTGTTAAAATTTGTTTCGCAGACACGTTGTAAATTATAAAATGATTTTTTTTGCTTCAAGAGTCTGTTGTAGATTTGTTGGGGACGCGAGTGCACTTTTATTAGCGGTCATAGACCAGTATTTTATTTTGTTAAAATTTGATTTGCAGAAACGTTGTAAATTATAAAATGGTTTTTTTGGCTTCAAGAGCCGGTTGTACATTTTTGTTGGGGACGCGAGTGACTTTTATTAGCGTTCATAGACCAGTTTTGTATTTTGTTCAGATTTCATTCGTAGAATCGTTGTAAATTATCGGAAAATCTTTTGGCTTTAGTAGCGGCAGTACCTTTGTTGGGGACCCGAGTGTACTTTTATTAGCTTTCATATACCAGTATTGTATTTGGTTGAAATTTGATTCGCAGAAACGTTGTAAATTATAAAAGAAATTATTTGGCTTCAAGAGCCGGGTAAACCGTTGTTGGGGAGGCGAGTGTACTTTTATTAGCGGTCATAGACCAGTATTTTATTTTGTTAAAATTTGATTCGCAGAAACCTTGCAAATAATAAATTACTTTTTTTAGCTTCAACAACCGGTTGTACCTTTGTTGGGGACGTGAGCGTACTTTTATTAGCGGTCATAGACCAGTATTTTATTTTGTTAAAATTTGATTCGCAGAAACGTTGTAAATTATAAAATGATTTTTTTGGCTTCAAGTACCGGTTGTACCTTTGTTGGTGACGCGAGCGGACTTTTATTAGCGGTCATAGACCAGTATTTTATTTTGTTAAAATTTGATTTCCAGAAACGTAGTAAATTATAAAATGATATTTTTGGCTTCAAGAGTCGGTTGTACCTCTGTTGGTGACCCGAGCGCACTTTTATTAGCGTTCATAGGCCAGTTTTTTATTTTGTTCAAATTTCTTTCGTAGAATCGTTGTAACGGAAAAATCTTTTGGCTTAAGTAGCGGCGGTACCTTTGGGGGGGGGGGGGGGTAAAAAAAATACACCCGAGTGTACTCTTATTAGCTTTCATATACGAGTATTGTATTTTGTTGAAATTTGATTCGCAGAAACGATGTAAATTATAAAAAAAATTATTTGGCTTCAAGAGCCGGGTAAATCGTTGTTGGGGAGGCGAGTGAACTTTTATTAGCGTTCGTAGACCAGTATTGTATTTTGTTCAAATTATGATTCGCAGAAAGGTTGTAAATTATTAAATAATTTTTTTGGCTTCAAGAGCCGGGTGTACCTTTGTTGGGGACCCGAGTGTACTTTTATTAGTGTTTATAGACCAGTTTTGTATTTAGTTCAAATTTGATTCCCAGAAACGTAAATTTTATAAATATTTTTTGGCTTCAGGAGCCGGGTGTACCTTTGTTGGGGACCCGAGTGTACTTTTATTAGCGTTCACAGACCAGTATTGTGTTTGATTTGCAGAAACGTTGACCAATGAGTTGAGGATGATGTGTATGACGTGTAAATGAGACTGTGTAGTCTTCTAAAGACCCAGGCCGACCATTCCTGAGAGGTATGGTTAATTAAACCCCAACCATGAAAGTACACCCTCAACCACTGTCTAATATTCAAATCCTTATAAAAGTAATAACTACCATTACTAGGATTTCAACCAGCAACCTTCGTCTCTGAAAATCACCTGTTAAATAAAACTGCTGATTCACGGCGACGACTTTACCTCTAGACCAACAACCCGGTGCTGACAGTGAAATATAATTTTGTTCGGTCACTGTGCAGCCAAAAATGAACTTCTTGCATCTTATTTTCAATAACTTGACAATTAATAATTTAAGCAAATTAGCAACAAATGTACTCCCATTTATTTTATTTACCAAGACAATAAATTTGTGATTTTTAAAGCAGTAGTAGAATAGTGGAAAATTTGCCAAATAGAAAATTTTTTTATTTCCCTTTTTTGCTGTTGGTAATATTCACGATTAACTAAAAAAAATGTTGTGGTTTTCTTTCAGACTGGTGTTCACTGGACAGAACGTTAATGAAGCCGAAATTAAGACTGTATCTAGAACATTACGTAATATAATTGTATACAATTTTATCAATAAATACATGTTTTGTAATGAAATTGTTTTTACATTACCAAAAAAAAATCCTTACTCGTTAAAATAGATTTCATATTAAAAAAGGATTTCTGTTGGATGTTAGTCGAACAGTAACATTATTTATAAACAATATGTAAACGGTTGCTATGATAGCAACTTCTGGCAATCTGCATAAGAAATTACCGACCGATTTTCAAATCGACAAATTTGTCAGCTA
Organism: Catonia carolina; assembly: GCA_035578175.1. Classification (NCBI taxonomy): domain Eukaryota; kingdom Metazoa; phylum Arthropoda; class Insecta; order Hemiptera; family Achilidae; genus Catonia; species Catonia carolina. Next base: position 7,434,215 of record JAQMRL010000007.1, on the reverse strand, counting down.
TAATGCAATACTCAAACAAGTGCAATACTCAAACAATCTTAATTAAAATCGTCAAGAAGTATTGTTGGGTGAATTACAAACTAGTTCTACGGACATCCGCTAGATAGCGTAGGAATGCACTTTAGCGTACTTTATTTCTAGTAAAACTCAATAGATAGCGTGGAATACTTTCTAAATGAAGTTGTATTTTATTTATAAATATGTTAATCTTTTTAATAAGCGATATTTTTAGTTTCTCTTGCCTATATGAATATATAGGAAGGGAAGTATTGTTTTCATGTCGATTTTTCGAAATCGAGTTTTCACCGGATCTATACGTTTTCAGACCCCCTGAACCCAAAAAACATGTTTTTAGCAATTGGTCTGTGTGTGTGTGTGTGTGTGTGTGCGCGCGCGCGTACGTGCGTGCGTGTGTGTGTGTGTGTGTGTGTCTGTGTCTGTGTCTGTGTGTGAACAGAATATCTCAAGAACGGAACATCGTACGAACTTGAAACTTGAAACTTAAGTTACATACCACTACCAGACCCGACACGAACATTTTCATCAAAATCGGTAAACCGGAAGTAGTAGTTTATTCGTATAATTTTTCACTTTTTTGCGATTTTCTCAAAAACTGGTACTACGATTTTTTTTAAAATAGCCTGGTTTATTCAAGTTTTTATTCTCTACAAGATAGGGTAGGCGCAATGTTTGCTGAAATTCTTGGTGAGGGTGTTTTCACGTAAAAACGTTGTTTTTTTTAAGATTACGGCTTTAATATGCATTTTAGCGCAAAACTTTATATAACAAAAGTTGTAGAGAATGTAAAATTCCACAACTTTAATTTCAAACATTTTTTTTGTATAACGCTTAGTTTAGCGGTAATTAGCAATTTTTTGATTTTTTCTCACGAAAACGTGTGAAAAATCGATTTTTTTAAGATTTCGGCTTTAGTACGCATTTTACGACAAAAGTGTATACATTAAAATTTATAGGAAATTAAAAGATCTACAACTTTTATTTAAAGAATTTTTCTTTACAGAGCCTAGTTTAGCGTGAAAGTGTGATTTTCCGATTTTTTAAGCCAAACTGAGTACGATTTCCATTTCCGTCATTCACTCATGATTAAAATAAGGTTATGTTTTTGAGGTTAGTGTTTTCTTTATTTCTAATGTTTTATTACTAATGTTAGGTTTATTATTAATTATTTGCATTGGCAAGGGAAAGTTGTGTGAGTGTTTTACTCCAGATTTTTTATAAAATATTCCAGTGTTAATATTACATACACACAAGCTGGGCTTACCAAATTTTTTTAACAAAACACAATAATGTGTTTATGTAATAACGCTGTCACCAAACAAAGTTGCACGTCTGGCCAGTATTACTTAACAGCTGATAAAGAGTTTTGGATTAACTCAAAATGCTACATTTTCGTTTGCAGTAAAAAGTAACAAGAAATTTATGAAACATAGGTAGCTAATAAGAAAAAACCAAAAGTTTTTGCTGTTTAATATTTTTTATTTACACAAATTAAATACATCAACTATAATAAAAGTATTTTCACAAGAGATGTCTAGGAGACGCAAACTCAGAAATGATGTTCTAAAATCCTGCAACACAAAAATCTCATTATAATTAAAGGCTGCATAATCTTTTTACTTTCTCTTGCCTATATGAATATATGGAGGAAAAAAGTATTGTTTTGAAGTCGATTTTTCGAAATCGAGTTTTCACCGGATCTACACGTTTTCAGACCCCCTGAACCCAAAATACATGTTTTTAGTGATTGGTCTGTGTGTGTGAACAGAATATCACAAGAACGGAACATCGTACGAACTTGAAACTTCAGTTCTACCACTACAGGGCTCGACACGAACATTTTTATCAAAATCGTTCAACCGGAATAGTAGTTTATTTGTGTAATTTTTCACTTTGTTGTGATTTTCTCAAATACGGGTCCTACGATTTTATTTCAAATTGCCTGGTTTCCTAAATTTTTTGTGCTCTACAAGATAGAGTAGACCCCATGGTAGCTGAAATTCTTGGTGAGGCTCTTTTCACGTAAAAAAATTGTTTTTTTAAGATTGCGGCTTTAATATGCATTTTGGCGCAAAAATTTATGTAATAAAAGTTGTAGATAATTTAAAATCCTACAACTTTTATTTCAAACATTTTTTTGTATCACGCTTAGTTTAGCGGTAATTAGCGATTTTCAGCTTTCTTCTCACGAAAATGTGTGAAAAATCGATTTTTTTTAAGATTTCGGCCTTAGTATGCATTTTACGACTAAAGTGTATATAATAAATTTTATAGGAAATTAAAAGATCTACAACTTTTATTTAGAGCATTTTTTCTCTACAGAGCCTAGTTTAGCGTGAAAGAGTGATTTTCCGTATTTTTAAGCCAAACTGAGGTCAATTTTCATTTTGCGTCTTTCACTCATGATTAAAATTAGGTTTTGTTTATTGAGGTTAGTTATTTTGTTTATTTCTAATGTTTTATTACCAATGTTAGGTTTATTGTCAATTATTTGTATTGGCAAGAGAAAGTTGTGAGTGTTGTGACTCACTTGTATTGCTGGTTGCATACGTCAGAGTACTCTTAGCATAGACAGACTTTTATGTGTAATCATGAGTAAACGATGTAAAGTGAAAAGCAACCTCTGTACAACTTACAAATACAGGAACTCACTAATTGACATTAAACTAGGCTCTGTAGGAGCAGAAAGGCTAAAATAAAAGTTATAATTTATATAAATTTTGATCCTAAAATGCATACTAAGGCAACAATCTTAAATAATTGCCCCTAAAGAAAGCGTTGTACAAAAACATGTTTGAAATAAAATTTACAGGTTTTTCAAAGGTTCTACCACTTTTGCTTTAAAATGCATATTAAGGCCACAATCTTGAAAAAAAACATTTTTTACAAGAGAACAGTCTCCCCAAGAATTTCAGGAGGCATGGCGCTATCCCATCTTACAGAGCATAAAAATATGTTGTAAAGGAGGTAAATTAAAAAAAAAAAAACTGGTGTGAAACACTCACACGACTTTCTCTTGCCAATGCAAATATTTACCAATAAACCTTACAATAGTAATAAAACATTAGAAATAAATAAAAAACTAACCTCAAAATCATAACCTTATTTCAATCATGAGAGAAACACGCAAAATGAAAATCAACCTCAGGTTGGCCTAAAAATACGGAAAATCAATCTTTCACGCTCAACTAGGCTCTGTAGAGAAAAATGCTATAAATAAAAGTTGTAGATCTTTATATTTCCTATAAAATTTATTATAGACACTTTTGTCGGTAAATGCATTCTAAGGCCGAAATCTTAAAAAAATCGATTTTCTCACGTTTTCGTGAGAAAAAAATCAGAAAATCGCTAATTACTGCTAAACTAAGCGTTATACAAAAAAATGTTTGAAATAAAGGTTGTAGAATTTTACATTCTCTACAACTTTTATTATATAACGTTTTGCGCTAAATTGCATATTAAAGCCGTAATCTTAAAAAAACTATGTTTTTACGCGAAAACAGCCTTACCCAGAATTTCAGTAAACATGACGCCTAGCCTATCTTGTAGAGAATAAAAAATTGAGTAATCCAGGCCATTTTAAAAAAAATCGTAGGACTAGTTTTTGAGAAAATCGTAAAAAATTGAAAAATTATACGAATAAACTACTACTTCCGGTTGACCGATTTTGATGAAAATGTTCGTGTCAGGTCCGGTAGTGGTATGTAACTTAAGTTTCAAGTTTGAAGTTCGTACGATGTTCCGTTGAGATATTCTGTTCACACACACACACACACACACACACACACACACACACACACACACACACACACACACACACACACACACACACACACACACACACACACAAACAAACACGCGCGCGCGCGCGCACACACACACACACACACACACACAGACCGATCACTAAAAACATGTTTTTTGGGTTCAGGGGGTCTGAAAACGTATAGATCAGGTGAAAACTCGATTTCTTAAAATCGACATGAAAACAATACATTCCTTCCTATATATTCATATAGGCAAGAGAAAGTAAAAATTGTAGGAGTCATTTTTGAGAAAACTGCATGAATGAACTAATTGTGATGAAAATGTTCGTTACGGGTCCTATAGTGGTCAAGTTTCAAATTGGTATGATGTTACGTTCTTGAGATATTTTCTTCACACACACAGACAGACCCATAATTACTAAAACATGTTTTTTGGGTTACGGTGAAATTCTGCTTTTTTTACTTACAGCTGGGAATTTTTGAATAAATTTTAAAAGTGTAGTCAATTCAGACCTCCCAGTGCAGTACAATTGTATCATTATAATAAATTAATTATATAACTTATTCTATGAATTTATCTGTTCCTAGTGACTTATTTTTACCAAGAAATTGTATATTTTTACATAAATATAGTTTAATTATTACTCAAAAGTAATGTCTGTTACTTCAAGAACTCATAACCTCTATGGACAAAATTTCATATGTACACATTTTACAATATTAAATGTATATATACCTTTATAACCACATAACAGAAAATCTGGTGTGAAACACATATAACCTAACATTAGTAATAACACATTAAAAATAAAGAAAAACTAACCTCAAAAAACATAACCTTATTTAAATCATGAGTGAAGGACGCAAAATGAAAATCGACCTCAGATTGGCATAAAAATACGGAACATCACTCTTTCACGCTAAAATAGGCTCTGTAGAGAAAAATGCTTCAAATAAAAGTTGTAGATCTTGTAATTTCCTATAAATTTGATTATAAACACTTTTGCCGTAAAATGCATTCTAAGGCCGAAATCTTAAAAATATCAATTTTTCGCACGTTTTCGTGAGAAAAAAACAGGAAATGGCTAATTACCACTAAACAAAGCATTATACAAAAAAATGTTTGGAATAAAAGTTGTAGTATTTAAAATTTTCTAAATTCTTTAATATACATTTTTGCGCTAAAATGCATATTAAAGCCATAATCTTATAAAAAACTATCTATTTACGGGAAAACAGCCTCACCCAGAATTTCAGCAAACATGGCGCGTACCCTATCTTGTAGAGCATAAACAATTTCATAAACCAGGTGATTTAAAATAAAATCGTACAACCAGTTTTTGAGAAAATCACAAAAAAGTGAAAAATTACACGTATATACTACTACTTCTGGTTGACCGATTTTGATGAAAACATTCGTGTCGGGTCCGGTAGTGGTATGTAACTTAAGTTTCAAGTTTTAAGTTCGTACAATGTTCCGTTCTTGAGATATTCTGTTCACACACACACTTTTGGGTTCAGGGGGTCTGTTTACGTGTAGATTCGGTGAAGAGTGATTGAGTGAGAGATTTGTTAAAATGGACATGAAAACAATACTTTCCTTCCTATATAATTATTCATATAGGCAAGAGAAAGTAAAAAAAAAAATACGCTCTATTATACACATTTTAGCTGTAATTATTTTAGCTATAAATTAGCGATCTCTATTTAGCTGATAAATAGACTGTTCATGTGGCTGACAGACATGATGCCTCATGTCCGTCATGAGGCAGAAACTGGCTGAACGTGTTAATTTCATCTCTTTTTCATGAGAAAAAACAGAAAATCGCTAATTACCGCTAAACTAAGCATTATACAAAAAAATGTTTGAAATAAAAGTTGTAGGATTTTAAATTATCTACAACTTTTTTTATATACATTTTTGCGCTAAAATGCATATTAGAGACAATCTTAAAAACACAATTTTCACGTAAAATCAGCCTCTCCAAGAATTTCAGCAGACATGACGCCTACCCTAGCTTGTAAAGCATAAAAAATGTAGTAAATGAGGCGATTTTTAAAAAAATCGTAGGACTGTTTATGAGAAAAATGCAAAAAAGTGAAAAATTACTCGAATAAACTACTACTTCCGGTTTTCCAATTTTGATGAAATGTTCGTGTCGCATCTGGTAGTAGTATCTAACTTAAGTTTCAAGTTCGTACGATGTTTCGTTCTTGAGATATTCTGTTCACACACACGCACGCGCGCGCGCACACGTACACACCAATCGCTAAAAACATGTTTTTTTGGGTTCGGGGGTCTGAAAACGTGTAGAGCCGGTGAAAACTTGATTTCGAAAAATCAACAAAACAATACTGTCCTTCTTATATATTCATATAGGCAAGAGAAAGTAAATTTAATTACATTTAACATAAATACATCGTTAAAAATTAAAAAAAAAATCAAATCTGACCTTTGAAGTCCGTTTTATGGTTCCGGAATCAGGACCTGAATCTAGTCGTTTCCGCTTCATATCTAAAACAAAAAAATACATTTCTACAGAAAATACCTTCATTGGATAACCTCAAAAATTTTCTTGAATCTTAAATTACATTTTTATGCTTAACCCTCTACATGGCAAACATATAATGAAAATTTAAAAAAATATTTTTTTAGTGTTTTTTTGCTTAAAAACCCCTTGAAAGAGAATTCAATCACTAAAATTGTGAATTGGGTTGTTTGGTGGTGATTTTGGTGATCGTATACTATAGTATACATTGCCACGCATTAGTAAATATTAAGAAAAATGCAATGTGTATTATAGTACACAGTGCCAAATTAGTATCAAGTGTGTAGTGTATAAAATAGTATACATTACCTGATATTGTATACTAAATCTTTGTTAACTTAAAATTAAAACAAGAATAGTTTAATAGATAGTAGAATCAAAATAACAAAAAACAATTCAGGAAATATAAATATTTATTTATTTTTTGAATAAGATACAGTATTATACTATTATAAAATCATTTACAAAATTGATTTTACGGCAATAGTACAATTTATTTAAATGAAATAACTGATTATTCTACAGAAAAGTTAAAAATATTAAAATATAGTCAATTAAAAAAAACTAATAAAAATGAAATACATTATTTAAAAAACTATTATTTATTGTGGAACGCTAAAAAGCAATTTCGTTTTTTTTGTTAAACATAGATTTAAATTACACTTCACACAACAAACTTCAGTTTGGCCAGTTTTACAATTTTTGCAGCGCTGCATTGTTTTATGCGTTGGAAAATGACCAATGCCATTGTACCTAACATCATCTTCAGGACGGGGCACCACTGGTTTTCTGATTAGTTTCATTTTCTCCTTGTCAACTTTTGTTGGTCTGCCCAAACGTCCTTTCTGGTGCATTGAATTCGATAGTGATATTCTGAATTGCTTAAGACTAGTGTTTTTCATTAGGATGGAGTTTATTGAAATCTCTTCTGTATAGTAGCCAAGAATTATTTATTGAAATATGCAAAAACTGTGAAAATATTCGTTTGTACCATTTTCCAGGTTTAAAATTGGTTCGATATAGTGACACTAACATGTCACTCAGGTCTACTCCTCCCATACGTCTATTATACTCATTAATAATACGAGGACAGTCTACACTAACTTTTCTCTTACTTTCTTTGGAATATCTTTTGATAGAGGATACCGGAGTGGCACCTAAGAAAGAGCTAATTAGTGTGACACATTTATTATCAGCCCACTTAGTAACTAAAATTTTACTGTCGTTGTCACTCCACTCCTCGGAAGATCCTCTGCCTTTTTTTAAGAGTTCTTTATCGGAAATAATTTCTAAATTTCTTAGCCTGTTTTCTCGAATAGTACCTTATGATAAGATACCAAATTCAAATCCTGTGTGTCTAATAAAACGTTTTCTAAATTTGCATATATTTTTTCTTCATCATCATTTTCGCTTGAATCTGATCCTGAATCAATTGGTGGTAAAATCATTTGTAGTACTTTTTCTCCTCTTGAGGTAAATATTTTTCGTGGCATCTAAAAAGTAGAAGGAAAATATAAGTGTACTCTTGAATAAAAAGTAAACATTTTTTCCCGAAAAAAAATAATTACAATAAAAAATTCAATTGATAAATAATTGCTATTTTCAAATAATAAAAATTCAATAACAGTAATTTAATTTTAAATTAAAGCCATGGTATACTCTTTGGTAATGTATAAAATAGTATACATAAAAATTATTATGTCTAACACAGAGTCCCTAGCAATGTATAAAATAGTATACATAAAATCTGTTGTGTCTAACGCTGAGTTCCTGGCAATGTATAGAATAGTATACACACATTTCAATACTTTATTTTAAACTTAAAAAGGAATATTATTTAACAAATAAATAATGAGAACTTACCTTGAAATTTGCTCTACAAACTGCATCAACTAAAGTCGGTTTTAATTCTGTGGTTCTTCTTCAGAATTCAAAAATATGCATCTAACTCTCTCAAATTCTTACCTAACCTCAAAAATGCTGGACATGTGATCTTAGTTGGTTAGTTACTGCTGTTCAGAAATTAAATCATAGATAGCAGCACATCCAGGACCTACCTGAATGTATACTCTAACATACAATGCCAAATAAAAGAGTTTTGGTGAATTACAAAGCATTTTATAGAAAATTAAAAACTATGTATAAAATACTATACACTACCAGCTATAGGGTTGTGTAAATATTACAATCTCTTCAATTGAGAACAATAAGCAACCCCATGACCCAATGAGATTAGGATAATCGATCATGTCACTTTAATATGCCGTAACCCTCATTTCTGTCAAAATCGAGATTTTGCGCTTTACTGCATTACTATCCTCAAGTATAAGCCCTAGCAAAATGTTGTAAGCCACATTGCGATATAAATAAATAAATAAATGTATCATAACTGTTACAAATAAAAAAATCTGGTGTGAAACACTCACACAACTTTCTCTTGCCTATCCAAATAATAAACAATAATCCTAACATTAGTAATAAAACATTAGAAATAAACAAAAACTAACCTCAATAAACATAACCTAATTTTAGTCATGAGTGAAAGACCCAAAATGAAAATCGACCTCAGTTTGACTTAAAAATACGAAAAATCACTCTTTCTCACTAAACTAGGCTCCGTGGAGAAAAATGCTTTTAATAAAAGTTGTAGATCTTTTAATTTTCTATAAATTTTATTATATACACTTCTGTCGTAAAATGCATACTAAGGCCGAAATCTTAAAAAAATCAATTTTTAACACATTTTCATGAGAAAAAAACAGAAAATCGCAAATTACCGCTAAACTAAGCGTTACACAAAACATTGTTTGAAATAAAAGTTGTAGGATTTTAAATTATTTACAATATTTATTATATAAATTTTTGCGCTAAAATGCATATTAAAGCCGTAATCTTAAGAAAACAACGTTTTTACGAGAAAACAACCTCACCAAGAATTTCAGAAAACATGGCGCCTACCCTATCTTGTAGAAAATAAAAAAATTGAGTAAACCAGGCGATTTTAAAAAAAATCGTAGGACCCGTTTTTGAGAAAATCGCAAAAAAGTGAAAATTTATACTTATAAACTACTACTTCCGGTTGTACCGATTTTGATGAAAATGTTTGTGTCGGGTCCTTTAGTGGTATGTAACTTACGTTTTAAGTTTCAAGTACATACGATGTTTCGTTCTTGAGATATTTTGTACACACACACACACACACACACACACAGACCAATCGTTAAAAACATGTTTTTTGGGTTCAGGGGGTCTGAAAACGTATAGATCCGGTGAAGAGTGGATTTCTTAAAATCGACATGATAACAATACTTTCCTTCCTATATATTCATATAGGCAAGAGAAAGTAAAAATTTATAAATTTTAATAACAATAAACTGCGCTCTGTAAAATTTCTATTTTGTGGCTTACGATATATTGAAGTGACAAAGTCAAAATGTATGACGTGAAGCCTTGTATATATAGACTAATGTACTGATAGAGTATGGTTAATCGAACATAGGGCATCAAAAAAGTACACTGGTAACCACTGTATAATGTTCAAATCCATACAGCTGACACGCGGCGACAACTTGGTGAGATGAATGTTAATAAACTAAGAAAATCCTAATCAAATAAATGTACAGTACCTCTTCCAAAGAACTAAACATATCTTTAACAAAACAAACATTTCAATCGAAACAAAACGTAGGTATTATAAAACAGTCTTACAACTAGAAATATTCAATGGAATTAAAACGAGTTATTTATTTATTTATTATATTATTGGAAAACTGGAAAAACTTTCAAAAATTTGAAAAGAGAATGTTACTAAACATGTTTTGGTCTAATAAAACAGAAAGATTTAGACCAAAATCAAAAGTAGAAACATCAAAAAAAATAAACACTAGGTTACAGACACATTCTATAAAACGAGTGAAAATACAGGGTGCGGCAGAAATAATAAGCGGCGGGTTTCAATTAATCACTATTTTGAATCTGGCGGATCTCTCATTGTGTGTAAATGAGAGTAAATGAGAGGAGAGTCGCCCTTGGAAATGAGTACACCAGTTTGTATTCCCTTCCCATATGTTAGCTGTTAGTGATGGAGCGGAATTTTTCATGTACGTGGAAGTGTGAATAAGCAGAATAAGTGATAGTACTGGGCTTTATCAACTCCATCCACTCTGCTACCGAAACGTTGACAGTTCGGTGCGCTGTAATGGCCGCCACAAAAATAATCAGGCCTTATTTCTTTAAGAACAAACCTGGAGAAACGTGTACAGTAAATTCTCTTTTATACAGAAAACATTTATTTACACTCAATCTGTTTATTGCAGGGCTAAAATAAATAGTTGTGTTTCTTATCACATGGTCAGCCAATTAAATGACAATCATTTAACAACAGAAGAGGTAGAAATGTACTGTGACACTAATCAGAGTTGTCTCCTCTGAAAGTAATGGATTTCATTATACAGTTGGACCCTGTGGTGGTGAATGAAGTGAAGGTGTCATTTGCAGAGTGGGCCCGGTATGCTGATAAGCATACTTTTCCACTCAGTGAGGAAGACACTGGTGGTGAACCACCTCACTCTTCGATTTACTTAGTAAATCCTCTACAGGTTCAAACCAGCCTTTTAGCTGATGACCTAAACAACTAACATGATTCAAACTTTTCTTCTAGCTGAAATTCAAAATAGTGATGGTCTGTGATACCAACAAGATGAAGCAACTGCGCATACTGCTGTACGCCTAATTAGCATGACAGCATTACAGAATCTGTTTCCAGGACGTCTAATTTCCCGATTCGGAGAAAAAACATGGCCACTTCAATATCAAGATCTCACAGCACCTGATTATTTCTTTTGGGGCTATTTGAAGCAAAAAGTATTCGAGACCAGACCAGCAAATATTAAACAGTTATGACATAGAGTTCAACAAGTGACAAACAGGATATAGCCGGATACATTGCAAAAATTTATGGGTTTCAAAGTCGTGTACAACAGTGCATTGAAAATGGTAGTGGACATCTAACAGACGTTATATTCAAAAAGTAAAGAGTCATCCGATCTCCAAGCACTGTATTTTAAGGTTAATGTAATTTAAAAAAGAATACAAGAATTTGTAATATTTTTCATTTTAAACCCGCTTATTATTTCTGCTGCATCTGTATACTGTAAAGAGATATTTAACAAAATCAACAGGACAAAGAGTTTGAGGAACAAAAGAAATTATAAGAAACAATAAATATAGAATAACAGATCACGGTTGTTTAAGCAGAATAATGAGTTATGAAAAAGGTGAACTACCGTTTTTTCTGCAGGGAAGAAAAGAGTAAGAAATAAAGGGGCATATCGTAACAAAGACAGAAGAATGGAAAAACTTTATAAAACAGGAAAAATAAGATGGAGAAATAAGAGGAATTAATTTGTTCATTGTTTTGAGTGCATTATCATTTTGGCTTTTTCACTGTTTAGGTTAGCACCTTGTAAAAATGGTTTTGTGGATTTTAAGATAAAAATTTACCTCGAAATTAAACCTTTGGAGGACCAATACACATTTATAGCGGTCAGTGCATAAGACCAAAAAAAACTTGTGATAGAACACGTAAAAATGAGGAGAGGAAAAGAATAGGAACATTGACCAAATGTACAGAAAACTAATATCATGTGCAAAACGTACTTACCAGTTTGAAACTTGATGCAGAAATACATATAATTATAACACGCCGCACAGCCGACTTGATGAACTTTTATGATTCACTTAAAGTACATAAACAATAAAAAACACAACAAAGCACAATATAAACGAGCGTTAAAACGAATAAGCCTTAACGAAGCGGGAAGCACATCCGCACATGACGCGTCTCAGTGTGCAAGTGGCCAACAAAAAGAAGAAGAAAGAAGGAAGAGGAAGAAAAAGTAAAGAGGATTACAAGATAGTGCAACCCCGGTACAAAATGCCTTAACATTCACAATTAAAAAATCTGGTGTGAAACACTCTCACAACTTTCTATTGCCAATTCAAATAATTACCACTATAACCTAACATTAGTAATAAAACATTAGAAATAACAAAAAAACTAGAAACCTCAATAAACATAACCTAATTTTCATCATGAGTGAAAGACGCAAAATAAAAATCTACCTCAGTTTGACTTAAAAAATACAGAAAATCACACTTGCACGTTAAACTAGGCTCTGTAGACAAAAATTCTAGGAATAAAAGTTGAATATCTTTTAATTTCCTATAAATTTGATTATACACTTATGTCGTAAAATGCATTCTAAGGCTGAAATTTTTAAAAAATTAATTTTTTTACACGATTTCAAGAGAAAAAAACAGAAAATCGCTAATTACCGCTAAACTAAGCGTTATATAAAAAAATGTTTGAAATAAAAGTGGTAGAATTTTAAATTCTCTACACCTTTTGCCCTAAAATACATATTAACGTCACAATTTAAAAAAAAAATTTACGAGAAAACAGCCTCACCAAAAATTTCAGCAGTCATGGCACTTACCCTATCATATAGAGCATAAAAAATTTACTAAATGAGGCGATTTTTAAAAAAATCGTAGGACCAGTTTTTGAGAAAATCGCAAAAAAGTGAAAAACTACACAAATAAACTACTACTTACGATTGACCGACTTTGATGAAAATGTTCGTGTCGGGTCCTTTATTGGTATCTAATTTAAGTTTCAAGTTTGTACAATATTCCATTCTTGAGATATTCTGTTCACACACACACACACATACAGACCAATCACTAAAAACATGTTTTTTGGGTTCAGGGGGTCTGAAAACATGTAGATCCGGTGAAAATTTGATTTCTTAAAATCGCCATGAAAACAATACTTTCCTTCCTATATGAATATATAATATAGGCAAGAGAAAGTAAAAAACAGGTACAATGATAATCAATAGAGTGATATCAGTGATCTTTGAATGGTAGCAGTGGGCTGTTTAACAAAGTGAAGTAAATAGCCTAGGCCTACTGTAACCACTACACTGCGCCAGCTATACAATTATGTTTAGACTTTGTGATGCTTCTGTGTGAGTTCCTTTCAAATCTAGACACTCTAATTGCAATGAAACTATCTGTGTAAACTAAACACTTATAGTTTCACTAGGATAGAGTAAAACGTTCTATTGTTTAATTACTTTTCTGGATTGTTCTGTTACGTTCATTATCCTTTGACAAAGTTCCGATTGATTTACAGTAAAATAACAAATGTAATACACAAAAAATTTTGAGGCGTAGCATGGTTTTCCATGTGTAAATTAAAACATTTGCACAACTGAAATTTTTTATAGGTCGAATAAATATCAGATTTCAAAAATTTATTTTATTAACACAACAAATTTGCAAATTAACACAAAAATCTGGTGTGAAACACTCACACAACTTTCTCTTGCCAATGCAAATAATTAACAATATAACCTAACATTAGTAATAAAAAATTAGAAATAAAAAAAAAACTAACATCAAAAACATAACCTTATCATATAATCATGAGTGAAAGACGCAAAATGAAAATCGAACTCAGTTTGGCTTAAAAATAGGGAAAATTACTCTTTCACGCTAAACTAGGCTCTATATAGAAAAATGCTTTAAATAAAAGTTGTAGATCTTTTAATTTACTAGAAATTAGATTATATACACTTTTGTCGTAAAATGCGTACTAAAGCCAAAATCTTAAAAAAATCGATTTTTCAAACGTTTTCGTGAGAAAAAATCAAAAACTCGCTAATTACTGCTAAACTAAGCGTTAAACAAAAAATGTTTGAAATAAAAGTTGTAGAATTTAAAATTCTCTACAACTTTTGTTATATAAATTTTTGCGCTAAAATGCATATTAAAGCCGTAATCTTAAAAAATCAAGGTTTTTACGTAAAAACAGCCTCACCAAGAATTTCAGCAAACATGGCGCCTACCCTATCTTGTAGAGAATAAAAAACTGAATAAACCAGGCGATTTTAAAAAAAATCTTAAGACCATTTTTTGAGAAAATCACAAAAAAGTGAAAAATTACACAAATAAACTACTACTTGGGGTTGACCGATTTGAATGAAAATATTTGTGTCGGGTCCGGTAGTGGTATGCAACTTAAGTTTCAAGTTTCAAGTTCGTACGATGTTCCGTTCTTGAGATATTTTGTATTCACACACACACACAGACACACACGCGCGCGCGCGCACACACACACACACACACACACACACAAAGACACATACACACACAGACCAATCGCTAAAAACATGTTTTTTGGGTTCAGGGGGTCTGAAAACGTATAGATCCGGTGAAAACTCGATTTCGAAAAATCGACATGAAAACAATACTTTCCTTCCTATATATTCATATAGGCAAGAGAAAGTAACAAAACTGTCTGACGGTTAGTTAATATATTTTTGATATCATACAGATCGTTTTTTATTTCTATTATTCCTTCGAAGATAACCGTAACCTGAAAAATGCAAGATACAATATTACTGATATGTAAAAGTTCATCTTATTACTAAATATATTTCAATTACTTACTGCTTCTGGTTTGTGTAAGACTTTAAAAGTAACGATTACAGAAAACATTAACATACAATACTTTTTAATATAATCAGCTAGTTGGATGTTCATAGGTTACAATTGTTGCTGAAAGAAAACAAAACCAATCTGGTGTGAAACACTCACACAACTTTCTCGTGCCAGTTCAAATAATTAACAATAAACCTAACATTAGTAATAAAACGTTAGAAATAAACAAAAAACTAACCTCAAAAACATAACCTTATTTTAATCATGAGTGAAAGACGCAAAATGAAAATCGAACTCAGTTTGGCTTTAAAATACGGAAAATCACTCTTTCACGCTAAACTAGGCTCTGTAGTGAAAAATAATTGAAATAAAAGTTGTAGAACTTTTTATTTCCTATAAAATTTATTATTTACACTTTTGTCGTAAAATGCATTCTACGGCCGAAATCATAAAAAAATCAATTTTTCACTCGTTTTCGTGAGAAAAATTCAAGAAATCGCTAATTACCGCTAAACTAAGCGTTATACAAAAAAATGTTTAAATAAAAGTTGTAGGATTTTAAATTCTCTACAACTTTTATTATATAAATTTTTGCGCTAAATTGCATATTAAAGCCGTAATCTTAAAAAAACTATGTTTTTACGTGAAAACAGCCTCACCCAGAATTTCAGCAAACATGACGCCTACTCTATCTTGTAGAGAATAAAAATTTGAGTAAACCAGGCGATTTAAAAAAAAAAATCGTAGGACCAGTTTTTGAGAAAATCGCAAAAAAGTAAAAAATTACACGAATAAACTACTATTTCCGGTTGACCGTTTTTGATGAAAATGTTCGTGTCGGGTCCGGTAGTGGTATGTAACTTAAGTTTCAAGTTTGAAGTTCGTACGTTGTTCCGTTCTTGGGATATTCTGTTCACACACACGCACACACACACACACACACACACACACACACACACACACACACACACACACACACACACACACACACACACACACACACACACACACACACACAGACCAATCGCTAAAAACATGTTTTTTGGGTTCAGGGGGTCTGTTTACGTATAGATCCGGTGAAAACTTGATTTCTTAAAACCGGCATGAAAACAATACTTTCCTTCCTATATATTCATATAGGCAAGAGAAAGTAAAAATCTGGTGTGAAACACTCACAGAACTTTCTCTTGCCAACGCAAAAAATTAACAACATAATGTAACAATACTAATAAAACATTAGAAATAAACAAAAAAACTATCCTCGATAAACATAACTCAATTTTAATCATGGGTAAAAGACGCCAAATGAAAATCAACCTCAGTTTGGTTTAAAAAGACGGAAAATCACTCTTTTACGCTAAACTAGGCTCTGTAGTAAAAAATGCTTTCAATAAAAGTTGTACATCTTTTAATTTCCTATAAATTTGATTATATACATTTTTGTCGTGAAATGCATACTAAGGCCGAAATCTTAAAAAAATCGACTTTTCACACGTTTTCGTGAGAAAAAAAATCAGAAAATCGCTAATTACTGCTAAACTAAGCGTTATACAAAAGAAATGTTCGAAATAAAAGTTGTAGAATTTTACATTCTCTATAACTTTTATTATATACATTTTTGCGCTTAATTGCATATTAAAGCCGTAATTTTAAATCAACTATGTTTTTACGTAAAAACACCCTAACCAAGATTTTCAGCAAACATGGCGCCTACCCTATCTTGTAGAGAATAAAAAATTGAAAAATTTAAAAAAAATCGTAGGACCAGTTTTTGAGAAAATTGCAAAAAAGTGAACAATTATACGAATAAACTACTACGTCCGGTTGACCGATTTTGATGAAAATGTTCGTGTCGGGTCCGGTAGTGGTATGTAACTTAAGTTTTAAGTTTCAAGTTCGTACAATGTTCCGTTCTTGAGATATTCTGTTCACACACAGACACACACACACACACACACACACACACACAGACCAATCGCTAAAAACATGTTTTTTGGGTTCAGGGGGTCTGAAAACGTATAGATCCGGTGAAAACTCGATTTCGAAAAATCGACATGAAAACAATACTTTCCTTCCTATATATTCATATAGGCAAGAGAAAGTAATTATTGACAAAATATAAGAGCAAGTATTGTCAAGTGATTGGCTAGCTACCAAGTTGGTAGGGGGCAATGCGTACGTTCACAGCTTATCAACTTTGAAAAATAGTACAGTTAAGTTTATTTAATGTCAATGATTTATAATTATTAATAGTTTATTAAAAGTATCAATTTGATTGCAGTACAGCAGAATCTCGGTAGTCCGGCACCTCCAGTAATCCGGCCCTCTAAAATATTACGCCTAAAAGTATGAAACCTCACCCAGGACAGATTTTGGTAAGGGAAATCAACACGAACTAATTACGGCGGATTTAATATAACATGTATGTTTAGGATTTGATTAAAGAAATGAATAAGCAGACCTTAATTATTGTTAAATGGAATAAAACCCAGAACTGGGTCATACCATACTCTGTACTTCATGGTGAATTGACAACGAAACGTAATTCTCAGAACCGAGCACTCCCATAACGTACTAGGCGATAATTATGTTCAGTACAATGACTACACAAGTACTCAGGAAACCTTTTTTAATTAGTTAATTTAATTTAAAATCACTTAAAAATCAATGCATATTCATTTTTACTTTCTCTTGCCTATATGAATATATAGGAAGGAAAGTATTGTTTTCATGTCGATTTTTCACCAGATCTATACGTTTTCAGACCCCCTGAACCCAGAAAACATGTTTTTAGCGATTGGTCTGTGTGTGTGTGTGTGTGTGTGTGTGTGTGTGTGTGTGTGTGTGAGTGTGTGTGTGTGTGTGTGTGCGCGCGCGCGCGTGCGTGTGTGTGTGTGTGTGAGTTTGTGTGTGTGTGTGTGTGTGTGTGTTTGTGTGTGTGTGTTTGTGTGTGTGTGTGTGTGCGTGTGTGTGCGCGCGCGCGTGTATGTGTGTGTGTGTGTGTGAACAGAATATCTCAAGAACGGAACATCGTACAAACTTGAAACTTGAAACATAAGTTACATACCACTACCGGACCCGACACGAACATTTTCATCAAAATCGGTCAACCGGAAGTGGTAGTTTGTTCGTATAATTTTTCACTTTTTTGCGATTTTCTCAAAAACTGGTCCTACGATTTTTTTTTAAATCGCCTGGTTTACTCATTTTTTTATGCTCTACAAGATAGGGTAGGCGCCATGTTTGCTGAAACTCTGCGTAAGGCTGTTTTTACGTAAAAACATTTTCTTTTTAAGATTGCGGCTTTAATATGCATTTTAGCGCAAAACGTTTTATATTAAAAGTTGTAGAGAATGTAAAATTCTACAACTTTTATTTCTAACATTATTTTGTATAACGCTTAGTTTAGCGGTAATTAGCAATTTTCTGTTTTTTTCTCACGAAAACGTGTGAAAAATCTCTTTTTTTAACATTTCGGCCTTAGAATGCATTTTACGACAAAAGTGTATATAATAAAATTTATAGGAAATTAAAAGATCTACAACTTTTATTTAAAACATTTTTTGTACAGTGCCTCGTTTAGCGTGAATGAGCGATTTTCTGTATTTTTAAGCCAAACTGAGGTCGATTTTAATTTTGTGTATTTCACTAATGTTTTTTGAGGTTAGTGTTGTGTTTATTTCTTATGTTTTATTACTAATGTTAAGTTTTTTGTTAATTATTTGCATTGGCTGAGAAAGTTGTGTGAGTGTTTACACCAGATTTTTTAATTTCTCTTGCCTATATGAATATATAGGAATGAAAGTATTGTTTTCACGTCGATTTTTCACCGGATCTACACGTTTTCAGACCCCCTGAACTAAAAAAACATATTTTTAGTGATTGGTCTGTGTGTGTGTGTGTGTGCGCGCACACGTGTGTGTGAACAAATATATCAAGAACGGAACATCGTACGAACTTGAAACTTAAGTTAGATACTAGTAGCGGCCCGACACGAACATTTTCATCAAAATCGGTCAACTTGAAGTAGTAGTTTATTCGTGTCATTTTTTACTTTTTTGAGATTTTCTCAAAAACCGCTCCTACGATTTTATTTAAAATCGCCTGATTTACTATTTTTTTATGCTCTACAAGATAGGGTAGGCGCCATGCCTGCTGAAATTGTTGGGGAGGTTGTTTTCTCGTAAAAATTTTTTTTTAAGATTTCGGCTTTAATATGCATTTTAGCGCAAAAAATGTATAGGCTATAACAAAAGTTGTCGACAATTTAAAATCCTACTACTTTTATTTCAAACATCTTTTTGTATAACGCTTAGTTTAGCGGTAATTAGCGATTTTCTGTTTTTTTCTCACAAAAACATGCAAAAAATCCGTTTTTTAAGATTTCTGCTAGTCTTCCGTTTTAAAGATTTTTTTGCTATAAATCCGTTTAAGATTTCTCCTAGTATGCAATTTACGACAAAAGTGTATAGGCCTAATCAAATTTATAGGGAATTAAAAGATCTACAACTTTTATTTAGAGCGTTTTCCTTTACTGAGCCTAGTTTAGCGTGAAAAATTTGTTAGCCTAGTTTAGCGTGATTTTCCGTATTGTTAAGCTAAACTGAGGTTGATTTTCACTTTATTTCTTTCACTCGTGATTAAAATAAGATTGTTTTTTGAGGTTAGTTTTTTGTTCATTTCTAATGTTAGGTTATATTATTAATTATTTTCATTGGAGAAAGTCGTGTGAGTGTTCACACCAGATTTTTTTTCTATTTATGTGACTGAGTATGCCGGTGTGCTTGTGTGTGCGTTAAAAAATTAAGTATTGTTACTGCATTTTCTGCCGTATTAGATGAGGTTTGCGAGAGGAACTTTGGCAGCTAAACTGGATGTATTGCTTAGTACTTAAGAATGCTAACCTCTACGTGTAGTAGTTTTTGCTGGCAATAAAGATTACGTATTTAAAACAATAGAAGCTATTCACTAGTCATTTATATTAATTAGGATTGCTTTTCAATGGTTGTAGACTACTTTGTTTTTTAATGAAAATTACCTACTTTGTTCTTATGTTTTTGTAGGTTACTTTGTTTTTTTAATGAAAATTACTTTTCAGACGATTGGCTGCAGCTTACATTATCTAGCTATCTTTCTTTAAATTTCCTTTTGTTGTGTATTTTACTCTATTTAAATTGTTAAATCAGGATTTTTGTGTTGTTTTCTGTTTTATAATTGTTGGTCTCTGTAATTATAAATTCGTGGAACTCCATTTCTATGAGTATTTCTCAAAACGAAAAACATTGATTATTTACTTATTTTGTTTCAACTTATGGATGTGGTAACACACTCTCTAAATGCGGTACTTTTCTTTTTTGTTACGTCCGACTGTTCTGCAATTACTGCTAATGACGACGGTAAAATAATGCGGTACTGATATTGGTAAATACAAAAGCAGCTAATCATTGTAAAAAACATCGCCGTTTTAGATTTATTTATGAAACACTGAATTCAAGTAGTAACGAATCTTCATGAATATCTAATGATATTTAAATCTCATTAAACAATATAATTTCAAACTTTATCAAATTCTAAATTTTACATTTAGGCCTACTCTCTTTATATTTTTTATATACTTTCGCATTTTTCAAATAAAAGTAATTCCATATAAATACAAGTGCAGCAAAAACAAACAAACATGTTTCCATTCTGAAAATTTCATACAAATAAAAATTTTAAGCACTTTATCAAAGAATAACATTAATTTAATTGTTATTGAAAAGAAGAAGAAACCTGAATATATTTTCCCTACAGAAAATATAAATATACGTATGTTAAAAGATGAGTCATCAAAAATGTTTATATAAATTAGAATAATAATAATAATTGTTAAAAAAGATACACAATCTTTTGAACGGAATTGAATTAGGGATAAAAAATAGCCGACTCGTAGCGGTGACTTTACTGTTAGACCAAATCGCTGGGGAAGACTATAATTTACATTGCAAATTATTTATTCCCATTAAAATAAATTATTTATAATTTCCATCATAAAATTATTAATTATTAAAATAAATATTTAATTATTATTAAAATTATAAAGTATTTTTCTGCTCTAAAATTATTTATAACCCACCGTTTGGTTTGGCGGTAAAGTCGTTGCCGCTAGTCAGCTGTTTAAAAGCTGATTTTTGGAGATTAAGGTTCCTAATAATTTGTGTACGTTGCAATCTGTTCAATTGAGAACAATAAGCAACCCCATGACCCAATGATATGAGGATGATGTGTATGACGTGTAAATGAGGTGTAGTCTTGTACAGAACCAGGCCGACCATTCCTGAGAGAGTATGGTTAATTATTAGTAAATTAGTTAGTTACTTTATTATAAAGTAACTAACCTTTACTAGGATAGTTACTTTTATACGGATTTGAATATTAGGCAGTGGTTACCGGTGTACTTTGATGGTTGGGGTTCAATTAACCATACTCTCTCAGGAATGGTCGGCCTGGGTCTGTACAAGGCTACACCTCATTTACACGTCATACACATCATCTTCATCTCATTGGGTCATGGGCACAGAGTATAGAAGTAATAGAGAGGCCTAGTGGAGGAGCGAAGTGTGTCTACTTACCCCCACTCTTTGGTTACCCATATCGCCTGCCACTTCAATCATTTCCCTTCCCGCAAAGCGGTAACTAACCTATAATCTGTGCGTTTCTTTTAATTTTTTCAGTTATTGTTTAATATTATATAGTGCGTTTTGTTTATTCACTTTAGTTATTGTGTGTGAATTATTGTGCGTAGATTATTGTGCGTGGATTTTTGTGTGTAAATTATTGTGTGTGGACACTTATCCAGCTTTAAAATGGGTATGTGTGTGGCGTACGGATGCAATAACCGAAAAAAGAAAACAGAAGCTGTAGAGGGAATGAAAATTTCTTTCCACCGTTTTCCTAACAATCCAGAACTCAAAGAAAAATGGATTTAAGCAATCAGGAGAGACAACTGGAAACCATCTAATCACAGTCGTATTTGTCGTGACCATTTCAATAAAGATGATTATGATAACTCTTCTCCTTTTCGAAGATATTTAAAAAAAGATGCAGTTCCATCGATATTTGCAGCATTTCCACCACATTTACAGCCGTCAACATCAACTTCAAATGTAAGGAGAGTTTTAAAGTGTGCTCTCTCACCAATTTAGCTTCCAATAGGTATCGGAAAAAATACAAAAAACTGATTTCGAAATAACTACCGAAAAACTTAAGAAAACCTAACGGAAACTAACTGAAACAAAAAAACGATTAAGAAATATGACATTAAAACAAAAGAGACAAAAGTTAAAAGTGGCTAATTTAAAAGATATCGTAAGAGAATTAAAAAAAAAATCTCATTCAGTCGGAGCACGGTGATCTATTGAGTAATATTTCAAAAATATCGTTCTGTCTTGTACAGAGAGAATTACAAAAGCACACCAACCCAAAACTGTATGATGACCGCCTTCGTAATAATAGACGACAGCCAATTTTGGTTTTTGATTTTTACATATTACAGTAACGAATCAATCATTATACATTCATTCAGTACTTTTTAATAAACATAAATACCAGTGATTTTATATTTCGTATAATTTTGTTCATCTGGCTTTCTATATTATTTAACTTATTCTCTCAGTTACACTGAAAACTAACAGAAGCAAAACCAAAGAAATACGAAATAAGGCAGAACAACTAAACGAAACAGAAACAGCAGTGTGATGGTAGGTGGCTGGGCTAGGCGAGGTAGGTAACCAAGGAGTTGGGGGGTGAGCGCACACAACCGCCAGTCTGCCGCTTATGGAAAGGCTTCTCTAGTTATTCTATACTCAGTGGTCATGGGGCTTATGGAAAGGCTTCTCTAGTTATTCTATACTCAGTGGTCATGGGGCTTATGGAAAGGCTTCTCTAGTTAGTCTATACTCAGTGGTCATGGGGCTTATGGAAAGGCTTCTCTAGTTATTCTATACTCAGTGGTCATGGGGCTTATGGAAAGGCTTCTCTAGTTATTCTATACTCAGTGGTCATGGGGCTTATGGAAAGGCTTCTCTAGTTATTCTATACTCAGTGGTCATGGGGCTTATGTAAAGGCTTCTCTAGTTATTCTATACTCAGTGGTCATGGGGCTTATGGAAAGGCTTCTCTAGTTATTCTATACTCAGTGGTCATGGGGCTTATGGAAAGGCTTCTCTAGTTATTCTATACTCAGTGGTCATGGGGCTTATGGAAAGGCTTCTCTAGTTATTCTATACTCAGTGGTCATGGGGCTTATGGAAAGGCTTCTCTAGTTATTCTATACTCAGTGGTCATGGGACTTATGGAAAGGCTTCTCTAGTTATTCTATACTCAGTGGTCATGGGGCTTATGGAAAGGCTTCTCTAGTTATTCTATACTCAGTGGTCATGGGGCTTATGGAAAGGCTTCTCTAGTTATTCTATACTCAGTGGTCATGGGGCTTATGGAAAGGCTTCTCTAGTTATTCTATACTCAGTGGTCATGGGGCTTATGGAAAGGCTTCTCTAGTTATTCTATACTCAGTGGTCATGGGGTTGCTTATTGTTCTCAATTGAACAGATTGCAACGTACACATATTAGGAATAAAAAAAAACGTTCCTGGTTCAAATCCTAGTAAAGATAGTTGCTTTTAAACGAATTTGAAGGGTCTTTTCCGTTTTGTGTATGCCACTATCAAATCCGAATCCCTGAAGGGTTGCACACTTCTCCCACTCCAGCGTCTAGCGCGCCAGTCTGGCTACAGTACTTTACCCTATGGAACCATGTAGTCAAAACATAATGTATTAAAATTGTGATTGAACTTAGCGCGATCCATTCGAGTAACAAAAAATGGTTTTTGCTTGTCGTGTTCAACTTAACTTATAGGCTATAGTAGGCCGGTTACAAAACATCCGGTCTGTCGACGGTTGTTTTGACTGAAGGCGCTGGTAAAATGAAACACGATTAGGCATCGTTTTTACTGACTTTCAACCCGTAGTCTTTCATATCTGCAGCACGGTCCGGTGAGATATCTACATCAATATTTCTGCGTAATGTCAACTCCAATTAATTTCATATAGGTATCTTATCATTTGTATTTGTATCATTGTATGTGTATTTGTATTTGTAATGTAATAATAATTGAATATAAAATGAAATGTAAATAATTAGAATAAGTTTAGTAATAAGTTATAATTAACCTGTAAATAAAAATCTGGTGTGAAACACTCACACAACTTTCTCTTGCCAATGTAAACAATTAACAATAAACCTAACATTAGTAATAAAACATTACAAATAAACAAAAAACTAACTTCAATAAACATAAACTAATTTTAATCATGAGTGAAAGACGCCAAATAAAAATCAACCTCAGTTTGGCTTAAAAATACGATAAATCACTCTTTAACGCTTAACTAGGCTCTGTAGAGAAAAGTGCTTCAAATAAAAGTTGTAGATATTTTAATTTCCTATAAATTTTATTATATACACTTTTGTCGTAAAATGCGTACTAAGGCCGAAATATTAAAAAAATCGATTTTTCACACGTTTTCGTGAGAAAAAAACAGAAAATTGCTAATTACCGCTAAACTAAGCGTTATACAAAAAAAATGTTTGAAATAAAAGTTGTAGAATTTTAAATTTTATACAACTTTTATTATATACATTTTTGCACTGAAATGCATATTAAAGCCGCAATTTTTAAAAAAACAATTGTTTTACGCAAAAACAGCCTCACCAAGAATTTCAGCACAAATGGCGCCTAACCTATCTTGTAGAGCATAGAAAATTTAGTAAACCAGGCGATTTTTAAAAAATCGTAGTACCAGTTTTTGAGAAAATTGCAAAAAAGTGAAAAATGACACGAATAAACTACTACTTGTTCCGTTCTTGAGATGCCTGTTTTCACACACACACACACACACGTGCGCGCGCGCACACACACGTGCGCGCGCGCACACACACACACGCACGCACACGCACGCACACACGCGCGCGCGCGCACGCACACGCACACACACACACACAGATCAATCACTAAAAACATGTTTTTTGGGTTCAGGGGGTCTGAAAACCTGTAGATTCCGGTGAAAACTCGATTTCGAAAAATCGACATGAAAACAATACTTTCCTTCCTATATATTCATATAGGCAAGTGAAAGTAAAAAAATATAATAATAAAAACTCAGAATAAAACAATCAAAATAAGAAATAAAACAACAGAACGTGGGTAACATAGTACTATACAGTATTATAAGTGCGTGTGTGTATGTGTGTGTCTGTTCACATTATAGTGAGTATTCAGTAAGACAGGGAGTGGAGAAATGAACACTAGTCCAATCTTCAGGGAATGGATTTGATAGTGGCATACACAAAACGTAAAAGACCACATTTGAATACTAGACAGTGGCTAACGTTGTACTTTGATGGTTAGGGTTCAATTAACCATACTCTCTGAGTCTGTACTAGTGATGACATTATTTAACATAACAGGATGAATAACATGGTTACTGGATTGAGGCATTTATCGTGATAATAGGTTACTAAAAACACCTTGTTAGCTGTTATAACACCTTGATTCAAAGCCGTTCTATAAACTGACGTCCGAATGACGCTTGTCTGTCCGACTGTTAATGTTAAAACTATGTGAAGTTATCGAGAAAATCTTTTTACTTTCTCTTGCCTATTATATGAATATATATAGGAAGGAAAGTATTGTTTTCATGTCGATTTTTCGAAATCGAGTTTTCACCGGATCTACAGGTTTTCAGACCACCTGAACCCAAAAAACATGTTTTCAGCGATTGGTCTCTCTCTCTCTCCCTCTCTCTCTCTCTCTCTCTCTCTCTCTCTCTCTCTCTCTCTCTCTCTCTCTCTCTCTCTCTCTCTCTCTCTCTCTCTCTCTCTCTCTCTCTGTGTGTGTGCGCGTGCGTGCGTGCGCGCGTGTGGTGTGTGTGTGTGTGTGTGTGTGTCTGTGTGTGTGTGTGTGTGTGTGTGTGTGTGTGTGTGTGTGTGTGTGTGTGTGTGTGTGTGTGTGTACAAAATATCTCAAGAACGGAAAATCGTACGAACTTGAAACTGAAGTTACCTACCACTACCGGACCCGACACGAATATTTTCATCAAAATCGGTCAACCGGAAGTAGTAGTTTATTCGTATAATTTTTTACTTTTATGCGATTTCTCAAAAACTGGTCCTACGATTTTTTTAAAAATCGCCCGGTTTACTCAATTTTTTATTCTCTACAAGAAAGGGTAGGCGCCATGTTTGCTGAAATTCTTGGTGAGGCTGTTTTTACGTAAAAAAGTGTTTTTTTAAGATTACGGCTTTAATATGTATTATAGCGCAAAAATGTATATAATAAGAAATGTAGAAAATTTACAATTCTACAACTTTTATTTCAATTTTTTTTTTTTGTATAACGCATAGTTTAGCGGTAATTAGCGATTTTCTGTTTTTCTCACAAAAAACGTGTGAAAAATCGATTTTTTTAAGATTTCGGTATGTATTTTATGACAAAAGTGTATACAGTTAAATTTATATAAAATTAAAAGATCTACAACTTTTATTTAAAGCATTTTTCTCTACAGAGCCTAGTTTAGCGTGAAAGAGTGATTTTCCGTATTTTTAAGGCAAACTGAGATCGATTTTCCTTTTGCGCCATTCACTTCATGATTAAAATTAGGTTATGTTTATCGAGGTTGATTTTTTGTTTATTTCTAATGTTTTATTACTAATTTTAGGTTTATTGTTAATTATTTGCACTGGCAAGAGAAAGTTGTGTGAGTGTTTTACACCAGATTTTTTACTTTCTCTTGCCTATATGAATATATAGGAAGGAATGTATTGTTTTCATGCCGGTTTTAAGAAATCAAGTTTTCACCGGATCTATACGTTTTCAGACCCCCTGAACCCAAAAAACATGGACACAAAATCCTATAACTTTTATTTCAAACATTTTTTTGTATAACGCTTAGTTTAGCGGTAATTAGCAATTTTCTGTTTTTTTCTCGCGAAAACGTGTGAAAAATCTATTTTTTTAAGATTTCGGCCTTAGAATGCATTTTACGACAAAAGTGTATATAATAAAATTTATAGGAAATAAAGAGATCTACAACTTTTATTTTAAACATTTTTTTGTACAGTGCCTAATTTAGCGTGAAATAGTGATTTTCCGTATTTTTAAGCCAAACTGAGTTCGATTTTCATTTTGCGTCTTTCACTCATGATTAAAGTAAGGTTATGTTTTTGAGGTTAGTTTTTAGTTTATATCTTATGTTGTATTACTAATGTTTGGTTTATTGTTAATTATTTGCATTAGCAAGTGAAAGTTGTGTGAGTGTTTCACACCAGATTTTTTGTTTAAATTTATAATTTATAGTTCCAAAATTTCAACACATCCATTAATCCGGCATTTTCAGTAATCTGGTACCCTCTCGGTCCCGAACAGGCCGGACTACCAAGATTCTATTGTAATTGTAATTCTTAGCAAATTTAAGTAAGACTATTATTATTTTGTAATTTATAGTCTGTAACAAATACTTGTTTGTAATTCTAAACGATAGTTTGTTAATTATTTTTTTTACTCAGATCTCGGAACGGACCTTAGCAAAAAGTGTTAACACTTAATTCCAGTAAAATGCATTAACTTATAAGTTCTTAAATTCTTGACATGACATGTCCTACACTTTAATTGGGAGTCAACCGGGAAGGTATTAACAAAAAATAAAAAAAAAATCTGGTGTGAAACACTCACACGACTTTCTCTTGCTAGTGCAAATAATTAACAATAAACCTAACATTAGTAATAAAACATTAGAAAGAAACAAAAATTAACCTCAAAAACATAACCGTTTTTTAAACATGAGTGAAAGACGCAAAATGAAAATCGTCCTCAGTTTGGCCTAAAAATACGGAAAATCGCTCATTCACGCTAAACTAGGCACTTTCCAAAAAAGTGCTCTAAATAAAAGTTGTAGATCATTTAATTTCCTATAAGTTTTATTATATAAACTTTTGTCATAAAATGAATACTAAGGCCGAAATCTTAAAAAAATCGATTTTTCACACGTTTTCGTGAAAAAAAAACAGAAAATTGCTAATTACCGCTAAACTAAGCGTTATACAAAAAAATGTTTGAAATAAAAGTTTATAGGATTTTACATTTTCTACAACTTTTATTATATAACGTTTTGCGTAAAAATGCATATTAAAGCCGCAATCTTAAAAAGAAAATGTTTTTACGTAAAAACAGCCTCACGCAGAATTTCAGCAAACATGGCGCCTACCCTATCTTGTAGAGAATAAAAAATTGAGTAAACCAGGCGATTTTAAAAAAAAATCGTAGGACCAGTTTTTGAGAAAATTGCAAAAAAGTGAAAAGTTATACGAATAAAACTACTACTTCCGGTTGACCAATTTTGATGAAAATGTTCGTGTCGGGTCCGGTAGTGGTATGTAACTTAAGTTCAAGTTTTAAGTTCGTACAACGTTCGGTTCTTGAGATATTCTGTTCACACACACACACACACACACACACACACGCGCGCGCGCGCGCGCACACACACACACACACATACACACGCACACACACGCGCGCGCACACACACACACAGAGACCAATCGCTAAAACCATGTTTTTTTGGTTCAGGGGGTCTGAAAACGTATAGATCCGGTGAAAAGTCGATTTTGAAAAATCGACATGAAAACAATACTTTCCTTCCTATATATTCATACAGGCAAGAGAAAGTAAAAATGAGAGCGAATCATTCTAAATGGATGGGAAAATGAGTCAAGGCAACCTAACAATGAGTTAGATTAGTACTTGCTAAAATCAGAATCAGGTTTCAAGTGTCAAAATGATAGCCACACATTGTAAGTTGGTGCCACTTTATGACAGAACTCTGGTGCGTAGGTAAACAGACTATCTCGTACTATTTGAGCAGTCAACTCAAGTTGGCATAAAAGCTCTACAAAAAAATCTGGTGTGAAAAACACACACAACTTTCTCTTGCCAATGCAAATAATTAACAATACACCTAACATTAGTAATTAAAACCTTAGAACTAAACAAAAAACTAACCTCAATAAACATAACCTAATTTTAATCATGAGTGAAAGACGCAAAATGAAAATCAATCTCAGTTTAGCTTGAAAGTAAGGAAAATCACTTTTTCATGCTAAACTAGGCTCTGTAGACAAAAATTCTCTATTTAAAAGTTATAAATCTTTTAATTTCCTATAAATTTTATTGTAGGCCTACACTTTTGTCGTAAAATGTATACTAAGCCTGAAATCTTTAAAAAATCGATTTTTCACACGTTTTCGTGAGAAAAAAAACAGAAAATCGCTAATTACCGCTGAACTAAGCGTTATACAAAAAAATGTTTGAAATAAATTTTTCCGCTAAAATGCATATTAAAAACGCAATCTTAAAAAACCACTTTTTTACGTGAAAACAGCCTCACCAAGAATTTCAGCAAACATGGCGCCTACCCTATCTCGTAGAGCATAATAAATTTAGTAAACCAAGCGATTTTTAAAAAAAAATCATAGGAACAGTTTTTGAGAAAATCGCAAAAAGTGAAAAATTACACGAATAAACTGTTACTTCCGGTTGACCGATTTTGATGAAAATGTTTGTGTCGGGTCCGGTAGTGGTATGTAAACTTAAGTTTCAAGTTCGTAGGATGTTCCGTTCTTGAGATATTCTGTATACACACGCGCACGCACGCGCGCGCGCGCACACACACACACACACACACACACACACACACATATATACAAAACCAATCGCTAAAAACATGTTTTTTTGAGTTCAAGGGGTCTGAAAACATCTAGGTCCGGTGAAAACTCGATATGAAAACATTACTTTCCTTCCTATACATTCATATAGGCAAGAGAAAGTAAAAAGGAAATGACCCCTTCGATCATGAAGGTAATAAACTTTCATTCTTACCACAAACTACAGTACTACTGAATAAAACAAGATTATCTTACCTGTTTGGTTAGGGTCTTTAATTCTTCTTAATTACAAAAAATTTGGTGTGAAACACTCACACAACTTTCTCTTGCCAGTGTAATAATTAACAATAAACCTAACATTAGTAATAAAACATTAGAAATAAACAAAAAAACAAACCTCAATAAACATAACCTAATTTTAATCATATATATGAAAGGCGCAAAATGAAAATCGATCTCATTTTGGCTTAAAAATACGGATAATCACTCTTTCTCACTAAACTAGGCTCTATTGAGAAAAAATGCGTTAAATAAACGTTGTAGATCTTTTGATTTTCTATAAATTTAATTATATTCACTTTTGTCGTAAAATGCATATTAAGGTCGAAATCTTAAAAAATCAATTTTTCACACATTTTCGTGAGAAAAAAAACAGAATATTGCAAATTACCGCTAAACTAAGCATTATACAAAAAAAAAACGAAAAAAAAGTTGTAGGATTTTAAATTCTCTACAATTTTTATGACATAAATTGTTGCGCTAAAATGCATATTAAAGCCGTAATTTAAAAAAACAACGTTTTTACGACAAAACACCCTCATCAAGAATTTCAGCAAACATGGCGCAAACATGGCGCCTACCCTATCTTGTAGAGAATAAAAAATTGAGTAAACCAGGCGATTTTTAAAAACATCGTAGGACCAGTTTTTGAGAAAATCGCAAAAAAGCGAAAAATTATACGAATAAACTACTACTTCCGGTTGGCCGATTTTGATGAAAATGTTTGTGTCGCGTCCGGTAGTGGTATGTAACTTAAGTTTCAAGTTCGTACAACGTTCGGTTCTTGAGATGTTCTGTTCACACGCACACACCACACATACACACACACACACACACACGCGCGCGCGCGCACACACACACACACACACGCCGCACAACACACACACACACACACTCAAACGCACCACACACACACACACACACGCACACGCGCGCCGCGCGCACACACACACCAATCGCTAAAAACATGTTTTTTGGGTTCAGGGGGTCTGAAAACGTACAGATCCGGTGAAAACTCTATTTCGAAAAATCGACATGAAAACAGTATTTTCCTTCCTATATATTCATATAGGCAAGAGAAAGTAAATAACTCAGTTACGATCGGTTCTTGAACAGTATTGGCATCTTCTGCCAACTTATAATTAGTATTACTCTTACACTGTTCAACTTTCAAATCTTTGCCTCCTAGAAAATGCTAAATATTAATCTTAATTTAATAAAAACATTCAATGACTTAAAAAAAAAACAATAAACTACTTAAAATCACTAGGATTAGGATGGGGCACACATACGTGACAGTTTCAACCAAGCCACACAACTCGTATGGCACATGGGCACCAATTTTACATTAACTGAAAAATGCATGCGTTTCTCCATATCATATAGGATACGACATTTGTCTTTTAAATAATGTAGTTCAATTCACTGAGAATCATCCGGTGGTAGCGTTATTTTTACAACAAATGTGTTTAAGTGCTGCTTATAACAATTTTTACTTTCTCTTGCCTATATGAATATATAGGAAGGAAAGTATTGTTTTCATGTCGATTTTTCGAAATCGAGTTTTCACTGGATCTATACGATTTCAGACCCCCTGAACCCAAAAAACATGTTTTTAGCGATTGGTCTGTGTGTGTGTGTGTGTGTGTGTGTGTGAGAACAGAATATCTCAAGAACCGAATGTTGTACGAACTTGAAACTTAAAACTTAAGTTACATACCACTACCGGACCCGACACAAACATTTTCTTCAAAATCGGTCAACCGGAAGTAGTAGTTTATTCGTATAATTTTTCGCTTTTTTGCGATTTTCTCAAAAACTGGTTCTACGATTTTTTTTAAAAATCGCCTCATTTACTCCGTTTTTTATTCTCAACAAGATAGGATAGGCGTCATGTTTGCTGAAATTCTGGGTGAGGCTGTTTTCACGTAAAAACATTTTCTTTTTAAGATTGCGGCTTTAATATGCATTTTAGTGCAAAACATTATATAATAAAAGTTGTAGAGAATTTAAAATTCTAAAACTTTTATTTTTAACATATTTTTGTAAAACGCTTAGTTTAGCGGTAATGAGCGATTTTCTGTTTTTTTCTCACGAAAACGTGTGAAAAATCGATTTTTTTAACATTTCGGCCTTGGTATGCATTTTACGACAAAAGTGTATTTAATAAAATTTATACAAAATTAAAAGATCTACAACTTTTATTGAAAGCGTTTTCTCTACAGAGTCTAGTTTAGCGTGAAAGAGTGATTTTCCGTATTTTGAAGCCAAACAGGTCGATTTTCATTTTCCGTCTTTCACTCATGATTAAAATTGAGTTATGTTTATCGAGGATAGTTTTTTTTTGTTTATTTCTAATGTTTTATTACTAATGTTAGGTTATATTGTTAATCATTTGGATTGGCAAGAGAAAGTTGTGTGAGTGTTTCACACCAGATTTTTCTATCATTAATGAATTGGTAAACATTAATCATATTGTGTCGCTATCTTGCTAATACAATTAATTTGTTTACATTAAGTTGTGAAACCTGCAAGTATGGTTACAAAAATTAACTAAAACTGAAAAAATATTTTGTATAGGCATCTGGGCTAAACTTAGTTTTATTATACAATGCCTAGTCTGTTAATAATTATAATTATTATTAACAGACTAGGCATTGTATAATAAAACTGTAGGCGGCATGTTTACTAAAATTATTTTAGTAAACATGCCGCCTACCCTATCTTGTAGAGCATAAAAATTTAGTAAACCAGGCGATTTAAAAAAAAATCGTAGGACCAGTTTTTGAGAAAATAGCAAATAAAGTGAAAAATGACACAATTAAAGTACTACTACGTCCGGTAGACCGATTTTGATTAAAATGATCGTGTCGGGTCCGGTAGTGGTATGCAACTTAATTTTCAAGTTTCAAGTTCGTACGATATTCCGTTCTTGAGATATTCTGTTCACACACACACACACATGCACACACACACACACACACGCACACACACACACACACGCACATGCACACGCGCGCACACATACACACGCGCGCGCACACAAACACACCCACACACACACACACACTCACTCACACCCACACGCGCGCGCGCACACACACACACACACACACGGACACACAGGACACATAGACACACACTCAGGACCAATGGCTAAAAACATGTTTTTTTTTATTCAGGGGGTCTGAAAACATGTAGATCCGGTGAAGAGTGTATTTGTTAAAATCGACATAAAAACAATACTTTCCTTCCTATATATTCGTATAGGCAAGAGAAAGTAAAAATCATTTATATTAATATATTTCAAGTTAACCTTAAACTATTTCTTTACAATTATAATTAAATTATTTAATGACATTTAATTTAATTATGTTAAATTAATTTATTTAATGCTATCATGTACTCAATGAATTTACATTTCATTATTACCTTGTAGTAACAATATTGAGAAATAGGAATATATTTTTCCCACTTATATTTATCCTTAACTTGAACAATATTGGTGTAGGATTTTTTTAAATATTTTTCCCGTTTTTATCGTTAAAAATACTGTAAGGTTGCATATGAAATATTCACAATATGTGAAAAATTATGCCTGTTGGGGGGGGGGGATAACAGAAAAGCCCCGGTTTTTGTTTTTAACGTCTGACTGTTTTGCAATTTTAGCTAATGAAGACGGTGGAGAATACTAATATATGTATAAAAATCTGGTGTGAAACAGTCGCACAACTTTCTCTTGCCAATCGAAATTATAAATATTATAGCCTAACATTAGTAATAAAACATTAGATTTAAACAAAAAAACTAACCTCAATAAACATAATCATATATTTTATTTGTCATGAGTGAGACGCTAAATGAAAATCAACCTCAGTTTGGCTTCAAAATACGGAAATCACTCTTTCACGCTAAGCTAGGCTCTGTAGAGAAAAATGCTCTAAATAAAAGTTGTAGATCTTTTAATTTACTATAAATTTGTTTATATTCTCTTTTGTCCTAAAATGCATACTAAGGCTGAAATCTTAAAAAATCGAATTTTTTTACACTAAAGTTACGTGAGAAAAAACAAAAAGTTGCTACTTACCGCTAAACTAAGCGTTATACAAAAAAATAATTTTAAACAAAAGTTGTAGAATTTTAGATAGTCTACAACTTTTATTATATACATTTTTGCGCTTAAATGCATAATAAAGCCGCAATCTTAAAAAAACAATTTTTTTACGTGAAAACCGCATTACCAAGAATTTCAGCAAACATGGCGCCTATTCTATCTTGTAAAGCATAAAAATGTTAGTAAACCAGGCGATTTAAAAAAAAATCGTAGGACTTGTTTTTGAGAAAATCACAAAAAAGTGAAAAATGACACGAATAAACTACTACTTCCGGTGGACCGATTTTGATGAAAATGTTCGTGTCGGGTGCAGTAGTGGTGTCTAACTTAAGTTTCAAGTTTCAAGATCGTACGATATTCCGTTCTTGAGATATTTTGTTCAAACACACACAGACCAATCGCTAAAAACATGTTTTTTTGGTTAACGGGGTCTGAAAACGCGTACATCCGTTGAAAACTCGACATGAAAAAAACATTATAATATATTAATATAGGCAAGAGAAAGTAAAAATGAGTGATAAAAAAAAATTCCTACACCTGACTGGGAATCGAACCCGGGATTATGGGTGAATGACGAATAAATGACAATCAACTTCTGTTCGACATAAAATTACGGAAAATCACTAATTGACGCTATAGTAAGCTCGTTAGAAGAAAATGCTTGAATAAAAGTTCAATTTTTTTTTGATTTCCTATAACTTTCATTGCATACACTTTTGTCGTAGAATGCATACTAATGCCCAATATTAAAAATAAATTTTTTATCAATTTTGATGAGAAAAATACAGAAAATCAGTAATTGACGCTAAACTAAACGTTATACAAAAAAAAATGTTTGAGTTTCTGAAACTTTTATTACACACACTTTCGGTCTAAGAAGCCGTAAAAAAGTGAAAAAACGCACGCACATGTGCGCGCGCGCGGAGAGACAGATGGAGGGACGGAGAGAGAGAGAGAGAGAGAGACAGAACAACCGCTAACAACATGTTTTTGGGTTCTAGGGGGTCTGAAAACGTGTACATCCGGTGAAAATTCGATTTCAAAGAATCAACATAAAAACAATACTTTCCTTCCTGTATATTTGTATAGGCAAGAGAAAGTTAAAAATTTGACATAATTTTAGAGTGATTTCCGCTCAAAATTAAACGTTAGATTCTGATTTAACACACAAATGAATGTATAACTAAACATTGCTTATTGTGACAATTTTTTTTTTACGTCTTACTTTTGCTATTTCTGTTAATACAGACGGTGGAAAATAATAATTATAGCTAAAAATCTGGTGTGAAACACTCACACAACTTTCTCTTGCCAGTGCAAATAATTAACAATAAACCTAACATTAGTAATAAAACATTAGAAATAAACAAAAAACTAATCTCAAAAACATAACCTAATTTTAATCACGAGTGAAAGACACAAAATGAAAATCAACCTCAGTTTAGCTTAAAAATACAGAAAATCATTCTTTCACGCTAAACTAGGCTCTGTAGAGAAAAATGTTCTAAATAAAAGTTGCAGATCTTTTAATTTTCTATAAATTTGATTATATACAACACTTTTATTATAAAATGCATACTAAGGCCGAAATCTTAAAAACATCGATTTTTCTCACGTTTTCGTGAGAAAAAACAAAAAATTGCTAATTACTGCTAAACTAAGCGTTATAAAAAAAATGTTTTAAATAAAAGTTGTAGAATTTTAAATTCTCTACAAATTTTATTATATAAGTTTTTTCGCTAAATTGCATATTAAAGCCGTAATCTTAAAAAAAACTTTGTTTTTACGTAAAAACAGCCTCACCCAGAATTTCAGCAAACATGACACCTACGCTATCTTGTAGAGAATAAAAAATTGAGTAAGCCAGGCGATTTTTAAAAAAATCGTAAGACCAGTTTTTGAGAAAATCACAAAAAAGTGAAAAATTACACGAATAAACTACTACTTCCGGTTGACCGATTTTGATGAAAATGTTCGTGTCGGGTCCGGTAGTGGTATGTAACTTAAGTTTCAAGTTTGAAGTTCGTACGATGTTCTGTTCTTGAGATATTTTGTATACACACATACACACACAGACCAATCGCTAAAAACATGTTTTTTGGGTTCAGGGGGTCTGAAAACGTATAGATCCGGTGAAAACTCGATTTCGAAAAATCGACATGAAAACAATACTTTCCTTCCTATATATTCATATAGGCAAGAGAAAGTAAGAATGAGTGATGAAAAAATGGGAGATCTGACCGGGAATCAAACCGTGCCGTAAAAGCCAGTTGCGCTAACCACTACGCCAACGCTTCGGCCAATTTAAAAAAAATTTAAATCCTAAAAATTGTTTAAAATTGATTCTTTATAATTACCCGGCAAAGTTTTATATTAGGCTACTAAAAAATATGTAAAAATATTTTTTGTTAGATCTGAAACAGAGGCGTGTCACTGTAAATTAATAAAAGTAAATAATTATGAAATAAATAAAAACTAAAATTACAGATTAATATATTTTTAATAACATAAAACTTACTTGTTTTCAGTCGAGTGATATATTTGATAAAATAAAAACCGTAATTTAATAGTAAAATAACAGAATGTACTGCGTTTTTAAAACAAACCGACCGATCCGAAGAAAAACTTTTAACTAATTGACCAAAGAAATACGATATGGGAGATATTTGCGTCTATTGACTGTCATTTGTTTGATGCGCGCGCACCAATTGTTGAATACCTGGACGGCAATCAAATGCAGAAATGAGTTGAATTCGGAGAATTTTATACAAACATGCACAAACATGTTTGTTTTACTGCGTACTAACCAACAGGGAAAACCAATGTAAATTAATTCTATAACAAAAATAATTTAATTTTTACTTTCTTAATAAAATATTATTATTTTTCTTAACATAATAATTTTATTCAAAATGTAAATTTAAAGATAAAGTATTGAATCGTGAAAAATTAATAAACGTTCCCGAATATCAATGATTTACATTAAATATTACTACTCAAAACGTCCAATAGGCAAAAAAAAAATCAGTTGTGAAACACTTAGACGACTTTGTCTTAACAATGTAAATAAAATACCTTATAACCTAATATGTAAATGTTCCATCATTATTAAAATTAATATACGTTCCCGAATATTACTGTTCTACAATAGGTAGTTAAGCCTTTTACTAGCCAAAAAAATCTAGTGTGAAACACTTATACGACTATCTCTTGGCAATGTAAATAAAAATAAAATAAACTAAGTTTAATAATTTGTACCAATATTAATTTACGTTCCCGAATATTACTGTTCTATAATAAGTACTCAAGACTTCCACAAGCCAAACAAAGTCTTAAGTGAAACACTTACACGACTTATTCTTGGCAAAGTAAATAAAAACCAAATATATGTTTCATCATTATTGAAATTAATATACGTTCCCGAATATGACTGTTCTACAATAGGTAGTCAAGCCTTCCACTTGCCAAAAACTTTAGTGTGAAACACTTATACGACTATCTCATGGCAATGTAAGTAAAAATAAAATAAACTATTTTTTATATTTAGTACCAATATAAATATACGTTCCCGAATATTACAGTTCTACAATAAGTACTCAAGACTTTAGCAAGCCAAAAAAATTTAATACAAATAAGTTAGGCTATATACTTTATAAAAAAAGCAAATACATATTTTGTTGGATTCAGGAGTCTGAAAACCGATGAAAACTCGATTTTTAAAAGTCGACATGAAAACAATACTTTTTTCCCTATACGTATACTGTTTGGCAAATATTTGATTGCTCTTGCGAAGAGGAGAATCGGGCCGCTACTACCCAAGTCCAGTGAATTATTTTGTAGCAGTTGTATGTTATATAAATTGTTAAACATTAGACGTAAAACAAAATACTCGCCGGCTACATTGGAGTAGTTGGTAACGTGCTCGTATCATTCGGTATTGGGTTCGAATCCCAATCACCCACGGCATATTTTCATACGTTCCAAAATCATTTCATCCTTCACAGTTAAGTGGGCATAAATTGGGCATAAATCGATTTCTCTAAATATATAAATACAGGAATCTGTGGGTTCATAGTTTCGGCTTCGATAAAAACTATCTTGAAACCAGAAATCAAGAAATCATAGTCGAAATTTGGAATCAAAAACAGTTTAATTTGATTTCTCTAAATGAATAAATACAAAAATCTGTGGTTTTGAAGTTTCAGTTTCAAATCTATTTTACGACAAAAATTATACATTAATAGGAAATTAAAAGATCTACAACTTTTATTTTAAGCATTTTTCTCTACAGAGCCTAGGTTAGCGTGAAAGAGTGCTTTTCCGTATTTTTAAGCCGAACTGAGGTTGATTTTCATTTAGCGTCATACACTCATGATTAAAATAAAGTTATGTTTTCTGAGGTTTATTTTTTTTAATGTTTTATTACTAGTGTTTTAATAACATGTTTTAAAAAACATGTTTTTAGCGATTGGGTCAGTGTTTGTGTGTGTGTGTGTGTATGTATGTATGTGTGTGAACTGAATATCTCAAGAACGGAACATCGTATGGACTTGAAACTTAAAACTTAAGTTACACAACACTACCGGACACGACACAAACATTTTCATCAAAATCGGTCAACTGAAAATAGTAGTTTATTTGTGTAATTTTTCACTTTTTGCGATTTTCTCAAAAACTGGTCTTAGAAATTTTTAAAATCACCTGGTTTACTAAATTTTTTATGCCGTACAAGATAGGGTAGGCGCCATGTTTGCTAAAATTCTTGGTGGGGCTGTTTTCATGTAAAAAAAATTGGTTTTTAAGATTGCGGCTTTAACATGCATTTTAGCACAAAAAATTATGTAATAAAAGTTGTAGAGAATTTAAAATTCTACAACTTTTATTTTAAACATTTTTTTGTATAACGCTTGGTTTAGCGGTAATTAGGGATTTTCTGGTTTTTTCTCACGAAAGCGTGTGAAAAATCGATTTTTTTAAGATTTCGGCCGTAGTATGCATTTTACGACAAAAATGTATAAAATTTATAGGAAATTAAAAGATCTACAACTTTTTTTATAGAATTTTTCTCTACAGATCCTAGTTTAGCATGAAAGAGTGATTTTCCGTATTTTTAAGCCAAACTGAGGTTGATTTTCATTTTGCATCTTTCACTCATGATTAAAATGAGGTTATGTTTATTGAGGTTAGTTTTTTGTTTATTTCTAATGTTTTATTACTAATGTTATTGTTTATTGTTAATTATTTGCATTGGCAAGAGAAAGTTGTGTGAGTGTTTCACACCAGATTTTTTATTTGTTATCGAGAACTGTAGATTATTGAGAAGCACTTAATTTGATTGTTATTTTTTGCTGTATTTTTGACATGGATTAGGCATGAGTTAGAACAGGAACTATAAGGCCGGGCATACACTGGTGGGCAGGTGGTGCAGTTCAGGGCAGGAGCGAAAACTGTGCATCCATTGTTGCCTGTAGCGTATCGTATATTGGGGTGCAGACATGTCTGTGTCGAGCAGCCACAGTTTGTAGTCGAGGCACAGTTTTAGCACACGCGTTGAGCCGGAAACATGTTGGTCTAAGAGAAGCTAATCAAATTTGAGCTGATTACAAGATAAACTATTCAGTTGTAAACCTAGTATAATTCTTGAATTTAGTTTCGTTAAACTTGTGTTAACTTGAACTTACCATGCGGTTTACGTTTTTTATGAAGTCACTTTACTATAAAATTTTCTCCCTTCGTTTTGAAATACAATACAATTATGTAATTCAATACAATATAAGTTAAATTAATTCTTGAATACCGGAATCGGATGAATCCGCTATTAACCTATCACTCTCACTAAAATGATCCAACGCGCTATATGGCCAAACATGAGCTAATTTCTGAATCTGAAAAAAATATTTGCCTGTCCTGCGTCTCCAGTATACGCTGGTAGAAATATCTGCTCTGCCTGTCCTGCCCTGCTCGTGTCTGTCTCGAACGCACTGTGCCACCTGCGCTGCAGTATGCGCCCGGCCTACTGCTTTTCACGGTTGATGAATTCTGCTGTTTCTCACGTTTAGACTAATTAGAATGTTTGCCAGCGTTGTCAGATTGTGCGGATGTATCAGCTTGACAAACACATGGGCGGATTTATGGGGGGTGCTAGGGGGTGCGCCACACCCCCAGATTTTTGGGATGATAATAAATTTAGTACTTAGTATCCAAATACCTCATACCTTCTAGTGAGCTCGCACCCCTAGATGTTGGACCTTTTCTGTTATTTCACATCACACCATCAGTAACCTTAAAGTCACCTCGTATAAACGCATCTTTAGTGTTATGACTGATGACTCCCACTCACTATAATTAATATTGTAGATATTGTTTACATGTTTATTGATACACATCAGTTGGTTGTTTGCTTTGCACATGTTCTGTTCAATACATAATGAATATTTTGGAATTGGCTCCTATTATTTCTACTAAGGAAACAGCTAGAGTCTGCTAGAGGCTGTTAAGAGTACTCCGACGTAGGCAACCAGCTATACAAGTGAGCATGCACATTAATTAAATATATCCACAGCATTATCAAAAAATAAATTCCATACAACACTAATTATTCGCTCTAAGCTTAATATAATAACACGTTCAATTTTTTTGTTAGAAAATGTTTTTTGTATCGAACATCAGTTTACCATTAATAACTAAAATTTTACTATTGCTACTCTTACATATTTTTCGTTATATTATTTACTATTATTACATTATTATTTATGATTAGTAGGTTTTTATTATAAACTTAGTTTTATTTTTGGTGGTAAGTAATATAATACTAATGCGCTTGAATTATAACAGGAGAGTAAACAATTCTAGTGATTCGTTGTTTATCATTTCAGATTGTTTCGTATCATTAAAATTAATGTCTGTGACAAGTTTAATACAACTGTTTGCACTTGCAGGTGTTTAACTCATTTTTAGTGTTATCAGTTATCTTTTGGAATTGTATCGGTTCTTTTCGATTTTCTTCATTGACTGAAGTTGACAAGTTTTGTAAGCTGTGTTTTGTTAACAAGCGTGGTAGTGAAAGTGTTGAGTTTATGAAACATAAAACAGTAAACATTAAGAAGCAGACAAAAATTGTTTTGTTAAATGTAATGGTTAAAATAATTAATTAAGGAGTCTCTTTCTAAAACTACAATAATTACAAGTAATCTGAACTGTATAATTGAAAATGCTTAAAGGATAATGTTAATTTTAGCTGGATGTAGATATTTTAATGATGGAACGTAGTGCAAGATAATATTGTCCAGATACGCGCCAACTAGTGTAAAAGTTTCGTTTACAACCTATACGCGCTTGGGTCGCGCAGTGTACTCTTACAGTAGATACTCTCTCTATATACGATTCCTTCAAGAGAAACGAATATTGCATAATCCGCGCATTTGTTTAAATGAACACGATATGATACTGAACACCACTGGCCAGGATCGTTGGCTGTGTAATCTGGTGTGAAACACTCACACAACTTTCTCTTGCCAATGCAAATAATTTACAATATAATTTAACATTAGTAATAAAATATTAGAAATAAACAAAAAACTAACCTCAATAAACATAACCTTATTTTAATCATGAGTGAAACACTCAAAATGGAAATCAACCTCAGTCTGGCTTAAAAATACGGAAAATCACTATTTCAAGCTAAACTAGGCTCTGTAGAGAAAAATACGTTAAATAAAAGTTGTAGATCTTTAAATTTCCTATAAATTTGGATATATACACTTTTGTCGTAAAATGCATACTAAGGCCAAAATCTTAAAAAAATCGATTTTTCACACGTTTTCGTGAGAAAAAATCAGAAAATCGCTAATTTCTGCTAAACTAAGCGTCATACAAACAAATGTTTGAAACAGAAGTTGTAGGTTTTTAAATTCTCTACAACTTTTATTATATAAGTTTTTGCGCTAAAATTTATATTAAAGCCGTAATCTTAAAAAAACAACGATTTTACGTGAAAACAGCCT
The DNA here is from genome assembly GCA_035578175.1 of Catonia carolina. Taxonomy (NCBI): domain Eukaryota; kingdom Metazoa; phylum Arthropoda; class Insecta; order Hemiptera; family Achilidae; genus Catonia; species Catonia carolina. The sequence goes on along the minus strand of JAQMRL010000007.1, from coordinate 7,392,223 downwards.
CACCGAGAATTTCAGCAAACATGACGCCTACCCTATCTTGTAGAGAATAAAAAATTGAGTAAAATAGGCGATTTTAAAAAAAAATCGTAGGACCAGTTTTTGAGAAAATCGCAAAAAACTGAAAAATTATACGAATAAACTACTACTTCCGGTTGATCGATTTTGATGAAAATGTTCGTGTCGCGTCCGGTAGTGGTATGTAACTTAAGTTTCAAGTTTCAAGTTCGTACGATGTTCCGTTCTTGAGATATTCTGTTCACACACACACACACACACACAGACACACAGTCACACACACAGACCAATCGCTAAAAACATGTTTTTTGGGTTCAGGGGGTCTGAAAACGTATAGATCCGGTGAAAACTCGATTTCGAAAAATCGACATGAAAACAATACTTTCCTTCCTATATATTCATATAGGCATTTGTTAAAATGAACACGATATGATACTGAACACCACTGGCCAGGATCGTTGGCTGTGTAATAAAGAAATCTGCAGAATTAATAAACCTCTAAGAAGCAAAACATTTCTCACTAATACGAAGTTGGATTATCGAACAAACATTCACTTAATTTAAGGGGAGCAGACCATTTTCATTACCCCTATACTTGCAATACTAATTTAGGTAGATTTTTTGTAGGAACCGTTAAAGCTAAAAAGCTGAGCTTTGGCACACCTATCTACTGTACCTTTTTACAAATTTTTACCATAGCTTTTTCATTTATCTTTATTTAATCTAAAAATTATTTTTATTCTCAAAAAACGTTCAAATGTAGCCCATATATTTTTTAATGAAAAAGACACCCAAAAAAATAAAAACTCCAAAGTTTTTGAAATACCTCTGGAGTAAATACACACCTTGAAACTAAAATGTATTGTGCGAAATTTCACACTCCTAGGTGGGATGGTTCCTGAAATAAGTGTACCTAAAGTCAAAAAATACAATACGCGGAAAATGCGGATATAGTAAAAGCATAATACCATACAGAAACACCTATTGCCAATTGGAATTCACTTCAAAACAAAAACACACCAATATATTTATCTTGCTTTACAGCTGATTCCTATGCGTTCTGGAAATTATTGGTTTTATGTGAACGCGATCTTCGTAATGTTAGAGCAGTAACATTACTATATTAATCTCAATTTACAAGAATGAAAAACGTGAATAAACATCGAAATAAACACTACATACCCCATCAATGTAAAAACATAATTTTTCTTAACAGAAAAAGCAACGAATGTCGTGTTATATCAATTTAAATAGGGGTAAACGATCTATCAATAGATGGTGAAATTAAAAAAACAATACTTTTTATTAAAATCAGTCTGCTCCCCTTAAAGAGACTATTTAAAGAGATGCAATTGCTCACAGTTCCTTCTTTGTACATTTTTGAAGTGATAATGTACGTAAAGGAAAATACCTTTTTACAGAATTTAGATGTTCACAACCACTACACAAGAAACAGAATCGATTATTATGTTGCTAATCACAACACTAAATTGTTTGAACAAAAACCAACTTATGCAGGTAGAAAATATATCAATAAATTGCCACAAGGTGTAAAAAGTTGTGACAATTTAAGTCATTTTAAAAAAAGCTAAAACAATATTTGATTGATGAAACATTTTACAGTGTGCACGAATTCCTTTCTAAATAGTTTTGATTGAAAAATATTTAACTTTTAATTAAACAAATATTGTGTACTATTTGATACAAAGGGGTTCATGACAAGTCTACTGAGTTAAGCAGTAGCAGGAAAAAATTATTGGTAAGTATTTATTTTTTTTTATTTCCTAATTTGTGGACGTTGCAATCTGTTCAATTGAGAACAATAAGCAACCCCATGACCCAATGAGATGAGGATGATGTGTATGACGTGTAAATGAAGTGTAGTCTTGTACAGACCCAGGCCGACCATTCCTGAGAGAGTATGGTTAATTAAACCCCAACCATCAAAGTACACCGGTAACCACTGTCTTGTATTCAAATCCGTATAAAAGTAACTACCTTTACTAGGATTTGAACCAGGAACCTTCGTCTCCGAAAATCAGCTGTTAAACAGCTGATTTTGGCGACGACTTTACCTCTAGACCAACCCGGTGGGTATTGGTAAGTGATGAATTTATAATTGTTTGATTTTTTCTTTTTAATTTTGTGTGATATTTGATTCAATAGGGTTCATGACAAGCCTACTGAAGTAAGCAGTAGCAAAAACAATTTTTTGGTGGTACCTGATGAATTTATCATTGGTGATAAACTTTCAGTTTATTAGTTTTATCTTGACATGTTCTATACTCCCTTTGGAGTCTCCTGGATGCAAGGAGAAAAAAAATATCTGTATATGCTCGGTAAAGTAGAAAACAATGTGGAATGTTTAGTAAAAATGTTTTGCCATATGAAGGGTGCAGGGGAAAACCAACTAAGTCACAAAACAGGAATTTTGCGGGAGGGCAAAAACAAAGTTTAAAACGATCTGAGAGAAAGAAAAATTTATAAATTAGAAGGCCAGCACCTATGTCGCTGGCATTGGACTCAGTTGGTTATTCCCCTGATCCGAATGGACTGAGTTGGTTTTCCCCTGTGCTGCAATATTTCAAATGGCTATATCTTATGATTAAATTAGTTTTTCCCCTGTAGCTTTCAGCACGTGAAAATATTTACCAAAGAGTATCAAATGGCATATTAATCTAAGTTTCGAATTTTTTGGACTAAGTTGCTTTTTCCCCTGTACCCTTTATATTTTATGTAAGCTTTGTGTTTGATGTACAATTTAAAGGTACCGGATTTTTTTTCCAGTAATTTTCACATAATTTATGGGCGATGCATTAAAACTAAACGTGTTAAGTACATAATGTTATAATTTTTGTCTATCTTTCACTGGTAATTTAACGCGGTAGCCGGTTATTTTTTCAGTTCTCTTATTTCCCCATAAATAATAATACATTGAATCGTTATAAATTAAACAACAACTACCATTCAATAAACCCCCCGGAACCCAAAAAACATTAGAGAATGATACAAAATGAAAATCAACCTCAGTCAGACTTAAAAATACGGGAAATGACGAATTGACGCTAAAATAGGCGCTTTAGAAGAAAATCCTAGAATAAAAGTTGTTGATTTTTTAATTTTCTTATAATGTTGAGGCCTACTAATACAGTTTTGTTGTAAAAATTGTACTAAGGACGCAATGGGCTTATCAAATAGTTCCGATTTTGTTTTATACCGATTTTGAGAAGAAAAATATATAAAATTACTAATTGACCCTTAATAACGTGTTAAAGTAAAATGTATAAAAAAATTTAGTAAATGAGGTAATTTAAAAAAAAAACGTATGAGCTGTTTTTAAGAAAATCTCTATATAGTGAAAAATCGCGCGAATAAACTATTACTTCCGGTTGACTGATTTTGATGAAAATGTTTGTGTCGGGTCGCCAAGTGTTTTTAAGTTCGAAGTTTCAGCTTCGTACGCTATTCTGTTCTTAAGATACTTTTTTCACATACACCAAATGCTAAAAATATATTTCTTTGGGTTAAGGAGGGCCTTGAAACGTGAATATCCGGTGAAAATTCGATTTTGAAAAATCGGCAAGAGAACAATACATTTTTTACTTTCTCTTGCCTCCTATATGAATAGGGTGGAAAGGAAAGTATTGATTTCATATCGATTTTTCACTGGATGTACAAGTTTTCATGCCCTTTAATCTTACTCCATGATCTTTATTAATTTATTTACCCCTTGACCTTATGATGGCCCTTGATCACGTAACATACTGGGGTGGTCTAGAGGTAAAGTCGTCGCAGCGATTCATCTGTTTAACAGCTGATTTTCGGATACGTACTGCCCTGCTAAGATAAAGGTCAGTAACTGTATATTTCTCGATTTTGAGTTTTATTTATGTATTCTTATGTTTTGGACCATGAGGAATCAAGAGAACTAACTAAAACGCCGTATCTACAACGGTTTCTTAGATATCGAGGTATTCAGAGGTAGTATTTACATGTTTTTGCTAGGCTTGCAAAGTAAAAGAGCAGTATATACAGATACTAAGGGAAAAGGCAGTATCTGCACTGCAGTTACTGCCTTCTTTCTCAGTATGCTACAGATACTGCTTTTTTATGTAGTAGAATTTGATACTCAATTCATTTACTGTTTTGTATATCATGGTCGATTAGTCATAAAATTTTATCGGTTATAAAAGTTTAAGGTTGCACCACCTTAAATATTGACCTGAGGGCAAATTCTTGAAAATGGATTTAAAAAATAATAATAAAAAAACTATTGGGCGCCAGCTCTAGCAGTAAAGCATGAGAAAATTAAGTAAATAAAACTATGTTTCTTTGCATTCAACTAAAAATTTAATGCTTCAATTACAAACAAATTTAAAACTTATCGTTAAATTACCTTAACCTTTTCTAAATATAGCCAACCTTTTTCTGCCGCGATTTTAATAAAACACAAAACTTAAAAATCCCTTAATACAGTATACGAAATGAATTTACTTCAAACTAAATATCTTTCCTCTTTCTTCTTCTTCTCTTCGTTCTTCTGGTCACCTTATCAAATAATTTCTCCTTCTTGACCAACTGTTCCAAGCTGAATTACCAATGAAATTGATTTCGGTCTCTCATATCCGAAATCAGGAAACGTCTGTTCGAGAAGCCTCCCTCTCCTACCAACCCCGTTCAACCAACCTGGAGAGCCAAAAGGAAGGAGAAGCGCCCCAAATTTGGCTGTAAGTTGGCAGGTGAAAGAAAGGCCCAAAAACACAGGGGGGGGGAAATACACCATCTTATGATTACTACCCTGTATCACATGATTGGCAGTTGAATAGCAGTATCTGCTTTAATTGTTGTAACTAACTTTTTAAAATTGTTTACTTAAAAAAAAATAAAAAACTTCCCTTTTTACCATATATCACAAAGTCATGGTGTTACCATTAATAATTGTGTTATAGGTGTTGAAAATACTTTAAAGCCATTTTCCCACACGGCAGCTTTTTGCACTTACTGCCTTCTTTCTTAGTAGGGCAGTGTAAGTTCCTGGTTCAAATCCTAGAAAAGGTATGTTTTTTATACGGATTTGAATATAAGACAGTGGCTACCCGTGTACTTTGGTGGTTGGAGTTCTAATAACTATACTCTCTCAGGAATGGTCGGCCTGGGTCTGTACATGACTACACCTCATTTACACATTATCCTCTTCTCATTGGGTTATGAGGTAGCGTATTGTTCTGAAGTTAACAGATTGCAACGTACACACATTAGGGATAAAAAAAACTTGATCACGTTGTCATAAAAGCATTTCTTGCTATAAAACATAAATGTTTTTATCTTTAATTTTTTTATATTTTTTGGTTTAACGTCCGACTGTTCTGTAATAACTCATAATACAGTATTTTTTTTCAAAATATTTAAAAAGTTTGTTCAAAACTTTCAAAAAGTACCCAACTGTGTATTAAGAAGGCATTTGTTACGTCCAGCCATACCTTAAAATATGTTTTTATTGTTATTTTATAAATATTTACGGTCCAGCTGATCTAAATTAAAAATTAAAAAATGTGTAACTAGGCAACATACATAAAAATACTACGAAAATTATATTTATTACATACAAGATATATCTATAAAAATTGTACACTTTTGGATTCTATTACACGAATCATTACTATATTAATTATCAAATACTGTCGTATTTAACCTCGTATAAAACGAGGCAATATTTAAAACAATTTTCTTATTTCATCTAAATGGATTGGCACAACATCGAAGGAATATAAAAATGCACCTATGGTGCGAAATATTAAAAGTATATTCATTTCTCCTCTGTACATGTAAATACAGAAGCAGAAATGAATATATAAAGATACAGGGCCTGTCGCCAATTGTAACAATTACTTTTGAAATTTATACTTTTTTGTGTGTGGAATTCAAATATAAACTTATTTTTGCCCGCAAATCGCCATGAAATTAGTTATAAGCTCTTTTTCTATCATGTATCGACATAACCTCTTTTTCTTACATAAATTTCTATTTTGCCGTTTTATTTGAATTCATTATTTATATTTCATTTCTGATACATTCATTCAGTGTTTAGCAGCAGTGGAGTAAACAGGAGAGTAGTGTTAGTGTGTTAGAACAGGCTAGTGTGTAGTTTTAGTGTAATAAAAATTGGCGCCGACTTAGGTTTTGCTGTGCTTTGTATTATGCGAGTCAGCGGAATGTGAACTGTCAGCGTATGTTATTAAGTGATTCACCATAAAACTAATTTAGGTGTCTAATTTAAAATTATACCAATATATATATAAATTAAATAATTATAAAAACACATTAGCCTACCAAGACCTTTGAATGTCCTTGGTAAGGCCATTGAGCTTTCTTTCACCGGAATTTGAAGAAAGTTCTCATTCCGATTCAGATGTAGCTGTGCAATACAGTCCGTCAAAAATGGAAACTAGTCAATTAAAGGCAACAACCGAACTAGTTCTGTTCAATGCCTGGAAGGGGTCAGAGGTAAAATTAAATGAAGTAGAAAAAAATAATTCACGTGTGCAAAAGTGTTCTCGATCTACTCCAGAAAAGGTTAAAAGTTTTGGAGCAGTTGTCCGCTAGGAAAACAACCAGAAATCCAGTTATATAGTCCGGTTCTAGCTCCGGCAGTGCCAAGGCTAAGAGAAATCAGGATTACTCTGCAGATGAAGAGGAGTTACGAAAAGAAATGGAATGGATCATTAAAAAAACCGTCAAAAAAAAGAAGGCTAGAGCTTCACCCGCAGTATCACCACTAAGTAAATCAGAGGAGAGGACTGAAAAAACATCAGAGAAGACGAGGATCAACCCCAATCCTAAACTCACCTCAACTAAGGAAACAAAAGCCACAATTAAGCCTCCACCAGTAATATTAAGCAATGTATTAGACTATAACAAAGTAAACACAATCCTACGAGCAAATAATATAAGCTTTAAATCAAGCTTAATGGATAGTCTAATAATCAAAAATCTGGTGTAAAACACTCACAACTTTCTTTTGCCAATGCAAATAATTAACAATATAATCTAACGTTAGTGATAAAACATTAGATTTAAACAAAAAACCTAACCTCAATAAACATAACCTAATTTTAAGCATGAGTGAAAGACGCAAAATGAAAATCAACCTCAGTTTGGCTTCAAAATACGGAAAATCACTCGTTCACGCTAAACTAGGCTTTTTAGAGAAAAATGCTTAAATTAAAGTGGTAGATCGTTTAATTTCCTATAAATTTTATTATATGCATTTCTGTCGTAAAATGCTAAGGCTGAAATCTTAAAAAATCGCTTTTTCACACGTTTTCGTGAGAAAAAAGAAAATTGCTAATTACCGCTAAACTAAGCACTATACAAAAAAATGTTTAAGATAAAAGTTGTAGGATTTTAAATTTTCTACATTTTTTATTATATACATTTTTGCGCTAAAATGCATATTAAAGTCGCAATCTTAAAAAACAATTTTTTTACGAGAAAACAACCTCCTCAAGAATTTCAGCAGAGATGGCGCCTACCCTATCTTGTAGACGTTAAAAATTTTAGTAAATGAGGCGATTTAAAAAAAAACATCGTAGTAGCCGTTTTTTGAGAAAATCGCATGGAAGTGAAAAAATGACAGAAATAAACTACTTTTTCTGGTTGACCGATTTTGATAAAAATGTTTGTATCGGGTTCTCTAGTGGCACCTAACTTAAGTTTCAAGTTTCAAGTTCGTACGATGTTCCGTTCTTGAGATATTTTGTTCACACACACACACACACACACACACACACACACACACACACACACACACACACACACACACACACAGACCAATCGCTAAATAACATGTTTTTTTGGGTTCAGGGGGTCTGAAAACGTGTAGATTTGGTGAAAACTTGATTTCGAAAAATCGGCATAAAAACAATAGACTACTTTCCTTCCTATATATTCATGTTGGCAAGAGAAAGTAATAAAAAACTAATGTCGATACAGAAGAAGAATATAAGAATTTGACCAGTCTTATGACCGTCAATAACCTGGATTGGCATACATACGAAAATAAACAAACAAGACCAATAAGAGTTATGGCAAGGGATCTTCACCCTTCATGTGATCCTGTGGATATTCGGAACGATCTTTTAAATAAAGGGTTTCGTATTTTTAGTGTAGTTAACAAAATTAAAAAATGTAAATCAAATGACAGAGAGCATACTACTCGACTTCCTATGTTTATGCTTTCCTTCAAAAATACAGAAGATATAAAGAAAATGTATGAGTTACAATGCATAAAAATATGTCACATGAAATTAAAAATTGATGCTCTCAGAAGCAACAGGTCTATTCCACAATGCAAAAGGTGTCAGCGTTATGGTCATGCCCAACAGCATTATCAACACGAAGCGATATGTGTCAAATGTGCCGGCAAGCACCTAAGCAACTGAGGAATGCACAAAGTTAAGTGATCCACCGAAGTGCTTCAACTGGCCAAGGCTGATCCTGTAAACTATGGAGGATGCCTAGTGGCGAAGGAGCTACAAAAACGAAGAGATAACTTAAACAAAACCAAGACATCACAAAACCCACAACAGAAACCCATTATATCAAAGCCAATACAAAGTAATGTTTCGTTTACTTAAATGACTAAAGCAAAAATGTAAATTTACAACAGTAAAACCAAGAAAAACAACCACAATCCCCATTGCAATCAAATATCACGCGAGTTACAAGATATTTTAAATAAAATTAATGAGTTCTCCGGTAGGCTTGATAGATTGGAAGCGAGGAATGCAACAGGTACCAGTTAAAAACATCTATACATTAGACATAACATAGAGAAATGAATCAGAAGGAGGTTAGATTAGTTATATGGAATGCAAATGACATTCAAAATAGAAAGTATGAATTGTAAATATTTCTAAAAATTACAACATCGATGTAAGTCTTGTCTATGAGACACATTTGATTAAACATTCATATTTAAGTGTAAAAGGTTACAAGGTTTACCAAGCAATTTATCTAGATAATCATGCCAGAGGGGGAAGTGCAGTTATCATAAAAGGGAATCATTATGAAGGAAGCCTTATTCAATCTGACGAAGCGCAGCTGACAAGAAATTGGAATTTATGTAACTAATCAAAAACTCAATGTTAAAGCATTGTTAAGCCTTAAAGCTTAAACAATACTGAAATATGTAACAAAGCACAAAATTAAATTAGAAATGTCAAAATGGTAATTTTTTTAGTTTAATGAGAAATCTGGTATTCCTTCTCTTTCACTAATCTGTTTAACATTGACTTTTATGTTGGATGAAGCGATTCGAAGAGAGTTCTGTAAATGAGTGTCAAAAATACGATTCTTTAGTTTTGACTTCACGTTCTTAATTTTGTGTCCTGTTGTTTATGTGTATTTTTATAATATTAAACTCGCCACTCCAGCGGCGCTTCGCGCCGCTTCCGTGTCTCGACCTCAGAGGGGTAGGTGGATCAGAATACATAAGCTGATCAGAACCATAAAAGTACGGGCGCTGCGCGCCCGCACTTTGTCATATGGTGAAGTTCGGCCGCCAAGGGGGTTAGGTGGATCAGAATTTATAAGTGGATAGGGTAAAGTCCGGTCAGAAGTTTTTAATTTTTAACTTCTAAATATTGAAGTCTGAGATTTGAAGATATTTTACTTATAAGGTTGAGGTTTGATGTTTATAAGTTTTACGTTTCAAAATTAAGAATTTTAACGTTTGAAGTTTTATAATAACCTTAAAATTTATTTAAGGTTTGAAATTTTAGAAAGTGAGGTTTGAAAGTTTGGGGTTGCTTTGATGTTTGCTGTTTAAAGGTTGAGAGCTAGAAGTCTCAAGTATCAAGTTATCTTGAGTGAAGAAGTTTAAAAGTTTGTGGTTCATGTTTCAATGTCAGAAGTTTTTTACATGGTCGAATTTGAGCATAGTCAACAAACACCATGCGTGGCGATGGTCATTGAAGCCTTAACATGATTAAATGTTTCAAATTTTATAGCTTGAAATTCATTTATTGTTTAATAAAAAATTTATGTATTTTCTCTAAATTTTTGGGTCATCCCCTCATTGCCGGAATCAATCTAATGCGTTTCGAATCGGTCTGGTGATTTCTGCTTACATTTCTCTCTGTTAATTTTGAAATTTGAATGTTAGAGATTTTAACCTATAAACGTTTCATCCTGTGGTTTAACGTTTGTATAGGTTCGAAGTTTCAAATATTAAATTTTGAACTTTGATGTTTTATAATTTGTAGGTTTAAAGTTTCAATGATTGAAGGTTTTTACGTTTAAAAGCGTGAGTTCTTAAAATTTTGGATTGATGTTTTAAGTTTTAAAATTCGAAGTTTCAGGTTTTTAATGATAGGTCCATTTTAGGTCGAGGTTTGCTGTTTATAGGTTTTACAATCTTAAAAATTTGAAATTTTAAAGTTTGGGATTGATATTTGAAGTTTGATGTTTGGTTTATAAGATTACAGTTTGAAATTTCTAGGTGAGTGGTTAAGGTTTAAAGGTCTGACATTTAAAGTCAGACGAAAGTGAGTTTGAAGTTAGGAGATTAAGATGTTATGTGATTGACTTCTAGATTTTTATAAATAAAATTTTGAAGATTCATAAAATTTTACAGTTTGAACCTGTAAAAGATTGAGGTTCGGTAAAAGTTCCAAAGTTTGATGTTTTATTTTAATTTTTGAATTTATTAGTATATTAGTTTAAAAGCTAGAAGTTTAAATGTTTTAAAGTTTGGTGCTTGACTGACAGTTTGCAGACGAAAGGGTTCAAGCTAAAAGTTTCCCGTTAAGATTTTAAAATTTGAAGGTCCAAATATTAAACATTTTAAACCTATAAGGTTTAATTTATTAATCTTTTATGTTAAGTGAGGTTTGGAGGTTTAACGTTTGGAATTTAATAATTCAAAGAGTCAGGGTTTCAGCTTCTTGTTTGAAGTTTGTAAGATTAAATTTACTGGTTTTGGTTTCAAAGTTTGTTGTTTGCCTGATAAAGGTTCGAAAGAATTAAATTTGATATTAAAAAGCTGATAATCATTTGATTGAAAAAGCATTAATATGAAAAGCTGAATTTAAAGTGCTATAAATTGGTTTTGAAATTTTGAGATTTTACGGCATAAACGTTTCATGTTGATGTTTCACGTTTTTACCTTTCCAACTTAGGTACACTTTTCTGCGTAATGACTATATAAAAACGTTCAACATTTTCCCGGCTATTGTGGTGTTGTATTGGGTTACATGAAAAATATTTAAAGGGGTTTAGGTTACACCCGTTTGCCGAAAAAAATATTCCGAAGTTTCACTTTCAGGGTTTCTTAATTTTTTCAAAAATTTCCACGTCATACCCTTTGCCAAAATCAATCTAATGTGTTTCAAATGGGCTACGTCGTATTTCGCTCACATTTCTGTATGTAATGTAAAAAAATAACCGAATTTCAATATTTTGCCTATTTTCCCAGTATTGGTCAAAGTAACATGAAAATTTTAACAGGGCTTTTAGTTTCGGCCGACCAAACAGAGTGCAATAATGTTTCGTTCCGGTGATTTTTAAATTTTATCAAAATTTTGGGCATCCCGCTTCGCCAAAATTAATTTAATATATTCCCAATGGGCTCTGTCATTTTTTGTTCACATTTCTTTATGTATTGAAGATCTAAAAAAAATTCGCTAATTTTTCCGGTTTTCCTGGTATCGGTCGGGGTCACATGAAAAAAATTATTAAGGGTTTAGGTTATGGTCGATTGCTGATAATATAGGAAACCCATAATTCTTTGCTCCGAAACTTCATAATTTTTCAAAAAATCCGGTTCATCCCCCACCACAAAAACCGGTGTTATCTGTTAAAATAGGTTCTATCGTTTTACGCTTGCATTTCTCTATGTAATAAAAAAATAAAAATATTTACTTAATTTCCGGTTTACCCGGTATTGGTCTGGGTTACATGAGCAATATCAATAGTGCTTTTGGTAAAGGTCGATTGGCAAAAAGCGAGTCCAATAATGTTTCGCTCCGAGGGTTTCTCAATTTTTTTCAAAATTTCCTGGTCATCCCACTTCGCCAAAATCAGTCTAATGTGTTTTGAATGGGCTCGTTCGTTATACGCTCCCATTTCTCTATGTAATGAACAACATTAAATACGTAATGTAATATTTTTCATTTTTCCCCTTATCGGTCGTGGTTACATAGAAAATATTTACAGGGCTTTAGGGTTTGGCCAATTCCCCACAAAAAATAATCTTATAAATTATGCTCCAAATGTTTCTTAATTTTTCGAAATTTTCCAGGTCGTCCACCTTCGTCAAAATCAGTCTAATGTGTTTTGAATGGGCTCCGTTGTTTTCCGTTCACATTTCTCTATGTAATTAAAAAATACAAAAATTTCACTATTTTTCCGGTATTTGGTGGGATCACATGAAAAATATTAATAGGGATTGCTGACAATAGGATAGCTGCTATTGAATCTCTGTCTCTTAAGCTTCCAGAAGTTTTTCAAAATTTCCGGGTCACCCCGCAATAATCGGTCTGATGGGTTTATAATGTACTCTGCCTGGATTAATTGGCTGACGGCCAATAAAAGAGCTTTTATTTACGTGGTTAACATTTAAAATAATTTTGTTCGGTCTCTCCCCCTTTCCAAAATGGGGCTGATGGACTTCAGTTGAAGGATGTTGTGTCACGCCAAATTAGTTCTATATTGAACGTACGTAAAAGAATTTTTCATTCCGAACTAAACAAGAAAAAGAATATTTTTACCCAATTTTGGGGAGGGGTGCTACCAGAGAATTTAGTCAATGAGAGTGAAATTTTAAGTTAAATCAATTCCTGTTGCGTGATGTATAGGCCTAAGTAACTTGAAACCCGGGTGCAAAATATTTTAAATTTTGTTATTTGAGTTTTCTTAGTGAACGGGTGGGCTGACGGGACATGTATCTACTAATTCTTGAATTACTCCAGCAGACACTCAAAACTGGTTCTAAACATTTTAAAGCTACGGTGCTCCGTTTAGAAGTTAAAATTTTCGCCTCCTCCACCCTAAAATGGGCCGAAAGGACTTCGGTTAAAAGACGTTGCCTCTCGCTGACGTAGTTCTATACGTAAACGTATGTCAGAAACATTTGCTTTTCCGAACTAAACGAGAAAAAAAATTATATTCAATTCTGGTATTTGTAGTATTATTCTAAATTAAAATTAATTTTTTACATTAGGAGACCTGTTTGTTTAGTACAGTCGGAATTTAAAACACTTGACATCATCGGTTACATTATCGTTACGGTCACAGACTCATAATTTTGTACTAAGTGTACTGTTATCAAAATAGCCACCTTTATTGATTTTGATTCGCATCCAGACATTTATTTCATTATGTCGGTTTATTTCCCATAGTATTTTGTCTTGCAAATTATGAAATTTATGTCAAATTATGCCAAACAATATTCAAAGCAAAAATTTGAACTGAAAGCAATTCTTTAGACGTAAGAGAGTACTAACTTAAACCGAAAAAGTCAATTTTGCGTTTTTATAGTTTTAGAGTATATCTAGGGAATTTTTCGTTACCCCTGAGGGCCGGAAGGACTTCGGTCGAAAGAGGTTGCGTCATGCCGACATAGTACTATATAGAACTTACGTCAAAAATAGATGCAAGCGAAGAATTTTGACAATGGTGACGATATTAAGAAAAGTACGATGCAAAACAAAAATTTAATGTGAAATAAATGATTTATGTGGCGCAAGGAATAGGTAAGTTGAGACCCAGTTTTTCAAAAAAAACAAAATTTACGTATTTGAGATTTCTCAGTGAACGGGTGGGGTAAGGGGACCTAAATTTCCATATTCAGAAATTACTCCAGACTCATAACATTAGGGTCCGCTTCATTTTAAAGCTACGTTGCTCCGTTTAGAAAATAAAAATTATGCCCCCGCCACGACATAATGGGCCGGATGGACATCAGTCGAAGGATTTTATGTCGCCGAAAATGTTCTATACAGAACGTACGTCAAAAATATTTGATTTTCCGATGTAAACCAAAAAAAATTTTTTTACCCAATTTTGGGGTGGGCTGCAACCCGAGATTCAAGCCAATATTGCCGATATTAAGGCAAACACTACGCGAGACAAAATTGTGAAGTGAAATCAATGCTTGTGGTTTGAGATATAAGTAAAATGGTACCCGGATGCAAAAAAAAGTCAAAATATGGTTTTTTGAGTTTTCTCTGTCAACGGGTGGGCTGACCGGACCGTTGTTTACGTATTCTTTAAGTACTCCGGCAGTGGAACAAAAAAGGTCCTATACAATTTCTAGCTACGACCCACCGTTTAGAAGATGAAAATTACCCCCTCACCAACCACTAGGAAGGTGGGAGGTTATAAAAATTTTAAAGTAAGCTGTTTTTAAACGCTAAATGACATGACGTAAAATTTTTTTTGACGTGAAATCAATTCCTGTTCCGAGAAATATAAGTTACATCGTACCAAGATGCACAAAAAAGTCGAAATTTGGTTTTTATAGTTTTTACCGTGAACGGGTGGGCTGATGGGACCTTTCGTTACTTATTCTTGAAGTACTCCGGCAGTGAAACAAAAAAGGTCCCATACAATTTTTAGCTACGACCCACCGTTCAGAAGATGAAAATTCCCCACCCCCCGCTAGGAAGGGAGGAGGTTATAAAAATTTTAAAGTAAGCTGTTCGTCTCTGTTTTTAACACTTAACAACTTGCCATAAAAAAACTTTCGTATTTTAAAAATTTAAGATTTAAAAAATATGTTGGGGGGGGCGTAGCAACCCCTACGGGAACCGGAAGACGAATTTTGGGAAAGGGTTGCAACCCGAAATTTATAATAACAAACACTTGCAATAGATATTTATGTATACACGATGCTAAACAATAATTTGACGAGAAATCAATAATTATGGCGTCAGATATAAGTACCATCGGACCCGGATGGACAAAAAAGTCAAAATTTTGTTTTTTGAGTTTTCTCTGTGAAAGAGTGGGCTGACAGAACCTTTGTTTACTTATTCTTTAAGTACTCCGGTAGTGGAACAAAAATGGTCCTCTACAAATTTTATCTACGACCCACCGTTTAGAAGATGAAAAATACCCCCCTCAAAACTAAGAAGGGAGGAGGTAATAAAAATTTTTAAGTAAGCTGTTCGTATCGGTTTTTAAAGCTAAACGACATGCTGTAAAAAGATTTTTCGTATTTTCAAAATTTGAGATTTTAAAAATTTTGGGGGTGGGGGTAGCCCCCTCTACGGGGCCCGGAAGACGAATTTAAAAAATTTCTCTTCTTTAGGTTTCATTCCGAACACGATATATAGCGAAAATTTTGACTCCAAGCTATTTTTTAAGCGTAATGAATAAGTAACTTAAAACCCGGATACGCAAAAAAGTCAAAATTTGGTTTTTTGGATTTTTGCAACAAACGGTTGTCAAAATCGAATTTTCGCTCATGTACTCTCAAATTACTTTAAAAGAGGAACAAAAAAGTCTTTGTAGACCACTAGGTCCGACAAACCCTTAAGGAGATAAAAAACACCCCTTCCCCCCTTTAAGTATAAGGGGTAGTTTCGAAAAAATTCGAAAATACACATTTTTGAGTATTTTTAACGACAAACAAGATACTGTTAAAAGATTTTAAAAATTTGAATGTTTTTAAAATTTTGGGGGGGCGTAGCACCCCTCACAGGTCCGAGACCTAAGGTTTAAAAAAATTTCCGTACTTCCAGTCGATAGGGTAAGCCGACGAAAAATTAAAACCGGCATCAAGATTTATCCCGGGGCGTACAAAAAGAAAAACCTGAAATTCGCAACCCCCAAAAAGCCTAAATTTCGTTTTTTGGGTTTTTTGAGCAAACCGGTCGTTTTTGAGCGACTTTCATAAAATAGTTTTAAAGCACTTTGGAAGAGCAACAAACAAAGTTCTATACGCTGTTACGCTAGAACGCACCGTTTAGGAGTTCAAAATTTCAACCCCTTATAGCGCCCCCCCCGGAAAGGCTGACCTGAGGTTTCGGATTTTTCCTGGGGGTTCTAGCTATAGGTGAAAAGGACCACGGTGTCAGTTTTTTTGAGCGATGCGCCCAGATGGCTGTGATTTTTTCGATTTTTGGGGGTCCAAAACCTTCCCTTTTACGACCCCAGGAGGCTTCAAGGGTGGTGTTTTGGGGCGTTCTTGGTGTGCAATCTTCGTTACTCATCGAGACGAAGCGATCGGGCGTTACACGGTGTTTCTACGACCCCCCGTCGTAGCGCCGCTTCCGTGTCTCGACCTCAGAGGGGTAGGTGGATCAGAATACATGAGCGGATCACAACCATAAAAGTACGGGCGCTGCGCGCCCGCACTTTGTCATAGGGTGAAGTTCGGTCGCCAAGTGGGTTAGGTGGATCCGAATTTATAAGTGGATAGGGTAAAGTCCGGTCAAAAGTTTTTAAGTTTTTTAGTTAATTGTTTTTATTTTATAGTTTGAAATTTTAAAATGGGAGGTTTGAAAGTCCCGGCTTGCTTTGAAGTTTGCTGTTTGAAGATTGAGGGTTGGACGTTTCAAGTGTTGTAGTTAAGGTATAAACGTTTAAAGGTTTACGGTTTAAACGTTATTTATGTACGACGTTTAGATGTTTGAATGTTTAAAGTATACAAGTATTAAGATTCATAGTAGGCAAAGTGAAGTTTTGAAATAATTGGTTTTAGGTTAAGTGTATAAAGTTTAAAGATTTGTGGTTTTGGTATGTAATGTTAAAGTTTAAAGTCTTATGCTAATCCTTCAATTTTCAGTTTTATTGTTTGAAGGTTTAGGTTTTAAAATTTGCATTTACAATTTTTTAATGCTTAATATTTTGATGTTTTCGGTTTCAAGACGAAGGGAATGAGCTTGAAGTTTCAAGTTTGGCTTTTGCAATTTCAAATTAAACATTTCATGCTGTGACGGTTTGTAATCCTAAAATGTGAAGTTTCAGCATATAAATATTCTAACCGTTAAAGGGTAAAAAAATTTAACCTTCAATTTATAAATTTTTGAGTTTAATGTTTGAAGTTTGAAGATTAAAAGTTTCCAAAAGCGACATTCAAAAGTTTGAAATTTTGATGTTTGATGTTGGCATGGATTAAGTTTTGAGCTGGTGTTTCTAAAATTTTCTGCTGTTTTCGCCATGTAAAAGAAAGGTAAATCACTCTTCGGAAGCTTTAAACTTTCAGGTGTAAAATTTTGAGGTGTTAAGGTAAGCTATATACGTTGCAGATTTAAAAATTGAAATTTTAACGTTTGAAGTTTTATAATTTTGAAGGTTTGTAATTTTAAAGTTTGGGATTGATATTGAAGTATAGCATTTGTGTTTTTGAAGATTAAGAGTTTGAAGTTTCTACGTTTGTGGCTGAGGGTTGAAGGTCTGACATTTTAAATTTTGATGGTTGTCAATTTAGACGTAATGTGATTAAATTTTAGATTTTTTAAAAATAAATTTATTGGTTACAGTTTTAAGCTTTGGAGGATTGAGGTTTGATCTCAAGGTTACAAAGGTTGAAGATTTGGGGTAGTGGTTGGAATGTTGAAGTTCCAGCGTTTGATGCTTTATTTTAATTGTCAAATTTTCAGTTTGTTAGTTTAAAGGCTAGAAGTTTAAATGTTTAGTGTTTGAAAATTGTAATTTCCAACGTTTGAAGTTTTATGGTTTAATGTTTGACAGTTTGCAGGCGATCGGATTAAGGTTCATGTTTCAAGTTGGGCTTTTAAATATTTAGGTTCAAAGTTTAAACATTATAAACCTCGAAAGTTTAACGTTTGAAGTTTTCATTTATAATTCTTTTAGGTTAGGTGAGGTTAAAGGTTTAACGTTTCAGATTTAAAAATGCAAAGAGTTAGGGCTTCAGCTGCTTGTTTGAAGTTGTAAGTTTAAGGTTAAAGTTTGATGTTTGCCTGTTAAAGGTTCGAAAGAATTAAATTTGAAATTAAAAGTCTGAAAAGTTTTAGGTCCGAAATTTAGTTTGATATTTAAATTGTTTTGAAATTTTGAGGATTTCCTGTATATATGTTTCATGTTGATGTTTCACATCTATACCTCTCCCACTTATATTTCTCTGCGTAATGAAGATATAAAAACGTCAACATTTTCAAAATTATTTTGAATTTCAAGTTTATAGTTTTAACGCTAGAAAGTTAAATGTTACAATTTGGAAAATTTTCTGTTCCAACGTTTGAATGTTTATAGTTTGAGGTGTTTATAGTTTGGAAGTTTCAAGTAATGTGGTTGATATGTAAAGTTTTAAAGAATCGGTCTGGCGTTTTATGCTCACATTTCTCTGTGTACTGAAGTTTTAAATTTTAATGATCATTGAAGTTTTAAATTCTAAAATTTGAAGTTTGAGGTTTTTAATATTATTTAAATTAAATTTTTAATTTTATGTAGTCGTTTGCTTTTTATAAGTGTTAGATATGAAAAATTAAAATCTCTTAACGTTTGAAGTTTATAATTTGAAGGTTTGAAATTTTAAAGTTTGGGATCGGCATTTGAAGTTAGACGTTTTTTGAGATTAAGTTTGAAGTTTCAAGTGACAAGTGATCAAGTTTAATGGTTAAAGGTGTGACATTTTATAGTTTGAACCTTGAAGATTCTTATGTTATGTAATTGGCTTAGAATTTTTTAATAAATAATATTTTAAAAATTCATAGTTTAGAGTTTGGACCATTGAAAGACTGAGGTTCGGTTAAAGTTACAATATTTAAAGATTTGTGGTAGTGGTAGAAAGGTTTGAAGTTCCAATGTTTAATGTTTTATTTTAAATTTTGAATTTTCAGTTTATTAGTTTAAAGGCTAGAAGTTTAAATGTTTGAAGTTTAAAAAATTTTAATTTCCAACGTTTGAAGGTTTATAGTTTTAGGTTTTAAAGTTTGATGTTTGACAATTTGCTGATAAAAGGTTTTACGTTGGCTTTAAAAAATTTAAAAGCCAAATTTAACGTTTCAAAGTTTAAACACATTTAGTTTAAACAATTTTAATTTCATATTAATATACTAAAGTGAACAAATACTACAGTTTGAACGTTGATGTTTTATAATTTGAAGGTTACTAATTGAAGTTTTAAATTTTAAAATTCGAAGTTTGAGGTTTTAATTTTATTTAAATTTAATTTTAAATTTCATATTTACGTTTGCTTTTTATAAGTGATTTTATAACTTTTTACGATTGAAAACTTGAAGTTTCAACGTTTGAAGTTTTATGATATGAAGGTTTTAAATTTTAAAAATAGCAATTAGTATTTGAAGATTGAGGTTTAATATTTTTTTGAAGATCAAGAGTTTGAAGTGTTTAAGGTTTGAGGTTGTCGGTTAGAGATGTGCCATTTTAAGGTTTGACGTTGAGGATTCCTATGTTATGTGGTTAACTTTATAATTTTTCAAAAACACAAGTTTGAAAATTCATAATTTAGAGTTTCAAGCATTAAAAAACTAAGGTTTGTTAATGTTACAAAGATTGAATATTTGAGTAGTGGGTGGAAGGTTTGAAGTTCCAAAGTTTGATATTTTATTTAAATTTTTGAATTTTCAGTTTGTTAGTTTAAAGGAAAAAAGTTTAAATTTATAAAGTTTGAAAATTGTAATTTCCAACGTTTGAAGGTTTTTAGTTTGAGGTTTCAAAGTTTGATGTTTGACAGTTTGCTGACGAAGGGTTTTAAGCTTAAAGTTTCACCTTTTGCTTTGAAAATTTTAATTTCAAGGTATAAAAACATTTTATACCTTGAAGGTTTAAATTTTGAAGTTTTAGTTTATAATTCTTTTAGGTTGAGTTAGGTTTAAAGGTTTAACGTATGAGATTTAAAAATTCAAAGAGTCAGGGTTTCAGCTTTTTGTTTGTTTATGGTTACAGTTCGTGAATTGAATCTCTGATGTTTGCCTGTTAAAGGTTCGAAACAATAAAATTTGAAATTAAAAAATTAAAAAGTTTGCTGGGCGAAATTTAGGGGTTGATATTTTAAGTTTTCGTTTTGAAACTTTGAGGTTATACGGTATAAATGTTTCATGTTAGTGTTTCACGTTTTTACCTTTTCCACTTACATTTTTCTGCGCAATGAAGATGTAAAAACGTTCACCATTTCCAATATTATTTTGAATTTTCAGTTTTTAGTTCAAACGCTAGTAAGTTAAATGTTAGTTCGCAAAATGTTTTTGTTCCAACGTTTAAATGTTTAAAGTTTGAGGCTTCAAAGTTTGATGTTTGAAGATTGAGAGTTGGTAGTTTCAAGTTATGTGGTTGATATGTAACGTTTTAAAGAATCGGTTATGTTCACATTTCTCTGTGTACTGAAATTTTAGGTTTAATCGAAAAATTGACGTTATAAATTTTAAAATTCTTAGTTCGAGGTTTTTAATGTTATTTTTTAGTTTAATTTTAAATTTCAGGTTGAGGTTAGCTTTTCATAAAATTTAAGTAACGATATCTTTAATGTTCATTTTTTTGTTGATTTAGAATCCGATAGTTAACTCATAATGTATAATTAAAATATACACGTTCCGCGCCGACAGTGTAGAATTCCAATCATCAATTCATGCCTTAAAAACCATTAGAAAATTAGTTTTGCCACAGCTCTCTGATTTTTATTGCTATAGTCAAAATTAAAGCACAAAACATATAATAATTCTGAGAAAAAAGACCGTACATATAATAAGATTACATATGTTTGAAGTAAGTATGTTCTAAAAATTCATTTTGACAATGCCGGCGATTCTACTGACGATTTTTGACAAAAAAACGGCAATGACGTCCTTATTAGAATTACCCTTAATATACAGTGACAAAATCACAACGTGTCACGTTCGTATAGTTGTGTTTGCATGGTAGCCGACAAAATAACTTGTTAAGTTTGAGCATGCTTGTATGTGACAACCCAATCTATTTTCCTGCTTCCGTCACATGGCTTTTTTTATTTCATACTGTAAAAAGCAACTGTAAATATACTGCTGTTACATAAAAAATTATCATAATCATTGCGAACCCGGAAGATCTCTAACAATTTTAAAATGTTTTTGGTAGGTGTTTTAATTCTGGAACGTATAGCATTTCAGTAGACGTTATTCTGTAATATTCGGCTGTATCGTTAACTGGGTGGTGACAATGGGCGGATATTATGTAAAAATATTAGTCGACGTCACGCGCAAGAACTGTTCCGGACCAATCAGGAAGTTTATACTGACAAATGTCGTAATACTGAATGAAATGATTTCATTAGTTCATACCGGATGACGTAGTGAATTACAATAAGCTCTCTGATTGGACAATAATAACCAATCAAATTAACGCATATGAAGACATCTGATTGGCTAGATTTGGGGATTTTTCATTGGCTGAGAATACTAGACTCTGATTGGTCCGATATTATATCTTCCTTTGACGTCACACGCGCGTCACCGTCAACGTAGGCCGCCTTACTCGCAAGACCTAAATAATGTGTCAACTGTACATCAGCTCTATTAGATTTTATTAATATATTTTCGCATATGTATGGACACAAACAGTGCAGAAGAAAACAAATTCGTTAAGTAACGATATTTGTAATGTTTATTTTTTGTTGATTTAGAATCCGATAGTTAATTCGTAATGTATAATTAAATTATACACGTTCCGCGCCGACAGTGTAGAATTCCAATCATCAATTCATGCCTTAAAAAACATTAAAATTATTTTAGCCATAGCTCTCTGATTATTATTGCTATAGTCAAAATTCAAGCACCAAAAATACAATAATTCTGAGAAATAAGACCGTACATATAATTAGATTTCGCCTACGTTATTTAAAGAAGATGTTGGTTTGAACATGAAACTTAATAAATTATTATCAGATTTTATTTTTTGAACAATTAGTAAGAATAAATTTGAACGTTCCTTCATAACGACGATGATAATATTCATTTTTTCAAATCCAGTCTATCAATTAACTTAAAATTAGGTAAATAATGAGATGTGAAATTTTCGGCACATTTAAATTGGGTTTTTAGATCATTAGGCTAGAAGTTAGTTCAAACATTTACATGTTATCTGAAATAATCAGAAAAAATAATTGGGTTACATTTTTTAGTTTATAACCGTATCACTCAGTAGAAAAGTGTTTTCATGAGCATAGGAAGCCTTTTAAAAATCTTTCAGTTTGCATCTTGCAAATGCGGTTTTATTATTCACTGCAAGGTCTAACAGTATAATAATCTACTGTCTTTGGAAGAAGCTCATAACAATTTTTCTTTCACCAGTACCTTTTCTGTACTTAATACGATTTACTTTAATTTTAACTTCTCTAGTGAAAAAAACTTCTCCAGGGATGTATGGGTTGTATGGAGGGATAGCACTTTTTCTACACTGGGCGACCACATCAGGCTAACTGATGGCTCAGTGAGACTGGTTCCCACATACAATCAGCTCTCACTTTTGGCTCCAAGAAGGCACACAGCCGGCCACACCCCGGTAAACCATGTTGGTCCATGGGCTAGACAAATTGAGGGTCTCTAGTGGTACCAAAATCACTAGTAAGGTAGCGTCTGTACTCCATGTTAGGAGCGGCTACGAAAGGCGTCTGTACTCCATGTTAGGGGCGGCCTATCTAAAACCTACGGGTGGACATGACTTGAAGCTGCAGTGAAAGCAACATGTCTAAGGAGAAAACCTGATCAAAATCCTGCAAGTTCAGATGCAGTGAGGTGGCGGCCGAGTGATTGCCGGGATAAGCGATACACCAACTTACCAGCCAACGGCTTCGGGCGGATGAGAGAGTAAGTAGTAGGGCACTCTCTTGTCCTGGGGTTAAGAAATTGACCCCAAAGGCGGATGAACCAACGATTTGGTGAACGGCATAAGAATGTAGAAGGCTGAGGACAACCACTACATTAAAGATTCTATTGAATAGTCCTAGTAAAAAATTATATTATGTCTACGGTAATGCTCAAAACTAAATATAATTCCGGAGTAAGTTCCCCAGTTGGATCTCCGGGGGGAAGAGTTATGAGCACGCATCGACTAAAACTCAAGCAAGTGCAAAAAATTGGTACGTGGAATGTACGTAGTCTATTCCAGGCTGGTAAGATTAACAACGTAATTAAGGAAATGCAAAGACTCAACATTAGTATTCTTGGTTGCAGCGGAGTTAGATGGCCAATTTCGGGACAGTGTGAAATAAACGACTATACAGTATATTTCTGCGGAGATACAACCAATAGAAATAAAAACGGAGTTGCTATAATAGTGAATAAAGAAGTTACAAGATGCGTACTTAGTTTCATTAGCATCTCAGATAGAGTGGTACTACTGAAAATTAAGGCCAAACCCTACAATATGAACATCATACAATTGTATGCTCCAACTTCAGAAAGCTCAGATCAGGAAGTGGAAGTCTTCTATGAACAACTAAAAACAGCCTTAAAACATACAAAAAAGGAAGAAGTTAATCTTCTGATGGGAGACTTTAACGCTAAAGTGGGCAAAGGAGCGGTCAATAACACGGTAGGTCAATTTGGGCTGGGAACTCGGAATGATAGAGGAGACCGTCTTATTCAGTTCTGTCAAGAAGTGGACAGTGTAATAATGAACACATTTTTCCAATTACCACCTCGAAGATTATATACTTGGAAGTCTCCAGCTGACTGTCCCGAGAAAATTATCAGAAACCAAATTGACTATATTATTATAAATAAAAGATTCCGGAATTCTGTAAAATCGGCAAAGACATACCCTGGGGCAGACGTTCCTTCGGATCATAATTTACTACTGGCACGGATAAAATTACACCTAAAAAAAGTTTTTAAAGGGAAACCTCAGAATAGAGCGAATACGCAGGAATTGAAGGATAATACCATAAGAGAAGATATCAGGGACGAACTAAATAATACAATAAGAAACATGGCAAGTAATAGCAGTCAGGAAAATATAAATATAGAAGAGATGTGGAACGAAATTAAAGATGCATGTAACTCTGTAGTGGAAAGAAAGCTAAAAACTGGAAAAAGAGTCAGGAAACAGCCATGGATGACAGAGGAGATACTAGAGATGATGGAGGAACGGAGGAGGCATAGGAATAAAAATGAAGCTGTATATAGGGAAATAAATAGAAGAATTAATAAAATGATCAAAGAAGCGAAAGAGTTGTGGCTGCGAAATGAATGTATAGAGATTGAAATTTTAGAAAAAAAACATGACGCTTTCAATCTACACAAGAAAATAAAGGCAGTATTTGGAGGAAAAAGTATAAGAAACAGTGACTCAATATTGGATAAGCACAACAATCTGCTCTATGATAATGGAAGAATTCTGGAGAGATGGAGGGAATATATGGAGGAGTTATTTGAGGGAGAACAACAGGGTGTACCAGAAGTGAGTGGGTTTTCAGGACCAGGCATAACACTTGACGAAGTAAGACACGCGATAACAAGGTTAAAAAATAATAAGTCACCTGGCCCGGACAACATACATGGTGAAATATTAAAACTAATTGGAAATAAACAACTGAAAGTCGTCACAATGCTCTTGAACAAAATTTATGAAACTGAAGAGCTTCCGAAATATTGGTTACTCTCTATCTTTGTGCCTCTTCCTAAGAAGGCAAACGCCACTAGATGTTCAGACCACAGAATCATTAGCTTCATTAAGCTAATACAAAAATCTTCTGATTTTCTGATTGACAAGTGCATGGCTCATTAGCCATGCACTTAAAATTCTGCTTAATATTATACATTCTCGAATATATTATATGAAACTAGAAGAAAACATTAGTAATGTTCAGTTTGGATTTAGAAATTGGTTCGGAACACGAGAGGCTCTTTTTTCCATCCAAGTTTTAATACAAAGAGCTAGAGATGTGAACTGCAATGTATACGCATGTTTCATAGAATTCGAGAAGGCGTTTGACAAGGTGCAACATCACAAATTGCTCCAAATATTGAGGGATACAGAAATAGATGATAAAGACTTACGCCTAATTAAAAATTTGTACTTACAACAGAAAGCAGTCTTACGTGTAGGCAATGAAACCTCTCACGAATTTAGTGTGAAAAGAGGAGTTCGTCAGGGGTGCATTTTGTCGCCGACCTTGTTCAATATGTATTCGGAAATGTTGTTCAGAGAAGCTATTGACGAAATGGAAGAAGGCATACAAATTAATGGTCAAACCATCAACAATTTACGGTATGCGGATGATACGGTTTTGATAGCGGATAGTGCAGAGGGGTTGCAACCATTAATAAATCGTGTAGAGGAAACCTGTCGAAGATACGGCATGAAGTTAAACAGCAAGAAAACCAAAATACTAATAGTAAGCAAAAATGATGGAATACAGCATCGATTTACATCAAATGATGGGATGCTTGAAATAGTAAACAAAGTTGTCTATCTAGGATGTAATTTAAACAAGGAATGGGACCACTCGCAGGAAATTAGGTGCCGCGTAGAGAAGGCAAGAGCAGTATTCAATCGTCTCCGGAAAATTTTGTGTAATATGCACCTTAACATTGGTATAAGATCACGATTTCTGAGATGCTATGTGTTTTCGACTCTTCTGTACGGAGTGGAAGATTGGACCCTAACCGATGCAACATCTAGACGACTCGAGGCCTTCGAACTGTGGTGCAGCCCGCCGAATGCTCAGGATATCGTAAACCTACCATGTCACAAACAACACCGTCTTGCAACGTATGCAAAAAGCCATGGAAATACTGCCAAATATAAAAGCCATGAAGATGGCTTATTTAGGGCATGTGTTGAGAAACAGAAAATTTCAGCTAATTCAACTTATATTGCAAGGCAAGATTGAAGGTGGACGATCTCAAGGCCGTCGGCGGACGTCGTGGCTGAAGAATATCAGGCAATGGACAGGAATGACGAGCGTACAATTATTCAGAGCAGCTGTAAATAAAGTCATGTGGACTAATATGATTGCCAACATCTACAGAGGATAGGCACCAACAGAAGAAGAAGTGAAAAAAACAGAACTATAAATGTAGCCGTAGAAGTAGCAAATGAAATTTAAAAAAATATTTAAAGTTTAACTGCCTGTTATAGGCAATACTAAATTTTCCCATCATAAAAAAAATTATGAAACAAACTACGAATCAACGCGGAGAAATGTTGAAAAATATCGCCCAAAAATTGTTCATATCGTTAACCGTTTTTAACGTGACGGTTTGTCGTAAAAACGGCACAATTTGTATGTTGCTCTAACAAGGTATAGATCAAGTATGTTCTATAGTTCATTTTGACAATGCCGGCAATTCTACTGACGATTTTTGACAAAAAAACGGCATTGACGTCCTTTTTAGAATTAACCTTAATATACCGTGACAAAAACACAATGTGTTACGTTCGTATAGTAGTGTTTGCATGGTAGCCGACAAAATAACTTGTTAAGTTTGAGCAAGCTTGTATGTGACAACCCAATCTATTTTCTTCCTTGCTTCACATGGCTTTTTTATTTCATACTGTAAAAAGCAGCTGTAAATATACTGATGTTACATAAAATAATACCATAATCATTGCGAACCAGGAAGATCTCTAAAAATTTTAAAATGTTTTTGGTAGGTGTTTTAATTCTGGAACGTATAGCATTTCAGTAGACGTAATTCCGTAATATTCGGGTGTATCGTTAACTGGGCGGTGACAATGGGCGGAGCTTATGTAAAAATGTAAGTCGACGTCACGCGCAGGAACAGTTCCGGACCAATCAGGAATTCCATATTGACAAATGACGTAATACTGAATGAAACGATTTCATTGGTTCATATCGGATGACGTCGTGAATTACAATAAGCTCTCTGATTGGACAATAATAACCACTCAAATTAAGGCATATGAAGACATCTGATTGGCTAGATTTGAAGATTTTTCATTTGTTGAGAATACTAGACTCTGATTGGTCCGATATTATATCTGCCTTTGACGTCACACGCGCGTCACCGTCAACGTAGGCCGCCTTACTCGCAAGACCTAAATAATTTGTCAACTGTACATCAGTTCTATTAGATTTTATTAATATATTTGCGCAAATGTATGGACACAAACAGTGCAGAAGAAAACAAATTCGTTAAGTAACGATATCTGTAATGTTTATTTTTTGTTGATTTAGATTCCGATAGTTAACTTATAATGTATAATTAAAATATACACGTTCCGCGCCGACAGTGTAGAATTCCAATCATCAATTAATGCCTTAAAAAACATTAGAAAATTAGTTTAGCCATAGCTCTCTGATTATTATTGCTATAGTCAAAATTCAAGCACAAAAAATATAATAATTCTGAGAAATAAGACCGTGCGTATTAATAGATTACGCCCACCATCAAATCATCCCTTAAAAAACATTAGAAAAATAGTTTTGCCATAGCTCTCTGATTATTATTGCTATAGTCAAAATTCAAGCACAGAAAATACAATAATTCTGAGAAATAAGACCGTACATATAAAATTAGATTACGCCTACGTTATTTAAAGAAGATGTTGGTTTGAACATGAAACTTAATAAATTATTATCAGATTTTATTTTTTGAACAATTAGTAGGAGTAAATTTGTACGTTCTTTCATAACGACGATGATAATATTCATTTTTTCAAACCCAGTCTATCAATTAACTTAAAATTAGGTAAATAATGAGATGTGAAATTTTCGGCACAATTAAATTGGGTTTTTAGATCATTAGGCTAGAAGTTAGTTCAAACATTTACATGTTATCTGAAATAATCAGAAAAAATAATTGGGTTACATTTTATGGTTTATAACCTTATCACTCCGTAGAAAAGTGTTTTCATGAGCATAGGAGGCCTTTTAAAAATCTTTCAGTTTGCGTCTTGCAAATGCGCTTTTAATATTCACTGCAAAATCTAACTGTATAATAATCTACTGTCGTTGGTAGAAGCTCATAACAGTTTTTCTTTCACCAGTACCTCTTCTGTACTTAATATGATTTAGTTTAAATTTAACTTCTCTAGTGAAAAAACCAGAACTATAAATGTAGCCGTAGAAGTAGCAAATGAAATTTAAAAAAATATTTAAAGTTTAACTGCCTGTTATAGGCAATACTAAATTTTCCCATCATATAATAAAATTATGAAACAAACTACGAATCAACGCGAAGAAATGTTGAAAAATATCGCCCAAAAATTGTTCATGTCGTTAACCGTTGTTAAAGTGACGGTTTGTCGTCAAAACGGCACATTTTGTATGTTGCCCTAACAAGGTAAAGATCAAGTATGTTCTAAAAATTAATTTTGACAATGCCGGCGATTCTACTGACGATTTTTGACAAAAAACCGGCATTGACATCCTTATTAGAATTAACCTTAATATACAGTGACAAAATCACAACGTGTCGCGTTCGTATAGTTGTGTTTGCATGGTAGCCGACAAAATAATTTGTTAAGTTTGAGCAAGCTTGTATGTGAAAACCCAATCTATTTTCTTGCTTCCTTCACATGGCTTTTTTTATTTCATACTGTAAAAAGCAGCTGTAAATATACTGCTGTTACATAAAATAATACCACAGTCATTGCGAACCCGGAAGATCTCTAACAATTTTAAAAGGTTTTTGGTAGGTGTTTTTATTCTGGAACGTATAGCATTTCAGTAGACGTTATTCTGTAATATTCGTCTGTATCGTTAATTGGGCTGTGTCAATGGGCGGGTCTTATGTAAAAATGTAATTCGACGTCACGCGCAGGAACAGTTCCGGACCAATCAGGAAGTCCATACTGACAAATGACGTAATACTGAATGAAACGATTTCATTGGTTCATATCGGATGACGTAGTGAAGTACAATAAGCTCTCTGATTGGACAATAATAACCAATCAAATTAACGCATAAGAATACATCTGATTGGCTAGATTTGGAGTTTTTTCATTTGTTGAGAATACTAGACTCTGATTGGTCCGATATTATATCTGCCTTTGACGTCACACGCGCGTCACTGTCAACATAGGCCGTCTTACTCGCAAGACCTAAATAATTTGTCAATCGTACATCAGTTCTATTAGATTTTATTAATATATTTTCGCATATGAATTGACACAAACAGTGCAGAAGAAAAAAATTCGTTAACTTTGAAAAATAAAATCTCAAATGTTTGAAGTTTTAGAATTTGAAGGTTTGAAATTTTTAGTTTGGGATTGACATTTTAGTTAGAAGTTCTTTTTTGGAGATTAAGTTGAATTTCTAAGTTTGTGGTTAAGGGTTAAAAATGTGACATTTTAGTAAATGTTCATTTCATTGAATTTGTAATGTTTGATGTTTTATTTTAAACTTTTACAGTTCGAACACTTTAATTTCCAACGTTTGAAGGTTTATAGTTTGAGGTTTCAAAGTTCCATGTTTGACAGTTTGCCGACGAAGGGTTTTAGCTTAAAGTTCACATTGGCTTTTAAAAATTTTAATTAGATATTTCGTATTCCGGTCGTTTGAAATTTTAAAATATAAAGTTACAAAGTTTGGACATTTTTTGTTTATACAATTGATATTTCAAGTTGTAGTTTTCAATTTATACTTTTTTTTAGGTTGAGTGAGGTTTGAAGATTTAACGGTTTATCGCTTTAAACTTTGAAGTTTGAAGTATTGATGACCGCAGATTTCGTGGTTTCAGAGTTTGCAGATTGAACGTTTGAGATTCCAAGATGAGGTACAACGTTTTAAGGTTGACTTTTCTAATGTTTTAGATTTACAGTTCGTTTTTAGTACTGAAAATTTATCATTTCAATGTTTGAAAGTTCACATTATTACATTAATAGGTTTGGTGGCTAAGGAGTCAAGCTCGAGTTTTGACTTTTGAATGTGAGTCAGGGGTTTGAATATTGAACTTCATGTTTGAATGTTGTAAGTTGAAGTAAAAAGGTGTGTAAAAGGTTACATGAAAAACATTAACAGAGCTTTTAGTAACGTAAGATTGCCGAAAAAAGACCAATAATGGTTCATTCAGTAAATAGGTGGGCTGAAGAGTTATGTTGTATCTACAAATTCTTGAATTAATCCAGTAGGAAATGAAAATAGGACTTAATCTTTTTAAAGCTACGGTGTTCTGTTAAGAAGTTAAAAATTACGCCCCTCCACCGTAAACCGGGCCGGATGGACTTCAGTCGAAGGATTTGCGTCAAGCCAAAATAGTTCTATATAGAACTACATCAAAAATAATTGGTTTCTTGAACTAAACGAGAAAAAAATGTATTTACCCAATTTTTTGGAGGGGCAGCAACCCCATATTGGTTACGACAAACACTTGCAACAGATGTTAAAGAAAACACGTTGCAGAATAAAATTTTGACGTAAACTCACTGCCTGCGTTGTGAGATATAAGTAACATCGTACCCGGATGCACAAAAAACTCAAAATATGGTTTTTTATTTTGTTTTCGTAAACGGGTGGGCTGACGGGACCTTTAGATTTTGGTTTGACGTTTATAAATTTTATGAATTAAGTTTTAAGTTTCAATAATTCATATTATGGTTTGAATGCTTGTAGTTTGAAGAAATTTTGTTTAAATTTTTGAGGAATTGAGGTGTAAGTTAGGAATTTTAAAAGTTTGTGGTTCATGTTTAAAATGTCAGAATTTTTATAAACTGTCGAATTTTTGAAAATACTCAACAAACAACGTGCGTGGCGAAGGTCATTAAAGCCTTACCATGTTTAAATGTTTCAAATTTTAAAGCTTGAAATTCATTTTTATTGTTAATTTGTGTTTAATTGAAATAGTTTGTAGTTTGAATATTAGAGGTTAAACCTATAAACGTTTCAGCCTTGGGTTTAATGTTTTTATAGGTTTGATGTTTCAAATATTTAAGTTTTAAATTTGATGTTTTATAATATGCAGTTTCAGTAAATGAAATCAGACGTTGAAAAGCTTTAGTTCTGAAAATCTTGAAATAAACGGGGAAAAAACTTTTTATTTTACAAAATTTTTGTTTTAATGGGGGGGGGGGTGCAACGTGATATATATTTTTTTGTCTAACGTCCGACTGTTTTGCAATTACTGCTAATGCAGACGGTGAGAAGGGTGATAGATGAAAATCAGTAATGAAAAAATGCCAGACCTGATCGGGAATCGAACCCGGAACCCTGGCGTAGAAGCCAGTTGCGCTAACCACTACGCCAACGGACCAAACAACCCCATATTGTTTATGACAAACATTTGCATAGGATATTAAGGCAAACAGGATCCAAAACAAAAATTTGACGTGAAAACAGTGAATGTGGTGTGTACAAGTAACATCGTACCCGGATGCACAAAACGTCAAAATTTGGTTTTTATAGTTTTTTCCGTGAATAGGTGGGCTGATAGGACCTTTAGTTACTTATTTTTAAAGTACTGCGGGAGTGAAACAAAAAAGGTCCCATACAATTTTTAGCTACGACCCACTGTTTAGAAGATGATTACAACACCCCCCAAAAAGGGGGAAGGTTATAAAAAGTTGATAGTAAGCTGTTCGTATCTGTTTTTAACGCTAAACAACATGCCGTAAAAAGATTTTTCGTATTTTCAAATTTTGATAATTTCAAAAATTTTTGGGGGGGCGGAGCACCCCCTACGGGGCCCGGAAGAAAAATTTTAAAAGATTTCTCGTGTTTCGGTGTTATGCCAAACACGTTATATAGCGAAAATTTGGACTACAAGCTATTTTTTAAGCGAAATGAATAAGTAACTTGAAACCTGGGATACGCAAAAAAGTCAAAATTTTACTTTTTGGATTTTTGCAACAAACGAGTTTAAAAGTGGACTTTTTGATTACGTATTCTTAAAGTACATTGGTAGAGGAACAAAAAACTCTTTGTACGCTACCAGTTCCGACAAACGGTTGAGGAGATAAAATACCCCCTTCCACCACCATTAAAAGAAGGGGAGTGTTTAAAAAATAAAAAAATAAGAAAAATTTGTGTATTTTTAACGCTAAAAACGATTCTGTAAAATAATTTTGAAAAATTTGAATATTTAAAAATTTTCAAAATTTTGGGGGGGCGTAGCACCCCTCACGGACACGCGACCTAAGATTTCAAAACTTTACCGTAATTCCTCTTGAAAGAATAGTGTGTTGCAATTATAAAAAGCGCAATGAAAATGTTTTCCGGGCGTAAAAAAAAAAAAAATATCTGAAGGGGTCAAAAAGCCTAAATTTCGTTTTTTGAGTTTTTAAGCGAACCGGTAAACGAAACACAACTTAAGCAACATATTCTGAAACGTCTCCGAGAGACAAACAAAAAATGTTCTGAGCACTTTTTAGCTACGACGCACGGTTAAAAAGTTCAAAATTTTTACCCCCTCCACCAACCCCCTGAAATACGCGACCCGAGATTTCGAATTTTTTCTGGGGGTTCTAGCTATAGATCGAGTGGACCACATTGCCAGTTCAGCCGAGCGATGTGCCCAGATGGCTGTGATTTTTTCGTTTTCGGGTTGTCCGAAATCGCCTCTTCTCAGACCCCTGGAAGCCCCCGGGGTCGTTTTTCGGGCAACTCATGGTACGGTCCCCGCCTATCTCAACGAGATGAAGAAAAAAGGTCGCAGTGACCGTAGCGCTAGGACGCTTCTTTACAGATGTTCAAAATTTTCGGGGGGCCCCCCTGAGCCCCCGGAAGGCGGTAACCGAAAAGTCATAATTTTCTGGTTGGTTTCAAGGGACGCCTGAACACTGTTCGTCATGGGTTTTGCTCTTAACAAACTAAGGTTGATCTAATTTTGCATCATTCAGACATATTATTTAAAATAATTTCATGTTATTTTGTTTCTTTCTAATTTATTTTTACTAATTTTAGGTTATATTGCACATTATTTGCATGGGCAAGAGGAAGTCGTGTGAATTTGCACACAAGATTTTAATTTTTTAAATTGTTTTTTTTATAATATTAATTTCATACAAAAATATTATTGATGATGTAGTGAATGGGACATCTCTGTCCTCCCTCACCGAGTAATTATTTATAATGGATGCATTATAAAACAATTTTCAATAAGAATTTCAAATAATCTATATAATGGCTGATGTGTTCTTAGATTAAAAAAAACAACTCAAATAATTAGACGTTAAACAAAAAAAAGAAAAAAGAACAGTCAAAGCACACAATAAATTATTAAAAATTAATGAAATGAAAATGTGTTGCTAAATAATATTTGTAAAAGATAAACAACGCGAGAATTCTTTGTAATACTCAAGATACTTAGTGATTCAAATATTTTAAAATAAATAATCTTGCAAAAATTTTCATCAAAATGAAAAACATAAACATTTAATATCAACCATAACAGATTAACCTGCAATACCACAATTTAATAATACATAAAATCAATATTGTGAATTTTTTAAATGCACTGAACAATGAATCAGCTGTTTCAAAATGTTTTTATTATTTACGATAATTATAAAGTGTAAGATAAATTACTTTTGTATATATGTACTAAATAAACGATGAGATTTTAATTTAAATATTATTATAAAAAATCAATTTTTTTAAAAATAATTTCCCGTATAAGTTCAGCAACTAAATTTTCAGAATCTGCGTAAAAATATACTCTATTTTCCGGATAATAAATTCTGTATCGATTATTTACTGAAACAATCTATTTATCATGTGTATTAAAACTCAACTCTTTTTCCCGCCTTTGTAACTCAAAGGGAGAAAATTTTAAACTATGAAAGATAAAAATGTATCTGGTCTCGTTAAAAACAGCGTTGTTTTGCCCATTCCTCAACTGGTCTAAAGAATTTAGAAATAAGCTAAATTTCTCTGTACAAATGTGTTAAATTAGGAATTTTTATGTGGTAACCCCAAAATTACATTTTTTAAATTTTTCACTGCGCAGTCATTTCTGTTATATGTAATGAGCTGAAAACGTACTGGAACAATCGTAAGCTACACTTAAAATTACCCATACATAATGTTTAGCAATACAGAGCACTTAAACTCCGTAAGGACATTTTAAAAATTTCAGATCATAGTGTTTAATGACCATTTATTTTTAAACTCATTTGAAAAATACCTCTTGTAAAAGAAACAAATGTCTCAGGGAAATTTTTTCTCAAAATCAAACATTTTGAAATGAAAGTGTAACATATTTTTGGGTCTAGATAGTCATAGGTAATTAGTACAATTTTTTAATTTAGTAAAATAGCACTTCTTGAGCTAAGTAATCAGAAAAACGCATAGCCACGTCGATTGCTGAAGTGCTTGGGGTTAAAACCAGTATTTAAGTAATTTAAACCCATTTATAAAACCACGGTAACTTTTGCTCGTATCCGGAACAAATAAATCGATTTCTACGCAAAAAACTACTTAATATAAGAAAATAAAAAATATCTACATATTAACCGCGGTTTATCATGAGTTTCTAAATATAATTTTATGTAAAACCTTCATGCAAATAATTCAAAACACCTTAATTATTTGGGAGTACTCTGTATCGGTTCGACAACTTTATTTTCAGAATCTACGTTGAAACCACCTTAATGTTAGTTAATAACAAAATGGCTCCCGACTACGTTTTGAAGCACTTTTATCGATTGAATTAAAAACACAAAATATTTTTCCCGCCTTTGAAAATAAAGACACCGCCGCCCAACGGAGAAAATAGGCTATTTGAGAATGCGAAAAATAAAGTGCCAATTGCTGTCATCAGTATAAATTAAGAGTTTAAAAATGGTTATTTATTAACGTAAGTTGAAAATAATTGATTTATTTAAAAATCCATAAATAAAAATGCAAATCTTTAAACGTTTGTCACGTGACACAAAACGCTCTTGATTGGTCGAGTTTATGATGACGTCACATGCTCGTAAACAAACCTCGTGGCTCGTTTGCCTACTTGTTATATTAGCTTTCGAAACTGTTATTAAGATTTTCCTTTGTTTTTGTGTGATTTATTTGCAATATTTTAGAAATTCTGTCAAGTACCTACTTTTACCATGGACAACGATTTTGTAAAAGCAGACAGCAGAAACCTGCCCCAAGTCGACGCAATCAAGTGATCGCATGGTCGGATTATTTTTCAAAAATAATTCCGTTTTTATGCTTCGGAGCTAAAAAATGTGAAAACAGCAAAGTAAGTATAATAACACTTTAGTGGTAACTTAAATTATGTCAAGAGAAAGTGAAATAATGATGAACTTCCACAGCAAGCAAGAACTTTTATAGGTTATAAATGTTAGGTTAGTTTGGTACAGTTTCGTGAACATAAACGATAATTTGTTTACCTACTTTTGCAGGTCTGCAAGGGAATCGTATATGGTAACGTGCTCGCCTCTCATCACGCGGTCTTGGGTTCGAATCCCACTCGGGCATGGCATTTTTTCATACGTTACAAAAATTTCATTTCACCCTTCACCGTCTGCATTAGCAGCAATTTGCAAAACAGTCAAACGTTAAACCAAAAAAAAAAGAAAAAAAAAAGAAAAAAAAAAGGGAATCGTATGGGGATGATGCAATTGGATATGTGCAACTGCGTCGCGAGTCGGATCTTTGTACAATAAAGTGTAAGATTTGTCCTGAGCACAAGGTGAGGAGCAGCTCTTACAACGTCACGATGGTGATAGACGAGGATAAGGGTGAAATTGTTAGCTGTCAGTGCTTAGACTGTGCAGCTTCAGCTGGTGGCTGTAAACATGCAGTGGCATTTCTCATGTGGACCCATCGTCGCACAGAGGAACCTTCTTGCACCGAGGTGGAATGTTTCTGGAAAAAACCAAGGCTTTCCAGAGTAGGTACGACCTTCAAGACCTTCCGACCAAACAAGTTAGTCGGAATCTTTTAGTGTAATGCTTATTGAAATCATAAGACTCTGTAGCTACAATTTTTAACTAATATTATGGAAAACAGCAGAAATATTCGAAGTGAGTTGCAAGAGACATTCTGTTAAAAACATAAGAGGTATTGTGACCTCCAATCAATAACGAAAATATTTACATTCTGAATGTAATTAATTATTACAAAATATAAATATTATGTTTACTTACATCGACATGGTCTTCACAGAAGAAAATATTTGTACTATTCGCTATGTCATTAGGATCCCTCCGAGAAAGTTGCAACCACTTTCGGCGCACTTCGACATTCTTTGGAACACTTAAAAATAGTTTTTCCGGAGTTGTTAACGACGTATTTTTACATTTTGGAACTGCACACCATTTGTAACTCATTTTGTTACATAAATCACTGATAAAATGTAAATCCAATCGCACTTTCGTTTTTTGTTTACAACAAAATGTATGTGGATGATATGTGCCACAGACCAAATACAGGCAGGTGACGTCACCGACCCGTTTGCAGCGCCATATTGTCAAAGTAGTGTTTTGGCGCGCTATTTAAATATTGAATTTTTAATTTGATATTTTTCAGGAAATATGTACCAGATTTAAAAAATACAACTTTTACTGGGTTCCTTAAACTCTACTACATCATATAAAATGGATTTTAAAAACCTGTCAAATAGCCTATTGTAAACAACGCCTGATACAAATATGCGTTTTTCGCATATTTCTGAATTGATTATTATTAATTTAGAAATTTGGTACAGAAACCCAATTTAGCACAACGTGTCATCAGCAAAATATATGTGCAAAATATGTTAAATCCCGAAATTTAATATTGGTAACGTCAAAATTACAATTTTTAAACTTTTCACTCTCCTGTAATTTCTATGAAATGTATGAAGCTGAAAAAATGCTGGGACTATTCATAAGCACCTCTTTAAACTGGACAAACATAATGTATTGCAGTAAAGTGCTTCTACACTCCAGGAGGCCATTGTAAAAATTTCAACTCCGAGTGTTTAACGACCGATTTTTTTGAAAATTATTGGGAAAATAACTCTTGTAAATAAAAACAAATGTCTCTTAGGACGTTTTCTTTACAATCGACTGGTTTTCAAATGGGAAAGAAAACCTGTTTACGGGTCTGGAAGTACTAAGGTAAGTAGTAGAATTTTGAAATTCGGTATAGTAGTATTTCTTAGGCTCAAAAATTGAAAAAACGCATAGCCAAGTTAATTGCTGAAGTGTTTGGGGTGAAAAATGGCATTTCAAAAATTCAAATCCATTTATAAAATCAGCGTCACTTTTTACCGGATTTTAGACAATAAAACCGAATTCTGCGCTAAAAACTATTTAATATAAGAAAATAAAAAAGTGCCTTCATATTAACCGAGATTTATCATGAATTTTTAAAAAACAATTTTGAAAATCCCAAAATTCTTTGTTTTTATCCCGGTTTTCCAGAAAACGGTTGAATATTTTAAAAATCCGTGAACTGGACCTTGAGTTTTAGCTCATTGCCGACAAAACAGGTGTCGGTTACTTTTTCGCTGAGAGGCTTCTCTAACGCGGCCAAAGAAATCACCTTCTCCTCCGCCACTCTAAACAAAAAACCACAACGTTCAATCTGAACTAATCGTACAGCTTTAATGCAGAACTAACCAAAATTTTAATAAAAATTCCACTAAAATTCCCAATTATAAGAAAATTAGTTTATTCAAATTTATGGAGTGACGAGTACCCGTGAAATTTTCTGCTAAACAAAAACCTATGTAATTTTAGCAGCTGAAAACGTTGAATTAAAAAGATGTTGCATAAAAAGATTTTTTAATTTCTCTTATTTTTCCCCTCCTCCAAACGACACTAAATACTTAAAAAGTTTGCAGTTTCACATTTTTCCTGGGGGTTTTAAGCACAGGCGAATACGGTACAATTACCAGTTTAGCCGTGTAAAGCGCCCAGATGGCTGTGAATTTTTTGTTTTTTTAATTAGAAAATTTTCCCCTTCTCCATGACGTGGAAGCTCTAGGAAAGAGTGAAAATGTTTTTAAACATATCAACCCAGCCTACCTTAACGAGACGAAGAAAAAATAATCAGCAACATTTTTCGATCCGACGCACCGTTAAGAATTTCTAAAAACTACCCCTAAAACCCTGCCGCCCCTAATAGGGTTAGGTGAAAATTGGCAATTTTTTGGCCGGTTTCAGCGCAAGACGGAGAAAAAAGGTTCTGAGGTCTAACACTCTCCGAGGCTTCCTTCTAGGTTAGAATTTATGTCAGTCAGTCAGTCAGTGAGTGTCCTTGCAGTTGTATTATAATAAAGGCTAGAAGATAAATCGTCAAACAATTCCGTTGACAAGTAATTGATCATTTTTTCGTTATGTACAAGTTATTTATATAATAAATAATAATATGCACCGACTTTTACTCATCCACAAAATAAAGAATGCACACACTACCGTTTTTTTAAGCATGTCAATGACTACAACTCGGCTACTTGGCCCGGTTCCATTGTACATAGTGAACGGAAGAACACAACTCTCGAAGTGCGTCTATTGGATATTGTCAGAGAGTAGTTGCTACAGTTTTGTAATGTGTGGTGTAGTGGTATGGTCGTTAACAAGAGGCCTGCTCAGAGGTCAGAAGAATCAATGTAAATCGTGTAAGCAGACAGTCGGAGTTGTCACCGATAAGTACTATAACCGGTTTACGAGAGATGTTCTGCGGAGTCAAGAGTGGATTTCATCCAATATTGTACTACACGAAAAATTAATAACCTTATGCAGAAAAACGCTGGTAATGGAGCTCGTATACGCTCTCTGAATTAATAAGAAAATTTTTTAGGTTCAAAATGCATAGTTCGCGTACTCATAAACAGGTACCCATTGGCAGCGCTTGGAAGAGAAAAAACCTTACATACGCCGGTACATTTAGATGTATCAAACTATCGAAACTGTTTGACATCAACTTCCTGAGAGACAAGAAGCTGAAAGTATTAAAAAATTGACAGCTATGTACTAATGGCTAACCATGGTACTGGCTAACTGCCTGGAAGGTCTGCTTGGTTGATTGAAAGACAAAAAAAATCGTGCAGAAGAAAGCGGTTTTGACTGAATATCAACGTTCTAAAAACAAAGTTCATGATAATTAGAAGAAAGCCGGTGAATGGAGCTCACCTTTACCAGACCTAGATAGAGAGAGTACAAGAGTACTGTTAACTGGAAACCACGATAAACGATGCAGTGGGACAATACACAAGAAGTAAAACGCCGTATAGTCAAGGCAAGAGCAGTATTTAATAAAATGGGTCCTATTTTCATGAACTACATAATATCTACTCTTGCAACAAAAATGAGGCATCTGAGATGTTATGTCTTTTCGGTGCTCTTATATGGTGTAAAGTCTTAAAACTTGGATAAAACTATCACAAGGAAACTGAAGACATTTGAGATGTAGCTATAAAGACAAATGTTGAGGTTCCCATGGACTGCTCGGGTGCCAAATATAATAGAGGTTCTCTAGAGAACGACATGCAAGTCATTTTCACCATCAAGAGTGTAGGAATCTCCAATATTTTCGACCTATCGTGCGTAATGAAATATTCGTTACTACGTCATTCCTCGGGGAATACATATGGAAAACAGGGATCTGGGAGAAGGATGTCATTGCTTCAAAATATGAGAACTTGGTTTGGAAAAAGTTTAGAAGAGCTATTTCGCAGTACAACGAACAATGAGAATTGATATGATGGTCGCGAACATTCGGAACGGGTAGACACCTGAAGAAGTGCCTACTGGTGTAAATATATTGCTTTCAAGAAATTAAAGTATATTTTTACAACCGTTAACAGACAAAATATCTCGAGATATTTTGACTGTTAATGGTTGTTGTGTTGTTTACTGTATTATGCTCATTACAAGCTTTAAGTATTTTGTATAAAATCGCTGGCCTCAAATTTTTTTATTAATTCTGGTGTTAGCGCAATTTAAATGTTTCGTTGATTTAATTATTGTTATTAAATACGGAGTATTACTACAGCATATTAAAATATCGATGATATTTTGTTAATGTAAGAAGATTTGAGTTTGGGGTTATTGCATAAAATGAGTATTGAATTACGGATGAATTCAAACCTAGGCAATTATATTAGTACATTTATGTAGTACAAATATATAGTACAATGGATAAATAGAAAATTTAACAAAAATAAATGGATTACAAAATGATGATGTTTACGTTCATGTTGACTGTACGAGGCTATCACATTATTGTAAGCCTACCATATGGCAAGCGTATTGTTAATTTTATTACATATTAAAATACGAGGAAATGCTTACGTGATTTCTTTATACTCCCTCTCACTACTAGCGGACCTAACATGTTTAATATGATAGCAATATTTCGACACGATCCGGGATCATGATATATATTGACTGTGTACGATCAAATATTGGTGGTATTTGTGGATTGCGGTATGAATCGCAAGATTTCAAAAAAAAAAATTGAAATTTATTAATATCATCGTCAAAATCACGATACGTATTGTGCGTCTAAGGTTTACGCAATCCATATGGCAACGACGACTTGTTTATAGTCGGTATCACGATTACTTTACTAGAAGGTAGGGATCATCGACAATTTTCACATTTCCGGTTTTTTTGCCCATAATTGAAATAAAGTGCTTCTGCATCCAACGATATACAATTTGTTGGGGATTTTGCAGTTTTTACCGAAAAAAAATATTATAAATATGTTGAACCCCTGCCCCAAATTTCCCCAAATATTTTGAACCCAAAATTTCAATTTGTTGTTTTCTAAGCATTATCAGTTTGCATAAGCGTCTCTATTTTTTTAATGACTAAATATAATTACACAATTTCTTTTTATTTTGTACGATATTTTTTGTTTTAAAATTTTAAGTTGACATTATACCAGCTGTGAATGTAACATATTGAATTCAGTCTATAATAAAATATATCTAACTGGTCATTGTGTTTGTAACCTTACATTTTCTTTTAGTTTTACTTGTTTCCCGTAAATTATAATCATTTACACATAAGGAACATTTTCTCAGCCAATTATAAATGGATTTTAGTAAAAATTTTGTACAGCCTTTCATAACACAATTTCAATGTACTGAGTTAATATTACAGTAAAATAATGTGTTTGAATATTTATTCTCTACTTCAATAGGCAAAGAAATTATGATTTTTAAAATAGGTTATTTCAAAAAATGTTTTCTTACTTCCTAACAATATATGAAGATGCTACTAACTCAGTGGGTGTAGAATAGCCTGAAAAGTAACCACAAAAACCAAATTGGACAGGATAACTAATATTTTTTGAGAAAATATTCATTACATTAAGATTATAGAGATAGGCATTCCGGGTACCCTTTGAGGCATGGCGACTAGAAGTTCTGCTCGTTACAGGACTTGGATCAAGACTAGAAAACTGGCGCGTTCACTGTCTCCCGTACTTGAATATCGCAGTTAGGAAACACTCTGGTCCACGGTTACTTTACTAGACGGTAGTGATCATCAAAAATATGCGCAGTGACAAGCCCCGCCCCCTGACGTCACTGGTCACAACGACAGCCGACGCACGATGCATACTGTATCGGTCTGTGTTGTTTACTAGTCATAATACGGTCTGTAATACTTTACTAATCTTTAATAATGGTGTATTGTGTGATTACCGGGTGTTCTAATCACGATAAACACCAAAAGGAGTTGGGAGTCATAAGTTTCCCCATTTTCCAAAGGCCATTGAAACTAGATTGAAGTGGATAAATGCTTGCTAGTGGGCCGATTTATTTTCTGGTGATAGTGGTCGCGTGTGTTTAGTACATTTTGACGAATCGGATTATGTACGCGATTTAATGTCTGAGTTGCTTCATCTTCCAATATAAAACGTGTCTTAAAAACGAATTCAGTCCCACATTTAAATTTGCAGATTTGTAGTGCCGTTCTACGTCCGGTAAACCCGACTTGTAGTGAACGTAAAAATCGAGCAGAGAAACGATACGCTCGTAAGGAAGTTTATGATATCTTAAACTCATCATCCAATTACAACACAGGCAGTTTACAAAATGAAAGGATAGCCATAGAGGCAGGTAGGCCTCTTTTTAATGAAGAACCACCAAATTTGAATGTTGCTCAGTCAGAGGAAACTGATCTCTTAAAACGTGAGAAAACGCCGAATTAAAAAAAGAAAATAAGTCACTTGAGAAAAATTTCAGGCTGCAAACGGAAAATTATTAAAATTAAAATCGATTTCCCGTGTAAACATACCTAAACCGCTATGATTGTAAAAACAATGCAAGAAATCCTGTCACTACGCACCGGCCGAGTTGTTGGGGTCCAGTATCGTGCAACGAATGTCATGGGTAGCCTATAACAAGACAAACAGTTCTGTAGTTTAAAAAGTATTTAATGAAATTTATTTGAAATTAGAAGAAAGCCAATGAATGGAGCTCACCTTTATATCAACCAAACCTACATAGAGGGAGTACAAGAGTATTATTACCTGGGAACCACGATAAATGACACAGTGGGACAATATACACGAAGTTAAACGCCATATAGTCAAGGCAAGACATCCACATCCACCCGAAGTCTTTATGCCATTACTATTCCACGACTTTATCTAAATTCCAGTATGACCCACTTATCAAAATTTAGAGTTGCCACATTTTTATTCCGCCCTGTATTCCTCTTATATACCCATGCCCCTTCATCTACTTGTATGACTCACGCCCCCCAGTTGGTAGTTGTCCCCATGTTCCTATGCATAATCACTCCACTACGGTGAAAAGAGCCGCCATTTTAAATTATTAAACACTTAGAAAATAAAAGGCTGGTGATTATGCCAAACTCTACCCTTTCCGTCTCCCCTAAAATCATAAACTAACCCCTACCTAAAATTGTACCATTTGTCCACGTTACGTACGGTGCGTGCCTTCCCCTCCTCAAGACAATAAAACTCCCACATAACTGAAAAAGGCCACTGAAAAAGAAAAAAAAAGAAAAGAGCCGCTCTTAAACCCACTTGTCCCTTAATATAAATTTTCATCCACGAGTAACTTCTTAAAATACATTACCTCCTTTGAAGTCCCAGTCCCAATCCCGCAAGAGCCAGAATCCTATTTCCTAATTTTAAACTATAAAATTCCCCCTAAATTTCATGAGGTTGCAATTATTCGGTAAAATTGTTCCCCGAGCGACCAGGTGTTCCTTAACACGATGTCGCCATCATAGGGCTTCTCAGCCCTCTCAACCAGGATTCAGGATTCAGGATTCAAGGCAAGAGCAGTATTTAATAAAATGGGTCCTATTTTCAA
This sequence comes from Catonia carolina, assembly GCA_035578175.1. Taxonomy (NCBI): domain Eukaryota; kingdom Metazoa; phylum Arthropoda; class Insecta; order Hemiptera; family Achilidae; genus Catonia; species Catonia carolina. The sequence continues at coordinate 7,349,108 of JAQMRL010000007.1, read as the reverse complement.
GAACTACATAATATCTACTCTTGTAACAAAATTGAGGCATCAAGATGTTATGTATTTTCTGTGCTTATATACGTTGTAGTCTTAGACCTTGGATAAAACTGTCACAAGGAAACTGGAATCATTTTTTGATGTGGCTGTACAAACAAATTTTTATTTATATTGTTTTACGTCTGACTGTTCTGCAATTTCTGCTAATGGAGACGGTGGATAATGATGATAATGAAAATGAGTGATGAAAAAATTCCAGACCTGACCGGAATTGAAACCGGGACAACGGTGTTAAAGCCAGTCGCGCTAACCACTACGCCAACGGGCCGGCCAACAAATGTTGAGGGTCCGATGGACTGCTCGGATTCCAAATATAATACAGGTTCTCAAGAGAATGAAGAAAGTCATTTTCACCATCAAGAGTGTAGGAATCTCCAATATTTTCGACCTATCATGCGTAATGAAATATTCGTTACTACGTCATTCCTCGGGGAATACATATGGAAAACAAGGATCTGGGAGAAGGATGTCATTGCTTCAAAATATGAGAACTTGGTTTGGAAAAAGCTCAGAAGAGCTATTTCGCAGTACAACGAACAATGAGAATTGATATGATGGTCGCGAACATTCGGAGCGGGTAGGCACCTGAAGAAGTACCTACTGGTGTAAATATAATGCTTTCAAGAAATTAAAGTATATTTTTACAACCGTTAACAGACAAAATATCTCGAGATATTTTGACTGTTAATGGTTGTTGTGTTGTTTACTGTATTATGCTCATTACAAGCTTTAAGTATTTTGTATAGAATCGCTGGCCTCAAATTTTTTTATTACTTCTGGTGTTAGCGCAATTTAAATTTTTCGTTGGTTTAATTATTGTTATTAAATACGGAGTATTACTACGGCATATTAAAAATATCGATGATTTTTTGTTTATGTTAGAAGATTTGAATTTGGGGTTATTGCATGAAATGAGTATTGAATTACGGTGAATTCAAACCTAGGCAATTATATTAGTACATTTATGTAGTACAAATATATAGTACAATGAATAAATAGCAAATTTAACAAAAATAAATGGATTACAAAATGACGATGTTCACGTTCATGTTGACTGTACGAAGCTATCACATTATTGTGAGCCTACCATATGGCAAGCGTATTGTTAAAATTATTACATATTAAAATACAAGGAAATGTATACTACGTTATTTCTTCATACTCCCTCTCACTACTGGCGGATCTTGCATGTTCAATAGATTATTACTTATATTACTACTCTAATATTACACAATTTTTACCTAAAAGTATTTATTTAAATTTTTAATACGTTTTTAATATTTATTTTTTTATTTCTTGACCTAGAACAAATATGTTATACAACCGTTTGCGAAATTGCAGCCACTACATAATAGCGGGACATTTTAATATAAACACGTTCCAGAATAAGTCTCAGTACCGACAAATGCATCACTATCTACTATCGGTTTCATAATCATAGATACCCGAGTTTGAACCCTTCCATCTCCAAAAATATGAGTCGGATTTCAACATATTATACATAAAAATTTAGCTCATTTTACTCTGCATTAAACTATATTAGTCCTATAATTTTAATTTTTTTTTAAAAATTGCCATAATTATCGAGATGGAAGACAAAAGACCCGGTTCTTTTGCTACCGCAACAAATTTCATGCGTTTAGAGGCGTGTAACTCGATAATTTGACCGAAAGGTTTGAAATTTTAACACAACATAGCCAATTATATTCTTACAGCGTGTACGAAATTTCTAATTCTTACGTTATTTAAATTTTTATTTATTAACAATATTCTGAACTTTTCCTATCTCGGTAACCGCTCGATCGTTTTTTATTCAGCGTAAAAACTTAGTACAAATATGTTAATAAAACGAAAAATTGATTGGCCAATGTTGTGGTAGGATTTTTTAAATTTTTTAAAATCGACTTGGTAATGCGGGGGGTGGGCGCTACTATCCATACTGCCAGGTTGTGTATGTGACATCCTGTCGGACTGTCTACCTGAATTGACAGACTGTATTGTCAATTCAGGTAGACGGTCAGGTACAGGCAACATGGATAGTAGCGCCCACTCCCGCATTACCCAGTCGATGTTTCAAAATTTTAAAAATTCTATCACAACATTGGCCAATCAATATTTTATGTAATTAACATATTTGTACTTAGTTTTTTACGCTAAATAAAACGATAGTGTGCCGGTGCCGAACTATCTAGCGGTTACCGAGATAGCAAGGGTTCAGAATATTGTTTATAAATCTAAATTTAAATAATGTACGAATTAGAAATTTCGTACACGCTGTAAGAATATAATTGTCTATGTTGTGACGAAATTTCAAACCTTTCGGTCAAATAATTATCGAGATACAAGCCTCTAAACGCATGAAATTTGTTGCGGCAGCAAAAAACCGGGTTTTATTGTTTTCCAACCTCGATGTGGCAATTTTTAAATAATAGGCCTATTAAAAATAAGGGGCTATTACAGGTCAACGCATATTAAAATGAGCTAAATGTTGGTGTAAAGTATGTTGAAATCCGACTTATAATTTTGGATATGCAAGGTTTCAAACTCGGGTGTCTTTGATTATGAAACCGATAGATAAGCTAGTGGGGCATATCTTAAGACATCCAGGTATTGGGCTATCAATAATGGAGGGTAATATTGAGGGAGTAAATTGTAGGGGTAGGCAAAGATTAGAATATGAAAAGCAATTTACAAAAACATAGGGTGTTACAGGTATGTAGATATGAAACGACTTGCGCAAGATAGAACAGCTTGGAGAACTGCATCAAATCAGTCGAGAGACTGGTGACCAAAAAAAAGAAGCCGTAATGAGTACACTTGGTTTTATCCAGTGCGTAACTAAGCCAACTCGGAAGTATGCAATTCTAAGGCCTTGTATTAATCACATACTAATTTTAATACTACAATGAATGGAAGCAATTATTTTTCAAAATTCTATAACTGATCACTGTGTAACTATGTTGGGTATAAACTGTGGAATTACATACGGAAAAATCTGGTGTGAAACACTCACACAACTTTCTCTTGCCAGTGTAAATTATGAACAATAAAACATTACAGATATTTATTTTTTAATTAGTAATAAAACATTACAAATAAACAAAAAACATAACCTTATTTTAATCATGAGTGAAAGACGCAAAATGAAAATCGACCTCAGTTTGGCTTAGAAATACGGAAAATCACTCTTTCACGCTAAACTAGGCACTACAAAAAAATGCTTTAATTAAAAGTTGTAGATCTTTTAATTTTCTATAAATTTGGTTAAATACACTTTTGTCGGAAAATGAGTACTAAGGCCGAAATGTTAAAAAAATCGATTTTTCACACGTTTTCGTGAGAAAAAAAACAGAAAATCGCTAATTACTGCTAAACTAAGCGTTCTACAAAAAAATGTTTGAAATAAAAGTTGTAGAATTTTTAATTTTCTACAACTTTTATTATATAAATTTTTGCTCTAAATTTCATATTAAAGCCGTAATGTTAAAAAAACTATGTTTTTACGTAAAAACAGCCTCACCCAGAATTTCAGCAAACGTGACGCCTATCCTATCTTGTAGAGAATAAAAAGTTGAGTAAACCAGGCGATTTTAAAAAAATCGTAGGACCAGTTTTTGAGAAAATCGCAAAAAAGTGAAAAATTACACGAATAAACTACTACTTCCGGCTGACCGATTTTGATGAAAATGTTCGTGTCGGGTCCGGTAGTGGTATGTAACTTAAGTTTCAAGTTTCAAGTTCGTACGATGTTCCGTTCTTGAGATGTTTTGTTCACGCACACGCACACACACACAAACACACACACACGCACACACACTCACACACACATACACACACGCACGCGCGCGCACACGCACACACACACACACACACACACACACAGACCAATCGCTAAAAACATGCTTTTTGGGTTTAGGGGGTCTGAAAACGTATAGATCCGGTGAAAACTCGATTTCGAAAAATCGACATGAAAACAATACTTTCCTTCCTATATATTCATATAGGGAAGAGAAAGTAAAAAATTTAAAAGTATACAATTTTTATTCTGAACTTTTTTTTTGTATAACGCTTAGTTTAGCGCCAAAGTGTGATTTTCCGTATTATAAAGCCAAACTAAGATTAGTTTTCATTTTGAATCATTCAATCAAGATTAAGATTATGTTTTTTGAGGTTAGTTTTACTTTCTCTTGCCTATATGAATATATAGGAAGGAAAGTATTGTTTTCATGTCGATTTTTCGAAATCGAGTTTTCACCGTATCTATACGTTTTCAGACCCCCTGAACCCAAAAAACATGTTTTTAGCGATTGGTCTGTGTGTGTATACAAAATATCTCAAGAACGGAAAATCGTACGAACTTGAAACTTAAGTTATATGCCACTACCGGACCCAACACGAACATTTTCATCAAAATCGGTCAACCAGAAGTAGTAGTTTATTCGTATAATTTTTCACTTTTTTGCGATTTACTCAAAAACTGGTCCTACGATTTTTTTAAAAATCGCCTGGTTTACTAAATTTTTTATTCTCTACAAGATAGGGTAGGCGTCATGTTTACTGAAATTCTAAGTGAGGCTGTTTTCACGTAAAAACATAGTGTTTTTAAGATTACGGCTTTAATATGCAATTTAGCGGAAAAAGTTATATAATAAAAGTTGTAGACAATTTAAAATTTTACAACTTTTATTTCAAACATTTTTTTGTATAACGCTTAGTTTAGCGGTAATTAGCGATTTTCTGTTTTTTTCTCACGAAAACGTGTGAAAAATCGATTTTATTAAGATTTCGGCCTTAGAATGCACTTTACGACAAAAGTGTATATAATTAAATTTATAGGAAATAAAAAGATCTACAACTTTTATTTAAAGCATTTTTCTCTACAGAGCCTAGTTTAGAGTGAAAGTGTGATTTTCCGTTTTTTTAAGCCAAATTGAGTTAGATTTTCATTTTGCATCTTTCACTCATGATTAAAATAAGGTTATGTTTTTGAGGTTAGATTTTGTTTATTTCTAATATTTTATTAATAATGTTAGGTTTATTATTAATTATTTGCATTGGCAAGAGAAAGTTGTGTGAGTGTTTCACACCAGATTTTTTGTTTTGTTTTTTTGTTTAACGTCCGACTGTTCTGCAATTACTGCTAATGCAGACGGTGAAGGATGAAATGTTTATTTTGTAACGTATGAAAAGATGCCGTGCCTGAATGGGATTCGAACCCAAGACCGCATGATGAGAGGCGAGCACTAAACCCTAGCTACAAGTCTGAACTTGCCCCATTATTACCGTGTTTTGGCTCCTTTGGAACACTCTTTCATTGTATACCAAAATTAGAAACCTTTGTATCTCGGTGACTAACCACATTATTTGCAAGTAAGTTTTACTAGCAGATAGTACTTTTTAACGGACTACCAGAATCCGCTAAAACCTCATTTTCAGAAAAAATTAACTTACCCTGTTATTTCCGTGGAGTCTGCAAATGTGATGTGAATTTATTAAACTTGTACAAAAAATCAAACCCAATTATAACACTTTCGTTATCGACAAAATAGCAAAGATTGTAATAACAAAAACTGATAGAACAGTTGGTAACTGTCAAGTGCTTCGTCTTCCGCCTTTTCACTGCAATCTGAATCCCATTGAGTTAGTGTAGGCACAAACTAAAGGATTTCTAGCCACAAATAGCTCTACTTGTACTGCAGATTATGTTAAGAACCTTTAATTGTAGGATACAGCATTCATATGCCCAAAACGGGCAGGTGGAGTGTTATTTTAATTGCACTCTATCTGTTTGGTCCAGGGCTAAAATAATTCTGTTTTTTATCACATAGTCAGCCACTTATATGACTGAACTGTTTAAGAACAGAAGAGGTAGAGGTGTAAAAGACACTAGTCAGAGTTATCTCCTCTGAGAGTAATGAATTTCACTATGCAGCCAGACCCTGTGGTGAATGAAGTGAAGGTGTCATTTGCAGGGTGGAAAGTGAGTGCTTTTCGGAGGGCCTGGCATGCTGATAAGCATACTCTTTCTACTCAGTGAGGAAGGCAATGGTAAACCACCTCACTCCTCGTTTTTACTTAGTAAAACCTCTAGAGGTTCAAACCAGCCTTTCGGCTGTTGACCTAAACAACACAGCATTCATAAAATGACCCCCGAAATTTGGAATTCCTGTATACAGCACGTCATAGAAAAAGACGAGAATGTAATGAGGGATACCGATAATTTAAGCAACATTCTTTCCGAAGAAAATAGATTTGTGATAAATCTAGCAGTTTCAAGTGATAGTGAATCCGATCTTTCTGGAATCCAAGACCTGTAATAAAACAAAAAAAGACCTGTAATAAGGTAAGATGGTAATATATTTCTAAAAGTTCGTTGAGTGTCGAAAAGTACAAGTGTAAAACAATAACTGATTGTTACAGTTTGTTATGAATATTACAAGTTGGCTCGCGCTAAAGACGAAATATTTAGCCTAGTGCAAGGCTATTTTGTTTGTTTACATTCACTTCAAAGTAATTTCGCTTTTAGTAGAACTTAAGTTTGTAAGTTTTTGTTCGTTTAACTACGCTATTTAGTTCTTGAGATATTTTGTTTACACTCACACACACACACACCATTGACCAAACTATAAAAACATGTTTTTTTGGGTTCAGGGGACCTGAAAACATGTATATCCCGATGTAACTCGATTTCGAAAAATGGAAAAATACAATGCTTTCCTTCCCTATTAATTTAACTTATATAGGGGAGGAGAAAGTAATAATACTACTGCGATACAATGTACCGGGTGCCATTAAATAAAATAAAAACTCTTTCAGTATTACCAAAAACCAAATGTATTTTCAAGGTAACAGAAGTTAACAAGGTAACTAAAATTTAAGTTTTAATGATTATTTTCTTTAAATTTTCTTATCCTTATCCTCAGGTTTCGACACTATTTCACAATACTTTTATGACTTCCTCTCCGTATTAGCAACTTGATTAACTGTTGAATCACTTTTGACTAAACTTACAGAGCTTTCTGAAGTTTCTGTATTATCAGATTGAGCTTTGGTTAAACTAGCAGTACTCTCAAATTCTTTTTCATTTTCAGGATTAATTTCGGGTAAACTTGAAACGCTTTGTATTGGTTCATTTTTTTCATCTCTTGGCAATTCATCAGATTTCCTCCCTCCTCCACTGATTTGTAAAACTCCTGGAATATTAACTGTACTGTGTTCCGTGTTATACACCTGACGTGGCTGTTTAATATTCGCTGAGCCTTTATGTTCATATAACTGCATAGTTGGCGCCATTACAACTCGTTTTTGATGTGCAACATGTCCTACAGGATCCTTTGGTTCAGGTGGGTCCTTGTCCTTTTTTTGCTTCTTTTTATTTTTTATCAAAGAAAATACCGAGAGGATTAAAAAGATGACGTAAATTGCAGCAGCTATCCAACAACTTCTTGCGTTTTGATCATACGCAACATCAACATGTTCGTAAAATTGTTTTGGCGATTTAAACGTATGCGGCATTGGTAAATCATGAGAAAATGCCACTGAATGTACGTAATAAAATACGCCCATCAACGTCAGTTGTACTACTCCCCATATACTTATAACGGTGCAACACACAGAAATCTTAAATCCACAGTAGTATTTCATTTTTAAGCTTTATAAAAAACTAAACAGTTTGAAAAATATTAACAATACGTTTAGACGTAACTATAAACAAACATTCATTACCGTACGACTTTGAACAACAGTTGATCTCACACGCACACAGCGATATTACGGTGATTATGTTAATTACAAAATACTGGCTGGCCTAAAGTTTAATTTTATTCCCTGTTGTATGTAAATTTACCATACACCTATTGTAACGTTAGTAACGAAATTGTATGAACATCTCTAAAATAATTTAAATCTGCTTTACTCTTTACATTTTGGGGTTTTGTAATTAAATAATTTTCATTTAATAAAGTACGGGTTCCTAGCAACAGTTATTTACTTTGTGATTCTTGATTTGTTTATTTTGGCGTGGATTATTATTTACTGATTTTGTGTAGTTATTCTTCCACGAACATTTATGTGAGTTCTAATTCATCTGATTTTATTTGTTTATTGTATTCCACAAACTTATTATTGTTGTTATTATCATTTTTATTGCATAAACTCATCTTGTGTGTCACGGTGCGCGCCTATAATAATTTGTGTGTGCATTAACTTTTTGGAACATGTAATAATGGATTGCGAGGTGAACCAATTGGGTAGCAGTGACGCTGTCCCGTTTACGGTGATACGGGGCAGAAAAGGATACGCCCTAACCCCCTCTCAGGGGATCCTCCTGCTGCTACTACTACTACTGCTACTACTACTCCTGCTGATACTACTACTGCTACTACTACTGCTGCTGCTGCTACTACATCTACTACTGCTTCCATCTCAGGTAATGCGTCTCATCCATCTTCTGCCAAATTACCAAGAATTCCACCTCTAGTTTTTAAAGTTACTAATAACTGGACACACGTCTCAAACAAGATCACCTTCACTGTCACCGTATCATCGAGGGGATCCACTTACATGCTGCATGCAGCGTCAATTCAAGATTTTACCTTGCTGCGGAAGTTGTTTATTGATGAAGGGATCTATTTTCATACTTATCCGGTGGACGAACCAGCTGAAGTTAAATTGGCGTTAAAGGGATTTTATTATAGCCACTCAGCCTTTGATATCATGTTGGCTCTGGAAGCTACAGGACAAGATCTATAACATATCTTCGGTGCCAAAGGTATAAACAGTCATCAGTGAACTGCCAACATGCTCTCCGGTGTGTGAAGTGCGGGAACAACACGACGCTAAGGATTGCCGGAAACTTACCGAAGATGAACCCATCTGCTGCAACTGCCAGGGCGGCCACCCAGCCAATTATAGAGGATACTCCACTCACAAGGCTCTCTTCAAGAGGCGGCGTCAACAACAGACGCAAATAACACAGCAGTCAACAACCGCACTGTCGCTGCAAACGATACCACTCCATCAGGCCCCTCCCAGCGCGTTGCTTCGAACACGGAACCGCCGGCCCGTAAACATTTCACGAAGATGGTAACTAAATACGTCGCTGCGCCTCGTACTTATTCACGGTTTAGTCATTCCACAGACATAACCAAATATCGTCAACCCCACTGGGCTTGTCTTTCAACATCGCAGCTCTGATTTTCCCTCCCTCCCGTTTACATCTTCATATAATAATGCTGTCCGAAATCCACTTAAGCCTCAAATCCCTGGTGCCGCCACTGTCTTTCAGATGCTTACGTCTGAGAAGTTTTTGACTTAAGCCATCCAGACGCTGTAAAAGCTTGCTTTGGCAAAAACATGAGTGAAATCGTCGCTATGTTAATTTCATCAGTTCCTCTCTTCTGTCGAAAATTGTATTCAAGGTAGTATCATGGAATGCTGCAGGTATTCTGCGGCAGAGAAACGATCTACGCCGCTTCCTTGAAGATCACTTCCACGCCCAAGAAAACCAACCTTTCCTTGGACACATCCCTAAAATTATCCCCTTATGTTGTTTATTGTGCCGACCGCCTTGTCCCTGGTAATCGCCCTTCAGGGGTTGTGGGGGTTTGGGTTCATAAGTGCCACACTCATAATCTACTTACCTTGATTCCTACTCCCCTACTGGAAACGGGTGCCGTTTCTGTTTTCGTCAGATCGATACCTGTTACCTTCGTTTCGGTCTACATACCTCTTCCTCCCACGACTATGAGCCCTCTGTCCTTCCTAAGTTCTTCGTATACCAGCGACCGTTCTTTGTTGGGAGTGACTGGAACTCTAAGCATCTGAACCTCGGCTGCAGAAGCACAATTATGGCTGGAACAACCCTCCTGAATTTCCTTGAGAACTCCGACCTTTCTTTCTCATTGCACGCCTCTGATGAACCAACTCGTATCCCTCCACAATAATAGCTGCCCCCATATCCTAGATTTTGCCATCTTCCAGTTATTTTTCATTTTGACTACCTTAACCTTCGCATAAACTTTCCTCTCCCAACCCCTAAAATAATTGGTCATCCTTCTACACCCAAGTCAATGCCACCTTTTCACCTACCCCACCCACTTTATACTCCCCCGCGCATGTTGGATCAACATGTTGCGAACCTCATCGACCTTCTTCGTACAAGTCTTACTTCTTCATTCTTTATCTCACCTCCTCGTACGGGTTCCAGCCTTCTTCCGCTGATAAGGTCCGCCATAGCTGACAGACGACGTGGACACGTCTGTGGCAACTAACAAGAGATCCTGGTCATCGTACATTCTTGGCAGCGGCGAGGTTCAGACATCTCCTTAACCAGTGGTGGTCTCGGCATTAGGAGGAATACCTGACCTCACTTGCAGACACCGGGAAACCGTGAAAGCTGCTAGATAACTGACAAGGCAACAGCGAATCAGTCACCCTCTCCGCACTCCAAAAGGTGTGACCTACTCCGCCCAGGAAATCGTCGAGACCTTCGCCTCGCATTTCAGACACCATTTCACCCCGCACCAAACTCCTCCTCGTCCCGCAAAATATTGTCGCTACCACTCTTTCCGATCCCACTCCGGTTAACCTTGAGCCCTTCACAGACGACGACCTTTCCATGGTACTGCTATCCATCAATCCTCGGAATGCTCCTGGTCCTTACGATATTACTGGCCGGACCATCATTCACTTACCTTCTCTTCTACAGTTACATCTCCTCCGAATTTTTAATGCTATACTGGCCCTCCAACACTACCCTTCAGCTTGGAAACTCTCCAAGATTGTAATTGTCCTGAAACAGTTCAAGCCCCCTCCAACCCTTCCAGTTATCGTACGGTCATCATCACCCCTATCCTTTCGAAACTGTTTCAAAAACTTCTCCTACCCCGATTTCAATCTGTTATTGATCCTGTTCTCCGCCCGGAACAACGTGGGTTTCAGATTGGCAGATCCACTATGTAGAGAAATATAGGTTTTTAAATTTATTAAGCCGCAAAAATTGGGCAAGCCAAAATGTAAAATAGGCCTACACTGTTTTTATTTAATGGGATAAGGTTATGTTTGAATAAATAAAAAGATTGAAAATTATTTTATTACGTTTAATACAGACTCGAACAAAATTAGGCTATACATATTTAAATCTCAGGGTTTTTAAATCAAATTATAATTATAATTGTTTATTGTTCTAAAAACAAAAAAATGAATTTAACATTTAACAAATACAAAGCACGGAAAAATTGATTATTGAAAAAACAAATGACTGTCGAAACTTGAATAAATTTATGAAAGTTAATCTGACTGGCCGTAAACTTAAATTTTGAAATATTATTAATGATTTGTAAGTTGAATTAATTGAAATTGGTTAATAAATGTTCTTTCAGCTATATTTTAAAATATATTTACATTTACCGGTTTTCTGAAGGATTCTATTTATTACTGATGCTGGCTGATGGCGTCGTTTTGTTGTTAGTCGTTTCTTACCTTTTAACACATATTTTTCACTATAAAATTCACTAATTAATGTTATTTTGTTTGATAATTTGATTAATTATATATGTCTATTTAACATGATATTAAACATTTTGTATATATAATTAAGTCCAATTCTGTATAATACTTATGAATGTAACGGGAGCATTCACATCGTGGTCACTGTCCAATCGCGATGAATCATAGGTTTCACATCTGCCTATATAATAGTGAAGTTGAAATATGTTAAATTATTAGAAACTTTTAATTTAATGATTTTAATAAAAGGAAGGAAAGTATTGTTTTCTTGTTGATTTTTCTTAATTGAGTTTTCACCGGATATACACGTTTTCAGACCCCGTGAACCCAAAAAACATGTTTTTTTTTTTAGCGTTTGGTCTGTGTTTGAGTGTGAACAGAATAGTATATCATAAACGGAACATCGTACAAAGTTGAAACTTCATAACTAAGTTAGGTACTACTACAGGACCCGATACAAACATTTTCATCAAAATCGATCCAACAGAAGTATTTTTCACTTTTTTCACGACTTTTTTAAAAATCACCTCATTTTCTTCATTTTTTATGCACTAAAAGATAGGGTAGGCGTCATGTCTGCTGAAATTCCTGAGGAGGCTGTGCTCCAGTAGAAAAAATGGTTTTTTTTTAAGATTTCGGCCTTAATATTCTATTTAGCGCAAAAGTGTATGAAATAAAAGTTGTAGACAATTTACAAACCTACAACTTTTGTTCCTAATATTTCTTTGTGTAAAGTTTAGTTCAGCGGTAATTAGTGATTTTATATTTTTTTTCATGCAAATCTGTAAAAAGTGGATTTTTTAAGATTTTGGCCTCAGTAGTCTATGCATTTCACGACAAAAAAAGCTTAAGATAAAATTTATAGGAAACTAACAGATCTACAACTTTTTGTTTGAGCATTTTTCTCTACAGAACCTAGTTTAGTGTCAGAGTGATTTTCCGTTTTATTAAGCCAAACTAAGGTTGGTTTTCATTTTGCATCATTTGCTTGTTATTAAAATTAGGTTATATTTTTGAGATTAGTTTTTGTGTTAATTTTTAATGTTAGGTAAAATTGTTCGTTATTTGCATTGGTAAGAGAAAGTCGTGCGAGTGTTTACACCAAATCTTTTTAATACGCTTGGTGTTATTTGACTATGTACGCTTGAGACCTTTTGACGTGTACTGTAATAGTGACCACTATTATCCTACACGCGGTGAATCATGCCTTGACTATATGATAACCAATATTTTTCTCGAGATGTGTTCGAAATAATGCCTGTGGATGTTTTCTTAAAAACGATTACTGCCATTTTTTTAATTGCCTCATTTACTACATTTTTTATGCTCTACAAGATAGGGTTAGCGCCATGTCTGCTGAAATTCTTGGGGGGGGGACTGTGCTCTTGTAGAAAAAATGTTTTTTTTTAAGATTGCGGCCTTAATATGCATTTAAGGGCAAAAGTATTTATAACTAAAGTTGTAGGAAATTAAAAAACCTGAAACTTTTATTTCCAGCATTTTTCTATACAGAAGCTAGTTTAGAGGCAATTACTGTACAATTTACCATAATTTTAAGTTCTAAAAAGGTTGATTTTCATTTTGTGTCATTCACTTATTAAAATTAGGTTATATGTTTCATTATTTACATTGGCTAGTGAAAAATGTGAGAGTGTTTTACACCATATTTTTTAATTTAATTTCATTCTATTTAGTTATATATATTTAGGTAGCAGGTTATGAAGTTAAAGGGCCAAGGGAGATAAGTGTCAAAGGGATGTGTTACACCTTGTGTTCGCATGTTTGAACGGGTGAGTGAACATTCCGGAGAACATTGCAGCGTTTATTCAGTCTAGTGGAAACACTGTGATCAGTTCGATGGTAGACTATTAATTGTCTTGTTTAACTTTTTGTATTATTGTTTACATTATTTACTTATTTTTACTCTTATTCACATTATTTTTATTACATTGTTTTACAATATCTGTATTACTACATTTATTGTGACTTTATAAATATTAGTGCGGTGTGCGGTATGAAGTGGATGAAAGAAAATTCTCTTTAATTAATAGACATTTTATAGAAGTAAAGAATGTTTATGGGATGCTAAGCACCCACGATATATTATAACAAATTTAATAAAAAAGGTTGCATGGGAAGACATTGCCCAGGAGTTGGACACCACGGCTGATGAGTGCAAGAGAAATGATGGCACCTTACAGTCCTACTTGCATATATTTGTATCTGTCACCTGCATCGTTGCCTCCTTCATTTCTTTGTCACTTAATAGTGCATAACTATATAGGCTGCATTTGTTTATGTTCACTAATCGTGTACTGATGAATACGAGATGTAGCTATTAAATAGCGAGACTGACGTTGTAAAAAAATTATTTTTATTTTATACATAATCACTTATTGTCACTTTCAATATACACTCCTTCTCTATCCCTACAACGCTCCATACGAATTTTCCATGGTTGGAAACAGTGCTGGAAGTCATCATCTGTCGGCTCCTTCAGGACACGTGCCGCTTTCTTTTTTACAGCTTTCACAGACTCAAATCTTATCCCTTTTAATCCAGATTTCACCTTAGGGAACAGGTAGAAGTCACTGGTGCAAGATCTGATGAATAAGGTGGATGTTCTAACACTGAGATGCTGTACTTTGCTAGAAATCTCTTGACAGATAACAGGAATGAGCTGGCGCATTGTCTTGGTGGAGAACCCATGATTTGTCCTTCCACATTTCGGGGCGGTTTTTCCTTACTCTTTGACGTAGTTTAGAAAGTACCTCAAAGTAGTAATATTGATTAATAATTGTTTGACCTTCAGGAACCCAGTGAAGGTACACAATCCCATGGATCTAAAAAAACAATCATCATTACTTTAAATATTGTTGCTCATTCGAGCTTTTTTGGCTCTCAGTGAAGTTCGGCTCTTCCAGTGCATGGATTGGCGCTTCGTTTCCGGATCATAAGTAAAAAACTACGTTTCATCACATGTTATTATCTTCTACCTTTTCCCTAAGGTGAAATCTGCATTAAAAGGGACAAGAATTTGAGTCTCTAAAAGCTGTAAAAGAGAAAGCGGCACGTGTCCTGAAGGAGCCGACAAAAGATGACTTCCAGCACTGTTTCCAACGTTGGAAAATTCGCATGGAGCGTTGTAGGGTTAGAGAAGGAGTGTATATTGAAGGTGACAATAAGTAATTATGTATAAAATAAAAAAAAAAAATTTACAACGTCAGTCTCGTTATTTAGTAACCATAACTCGTAAATGAAATGATGGGACGACATAATGTTACGCGCGTACGCGACGATGTTCTGTTTGCAGCTCTCTCTTCAACACTGCGTAACATCGTCGTGAACATGTTTAGCCGGAAATGTTACGCGACGATGTTACGATACGACGTTTACGACGGTGTTCTGTTCATGTCTGTACGAGGCTTTTGATTTACAGATACTTTCTCAAGATCGAGTTGGCCTTGAGAATTTGAAGAGTAAAGATGTATTGTTTGTAGTCTTGCAATTTGTTCAGATTGACTCCCAAATCAATTTTTGCAATATTGCTTAAAAACCCATACCTATTTTATGGTTCCCTTGTTTTTTCAAAATTAATTTTCTTTCAAGTCTAGAGTATTGTAAGGCTTACATTTTTGTGACGCTATTTTTATAGGTGAGAGACTGATCAGGTACTCAAGAGTAAAAAAATCAGATATTGTGTAAGACTGATGTAGGTCTCACTGAAATTTTACTTGTATTTCTAGAAAATATTATATGTATTTATAACAATAATTTACTTTGGGTTATTTTTCAAAAAAAACTACATAAATATCGATGATGCGATATCAAACAGTTGTTCGGCGAGTGGTAAACTTGAGTACCAGTTGTCTACACAGAGGCACCGACCAGAGTCAACCTGTACAATGCCGGCCGCATTGGCGCAGTTGGTAACGTGCTCGCCTCTCATCATGCGGCCTTGGGTTCGAATCCCATTCAGGCACGGCATATTTTCATACGTTGGAAAAATCATTTCATCCTTCACCGTCTGCATTAGCAGTAATTGCAGAACAGTCGGACGTTAAACAAAAAAAAAAAAAAAAAAAAACTGTACAGTGCAAAAATATTATAATATAAAACCATATAAAATTAAAAGATAAAATGATTTTTTATTATATAATATTATTAAAACATGTTTAATAATGCAATAATAAACTATAGTATGCCCACAACGGGCAGGTGGTGTTAAATTAATTTTACTCGATCTGTTGGTTTTAGAGCTACGAAAAATAGTTATGTTTCTTATTACAAAGTTAGCCAATTATATGGCTGAACTATTTAAAAACAGACTGCAGTTATGTCTCAACGCTCGTGGCAGACGGACGTACCGTGGCAGACCGCTCGTATATTTGATAAGCGATAACAGGGTAGTTGCGCGTGTTTCAACAATATTGTACGGCTTTGAAGCTATTGAAATATTTATTCTTTGTTCGTTCCTTTTCTACAATAAAAAGAGAGATAAGTGCAAATCGTGTACTAAAACGGTAGGGCACCGTCAAGCGAAAATTCAGTGTAGCGAGTGCACTAGTATTTTTCATGGAGCTTGTCTTCAAATGTCGAAGGATGACATTGACTTTTTGGTGACTAATAAAGAGATCTGGCGTTGCGAACCGTGTGCGAAGAGTAGAAGGAAGAGTATGCAAGTAAAATCAAAACTAAAAAGTGATGAAGTTAATGTTACCGATATTTACAAACTGCTGCAAGAAATGCGAGAAGAAAACAAAGCTCAAATAAAGGATCTGGAAACAGAACTAGGGAAGTCTGTGGAAATGTGTCACGGTAACATTGAAGATCTGAAGAAAATTATAAAAGAACAGTCAACTACTATAAACAAATATCAAGAAAGCTTCGACTATTTGAAGCAAGAAAATACGAACTTAAAAAAGAGATGCAATGACCTGGAAACCCGACTAGAAGACTTGGAACAGTACTCTCGAGTTAACAGCATTGAAATAAATGGAATTCCCGAAGAGAAAAATGAGGACGTTATCCAAATTATTAAAATGGTGGGGGAGAGTATTGGAGTACCGATGGACGAGAAAGATATAGATGCCTGCCATCGGTTAGGAGTTTCTAAAGGGGATTTAGGGCACACAAGAGAAATTATCGTCAAATTTGTAAGAAGATCAGTTAAGGAAGATGTACTTCACAAGAGAAGGGTTAAACGGAATTTGAACACGAGGGACACGGTTTCACGGATCGACCAGCTGAAACTATCTACATCAATGAAAGCCTGAGTGCGGGAAGGCGCCAAGTTTGCAACGCGGCTAGGATGTTGAAGAAAGAAAACCTCGTTCAGTATGTATGGGTGCGCAATGGGAAAGTGCTGACAAGGGTGGAGGATGGAGCCAGGATTGTCGCTGTGACAACCTTGGAACAGGTGGCTGCGTTGAGGAATACAGGTACTGCGTCTCCTCATACCAGTCAGCAACATCAACTACATTGCAGCCAACCCACTCCAACTAACAATGAGTAAGCTTTTAATTAACAGTGTTTTTAATAATTATGTAAATGATTTAGTGATAGTTCAGCAAAATATTAGAAGTGTGAGGAAAAACTTTGATCAGTTTCTAATAAATATGCAAAATTTGGATAGGTTACCTGATATTATAATCTTAAGTGAAATCTGGATAGATAATAACGAATTAGACTTTTACAAAATTCCTGAGTACTGTTTTCAAAATGTAATAATAGAATAATAGAATAAGAGCTGGTGGGATAATGATTTATGTGACCGAGTCCGTATCTGGTATTAGCTTGTCTGTTGATAACTTCTTATCAGCCGACATTGTTAGGCTTCAAATCAAAACAGGGCCTGATTTGTTATTTGAAATTCTTGCTATCTACAAATTACAAGAATATACTATAAATGCTTTCAATACGGAATTAGATTCTCTTTTGACAACAATAAAATGTCCTAATCTTATCGTAACTGGTGATCTAAATATAGACCTTCTCAAACCGGTTTCAGATGATTATAAGATAATTATGTCTAGCCATGGTCTGCTATCGTATATAAATTCTCCTACAAGAGTAACAAATAACTCCAGTACATGTATTGATCACATTTTTTTTAGACACAAAGTAAAAATTTACACTGAGTTGATCTGCCTCATAATTGATAGTAATATTACTGATCATAGAATGATTGCAGCTTGTCTAAATATTAAAATAAACAGAAAAACTGTTTCAAAAGAAATAAAGGTCCAACCTCTAAACTTTAAACTTCTTTTTATAGTCTACTTAAAAAAACCAATTGGAATGACGTGTATGGAAGTGATGTTTCTATAGGTTTTCAAGTGTTTTTAAATAAACTATACTTATGTATGGAAACGTCACGAAGTAGGGCTAGTCCTAAATTGAAATCGAAGTTTAAAAATAAATTACAGCCTTGGATGAACGACGACCTCTTATTCCAAATTGATAGGAAAAATGCGTTATATAAAAGGTGCTTAAAACATCCTGATAATATGGAATTAAAAGTAGCATATAACGCATTAAAAAATGCACTGCAAATTCAAATAAAAAGAACGAAAAATTTACATTATAATAAATTGCTTGAAAGTAATAAAAAGGATGCTAAAAAACAGTGGCAAACAATAAACCATATCATAGGGAATGAAAAGAACCAAAGCCAAACTATCTCACTAAAAACTGAAACTGGGGTAATTGTTGATAAGCCAATATTTTTAATACTTTTTTTTGTACAGTAGCAAAAGGTCTTAGGGAACAAATAAACTTAGACATTTCTGTAATTGCCCAAAATAACGATACGCACAGAAGATTATTTAAAAAACCATTTACTAATGATAGTATGTTTTTTTACCCAACTACGACTTATGAGGTAACTAATATTATAAATTCACTTAATAATCGAAAAGCTCCCGGATTTGATAATGTTACTCCTGTAATGTTAAAGTATATATTGCCGGTTATTGTTGATGTTTTGGTGTATCTTATTAATCAGAGCCTCAGCTCTGGCGTGTTTCCTGATGCATTGAGAAAAACAATTGTAAAACCGTTATACAAGAAATCAGATAAATATGACCCTACTAATTATTGCCCGATTGCTCTACTGTCAGTGTTCTCCAAGATTCTTGAGAAGATTGTCAAAGCCAGATTAATGTGTTTTCTATCTAAACAAGAATTTTTTAGCAAAACCCAGTATGGGTTTAGGGAAGGTTTGAATACTGAGAAAGCACTACTTGATTACATGATTAATGTTTATAGTGCATTAAACGGAGGTAGCTTATGTGCTGGGATATTTGTTGACATTATGAAAGCTTTTGACACTGTAGACCATTCTCTCCTTTTGTCGAGGATGAACGATGCAGGAGTCCGAGGCTTACCTCTGAACTGGTTTCGAACGTATTTGTCAAATAGAACTCAGCAAACCAAAGTTAACAGTACCTTAAGCGAACAGGGTTCAGTTGAATTTGGTATTCCTCAAGGGTCAGTGTTGTCTGGACCACTTTTTCTTATCAAATGAATTATGTAATGGATCGTTTAAAGGTGACCTCATTGCCTTTGCAGAAGATACGGCACTTTTTTATAAGGCTAACTCATTAGAACAATTGCATACCGATATGCAATCAGATTTAATGGCACTAAGATGGTGGTTCACAAGTAGCTATATGATAATGAGTCCCAAAACTAAATATATGTTTTTCAATGTATCACGATCAATCCAATTTCCATTACAACTAAAGTATCACAGCCTGGCTTGTGCAGGAATTCAAACCTGTTCTTGCTCCCTATTAGAACGTGTAGAAGAAATAAAATACTTAGGACTAGTTTTGGACTCAAGAGTCACATGGAAAAATCATGTGAGCTATTTAAAACTAAAATTAATTAAATATATAAGAATATTTTATTTATTAAGAACCGTGTGTGATATGAGTTTATTGAAATCAGTTTACTATGCACTGGTAAATTCAAAACTTGAATATGGATTGGCCTTATGGGGTGGTGCATATTCAACAACACTGAAGCCTATAGTCGTACTGCAAAAATATTTTATTCGTATTATATCATGGAAGGCTCAGTTAGAGCAATCTGCACCCATTTTTAAACAATTGTCTATTCTTCCCTTTAAGAACCTTTACGTTTATAAAGTCCTTAGAAATTTTTTTGACCGAAGTGAAAATAGTTACGAGAACAGTAATTTAAAGAAAAAAATTTTAAGAAATAAATTAGAAGTAAGTGTACCTAAGCCAAATAGTAGCCATTTCATGAAATTTTATTCATACTTAGGACCCAAATTTTATAATTTACTGCCTACAGAAATAAAACAATGTAAAGTGCGAAAGAGATTTCTGAAGAGAGTCAAGGAATTTCTTTTGGGAACTGAAGATGTAGATATCTTCTTTCAAGTACTTAAATAAAATAATTATTAGAAAAGTACTAAATAGGGTTACTTTGTATCTTTATATTATCCTTTCAAAGCCTAAACTTTTTTTAGTTCAACCTCCCATTCCACGTTATTGAGATGTTTTAAGTTGGTCGGCCGCGGGTCTCTTTTCGCTAGAGCGTAAATTTAAATCAACAATGATATTACCATCTCACACAGGTCATACCTCGAGATGGCAACTCTTACATAAAAAAAATATTATAGGGTAAAACATTCTATGGTCTTCTTCTGTTGGTCCTACTACGTCTATATTGTTATTTATTTCGCTAGATTATTCTATTGTATTTGAGATCCTTTTTCATTCACGAAAACTCTATTGTTATTTTACGAAAATGGCTATCTTTTTTTAGTCAGTCAGTGTTGTACAAACTGTTATGAAGTTTGTGTTTTGAAAGTGAAGTGATTTAGTTAAAACTAGTTAGTATATATAAATTGTATTATTTTCAATGTAGGCTAAGTTTTGTAAATAAAACACAATTATTATTGTTATTAATTAGTTATTTGTTTGTAAAATGACAACGTTTCTGATTAATTAAGTGAGTATTAGTTAAGTTTTAAAACATTTTGTTGTAAATTTTGTGTATGTTATTATGTTAAAAGTTTATTGTAAAGTTCAAATTTATAAAGCTAAATAATATAATGTAAATAGTCAATTTGAAGGTTGGAGGGGAAGATAACGTTGTTGAATTGGTTGTAAAGTTGTGTTCTAGTCTTTTGTGTAAATTCTGTTGGAATAAAAGTAAAAGTGAAAATAAATGTGGTATCAAGTTGTGCGGGAGAATTTGGTGAATACGACTATGTGAACAGTATGGTGATAGCGACTGTAGTTTCTTTTTTATTTGTAAAAATAATATTTTTTCTTGGCTAAGGATTAAAGACAGTGGTATTTAATTTTTGAACTTTGAACTGTGTTTGTCATTGAGTATTATTTAGTGGCCTAATCAATTGTTAGGAGGAAAAATACAATTGTAATTTTGTTTTCATGTTAAGCGATTATATTTGAAATTGTGACTGGTTTGTACTGGAAAGTATGCAGGCTACAGTATTTTGTGGACATAAATAGTGTTATCACAGTAATAATCAACTGATAGGATTTGTTAAATAAAATATAACAGATTGATATTAAACAAACAATATAATTAGAATAAAATATAAACAGTAAATAAACAACAGGGAAAGTAAAAAAATAAGTTGTGAATAGGTAATTGATGTCGGATGGCATTGAAAAATATTTTACACCACGTAGAACGTGCGCTAAGAGACAGGGATCAAATAGTCCACCAGAAGATTTAGATTTATTGCGTGAAAGAAGTTTAGTAATGGCACAGGACGAGAAATCACTGCTGGCCATGGAAAAGTAATGTCCAAGGTGTTAGATGAAAAATTGAAGATCTTAGCTACTAAGGAGGACTTAGCTGCTGTTGAAGTGTTACTAAACAGTCTTAGGGAAGAAAATAAGAAATTAAAGCAGGACTTAAATAAAGTTATGTGTAGGAATGAATTTTTGAATTATAGGTTGAATGATTTAGAGAATAGATCGCGTTGGAATAATTTAAATTTTAGAAATTTAAAATGTGGTCCCCAAAATGATATAAAAAAATGTGTTAAGGATTTCTGTGTCAATTTTTTGGGTATTAAGGATAACATTAGGATTAACCGAGCTCACTTTCTGGGAAGGGAGGTTGGTGGTTCAAACATCAGGCCTATCATAGTGCATCTGCCCAATGATTTTGATATTAACAATATATTAAGTAAAACAAAGAAGTTAAAGGGGTCAAATTACTAGGTGCACAGAGATTTTTCCATTGATACGCGAAATAAAAGGGCAAAATTGTTTAATTTAAAAAAGGAAATAATTAGGATGGATAAGAATAAGAGAGTGTTTATAAATGTGGATCGTTTGATAGTTGAGGGTTGTACATTTACGTTGACGGAGGACATGAATTTGGTATCACAGGGTTCGGATGGGCGCAGTAGGTTGGCAGGGTTGCTGGGGCTGACAGATGTCTCAGAATTGTTGAAGGTGGTGCAGGAGAGAGATTAGCAAGGGCTTGTCTGCCAGAGTGGGTGTAGGAAGGTAAATAGTTTAAAAAATTGGGTAAATGTAGATAATATTCCAATGGAGAGTGTGGTAAATGTAAATAGTATTTCAGAGGGTTTTGTACTCAGCAATGTTGGTGGTCTTAAGAGTAAGAGGTTTAATTTAGATTTTTTCAGTTTTGTTAGTAATTATGATGTCTTCTGTCTCACGGAAACTTTTGGGGAGGAAAAAGACGTAGCAGTTTGGGGTAAATATTTCCAGGGTTATAAATTATCATGGAAACCGGCATATAGATGTTCAGAACGTGGAAGGGCAAAATCGGGTAGAGTTTTAGGTTACAGATATCAGTTGGAGGGTGTCTTATGCTTTGAAAACTTTGGACAAGAGGAAATAGTAAAAATGTATAGTAAAGGTAAGGAATACTTTTTGATACCGGTTTATTTAAGTGGGGGGAATTTTGCAGACTGGGAAAGTGATTTTAAAAACCTGGAATTATTGTTTGATGGCTATTTATGCAATAAAAATTGTATATTGTTAGGGGACTGCAACGGGCGTGTGGGGATGGAACAGACTGTAGACGAGGAATTATTTCGAGACTGTGGTTTGAGTGCTGTTAGAAGGTCTAAGGATAGTATATTAAATGTAAAGGGGAGATATATGCTGGAATTCTTTGAGAACAAAAATTTGATAATTTTAAATGGTCGCGTGCATGGGGATGATGGTGGGGAATTCACATACCTTGGGGGGCAAGGATCTTCTGTGATAGATCTGTATGCGGTGGGATTGGATTGTTTGGGTATAATTAAGTCATTTCGCATTGGTTTGGAGTATTTCTCAGACCACATGCCGGTGGTGGTGGAGGTGTATTGTGGACCGGTGGGTGGAGAGAAGGATATCTTACCGCTTCTGCCGAAACTGTTGTGGTCAGACAAAGGGATAAATGGATATAGAAAAAAGTTAATGTTGGCATGTGTACAGGAATGTGATGTGCCGTTGAAGGGGGGTGAGGGAGTGAATTATTTAATAAAGATGATTTCTAGCACTGCGGGGAACTCAAATTATGTATTGAGTGGTGGTAAGAAGAAGGCAAAGCAGGAGTGGTTCGATAAGGAGTGTGAAAAAGCTAGAATTCAGGTTTTTTGTCTATTAAATTTGTATAGAAAAAGTAACGCGGTAGAAGTCAAAAATGAATATTTGAGTGCTAGGTACTATTACAGAGATATGTGTAGAAAGAAAAAGGCTGCTTTTGTTTTTGCTGGGGTAATAGAGAAATTTAAAGGAGCTAGGGATGCTAGGGTTTTCTGGGAATGCGTGAGATATTTTAAAAAGAGAGTATTCAAATGCGATCCAGGAATAAAAGCAGATGAATGGGTTAGTTATTTCAAAAATTTGCTAACGGGGCAAACAGCAACAAGTAAAATTATGTATGCTGCACCATTTTGTGTAGATGAGTTGCTGGATCAAGAGATAGGGTTACCAGAGTTACTTGTAGTATTAAAGAAAGCTAAAAATGGGAAAGCTCCAGGGATGGATAGAGTACCCTATGAATTTTTTAAATATGCACCAGAAGTATTTTTAGGACGCGTGGTGAAATTATTTAACAACATATTAAACACAGAAGAGGTACCAGTAAGTTTTACAAAATCCATTATCTTTCTGATCCATAAGAAGGGGGTCGTTAATTTGGTGAATAATTACAGAGGTTTAACGGAAGTTGAATAGGTTTCAAATGATATGTGGCACCATCAATAGAACTATGAACAATAGAGCTAGGAAAGAGACGAAATTGAAATTGTATAAAGTCATGGCAGTCCCCGTGGTCACATATGGAAGCGAAGCGTGGATAACCACAAAGAGGCAGGAGCGAACTATACAGGCTGCAGAGATGAGATTCCTGAGAAGGATAAGGGGATGCTCGCGAGAGGACCGGATAAGAAATGAAGACATACGATCAGAGTTGGACATCTTCGACCAGAATGGGAGAATCTGCGACTATCGGGATAGATGGAGACAACACTTGGAACGGATGCCAGAGGAGCGGATACCTCAACAAATACAGCGTTACACCCCAACAGGAAGAAGAAGAGTAGGCAGACCTCAAGCAAGATGGATTTAATAATCTTAGATATAGATTAAATGACTTTATTTACATTATGTGTTTGTTTAACTTTGTACTATTTAATTGTGAGTTCGGAACAGGCAATAGCCTAATCCTGGAATGTAAGATGATAATGATGAATTACAGAGGTATATCATTCATAAACGTGATTGCAAAACTATTTACGGGTATTTTGTTGAGTAGGTTAGTTAATTGGGTAGATAAGAATGGATTATTAAATAAATGTCAGGCAGGTTTTAGGCGAGGTTATTCTACCACAGATAACATTTTCAATTTGCTATGTACAATTAATCTCAGCTTGAAGGAGAGAGGTAAAAAATTATGTTTTCTTTGTAGATTTTAGAGCAGCGTTTGACCATGTGAGTCGGCATGCGCTTTTCTATAAATTGTATTCATTGGGGTTAAGTAGTAAATTTATAAGTATATTGAAAAGTTTGTACACTGATACCGAGTCGTTTGTTTGGTGTAGTGGAGGGTTAACAGACGGTTTTGAAACAGTTGCAGGAGTCAAGCAAGGGTGTCTGCTATCGCCACTGTTATTTTCTTTGTTTATAAATGATTTGTATGATGAATTGGGAGGAGGGATAAAAATTGATGAGGTATTGGTTAGATTATTGTTGTATGCAGATGACTTGGTGCTGTTGGCATCGGATCCAGAAGCACTGCAAGGTATGATTAACAAGCTAGTGTTGTATTGTGTTAAATGGAATCTCGAAGTCAATTTAGACAAATCAAAGGTAATGGTTTTTAGAAGAGGGGGAAATTGGGGAAGAGGGAAAGATGGACATTTGGTCAAACGCCGATAGAAGTTGTAAATAACTATAAATATTTAGGAATAACACTGACACCTTTATTATCACTTTCTGCTCATTTTAAGGAAAGAACCACGACTGCTAAATTCGCTCTGAATAATGTGTGGAATAACCTTTTAGCCAATGCTGAAGTCTCAGTATCTAGTAAGTGGGAGGTTTTTAATTCAGTTAGTAGGGCAGTAATAGCATACGGAGCTCAGGTCTGGGGATGTGAAGGAGTGGAAGAGCTGGAAAAGTTTCAGCGGTATGTTTTAAAGAGGATCTTTTGGTTACCAAAGTACACTCCAGAGTTATGCAATTTACTTGGAGACTGGAGTGGATTTGATAAGACAATATGATTTGAAAATACATTTTGGTTATATTATGAAAGTTTTAAGGATGCCGGAGAGCAGGCTGCCTCTTAAATTGACAAGGCTGGTAATTAAGCATAAAGTTGGGTGGTTTAAGACATGGCTAAATCTGGCAGCAAAGTACAATTGTGAGCTACAGGATAATATTGAGGGATGTGACAATTGGCCATTGCAGTTAGAAAATATTTTGGTTAGTATGAGGGAGTCCATGAGAGGTAGATGGATGGAAAGGGCAAGGCAGAGTAGGTATGGTAAACTTGAGTGGGATTTGGGGGAAACAACATACATAGCTGATGAATATGATGGGCGTTTTATCAGTACAATATTTAGAACAAGGGTAGGGGTGTTGGGGCTTAATGATAGTCCAGGTAGGGAGGGGGACGCAAAATTATGCTCAATGTGCAATGCCCGTGAGGTAGAAGACATATATCATTTTAGCGGTAGGTGTCTTGTTTTGAAAGATATTAGACTGGTATGGTTGGGGGCTACAACTCTTGAAGAGGGAAGGGTGTGAGCTACTTAAATGGTGAAAATTGGTACAGTCTAGTAGGATACGTGAGGGCTGCAATCAAGTATAGAAAATATCTGATCACAGAATTTAATTACTGAAAGTAATTTTTTTTTCTTTCTTTTTAGTGAAGATTAATAAATTTTGCTTTACGGGGTGTGCATTTCTCCTTTGTGAATACAGGGGGGCTTCGTGGTGTGGGTAATAAGGCTTACCTATTGATAACAAATAATCAAATGAGTTTCTTTTTTAATTTTAATAAATTATAACAAGAGGGTTAAAATTTACTTATATGTTTTAATTAATGTAGGGTTCTTGTTTTAGTGTCTTCTACCTGGCAGGCGGCCTCTAGGTCATGTCATAAGTGAATACAGTAGTAAATTGATTTATTTTATTTTATTTTTCTTACTTTTTGTTTGTAGTTAAGTTTAGTATTAAGTGTATTTTATAAGATAAATGTTTATAATATTGAGAGGATAATAAAATTCACTATTATTATTATTATTATTATTATTATTAGTCAATTTGAAATGATGTCTCTTTAAATACTAAGTGAAGATGTTTATTTTTTTTAGTTATAGTATCTTGGAAGTTCCATATGATTGTATTGTTTGTATTAAATTAAATTGTTTATTAATTTCAAAAAAATGTCAGAAGAGGTAGAGGTGTAAAAGACACTAGTCAGAGTTATGACTCCTCTGAGAGTAATGAATTTCACAATACAGCCAGACCCTGTGGTGAATTAAGTGAAGGTGTTATTTGCAGGGTGGAAAGTGGGTGCTTCGTGGAGAGCCTGGCATGCTGATAAGCATACTTTTACACTCAGTGAGGAAGGCAATTGTAAACCACCTCACTCCTCATTTTTACTTAGTAAAACCTCCAGAGGTTCAAACCAGCTTTTCAGCTGTTGACCTAAACAACAATAAACTATAATAATAGTCAATATTATGTAGTAGTACTAATAAGCAATCAAGTTCACAAACTCATTTTCGACTTAATCGGATCAAGTAAATCACGAACTATGACTGAGGAAATTTTTTGAACTCGTTTCCAACAGCTCAGTATTTATGATTCAATTCAATACAGCATCCAATCCGTATCACGATTCTACTAAAAACACTATTAAGTACATGTGAGACGGATTAGACTCTCAAGAGTAAATTTTACAGATCTGGTGTGAAACATAATAAGTGTCTCATGGGAGTCAACCTGTTAAGTTTTGGTGGTAAATTGTGTTTTTAAGTAAATTTTTATAGTTTTACCTAAGTTAACACGGTGAAGAATTTGGTTTTAAAGTTTCCTGTTTTTTCCCTGAATTTCAGCCTGTTATTTCAATTTTTTAATCTTATATTTATTTATAATAGTATGGTTACCTATTGCTTTATTTTATTAAATGGTTTTATTAGAAAAAAGCAGGGTTTGCTGGTATTGTCGTTGAGTAGTAATAAGAAAAGAAATTTATCGGTAGTTCAACATTACGATAATTTCATAATATTTTTAATCTTATTTTTGCTTCAAGAGTTAAACAAAAGCTTTAATTGGTAGTGTTATATATATTTCAAATTTTATTATATTTCTTATTTCGAATAAAAATAATTTTAATATTTGTTTTTATTTTAGTACGTTTATACGTATTTGTTTTTATGTTTAATTTCTGTTTTATTATTGTCCAGTATTAATTGATCCTATCAATTTTTCAATTTTGCTCTTATTAAGTAGCCTACTTTCTCGTATTTTGTTTTGCTTATTTTTAATAATACATAATTAAGTTCTTTTAAAAATGGATAATGGAAGTCAGCTTGAAACTGGTGTTACTGCATCTGATGTTGGCCAGAATGTCCGGTTGTCTAGTTCCTTTATAAGTCGTTTTGAGGAATTGGTTGCGGATTGGAAGGTCTTTAGAACGGAAGTATCAAATATCAAATCTGATACAGAAGCAAGTCAGAATTGCATAAAATCAGTTAAGGATGAAATATGTTCTGGTTTTGCAAGTTTAAAAGCTAAGATAGTGGATCTTGTCAAGGAAAATAATAATTTGAAACGTGAAATTGAAGAGACCAATAACTTGCTAGTAGAGTTGCAACAAAACGTGACAGTTATCAGAATAAAATTAGTAATGTGCCTTTTTCTAAAAGAGAGGATCCATTTTTAAAGGTCCTCAAATTGCTGAAGTCATTGGTTAAATAAAAGCAAAATAGATTTTTGTTACAGACTAAAATGATACGGACCTCTTTTTAATTATTAAAAAGAGGTCCGTATCGGGCTCCAATCATTTTAAGTTTCATTAGTACTAATAATAAGAGAAATTTTTTGTCATTGTAAAGCAAAAAAAACGAAATGATTAATCCAACCTTTTGCTGGATGCTTCTGATTCTCGCCTGCCTATTTATATTAGTGAAGATATGGGTAAATTTAATTATGATCTTTTCAAAACAAAGAAGAAACTCAGATCTAAGGGTGTTATAAAGCATGTATGGTACAATAATGGAAAATTGTTTGTAAGGAAAGCTAATGGTTCTAACGCAGTTATAATAAGAAAGGCAAACTATGAGTCGTTTGTATCGACAGGATTTTCTGTTTCCAGTCAGCATTCCAGTGGTTTGAGAGTTGAATCAATTGGGGGGAGTCAGATTCAGCAATTCGCAGAATTATTCTCTGTAGAACTTACCGGTTTGCCCAAAATAAAGCGATTTTCGAAGCCTAAGCCTACTCGTGATCCAAAAAACTAACATTTGTTGTTAGTAAGTAAGTAAGAGCTGGTGGAGGGTCATCAATTTTTTGGAGAAGAAATAAAATTTCGAATCTTAGAGTGGTGTTGTGTTCAAGTGACTAGTTTTTTATTTCTTGTCAAGTTGCGAAGCGAACTTTACTTGGTGCTGCGCACCTTCAGCCAGGAGAGAATGATGATATCTTAGATGTTTTAACAATGGAACTTAATGATATGGAGGAGCCTACTGTAATTATTGGTAGAGATTTTAATGCAAGAATAGGTATTTTAAATTCCTTGGATAATGAAATTTTTCAAGATTCATGTCGAACTAATGTTCGAACATCATTGGATTTGGTTGTTTGTAAGAGGGGCTCACGTCTGGTTGACGTAATGGACTCACTGGGATTATGTGTATGTAATGGTAGATTGATGGGTACTCCAGCTAGTTTTACATTCGTGGCTCAAATGGGATGCAGTACAATAGATTTGGTATGGGTTCCATTTGAAGCCTTATCGTTTATTCAGGATTTTATTATTAACAATTTAAGAAACGTGTCAGATAATTTTCTTTGTAATAATATATTAAGTTTTGATGATCATTTTGATTGTGGTATTGACATGGACGACCCACGTATTGTTTTAGGAAGAAATGAAGTCAATCTGAGAAACTTATACCTTTCTTAAAATTGGTTAAGGGGGTAGTCAACCCAGAAAATGAAAATCAAAACTATTTGTTATAATTTATCGTTATATACTTTAAATGAAAGAGTAATTTACTGGTAATGATCTACCACTTTAACCAGGCCAAAAAATATTAACAGCCCCTAATATAAGGGTGGAAGGGGAAAAATGGGCTTTTACTGGTAATAAAATATTTCAGGAACCAAGAAAGATATCAACATGAGATAAAAAATACAGAAAAAAATACTAAAAATACTAAAAAACATAGAAATTTGCTGTTTATTATCTGGTGTATGCTATTGTATGTATTATTTCTTACAAGAAATTAATTGAAGAAAAATCATATTTTCAAAAACATTTATTTTATGTATTCACAAATCATTTTTTAACTAAATCCCTACTAAGATTTTGTAATAATCATTCAACAGATAATAGAGCAAGAAATTATGAACATTTGAAAAAAAAACTACATCCAAATACCTCCAGTACAAACCAAAATATTAAATATTTTGGTAAAATATTAAATATCTTGGGAATTAAATCTTAATTCCCAAGAATGTACAATCATGCAAAAACACATTTCCGGGAAACTTAATTTAAAGTTTAAGGAATAATATTTCACTCGCCTTGCTAGTGAGCTTTATTTTAATTAGATATTTTTATAACTTTTTGTCAACATACAAACAAAGTAAACACATGCTATGATTTAAAAATGTTAAACTTTAAATAAATGCAAACAACAATCAAAATTTAAAAAAACATCTTCTTGAGTTGACTACCCCCTTAATTACAATGGTTAATTGGTGGATAAAACAATATTATCAGTGGACGAGGACAGACTATACAGAAATTTTTTTTAGACTGATGCAGATGGATGATGAGTTTGGGTTACCTTTTAACTGGTATGCTTATTTAAAACAGAATTTATAATTGATTGCATCTGAATATCTTCTAAATTGCAATACTAATTTTGTTTAAAGACAGAAAGCAAGTTTAGTACTGTCATATGAGAATCATCTGTTTAGTAAGGACGCAAACTCTAATTTGAATTCTTCGTTTAGCTCAAATTTTAGATTGTTATCGAGTTATAACAGCTTTGGAGAGCTATATGTTCATTTTAATTGTCACGTAGAAAAAAATCAGAATTTTAGCCCAAATGCCTCTTTCCTCAAGTGATAGGAGATTTAGGCTTGTTTACAAATGTGAATTTGATTATCCAGAAAGTGTGTACAAGTTCTGTGACAGTGAAAAAAAAGATAATCTGTATGCCATTTTCATTTGGAATGCAAAACTTTTTTAAAGACTTAAGGCAGAGCTTCCTATCTAGTTATATTGCTGAGCATCTTTACTCGTTGGGGAATATTTTAGTTATATATGGTGATTATCAAAAGTTAACCAATTTATTTTTGTATATTATTTCAAAATTATATTATTACATTATTGAGCAAAATAACACAGGATGTTAGAAGCACAAGTGATATCAAAAGTAAAATTCCTCAAGCTAGAAAAGCCTTTGAAATGAAAAACAGTTAACTGACTACAGACATTGATTTACAGATTAGGAAAAATTTCTTAAAACACTATGTTTAAAGTGTAGCATTATATGGGAGTGAAACATGGATGATAGGGGCTGTAGAAAGGAAGAGAATAGAAGCCTTTGAAATGTTGTATTGTAGGTAAATGTTCAAAATTAAGTGGGTGGACAAAATAAGTAATTTAGTGGTTCTTAGAAGCGTGGATGAAAAAAGAATTATTATGGAAATATCTTATCAGAAGAAAGGATAAGCTAATGGGGCGTATCACAAGATATCCAGGTATTGGTCTATCAATTGGAGGGTAATATTTAGGGAGTGAATTGTCGGGGGAGACAAACGTTAGAATATTTAAAGCAAATTACGAAAGATGTAGGGTGTTGCAGGAATGTAGATATGAAACGACTTGCACAAGATAGAACAGCTTGGAGAACTGCATCAAACCAGTCGAGAGATTGATGACAAAGAAAAAATTATTTCAAGTTTGAAATCAAGAAAAGTTATCATTTAATTTATATTTTGATATAGGGAATGCATTGATGTAACATACATTGAAATAGGCTTTTGCATACTGCTGCTACACTTCATACTGCTCATCTAATTGCAATTTTTGTTTGTAATCTTATATTTAATTGAAATATTGTATTTTGTGTTTTATTTCTATTGTAATTGTATACGTATTCAAAAATTTGTATATTTTTATGAGCCAACTTCGTGCTCTAAGTTGTATTTTTATAGAAATATAAAAAAATTTATTCTATTCTACTTTCTCAAGATCACTTTTACCAAGAGTTTCCTGACATTAATCTCTTGAAATTCTGCAAAATGTTGGTTTGATTTAATAAAATTGAATACATACATTTTACAGTTACTAAATTATTAGTAATTAAAAGTAGGTTTAGGGAGAGAGGATATAATTCGGTGATACACCTAACTTGGGGGCAACTTAGTTTTTTCAGCAACGCACACACCACTATTTTACAACCTTGAGCGGTACCTAACGGTGATTAGTTGAACTATGAAATCTGAGTGGCTAAATAAAGTACCTTGCAATTGAAGGATGTTGTTTTCTTTTAGTAAGGTAAATTTTAATTACGTCCTCAAAACTTTCGAGTCTTTTCTGTTATACCTACTCCAAGCATAATTTATCACATTTTGTGGATACTTATAATGTAATCTTACAGTATGTTTAACGATAAAAACGGGAAAAAATGAGACAAACATTAACATTCTTCAATTTAAGTTTAAAAATCTGGTGTGAAACACTCACACAACTTTCTCTTGCCAATGCAAATAATTTACAATATAATTTAACATTAGTAATAAAATATTAGAAATAAACAAAGAAACTAACCTCAAAAACATAACCTTATTTTAATCATGAGTGAATGATGCAAAATGAAAATCAACCTCAGTTTGGCTTAAAAATACGGAAAATCACGCTTTCACGCTAAACTAGGCTCTGTAGAGAAAAATGCTCTAAACAAAAGTTGTAGATCTTTTAATTTTCTATAAATTTAATTATATACACTTTTGTCGTAAAATGCATACTAAGACCGAAATGTTAAAAAAATCGATTTTTCTCACGTTTTCGTGAGAAAAAAAAACAGAAAATCGCAAATTACCGCTAAACTAAGCGTTATACAAAAAAATGTTAGAAACAGAAGTTGTAGGTTTTTAAATTCTCTACAACTTTTATTATATAAGTTTTTGCGCTAAAATTTATATTAAAGCCGTAATCTTAAAAAAACAACGTTTTTACGTGAAAACAGCCTCACCGAGAATTTCAGCAGACATGGCGCCTACCCTATCTTGTAGAGAATAAAAAATTGAGTAAAATAGGCGATTTTAAAAAAAATCGTAGGACCAGTTTTTGAGAAAATCGCAAAAAACTGAAAAATAATACGAATAAACTACTACTTCCGGTTGACCGATTTTGATGAAAATGTTCGTGTCGCGTCCGGTAGTGGTATGTAACTTAAGTTTCAAGTTTCAAGTTCGTACGATGTTCCGTTCTTGAGATATTCTGTTCACACACACACACACAGACACACACACACACACACAGACACACACACAGACCAATCGCTAAAAACATGTTTTTTGGATTCAGGGGGTCTGAAAACGTATAGATCCGGTGAAAAATCGACATGAAAACAATACTTTCCTTCCTATATATTCATATAGGCAAGAGAAAGTAAAAATATAGGTAGGGTATATTTTCCAATACTTTCCCCCAATAAGGTTATTTTGTATGTAATCTTACAGTATTTTTAAGGATAAAAACGGGAAAAATATTTTAAAAAATCCTACATCAATATTTTTCAAGTTAACGTTTAACTATTTATTGAAAGTTATTATATTATTCAATAGTATTTAATTTGTGTTGTTTAGGTCATCAGCCGAAAGGCTGGTGGTTTGAACCTGTAGAGGTTTTACTAAGTCAAACAAGGAGTGAGATAGTTTACAATTACCTTCCTCACTGAGTGGAAAAGTACACTTATCAGCTTGCCGGCTCTCTGAAAAGCACACAAATTTTCTACCCCGCAAATGACATCTTCACTTCTTTCACCACAGGGTCCGGCTGTGAAATGAAATTCATTACTTTCAGAGGAGATAACTGTGATTAGGGTCCTTTACACCTCTACCTCTTCTGTTCTTAAATGATTCAGTCATTTAATTTGCTGAACATGTGATAAGAAACAGAACTAGTTGTTTTAGCCTGGCAACGAACTGATTGAACTGAGTGTAAACAATTTGACACTCCACCTGTCTGTTATGGCCAGATATTTCATTTAATGATGTTAAATTAATAAATTAAGTACGGTATTAATGATGTAATTATAATTAACTTATTACTTAGATAACTTTAATCCCTATTGTAAAAAAAATTACTTTTTTACTTTCTCTTTCTATAAATGAATATATGACTATAGGAAGGAAAGTATTGTTTTCATGTCGATTTTTTAAAATCGAGTTTTCACTGGATCTACACGTTTTCAGACCCCCTGAACACAAAAACATGTTTTTAGCGATTGGTCTGTGTGTGCGTGTGTGTGTCTCTGTGTGTGTGTGTGTGTGTGCGCGCGCGCGCGCGCGCGCGTGTGTGTGTGTGTCTGTGTGTGTATCTGTGTGTATCTGTGTGTGTGTTTGTGTGTGTCTGTGTGTAGGTGTGAACAGAATAGGTATCTCAAGAATCAAACATCGTACGAACTTGAAACTTGAAATTTAAGTTAGATACTACTTAGGACCCAACAGGAACAGTTTCATCAAAATCGGTCAACCGGAAGTAGTAGTTTATTCGTGTCATTTTTCACTTTTTTGTGAGTTTCTCAAAAACGGCTCCTACGATTTTTTTAAAAAAAGTCACCTTAATTACTACACTTTTTATGCTCTACAAGATAGGGTAGGCGTCATGTCTGCTAAAATTCTTGGTGAGGCTGTTTTCTCGTAAAAAAATGGTTTTTTTAAGTTTGCGACTTTAATATGCATTTTAGCGCAAAAATGTAATAATAAAATTTGTAGATAATTTAAAGTCCTACAATTTTTTATTTCAAACATTTTTTTGTATAACGCTTAGTTTAGGGGTAATTAACGATTTACTGTTTTTTCTCACAAAAACGTGTAAAAAATGATTTTTTAAAGATATCAGCCTTAGTATGCTTTTTACGACAAAAGTGTATAAAATAAAATTTATAGAAAAGTACAATACATTTTTGAGGATTTTTCTCTACAGAGCCTAGTTTAGCGTGAAAGATCGATTTTCCGTATTTTTAAGCCAAACTGAGGTTGATTTTCATTTTGCGTCTTTAACATATATATGATGAAAATTTGGATATGTTTTTTGAGGTTAGTTTTTTGGTTTGTTTCTAATGTTAGGTTTATTGTTAATTATTTGCATTGGCAAGGGAAAGTTGTGTGAGTGTTTTCACACCAGATTGTTTTTCTTAATCCTTATTGCGTGTACTTTGCAATCTGTTCAATTTAAAAACAATAAGCGACTCTACAAACCAATTAGATGAGGGTGATGTGTATGACGTGCACTTAATGAAATGTAGTTTTGTACACACTCAGGGTGACCATTTCTGAGATGTTATGGATATTGAACCCCAACCATGAAAGTACATCGGTAACCATAGTCCAGTATTCAAATCCGAATAAAAAGTAACTACCTTTACTAGGATTTGAACCACAGAACGTTCGTCTCCGAAATCGGCTGTTAAACAGCACTTAAACAATTATTTTTCAACAATTTCCAAAATGTACCTCTAAGGGGTTGAAAAAACTAATAGGATTATCAGGAAATCTTAATTTCGTTTTATTTATAGCCCTAATTTAAAAATTATTGAAAAAAACAAAATTGTACCCGGATGTATCCGGGACGGTTAGTTTTTTTGTACCTAACATGTTTCATCCAAAACTGTTTTGCGCTTTCTAATATCCTAGGGAATTTATTAACCGCGATCGGGAAAATTTTGGTGCATATTTGATCCAAAGAGAAAATGACAAGTTCAACCGGGAATATTCATATTTATAATTTGATTTTGAATGTAAAAGATATTTATGTCCGTTTATATTAGATTTTATAATTACAGTAAAGGCGTTAGATCGTTTGTAGATATACCTTTAAAGCGTTTCTCAGGTTTAGATGAGGTTCCCATTAAGTGTAGTAAATATTATGTAATTATAGTTAGGTTATTTCAGGCTATTTGCTATCGCCTCGTCGCCTATAATTTGTGTACATAACCCTTTGATCATTCATCCAGTTCGGGTCATGAAATTCTCACTAGACAGTTAAAACACATTTATGTATTCCTTCCATCTTTGATATTCATACTGTATACCGTAATCAACTTAAATTATAATTCACTGGCATAAATATCAACTAATAACAGACTTTGCTTCATAATCAAAATCGCCCTCAAATACATGATTATAAATTGGGTTAATCACATCCTATCGACACAATGCTATTTTTCTCTACTTGATGTTCCCTTTTTACTTTCTCTTGCTTATATGAATACGAGTATATAAAAAGGAAAGTATTGTTTTCATATCAATTTTTCGAAATCGAGTTTTTATCGGATCTACACGTTTTCAGACCCCCTGAACCCGAAAAACATGTTTTTAGCGATTGTTCTTGTGTGTGTGTGTGCGTGCGTGCGCGCGCGTGTACGTGCGTGTGTGTGTGTGTGTGTGTGTGTGAACAGAATATCTCAAAAACGGAACATCGT
The DNA here is from genome assembly GCA_035578175.1 of Catonia carolina. Taxonomy (NCBI): domain Eukaryota; kingdom Metazoa; phylum Arthropoda; class Insecta; order Hemiptera; family Achilidae; genus Catonia; species Catonia carolina. Next base: position 7,313,116 of record JAQMRL010000007.1, on the reverse strand, counting down.
ACGAACGTGAAACTTGAAACTTACCCTATAGATATCACTAGAGGACCCGACACGAACATTTTCATCAAAAACGGTCAACTGGAAGTAGTAGTTTATTCGCGTCATTTTTCACTTTTTTGCGATTTTCTCAAAAACGGCTCCTACGATTTTTTTAAATCGCCTCGTTTACTACAGTTTTATGCTCTATAAGATAGGGTAGGTGCCATGTCTGCTGAAATTATTGGGGAGGCTGTGCTGTCATAGAAAAAAATGGTTTCTATAAGATTGCGGCTTTAATATTCATTTTAGCGCAAGAAAGTAGTATATAGTAAAAGTTGTAGAGAATTTAAAATCCTACAACTTTTATTTAAAATATTTATTGTATAACGCTTAGTTTAGCGGTAATTAGCGATTTCTAGTTTTTATTTCACGAAAAGGTGTAAAAAAATTGATTTTTAAAGATTTTAGCAATAGTATGCATTTAACGACAACAATATGTAATCAAATTTATAGGAAATTAAAAGATCTACAACTTTTATTAATAGCATTTTTCTTTACAGAGCCTAGTTTAGCGTGAAAGAGTGATTTTCCGTATTTTTAAGACAAACTGAGTTGATTTTCATTTTACATCATTCCACTTATGATTAAAATAAGGTTACGTTTTTTGAGGTTAGCTTTTTTGTTTATTTTTAATGTTATATTACTAATATTAGGTTATATTTTTCATTATTTGTATTGGCAAGAGTAAGTTGTGTGAGTGTTTCACACCACATTTTTTACAGAATCACTTGAGGCATATCTCTCAATTTTGCACTACCTATTTCAAGGTATTAGGTACAAACACCGTAGTAAATTCACTTGCCTAACTCAAATTTGTATTATAATATATATACCGGGTGATTCTAAATTGCACGGCAGTCTCTAGAGAAATGATTCTATAGCCAAAAATCTGGTGTGAAACACTCACACAACTTTCTTTTGCCAATGCAAATAATTAACAATAAACCTAACAATAGTAATAAAACATAAGAAATAAACAAAAAACTAACCTCAATAAACATAACCTAATTTTAATCATGAGTGAAAGACGCAAAATGAAAATCGACCTCAGTTTGACTTAAAAATACGGAAAATCGCTATTTCACGCTAAACTAGGCTCTGTAGAGAAAAATGCTTAAAATAAAAGTTGTAGATCTTTTAATTTTCTGTAAAGTTGGTTATATACTTTTTTATCGTAAAATGCATACTAAGGCCGAAATGTTTAAAAAATCGATTTTTCACACGTTTTCGTGAGAAAAAACAGAAAATTGCAAATTACCGCTAAACTAAGCGTTATACAAAAAATTGTTTGAAATAAAAGTTGTAGCATTTTAAATTCTCTACAATTTTTATTATATAAAGTTTTGCGCTAAAATGCATATTAAAGCCGTAATCTTAAAAACACAACGTTTTTACGAGAAAACACCCTCACCAAGAATTTCAGCACACATGATGCCTACCCTATCCTGTAGAGAATAAAAAGTTGAGTAAATGAGGCGATTTTTAAAAAAATCGTAGGACTAGTTTTTGAGAAAATCACAAAAAAGTGAAAAATTACACGAATAAACTACTACTTCCGGTTGACCGATTTTGATGAAAATGTTCGTGTCGAATACTTTTAACGCTACGTCAACTGCTCTGTTTACTTGCCGACTGCTTTCAGCAGTAGCGGCAGTTGACGTAGCGATAGTGGTTCAATTTAACATGCCCGCTCTACATATCCGCATGTTTTCCTCTTTCGTTCTTTGTTACTTCTATCTCTACAATTACGTAGCTAACGGAATGGACAATTCCCGCTCAAATTAATCACACACACACACGCGCGCACGCACACAGTTGTGACACGAGAGTAACCTATAATCGATAGTGTTGGAATGAGAGAGAGGCAATGGTACGACGTTGGATAGATCGATAGTTAGGTTAACGGATAATCGATAGTTAGGTTAAGACCTAACCGTTCGCTACGTCAACTGCCGCTACTGCTGAAAGCAGTCGGCAAGTAAACAGAGCAATACATTTACAACTCAAGGTCATTACTACTTATTGCGCAATTATGGAGGTGTTAGGCTAGGTTATTACACTTTGCAAGATTAAACATGTTCGTCAAACTAATTATTTATGCATACAGTAACCTAATTAAATATTTATTGTATTTGCATTTATATAACAACGATTTATTTCTTCAATATTAATTATTTCATTTATACTTTTCTAAGATAACTTTTATGAATTTTCCTGGTCATAAATATTTAGGACCAGGTAATCCGGTCGTAAACGGTGAGCCTGTTGATAAGGACGATTACATTGCTCTTATTCACGATATTCATTACGATAAAAGTACTACTGAACAGGATGTTCGTAACGCGGATGCTCTCGCTGTAAAAAGTTTTTTGGACGATTTTGATCATAATTTAAATTGGCACAGTACCGTTGGTGCGTTTGGTTTATCGGCTAAATACGCGTACGAAAGTGTCTTCGGTGTGCAGTATCCTACCAAAGAAGGACTTGAACATAATCTTCGTAATAAATTGACTTCGCAAAGTGAAAATCAAGAAACTTCTACAACTGTTCCGGCATCAACTCCGAAAGTGAACAAGGTGAATCAACAACAGATTCAGGTATGACTACTAAGATGGAAACTGGCGGTGGTAGTGGTGGAGAAGGTGAAAAAGGACATCATTCACATGATAGTCACGCTACTGGTACAGTTTCAACTAAGTCGAATAATCGACTTCAACGCACTGGCCGAAGCGGAGGAAGAAGATTTTATTTTTAAACATACAAATCCTTCGCCGCCGGACTCCATTAAAAGTGTTAAGAAAAATTTATTTGAGCTCAAAAAAGAAATAAAAAAGGAGAAAACCAAATTAGAAGATATACCGGAAGAAATCGAGGACGAGGACGAATACAAAGTACCAAATAACGTAATCCCACCATCACCGGATTCGGAACCATGCCAGCCTATAAAAAAACGAAAAGTAAGTACACTAACTTATTTAACTATTTTAAGGGTGATCCAATTGGTGGGCAAGGAACTGATGGTCGATATGCTGGACCCTCTAATTCAGTTTCTCCCAGAGTACACGGAGAAGTCGACCTGCAGAGTGAAGAAGAGCATGAGAATGCTCATATCTCTGTGGGAGTCCCTCTCTCGCGATTACCGTGGGCGGACATCATTGATAGATGCCATACGTACCGAAAACGACCCTATCTGGTCCACGATACGTGTCGATACGGAGACGGCGTACAACGTGATCAGATTGTTAAAGAAATTAATAAGAGATCCAGGCTGCGGCGAATTCATTCGCGATTTGCAGCAGGCCTGCTCATCATTTGCGACCACCAAATGTCGGAAAAGCTCCAGCACCTCCACATCCTCCACGACTGCACCTGGAACAGCCGTAAGTGCGTCTGTTCAAGACATCAGTTTTATCGGCGCTTCAACAAATATAGACGACCTGTTGCCACCTCGCGAATGCGACTCAAGGATTGGCAACGTTTGTTCTACTATTTACGTGAAGGGCAGCGAGAGGTCCTTCAAGTGGATGTCGGACAACATGCGTGGCAATACCCTGGTAGATGTCCGGGTCTACCCGGTTTCTCGAATCAAGGGTATGAATCCCCGGGAGTGGTGGAAAGAGAGTTCCTTCAGGGGGAAAATTTTTGTGGACGGTTGTATGTAACTTAAGTTTCAAGTTTCAAGTTCGTACGATGTTCCGTTCTTGAGATATTCTGTTCACAGACACACACGCACGCACACACACACACACACACACACACGCCCGCGCGCGCGCACACACACTAATCGCTAAAAACATGTTTTTTGGGTTCAGGGGGTCTGAAAACGTGTAGATCCGGTGAAAACTCGATTTCGAAAAATCGACATGAAAACAATACTTTCCTTCCAATATATTCATATAGGCAAGAGAAAGTAAAAATAAGAAAAGAAGTTCATATAAACATAGGTCTGGAAATGCTTCGTTAGCGAGTTAAGCCTGGCGAAAGAATTCACAATGATTCCTGGGCAAAGAGAGAAATAAAGTCACACTGAAATTCTGAGAAGTAAATTTATAGGAAATTTTAGTGGTTTTTTATAGTTTTTTAGTCTAAGAAACTTAAAAATGAGTCCCAGAACTGTATCGCTTTTAGCTTTTAAGAAAACTACGTGAAAACATTAAAACGTAGATTAGAAAATACACTTTTTTAAGTTTAGCGTATAATAACTTTGTTAAATTGTGAATAAACACACAAAATGTTTAAATGAAAATTATAGAGAATTTATCCTAAAAAATAGATATAATAAATAACATCTATGAAAATTAAACCCATTCGAGAAGTTTAACTTGAATTACAAACAAAAGCAAAACTGGATCGGAAAAAATTAATGTCACATAAAAATTACATTCTAGTTAGTTTTACTTTTAGTAAAAATTCTCGAATGAGTTTAATTTTCATAAACGTTATTTATAAAAATTTTTTAGGAATAATAATATCTCTACAATTTTTATTAAAATATTTTGATGTTTATTCGCAATTTAACAAAGTTATTTTATGCTAAACTTAAAAAAAAATTTCTAACCCTACTTCGTCACATTTTCACATAGTTTTCTTAAAACCTAAAAGCGATACGGTTCTGGGACTCATTTTTTTACGTTTCCCTGGTTAAAAGCCGTTAGAAACCTCTAAAATCTCCCTCAATTTACTTTCTCAAAATTTCAGTATGGCTTTATTTCTTTCTTTGCCCAGTATCATGGTGAAATCTTTCGCCAGGCATAACTCGCTAATGAAGCAACCCCGGAATTATGTATATATGAACTTTTATTTTTACTTTCTCTTGCCTATATAAATATATAGGAAGGAAAGTATTGTCTTCATGTCGATTTTTCGAAATCGAGTTTTCACCGGATCTATACGTTTTCGGACCCCCTGAACCCAAAAAACATGTTTTTAGCGATTGGTCTGTGTCTGTGTGTGTGTGTGTGTGTGTGTGTGTGTGTGTGTGTGTTTGTGTGTGTGTGTGTATACAAAATATCTCAAGAACGGAACATCGTACGAACTTGAAACTTGAAACGTAGTTACATACCACTACCGGACCCGACACGAACATTTTCATCAAAATCGGTCAACCGGAAGTGGGAGTTTATTCGTATAATTTTTCACTTTTTTGCGATTTTCTCAAAAACTGGTCCTACGATTTTTTTTAAATCGCCTGGTTTACTCAATTTTTTATTCTCTACAAGATAGGATAGGCGTCATGTTTGCTGAAATTATGGGTGAGGCTGTTTTCAGGTAAAAACATAGTTTTTTTAAGATTATGGCTTTAATATGCAATTTAGCGCACAAATTTATATAATAAAAGTTGTAGAGAATTTAAAAACCTACAACTTTTATTTCAAACAATTTTTTGTATAACGCTTAGTATAGCGGTAATTTGCGATTTTCTGTTGTTTTCTCACGAAAACGTGAGAAAAATCGATTTATTTAACATTTCGGCCTTAGTATGCATTTTACGACAAAAGTGTATATTATTAAATTTATAGAAAATTAAAAGATGAGAAAGAGTGATTTTCCGTATTTCTAAGCCAAACTGAGTACGATTTTCATTTTGCGTCTTTCACTCATGATTAAAATAAGGTTATGTTTTTGAGGTTAGTTTCTTTGTTTATTTCTAATGTTTTATTACTAATGTTAGGTTTATTATTAATTATTTCCACTGGCAAGAGAAAGTTGTGTGAGTGTTTCACACCAGATTTTTAGCTATAGAATCATTTCTCTAGGGATTGCCGTGAAATTTATCACCCGGTATACATTTTTTTCAAAATTTACATAAAATTATTTGTTATATATCTGGTAACGAACATTATAACTTTTTTATACAGTAGACTCTCAAAAATCCGGATCGCGCTAGTCCGGACTCCGGATAGTCCGGACGATGATTTTTTTTTTTACTTTATTTTCTGAAAATTTACAACTTTTAAATTAACAACCAGTAAAAAGTTTTCATGGGATTGGCCCGATGAAATCAGTGGGGAGACTTTATCGGCGAACAAAGACGCTGTTCCTGAATTTAAGACCTTACTCTTAAAAAATCCTTGACGAAGAAGGAATTTCCGGTGACCAGCTTTATAATTGCGACGAGACTGGTCTGAACTATAAAATGTTGCCCACGAAAACTCTCGCATCCAAAACAGAAGCTTCAGCCTCGGGCTATAAAAAAAGCAAGGAACGGGTTACGGTGTTGGCTTGTAGCAACGTGACCGGCAGTCATAAACTTAGGTTAACATTAATTGGAAAATCAAGAAAACCCAGAGCTTTTAAAAATTTAAAGAAAGACGATGTGTTGCCACTTCGGTATACAAACCAACAAAAAGCATGGATGAATTCTACAATTATTAAGACTTGGTTTTTTAATGAATTTGTAGCTACTATAATTACTCTAATTGAGACATAGGCCTATATGACACATTTTGTTACATGTTTGAAATCCGTAACTTGCAAATCTTACAAAGAGTGCAATCGAATCTTATTACGGTACAGTAGCGTTAAGTTTAGTCAATGTTTGTGCTTCGTATATTGAATAATTACAGTACCAGTAGCCTACTGTAATTTATTAGGCCTACAGTGTTTTAAAGTTTTTTCAGAAGCTCACTCTTATATTAGCAGATAAACGTTAATGCTTATTATCATAATTATTCGCCATAAAGACGAAATTGCCAACCTCCGGGAAATCCGGATTTTTCGAAATCCGGACCGGCCGTCCGCCACATTAGTCCGGATTTCTGAGAGTCTACTGTAATAAAATATTCATATAATATTAAACTAAATAAAATAAATAAATAAAAGAAGAGATAAAAAAAGTTAGTTAAAATTTCCCCATCTCAGATTTTCATTCAGATATAATTTTGGAGTGAAAAAATAAGGTACCTATGGTGAGTTGCTCTTCCCTATGCCCCTTAGGCCTAAAAAGTCGTTTTTTAGTATTATCACATTTTTCTTTCGATGAGTCTAAGAGTGATAGATAAAAATATGAATAGTGAAAAAATGACCAGGAATCGAATCCGGGGCCCCTGGCTTAGAACGCAGGTGCGATGACCACTGCACATCGGCCAATGATGAAAAAAATTGTGATTATCTTTACCCGCAGTTTTTTCTACAATGCTTAGTTTAGTGTTAGTTATTTTCCATATCTTGCTCATTGAAATTGGTAAAAAATGGGTTTTTGTAAACAGAATAACTGTTTGTAACATGGCTAAGTATTGTTAGATAAAACTGTGTGAATAAAAATATATTTGTGAATTTACAGTGTGTCGTCGGATGATAAACATGAGTGGTGTGGTGAAACCTTAAATAGTTGGGGGCCCTTTTCAGGGCTCACTAATAGGTGCGTGTGTCTAGGTGGGAAGAGGCTCAACGCTCGGTTGAAGGACTGCTGTGGGCATCGCTCGCGGCAGCGGGCGATGATAGTCCTGATCGAGGGCGGTTACGGTGTCGGGTCAGCTAGCGGAAGCATCGTATACTTTCTTGCGGGATATCTAAGGGTCTTTGTCGAAGTCCGGTAGCTGTATGGCAATTATTGGTGTCTGATTGGAGTTATAGAGCGGAATGGAACCGAATGGTCACTGTGCCGGATCCAGGGCATTTTATAAAGTACGCAGAGAGCAGAAGTGGGGGGGGGGCAATTAGTCGCGCTCTTTACATTTTTATCTTTTGTCTGCCGGTATTGTCGGAAGCATTGTCGGCTGGCAGCACAGTACCTAATTAGAGGGGGCGACGGTGACAAGCGATACGAATTTGGTAAAGGTACAAAAATAATAAAAGGTTTTTTATTCATAGTACACATCACAGGAGGTGTGGCTATTAAATAAGCTGATGTCCAAAAATTGATTTCGTTTTTGTATCCACTTCTAGCACCACAGTTTACACTTTTTCGATTTTTTACTGTTTCGTAAAATCAAAAAATAGCCTAAACAGAGCGACGAAATCGCCCTGCTTCTTCGAATCCATTGTAAAAACTGAAAAATTCAATTGTACATCTGTGTTTCCACAGTGTCGCTATAGTTTTAACAGTTTCAGCTAAAACTGTTGAAACTATAGGCGTAGGTGAGTGCTCAGTCTAAGAGCTTAAAGTAAAAAAACTGAAAATAAATTCATAGCAATAAAATGTCGACAGAATGTCCATACTCCCTGTTATGAAACAGAAAGATTAATTAAAAGTAATTATTTATATTGTTATTGTTATTTGTTCTTATTGTTTCTATGGAAATATAATACTGCTAAGTGATTGTTATGTTTATAAATTTACTTTCATTAGAGACTTGGTGAGATAGAGAACATTATACTGGCAATATAATATCGCGAACTTACTAATTCATTATACGTACTAGTAATTTTTGTTAAAAATAACATATTTCTTTTGGAGGACAAGCTTTTGTCTTGTTCTGTAAAGGAAATGAAAAATAATTGCCTCATGATGCAATTATTTTTAAAACAGAAGTAACTTTAGTTACATTATACTACATTTTTGTTTTAAAACGAATTTAGTTCTTTTTGAGGATCATGATTTGTGTTCTGAAAAAGAAACTAAAAAAAAATACCTCATATATTGCTACCTTTATTTTTGTTTAAAAAAAGCAAAAGTTGCTTCTTTTCAGAATAACGCTTTTTGTTCTGAAGAATACAAAAAAAAACTTTGGCCCATATTCTGAATTTTTTTATGCTCTACAAGATAGGATAAGCGTCATGTCTGCTGAAATTCTTTTGGAGACTTGCGCTATCATAGGAAAAAATGTAGCCTACATAATTAAAGTTGTAGAATATCTGAAAACCTACAACTTTTATTTCAAACTGTTTTTGTTGTAAAACGCTTAGTGTAGCGTCAATTAGTTATTTTCTCTATTTTTTTCATTATAATCTCTATTTTTTCCATTATAATCGTTAACAAAATAGGTTTTAATATCGTGACTTTAGTATGCACTTTACTATAAAAGTGTGTATCTGTAAGTTATAGAAAATCAAATAATTTACAACTTTTATTTTAAGTATTTTCTTCTACAGAGCCTTGATTTAAATAAAACAATTTAAATCAAACTAATGAACGCAGGAAAGATCAAGCTTAATTTTCTGTAGCGTTAAAATTTTTCCGTTCGGTCGTTTTTGAAATAGAGCTTTTCAAACACAACGGACTTCTTTCGTGGCGAGCATTTTAGCAGTGTTCAACTATCATCGCAGAAGTCGCTTCAAGTACATGTACCTTGACGCTACACAAACAAACGGAAAGATTATAATTATGTATAGTTTAGTTACTTTACAAACGAAAATGATATCAATGTAGTATTTGTCAAAGTTTGAAACCGGTGAATTGTGCAATGTAAAAAGGCGCCCGTATAATGGAACTAATGCCATGTACATTTTCCATAACAAGGTCACCACCGATCTTACTGTCTATTGAATTACAGTTAATTAGCCTTAAACCTAACTTGAATTCACCAACAAGGTTAAATCTTTCGCTACCAACGAACACATATGTGACATACACATTTTACGGAGTGACCAACGTCACAAATACGTGACATGAGTGTTTGTTTTGCTACACCAAGTTAATTTTTGTCCAAAAACCTGGGAAACCAACTCAATATTTACTTTCGCAATTATCTGATTAATTTTTACTTTCTCTTGCCTATATGAATACCTATATACTAGAAATGAAAGTATTATTTCAATTCGATTTTACGAAATCGTGTTTTCACCGGATATACACGTTTTCAGACCCCCTGAACCCAAAAAACATGTTTTCAGCGATTGGTCTGTTTGTGTATGTAAACAAAATATCTCAAGAACGGAACATCGTACGAAGTAGAAACTTAAAACTGTAGTTAGGTACCACTAAAGGACCCGACAAGACATTGTTATAAAATCGTTTAACCGGAAGTAGTAATTTTTATTCGTATAATTTTTCACGTTTTTGCCATTTTCTCAAAAACGGCTCCAACGATGTTTTAAAAACTTGCCTCATTAACTACATTATTTCAAGGCAAAAATGTGTATAATGAAAGTTGTAGACAATTTAAAAACCAAAACTTTTATTCAAAACATTTTCTTGTATAACGCTTAGTTTAGCGGTAATTAGTGATTTCCTGTTTTATTTTCATGAAAATCTGTATAATATGTATTTTTAAGATTTCGACCATATCTAAAGATCTACAACTTTTAGTTTAAGCATTTTACTCTACAGAGCGTAGTTTAGTGTCAAAGAGTGTTTTCCGTATTATTAAGCCGAACTAAGGTTGGTTTTTATTTTGCATCATTCACTCATTATTAAAATAAGATCATGATTTTTTAGGATAGTTCTTTTGTTTATTTCTAAGGTTGGGTTATATTGGTCATTATTTGCATTGTCAAGAGAATGTTGTGTGAGTGTTTCACACCAGATTTTTAAACATATATTTGAACACGCGTACCTGATACTAAAGCAATTCAAAAAAATTACGATAGGAATAATAAAAATAACAATACGCAATTGGAATTGTACAAAGTAAATTGTTTTTTTTTAATTTTTTTATTTTATGTGTAACTTATTTTTTTTATGTCGCACCAACAATGAGTCAGTAGCTAATACAACTACATAATAATTAATCGTTTTTTGTCATCAGTCCCTCGACTGATTTGATGCAGTTCTTCAAGCTGTTCTATTTTGCGCAAGTTGTTTTTTATTTACGTACCTGTAACACCTTACATCTTTTGTAACTTGCTTTGTATGTTCTAACCTTTGCCTTCCCCTACAATTCACTCCCACAATATTACGCTCCATTATTGATAGAACTATACCTGGATGTCTTAAGATATGCCCGACTAGCCCATCCCTTCTTCTGTAAGATGTTTCCATAAGAACATCTTCCTTTCTACAGCCCCTATCACCCATGTTTCATTCCCGTATAACGCTACGCTCCAAACATAGTGTTTAAGAAATTTTTTCTTAATCTGTAAGTCAATGTTTGTAGTCAGTAAACTGTTTTTTATTTAAACGGCTTTTCTAGCTTGAGCAATCCTACTTTTGATTTCACTTGTGCTTCTACCTTCCTTTGTTATTTTACTATCTAGATAGCAAAATTCCCCAGCTTTCTAAATGTTTCATTGCCTACTTTTAAATCTCTTATATCTTCTAAACCGCTCTTGCTGCTGCACAACACTTTCGTTTTGTTTTTATTAATTTTCATGAAGTAATCCTTTCTCATGATCTCATCCATTCCATTTAAGATATCCTCTAGTCCTTTCTTTGTCTCGGCTAATACTACTATATCATCGGCAAATCTCAGCATTTTCATTGTTTCTCCTTGAATTTTTATTCCTGCACAAAATGTTTCCTTCAATTTATTTATAGTTTCTTCTATATACAAGTTAAGAGTAGTGATAACAATTAACATCTTTGTCGTACTAAATTATTAATTACAATTATTAATAATTACAATTATTAATAATTAAATTACAAAACATTAATAATTACAAAAACAAAATTATCAATAATTTACAAAAAAACATCAAATACTCTGTAAATATTAAGTGTACAAGGTGTGGCTATTAAATAACGAGACTGACGTTGTAAAAAAATTTACTTTTATTTTATACATAATCACTTATTGTCACCTTCAATATACACTCCTTCTCTATCCCTACAACTCTCCACGCTAATTTTTCATTGTTGGAAACAGTGCTGGAAGTTATCTTCTGTCAGCTTCTACAGGACACGTGCCGCTCAAAAATAGTTGAAATGAAGTTCGCAAAAATGTTTGTACTGACACTTTGTACGCGATTGAACATGACCCAAATTTTTTGGGAACGATAATAACATGTGGTGAAACGGGTTTTTTAGTTATGATCCGGAAACGAAGCGCCAATCCATGCACTGGAAGAGCCGAACTTCACCGAGAGCCAAAAAATCTTGAATGAGCAAGTCAATATTTAAAGTAATGATGATTGTTCTTTTAATATCAATGGGATTGTGTACCTTCACTGGGTTCGTGAAGGTCAAACAATTTATCAATATTACTACCTTGAGGTACTTTCTAAACTACGTCAAAGAGTAAGGAAAAAACGCACCGAAATGTGGAAGGATAAATCATGGGTTCTCCATCAAGACAATGTGCCAGCTCATTCCGCGTTATCTGTCAAGAGGTTTCTAGGCAAGTACAGCATCTCAGTGTTAAATCATCCACCTTATTCACGAGATCTTGTACCAGTGACTTCTACCTGTTCCCTAAGGGGAAATCTGCATTAAAAAGGACAAGATTTGAGTCGGTGGAAGCTGTATAAGAGAAAGCGGCACGTGTCCTGAAGGAGCTGACAGAAGATGACTTCCTGGACTGTTTTCAGCAATGAAAAATTCGCATGGAGGGTTGTAGGGATAGAGAAGGAGTGTATATTGAAGGTGACAATAAATGATTATGTATAAAAGAAAAAAAATTTTTTTTAGAATGTCAGTCTCGGTATTTAATAGCCACACCTTTTACGTCGCAATCTTTCCAGTTTATGGAAAATAATGATCCAATGAGAAGAGGTTGATATGTATGACGTGAAAATCAGTCTTGTACAGACTGAAGCCGATCATTCCTTAGAGAATATGGTTGATTGAACCCCAACCATCAAAGTACACCGGTAACTACTATCTAGAATTTAAATTCGTATAAAAGTAAGTGCCTTCACTAGCATTTAAACCACGGAATCTTCCTTCTTCAGAATCAGCTGTTAAACAGATGACCCGCGGCGATGACTTCACCGCTAGACCAAACCGGTGTTAAAAGTTTTCCCTAAAATTCGGTGAAATTTTTGAAAATTAAAAAATACTACTATAGTTCGAACATTATCATTTGTCATCCACTCATCGTGACTAAAATAAGTTATTTAATTTTTTGAAATTGTTAAGAGAAAGTTGTGTGAGTGTTTCACACCAGATTTTCCAAAATCGATGTGGATAACCAGCGTTCTATGGCGCTGTATGTACAGAGCGGGTGGAAATAACAAATTGAACAGTAACAATTTATCAACCGGAAGTGAAATGAACAAATTACTTGTTGTATCTGTCAATGTCTATAAAGTGTTTTTATACAGTTTAGTTAACCTTCCTGTCGATTTTGTTTTGTTGGTAGGCGTGTACGGTAAAATACAGTATAGCCAACCTCATCAAATTTACACTCGAGTTGTAGATTATCTATTTAGTGTTATTATGAAGTATTAGCAAATCTTGTTCGCTTCGTTTTCATAAATACTGGACGACTTAGGTTATCTATTAAGTGCCGGAACCATCTGAATTTTTACTTCCTCTTTTCTTACATAAATATATAGGGAAATAAAGTATTGTTTTCATGTCAATTTTCCTCTGAAATTGAGTTTTCACCGAATATATACCTTTCCAGACCTCATGACTCCAAAAGAAACATGTGTCTTACGATTGTCTGTGTGTGTATACGCGCGCGCACACACACGCACGCTTTTTTGTAGCTCACATTCTTAGCATTCGTTCACTGCAGGCTTATTGCTTTTCTTCCGACCATGCGGTGTTTTCTTCTTGCTCTTCATAGAAGCTTTTGAAGTCTGTAATTAGTTGTTTGAATTTGGTTCGGTTCATGAAATTTTCTCTGTTTATTCCGGTTTTCTTAGTAACCTTTCTGACTTCGTTAAATTATTTATCCGACGTTTTAGGTCTATTTTTTAGTGTCTTAAAAATTATTTTGTCATCCATTCTATACAGGTGTCTGTAAAATATTAGTCTTCTTTTTCTAATTGTTTCTATTAATCGTTAATTTTTACTTTCTCTTGCCTATATGAATATATAGGAAGGAAAGTATTGTTTTCATGTCGATTTTTTGAAATCGAGTTTTCACCGGATCTATACGTTTTCAGACCCCCTGAACCCAAAAAACATGTTTTTAGAGATTGGTCTGTGTCTGTGTCTGTGTGTACGTGTGTCTGTGTGTCTGTGTGTGTTTGTGTGTGTGTGTGTACAAAATATCTCAAGAACGGAACATCGTACGAACTTGAAACTTGAAACTTAAGTTACATACCACTACCGAACCCGACACGAACATTTTCATCAAAATCGGTCAACCGGAAGTAGTAGTTTATTCGTGTAATTTTTCACTTTTTTGCGATTTTCTCAAAAACTGGTCCTACGATTTTTTAAAAATCGCCTCATTTACTTATTATTTTATTCTCTACAAGATAGGGTAGGCGTCATGTTTGCTGAAATTCTTGGTGAGGCTGTTTTCACGTAAAAAAGTGTTTTTTTAAGATTACGGCTTTAATATGCAATTTAGCGTAAAAATTTATATAGTACTAAAAGTTGTAGAGAATTTAAAATTCTACAACTTTTATTTCAAACATTTTTTTGTATAATGCTCAGTTTAGCAGTAATTCGTGATTTTCTGATTTTTTCTCACGAATACGTGTGAAAATCAATTTTTTTAAGATTTCGGCCTTAGAATGCATTTTACGACAAAAGTGTATATAATAAATTTTATAGTAAATAAAAAGATCTACAACTTTTATTTAAAGCATTTTTCACTACAAAACCTAGTTTAGCGTGAAAGAGTGATTTTCCGTATTTTTAAGCCGAACTGAGGTTGATTTTCATACTGCGTCTTTCACTCATGATTAAAATTAGGTTATGTTTTTTGAGGTTAGTTTTTTGTTTATTTCTAATGTTTTATGACGAATGTTACGTTATATTGTTAATTATTTGCATTGGCAAGAGAAAGTTGTGTGAGTGTTTCACACCAGATTTTTTTTGTAGTCTTCTTGACCTCGTAACCTATATTATCCGTCTACTAACTCCGGACCCATTACCTTGTGGAAGATTTTCTCTCAAATTTTTCTGCTTCTCTTAGACCACCCTTCCCTGTGATTCTAAAGCACTCACTCGCGTAGAGACACACGCGTTTTTATCACAATATTATAATGCCTAAACTTGGTTTGTGTTGAGTGTGCTTTTATCTTTTACAAGTAGTGAGTTCCTCGGAGTGCATCGGCCATCTTTCCTCGTCTGCTTTTGTTCACTTCCTTTTTGCTGGTATGCAAGCGACACGGGCCTGTTTTTATTAGTACCTAATATGTGCACACAATTTTAATTTTTTTTCTTCAAACGTTAAACCTTTATGAGATAGTAATGTGACTTTATGGTCACCCAGTATCAGTGTACATCTCACTTGTGTATTTCCGCCGTTAAACAGATGACATGAAGCCGTACATAAATTCATTGTTCATGAGTTAATAAACGTTCAATACTATGGTCCACGATCTTTATTCTTTGTGAATTTCCACTTAATTTTGGCTTCGTTTTAACCGATGGACCTATCAAAAAATATATTATAACTTATCGTCATACAGGCTGTCCATGAAACATGCTGGTTTATGCATGAAAATATGGTTAAAAGTTCTAATAATTATATATCTGACATTGATTGTTTACTTTCTCTTGCCCTATATAACATAACATATAGGAAGCAAAGTAACATATAACATAAGTGTAACATATATAAGTGAAACATATAGGAATAAAAGTATTGTTTTCATGTCGACTTTTGGAAATTGAGTTTCCTGTGGATATATAGATTTTCAGATCCCCTAAACCCAAGAAATATTTTTTTAGCGATTGGTCTATGTGTGTTTGTGTGTGAGTATGTGTGAACAAAATATCTGAAGGACGGAACGTCATACGAAGTTAAAACTTGGAACTTCAACACGTCAACACAAGAGTGTTCATTCCCAAGGCTGGTAAGGATCCTCTTGATCCAAATTCTTAGAGGCCTATTACTATCAGTTCTGTACTCGGCCGGCTCTATTCATCTATGATGGAGTCTCGGATTTGAGCGAAAGTAGGAATAGACCAGTTCCAGGTCGGTTTTATACCAGGGAATGGATGCAAAACAAATAGTTTCATTTTAAATGAAGCTATCCGTATTGCTAGATCGGGTAAGCAGTCTGGTGTTGTGGTAACCATGCTTGATTTATCAAAAGCCTTCAAGAAGTTCAATTATTTCTTAATAAAGTCGGTTTAAAGTTAAATACTAATAAATGTTTTGACAAGTTATATTAAATCTCGGAATAATTCTTTACGTGGCTTCAAATCCAAATTTATCTTTTCTCGATGGGTCGAAAGTTAAAGCTCTTGATGTTAGTGAACAATTTAAACATCTAGGCGTACTTTATACTATTAAAAAGGGTATTGTATTGTGCTTGAGCAGCAAATAGAATTTTTGCTAGAAGCTGCTACACGTGTCAAGAGGTTGTGCTTGAAGCCCCGACAGAAACTTTCTTTAATTTTTCAAAATATTTTTCCTAAATTTTTGTTTTCATTGATAATTTCTCAGCCATATGTTAAAACTCTTAACATCTTAGACGATAAATTGAGATTATAAAAGATATATTACATTTACATCATACCACTCCTGATGTTTAATTTATGGTAAGAAAGCTGATGGTGGTTTAGGTTTACCTCAGATTTGGAATGTAGTGAACGTAGGGAGGTGGAATGCAAAATCTAAACTTATACAGTCTAACCATCCATTTGTCCAAATGCACTTTCCTCCTCCATCAGTTGATACGTTCAGAGCTGATTTGGAGATAGAAGATATTGTTTGGCCCCCTTCAATCTTCAATCACTAATAACATGTTTTTTGGATTCAGGGTTCTGAAAACGTGTAAATCCGGTGAAAACTCGATTTCGAAAAATCGACATGAAAACAATACTTTCCTTCCTATTTATTTACATTCGCAAGAGAAAGTAAATATTACAGGTCACCCCCATTGCGCAATGGTTAGTGTGCTAGCCTACCAAACGGAAGGTCCTGGGCTCAATTCTCGGCGATGGTCTGAAAATTAATTTGAGTCAAAACGCATTGTTTTATACAATTGTTTTATAAAGTTTTAAATTGTTTTATACATTGTTTTATAAAGAAGTCGCTACAAAGATGTTGATACTACTTACAATTAACTAAAAAAAATTGTAAGGAAAAGCACAAAAATGAAAAAAAAAACCATTGTAGCGTTTCTGGCAAGACTACTCATCATTCGAATAGAAATCAATCTGTTAAGGGCTTCAGAGGAGGACGAACGCCGGGTGGAAAATGTATCTGAATACACTGGCTGTAATTTACGGGTAGTTACGTAGTTGTGTTTGGACAATTAGGTAGACTACAGCGGACAATTATACTTAGTATTAATTGTTCTGAAAACCCATTGCATGCAAACTGGAATCTTGAGACTAGTTATTCTCTACTCATTACGAATGTACAAAATGAAATAAATGGGTCGATGCAATCTGCCTGTGGCAATAAAAGCGTTAAGTCAGTGGTTTTCAACCTTTCAGACACCGCGACTTCCTTTTTAGGTTGAGTATTCTGCCGACCCCCTCTGAATAATGTAAAAAATTTAAGTCTACGTATAATAGTAACTATATGAGTAACTTAAGTTACGGATATGATAGATACCTGTGAGAGTCGATCCGTTTAATGAGCATGTTGTACAAATACTGAGCTAATTGTTCGTTTTCATAGTGAAATATCATGACAGAGCTATCAAGTGATCAGGCAATGAAATTAACTTTCAATACTGCTTATACCAACAAATTTTGGATTAAGTATTAAAAAGGAATACCCAGAACTGTCCAGAGTATCGTTAAAAACTTTGAAACCATTTGCCAGATCCTACAACTGTGAACAAGGATTTTTCACAATGATGAATTTGAAACGCAAATCAAGAAGTCGTTTAGCACTGGAAAATGATATAGTTTTGAGTGTTTTAAAAATATATCAAAACATTCAAAAATTGGTTAATTCCAAACAAGCCCGAGTTTTGCGATTGCTGAATTGGAGAAATTGTAAGAGTAATGATCAAATTTTGTGTCTCTTTTTTAAATAAATATAAGAATAATTATTTTTAATTTTTCCCCGTATTTCGCGACCCCCTTCGAGAAATGTCCTGCAATCCCCCCCCAGGGGCTCGTCACAGGTTGAAAAACACTGGGTTAAATAAAGTCCCTGTCATTGTTTAATTACTCATACAAAACAAATTTTGATTAAATGAATTTCAACAATATTAATATTTAAGTAAGTTTTTATTAAAATTTGGTTATGAGTTAAAAATATAAAATGTCTCACGAGACTTAAACTAGTCATATGTATTTTTTTTGTCGGTATATTTTGAATAAACTGTAGAAAAGGACAAGCAACTTTTTTTGAACGTAGAAAAAGTTGTGAATTCTCAAGTGAATTTAAGCGGAGAAAGTTTTTAAAATATATTATTTTATAAAAAAGGATGATATACAAGAAAAAGAAAGTTAGCCGACTTTGTCATTGGGAAAAATAACTAAGTGTATGCAAACGAATAAGAAATGTCACTTTGACTTTGATAAAGAAGTCAAACTAAGAGAATATCTAGCCGTGAATATATATTATTTTTTAAATATGCATGTGTATTTTATTCAAAAATTTTGACTAATATATAGCAAATTTGCAACACCTAAGCCTCAGTTGGTTTGAACTTTTCTTGTCTAATTTATGTTTTAATTTTCATTATTACTTTCTCTTGCCTATATGAATATATAGGATAGAAAGTATTGTTTTCATGTCGATTTTTCGAAATCGAGTTTTCACCGGATCTACACGTTTTCAGACCCCCTGAACCCAAAAACATGTTTTTAGTGATTGGTCTGTGTGTGTGTCTGTGTGTGTGAGTGAGTGAGTGAGTGAGTGAGTGAGTGAGTGTGTGTGTGTGTGTGTGTGTGTGTGTGTGTGTGTGTGTATACAAAATATCTCAAGAACGGAACATCGTACGAACTTGAAACTTGAAACTTAAGTTACATACCCTTACCGGACCCGACACGAACATTTTCATCAAAATCGGTCAACCGGAAGTAGTAGTTTATTCGTATAATTTTTCACTTTTTTGCGATTTTCTCAAAAACTGGTCCTACGATTATTTTTAAAATCGCCTCATTTACTCAATTTTTTATTCTCTACAAGATAGGGTAGGCGCCATGTATGCTGAAATTCTTGGTGAGGGTGTTTTTACGTAAAGAAAGTGTTTGTTTAAGATTACGGCTTTAATATGTAGCCTATTATAGCGCAAAAATTTATATAATAAAAAATGTAGAGAATTTAAAATTCTACAACTTTTATTTCAAACATTTTTTTGTATAACACTTAGTTTAGCGGTAATTAGCGATTTTCTGTTTTTTCTAACGAAAACGTGTGAAAAATCGACTTTTTTTAGATTTCAGCCTTAGTATTCATTTTATGACAAAAGTGTTTATAATCAAATTAATAGAAAATTAAAAGATCTATAACTTTTATTTAGAGCATTTTTCTCTACAGAAAGTAGTTTAGTGTGAAAGAGTGATTTTACTTATTTTTAAGCCAAACTGAGGTTGATTTTTATTTTGCGTCTTTCATATATGATTACAATAATTAGGTTATGTTTATTGAGGTTAGTCGTCGTCGTCGTTTTCCTTCAAGGATTAGGCACATTGCCTGTTCCGACTGCAAACTCCTTTATTAATCAATTCCATCTCTTACGAGGCCTGCCCACACTTCTCTTTCCTACTGGCTGATAGGAGATGACTGCCCTGGGAATTCTTCCATCCTCCATGCGCTCCACATGATCCTTCCAGTTTTGTTTGTTTTCCAGTTTTTTGTTTATTTCTAATGTTTTATTACTATTGTTAGGTTTATTGTTAATTATTTGCATTGGCAAGAGAAAGTCGTGTGAGTGTTTCACACCAATTTTGTTTAAATTTTTTTAATATTAGATAATAAAACAGTACCTACATAAAAAATTAATATTGCATTTGACAAAACTGACGAAATCTTTAAGTTACTACAAGCACTCGTTTAAAATTTTAAAATTTAAATAACCTATTATGTTCATTTTCTTGAATACTTAACTTAAAATCAATACGTAACGTAAAATACTTACTTAAAATCATTATAATTGGAAATTGTATTTTCCTTGATTTTTATAGCGTTTGCATCCGCTTTTATACGTTTCTTTAACTCGGTAGCTTCTAAATTACGCTGTTACAGTTACAGTTTCTTTTTACAGGTTGTGGCCTATTTAATCTAGGGAGGAAAATAAGAATCTTGAAAAATATAGTTAGGCAAGAGCCATACTTTTACTTTGATTGATCATAATGAAATGAGAAATGTTATCGTTTAACAAAATTATTTCGAACTGGTTAAAAAATTGCAGTCTTCCTCTAAAAGTTATTTACAAACAACAGTACTTTTTTCAGTAATTAATAAATTCTACCAAGGGATTAGTGACTTTTATTAGTGTTTGTACGGCAAAAATATTAAATTTATGTAATAAAAAAATGTAAAAACCTACAACTTTCCTTTCAAGCATTTTTTCTACCGAGCTTAATTTATTAACAATGTGACGCTAAACAAAGGTGATTTTCCATACTTTTAAGTTCAACAGAGGTTAACTTTCTGTTGGACTACTAAGGTTAAAATGGGGTTTTTATATTGCATCCTTAATACGCATCTTTATGGAAAAGTATTTATTATCAGAGTTGAAGGATATTAAAGAATTTACACGTTTTAATTCAAGCATTTTTTCTACAGAGCTTAGTCTAGCATCAAATAGTGATTTTCCTTATTTTAAAGTACAACATAGGTTAAGTTTCGATTTGTGTCATTCACTCATGATTAAAATTAATTATGTTTTTTTATTTTACATCGTTTACTAATGATTAAACATAGGTTATATTACTTTCTCTTGCCCCATATGAGTATAAGGAAAGAACGTAGGTAAGTTTTTGTTTTTATGTCGGTTTTCTGAAATCATGTTTTCACCGGATTACACGTTTACAGGCCCCCTGAACCAAAAAAAAAATGTTTTTAGCGTTTGGTCTGTGTCTTGCCTCTTCTGTCTGGTTGTGAGTGTGAATAAATTATCTCAAGAATGGAACGCAATAAAAAGTTGAAACTTGGAACTTAAAGTTAGGTACCACTATGGGACTATGAGACATTATTCTACAGTTATTAAGCCCTCAATGACATATGCCAGTGAAACATTGAGTCTTAATCGAAAAATGGACTTGGACATTCTTTTGAAGGAGGAGAGAAAAATCATCCGGAAAATACTTGGACCGAGGGAAACAGAGAATGGTTTCAGGTTACAGAAGAATTGTGAAGTCGAAAAGCACTCTAATATAGTAGCAGACATGAGGAAGAGAAGACTTAAGTTTTTCGGACGTATTAAAAGACTCCCCGAGAATAGGATAACACGGAAAATAGTGGAATATGTTAGCTCTCTTAAGAATGGAGTAGACTGGATAAAAAAGGTTAAAGAGGATCTCAATCTTGTGGGAATTCCTGAGGAGATAACTACTGACAGGAAGAAATACCGGAAATGCGTTGAGGACTGGGAGGTCAAGCCGGTGGAAAAACATCAAAAAGTCGGAACTAGATGGACTGAGGATAGGAAAAAGGCATTCTCGGAGAGAATGAAAGCATACTGGGTGGAGAAAAAACGGAAGGTACCCCGTAGAGTAATCCATAATTAAATACTTAGCGACTTCCACTTTGGGAGCTTGACGCAAATAATAATAATAATAAAAAAAAAAATAATAGAGTATAAATATAGTAAATGAGCCGATTTTGAGAAAATCTGAAAAACATGGACAATTGCACGAATAAAACTACTACATCCGATTGACCGATTTTGATGAAAATTTTCGTGTGTATAATTTCGGCTTAATAACTGTAGAATAATGTCTCAATTTAGAGTTTATGGATAAACATTTTTTATTATAGATATTATGTACAAGTCCAAGACCTTTCCGGGCTTTCCGAATTCTATCGCTGTAGGCTTCCTTCTCAGATACATTTTCCCCCAGATATTTAAAGTTAGATACTTTATTTATTTTTCCATATTTGGTGTCAAGCTCTTTGACTTCCGTATTATGGCAAGTGAAGACAGTTTTTGTGAAGGAGATTTGTAGTCCAATTTTCTCGGCACACTCCTTCAGAGTTTCAATTTGTTTGATGGCCTGTTCTTTTGACTCAGAAAAAATTGCCAAGTCGTCCGCAAAGGCCAAATAAGGGATCTGTAAGTTTTTATTCTTTCTACCGAGATACATTGGATTCCAATGATTTTCCTCTTTCAATGTTTGTTCCCATGCTTTCATCACTTTGTCAAGGGCTAAGTTAAAAAGTAGCGGAGACAGTCCATCTCCTTGTCTTACTCCGGTTTTAATGTCAAAAGGCTGTGATAATCGTCCCATAAATTTAACTTTAGACTTCGTGCCAGTGAGCGTTAGTTTAATTATTTCAAGGGTTTTAGCATCTAGGCCTTTTCCTTCAAGGTTTTTGAAAAGGGTTGGTCTGTGAACAGAGTCGTAAGCCTTTTGTAAGTCTACAAAGGTATAGATAGTCGGTTTGCTTCTTGATTTTCTTACTGCAGTAATTAACTTTAGATTTAATATTTGTTCCGAGCACGACCGATTAGGTCTGAAACTGGCTTGTAAGTCAGAAATTTGAGGTTCTAATTGTTTTGTACTCTTTCAATTAGGCAGGCAGAAAGAATTTTATAGGCCACAGGAAGAAGGGAAATTCCCCTGTAGTTATTCACATCAGTTGGATCTCCCTTTTTATGGAGCGGGTGAATGAGAGCAGTTTTCCAGTCATCAGGGATTGCTCCAGTCTCCCAAATTCTCTGAATTATTTTTGTCAGTTCCAGTTTTGACTGTGGTCCTAAATTCTTAAGAAACTCTGCAACAATCCCGTCTTCCCTAGATGCTTTATTATTTTTTAGTTTATTAATATGCCTATCAATTTCTTCCTTGGAAGGGGGAAGAGAATTTGGATTCTGGGGTGTTCTTTCCCCCGAAACAGGAAAAGTTTCCGTTGGTTCAGGACAGTTTAATAATCTCTCAAAATACTTGGCCAGTTCTTCACAATTCTCCTCATCGTTTAAAGCCAAATTTCCATCTATTTTTCGAAAACAAATATTCTGAGGTGCATAACCCTTAATTTGTCCAGCAAACGTTTTATAAAAGCCATGAGTGTTATAGTTTCGGAAATCAGACTCAATTGAGTCCAGTTGTTGATTAACAAATTTTCTTTTCTCTTGCCTTATAATCTTACTTGTCAATTTACGAGCTTGGAGGAAAGCTTGGTACTTGTCTTCAGATTTATTGGAATTAAAATTCAAAAAGGCTTTATGACGAGACTTGACTGCTTCATCACACACAGAATTCCACCAAGGATGCTTGCGCTTCTTTTTAAGGGGTATTTCCTCCACTGCCGATTTAATTATTTTGTTTTTAAAGTCAATCCAATTATTATTATAGCCCGGCAGCCCGAGTAGCCCGGCAGTGTTACAAAGTTACACTGGATTCCCGATTACAGAAGATTTTCCGTACTCACCCTCGTTTTGGGTCGTTATTATTATTATTATTTTTAATTACTATTTGTATTTTGTTATCTGTAGTGTAGATATTTTTTTTATTGTTTGTGTTACAAATTTTTATTGTCACCATGTAAGTTAGGCCGCACTTGATACTTTAGTTATTTTAGGTGTTTATTCTTTTATGTATGTCTTGACTCCACTTAGTCCACGATAGGTGCGCAGCAAATTAAGGACTTCGATCTGTTCTGCTGCCTTTCTTTCACTAAATAGGTTCGTCCCGCTTCCCTGGTTGTATTTTGTTGCTTCTCGGAAGATAGGGATGGCTATAAGGGGTGATGTGGAGGCCATCAAAAATAGAAAACTTATTATTTATTTTTTATGCTCCCCAAGATAGGGTAAGCTGTTGGCTGAAATTCTTAGGGGTCTATACTCTCGTGGGATAAAATGTTGTTTAATATTGCAACCTTAATATGCTTCAAGAGAAAAATAGTGTAAATAAATTTTTAGACCAATAAGAAACCTACAATTTTTATTTCCAACATTTTTTTACGACCCTTAGTTTAGCGTCAATTATTGATTTCCTGTATTTTGCTCATCAAAATTGGTAAAAGTACGATAGTTTGAATATTCCGGCCTTAGCATGTATTTTACGACGTAAGTATTATAATTGAAGTTAAAGAAAAAAATTTTCAACCTTTATTTCAAGCATTTTCTTCTACAGAGCCATGCATGACGTCAATTAGTAAAATTCTAAAATTTTAGAGTCGAAGAGATGTTTATTTTCATTTTGCATCATTCACTCATGATTAAAATTAGATTATGTTTTTAATTTTATATTGTGTACTAATGATTAAATGTAGGTTATATGGATTTGTTTACATTAGCAAGAGAAATTCGTATGAGTGTTTCACACCGGTTTCTTTTTATTGTTTACATTGGTAAGAAAAACTCATGTAAATGTTTTAAATCAAATTTTTTTTAGAATGTTAATTAGGCCCAGTTTAACAGAATTTTTGAGTGTTATAATTTTAATCTCCATTAAGGTTTATTCCCATGACGCTAGTTTACTAGTTGCTAGCAGACAACCAGGTAGTACCAGTGTCGTGGGAACGTACAACTATCAGCTAGTTTAGTTAAAGCGCTAGTATTCACTAGCATGCAAGTGATTTTTAACAAGTTTGATTTTACTAGCGCTACTAGGGGAGAAAAGTTCGCGTGATTGACTAGCGCTAGTAAACTAGCTCGTTGTTAACGTTTGGAAACGTAGCTAGTTAGTAATAGGCCTATAAGCTGCTAATACAGCGACTTACAACTTTTTATCTTGAGCCCACCCGCTATTTAGTTTAAATGTAAACCACACCCCCTTATTTGTATATAAGTGTGCATCTTTTTAATAACACTTTTTTATGGGTAATTCTTATTTAAGTTACATGTTTAAAGCCTGTTCGTATTGTATTGGGAGAATGGTTTCAGCGTTGGAATAATTAAAAACATAATTACAAATAGATTAGAACATGCATTTTTAAATAAATACATATTGCTAAAAATAACTCAAAACAAAAATTAAGACTACTAATGTAATGGATGAGCCTGATTTTTCTCGACACAAAGCTTTCTGGAACGTGGAGTCAGTTCCGACTGTGCAACTCGTCACAAGTTCACATCTAATCATGAACGGTGTAACACCCTGTGTTACATTATTTGTTTTGTTCGGGTAATTTCTATTGTCTGTTGTTTGAATTTATTGCGCCGTAGTGACGTCTTTGGTTTTTACCGTCTGGTGCTGCTGTCTCGCGGCGTCGTGTCTTACCCTCGAAAATTTTTCTGTTGCGTCATTCACCTTGATATAAACTGCCTAGCTAGATGGATGTGTTTTTTCTTGTTGCAAATTGTATTTAATAGTACTGGCAGTATTTTAATTTTTAATGATTTTTGTTAAAATCTATTATGTCGTTTTTCTACGTTTGTTCCCTATTTTTAGAGCTCAAGTATCCAAAAGTTATTTTCCAAGTGACATTTTCCGGATGTGACTAATTCAACACATATATTTATGTAAAAAAGTAAAATATGGCCTTACCGACCGTCATCAAAAAATAAATAAATAAAATGAACTTTTTCATACAGGCATAAATTTGCTAAGAACATATTTTCATCCAAATGGTTTGATATACAAATTCTACTTTTTAACTGAGGAAAACCTTGGTAACGTAATTTTTTTGATTATCTATTTGTCTTCGAAAAGGTCACGAAAACTTCAATTTATCACCATTTTTTGCAACATTCAACTACTATAGCGATATGGGCTACATCGGCGGTTTGGTATGGGACCATTGCTGTTAAACTGTACATGGTTGTTTTTTTTTAATTTTTTTTTATTTTTAAAATTTGATTTAAAAAAAAATTGTTTATATTGTTTTTTAATAAATATTTCACCTTTTGCCTGCAGGCATTAATTATATTTATACTTTATGTATACTTTGGTGAGAAAATCTTATTTGTTGTGCGTGCACGCCTTTAAAAATTAAATTTAAAAAAATAAGGAAAACTCTTTATAAATATTTCTAAGAATAATTATTGTTTCAATTGGTTACTTATTTACTTAGTAAATTTTTTTAAAAACATAGGGACAAAACCCATATAATGACTATTTTCACAAATTGTATATCTGAATAATTTATACAATTTTTTTAAATTAAAAATAACTTTTAAATTACTCCGTATTATTGTATGATCAATGATACTTTTTTAACATAATTTTGAGCAAAATAAAATACTAAATATTTTTTTATTTTTACTACTATACTTGTGTATGTTTTTCCGTCCCAACCACCCTTCAACGCTTCCAATATTTTTAAAAATTTTGTTCTCCTAGTTCCGTAAAAGGGTGTAACAACGGTATTTGCTCTTCATGGCAGAAAGAATAGAAAACCCAGTTTCACAAAATTATGGAGTAGCAAAGGGAATGGAGTACTTTTAACGCATTTTCACTCAAAATAGCGTAGCCTATTTTACACTGATCCAGAAGGGCGTGAGCGAATATTCCTTAAATTTTGTTTTCAAGACAGTGACTTCGAAGATCAATGAGGTTGTCTTTGCTTAAAGAAAATTTTACTAAATTTTCTAAATAAAGAATATTACACTTCTTTTATTTGGTCTACACAAAACTTCATTTATTTTTTTAAACGAAGCTTTACGCCCCCCCCCCTCCCAAAACACTTCATCGCTACCCCGACTTTGAGTACCAATGAGCTAGTAAACTAGCATCGTGGGAACCGGCTAGTAGGCTCTACTAGTACTAGCAGCTACTAAACCTAGCGTCTTTGAAATAGGCCTATAATTTTAATCACATTAATAATATTACATATTTCTCTAATTTACACAACCTGAATGCTGGAGCCACATAAAAATAATTTAATCGTTTTTGGACATAATAGCATTTACAAAGTTGCATTTTATGAACGGTAAATAATTAGCCGCGTTGGGTTGTGGGTAACAAGTTTTACCTAATAATTAAACATGAACTTTTATTTAATAATAATAGTAATTAAAATAATTCTAACCTTTTAACAAAGACCGAGTACAACACTAATTACTCCCAACATAATGTTTGTTCAACTTTGTCCATTGTTCCGCAGTCTATAATTCTAAACACACCGTGTAATTTTCTGTTTTCTCTAATTTTATTAATACCATTTTGTTCTGTTAATAGCTATTCAGTTTTATATTATTCTTTTAAAATGTAACAGTTAATTCTTCTACGTTTTAATAAATAATTTACTTTTTATTTTATTCTAATGATTCCCTTTAGCTTTATAAATTCTTACAATGTTTTATTTTATAACGGATGTTCAGGAAGAATTTCTGAATTTTATTTCCACCCGCAACAGAACGAGATTATTTTATACACTTATATCTTACTGAAAATTAGTTGTAATCAGGAATGCGGCTGTGGTCAGGCAGATTCACTCATACATCGCACGCCGCACACACACACACCAACACAGAGGATTAAACCGACCTTCAAAATTTCTCAGTCAAACTTTATGTTTTTTATTTATCATTTTATCTAAAAATAGTAACAAATATACATTCTACACATAATTACGTACAAGAAATATGATATCAAGCAATATGTATTTATGAGCTTCAACTATGCTCATAGGTACTAATGAGCTTCATTTATGAGCTTATGAGCTTCATTTATACTCGTAAGTACTTATAAGCTTCATTTATGAGCTTATGAGATTCATCTATGCTCATAAGTACTTATGAGCTTCATTTATGAGCTTATGAACTTCATCTATGCTCATAAGTACTTATGAGCTTCATTTATGTGATTATGAGCTTTATCTATCCTCAAAAATATTTATCAGCTTCATTTATGAGCTTATGAGCTTCATCTACGCTCATAAGTACTTATGAGCTTCATTTATGCTCGTAAGTACTTATGAGCGTAAATGAAGCACATACGTAAATGAAGTACGAGGTGTGTTCAAAAAGTAACGGGAATTTTTAAATTTCGCGGGTTTGGATAGTCCGATTGTAAAAAAATGTTTTTATTATGTTGGTACACATGCCCCTGACGTACGATAAAATTTTCAACAACATTCATTGCTTAGTTCTTAAGTGGAAGCCGCTAAGGTTAGAAGTGTTTTTCGAGCACGGCTATTTTTGTTTGTTAAAAAAAATGGATCAAAGAATTTGTATTAAATTTTGCGTGAAAAATGAAATAAAGTGTAATAAAGTGTGTAAAATGTTAACAAAGGCATATGGTGAGTCTGCTATGAGTAAAACAAGGATTTACGAGTAGTATAAGCGTTTCCAAGATGACCGCGAAAACGTTGAAGATGACGAACGACCCGGACGTCCAAGCACATCAACGACCGATGAGAACGTGAAAAAAGTGAAAGAAATGGTTATGAACGATCGCCGAATCACAATCAGAGAAGTCAGTGATGATGTTGGCATATCGATTGGCTCATGCCATGAAATTTTTTCGGATGTTTTGGGTATGAAACGTGTGGCAGCAAAATTTGTTCCAAAATTGTTGAATTTCGAACAAAAACAGCGGCGAATGGAAGTTGCTCAGGAGTCACTAAATGAAGTCGACAACGATGCAGATCTACTCAAACGTGTTATAACAGGTGACGAAACATGGGTTTACGGACACGATGTCGAAACTAAGGCTCAATCGTCCCAGTGGAGGCATTCTGGATCGCCAAGACCGAAAAAGGTTCGACAAGTGCGGTCGAATGTGAAGGTTATGCTCACTGTGTTCTTCGATTTTAATGGCATAGTGCATCATGAATTCTTGCCACAAGGTCAAACAATCAATAAGGAGTACTACCTACAAGTTCAACGCCGTTTGCGTGAAGCAATCCGAAAAAAACGCCCGGATTTGTGGCAAAACAATTCATGGCTTTTGCACCATGATAATGCACCTGCTCACACTTCATTGCTTGTTCGTGAATTTTTGGCCAAAAACAAAACTGTAACGATGCCCCAGCCTCCATATTCGCCAGACATGGCTCCATGTGACTTTTTTCTATTTCCAAAAGTAAAGAGAACATTAAAAGGCCGTCGTTTTACAAGCATAGATGACATTAAAAGCGAATCGGTGAAGGAGCTAAAAGCTATCACAAAGATCGAGTTTTAGAAGTGTTTCGAGGATTGGAAAAAGCGTTGGCACAAGTGTATTGTATGCGAAGGGGACTACTTTGAAGGCAACAATACTAATGTAGATTAATAAATAAATATTTTTTTCGAAAAACGAAAATTCCCGTTATTTTTTTAACAAACCTCGTTCATATTGTTTGGCATCATATTTCTTGTAACTACGTGGAGAATGTATAACTTGTTACTCATTTCCAGATAAAATTACAAATAAAAAACTTGAAAGTTTGATTGAGAAGTTCATCAGCTGAAAGGCTGATTTGAACCTCTGCAGACTTACTAATTAAAACGAGAAGTGTAGAGTAGCTATATAATTACGTTTGTAGAACATTAATAAACCTATAACTTTTATGTTAAACAATTTTTTCTAGAATGCTTAGTTCAGCGTCAATTAGTGATTTTCAGTATTTCGCTATTCAAAATCGGTAAAAATTGGGACTTGTCAATTTTACGACCTTAGTGTGCATTTTACGACAAAAGTGTGTAATTGACGTTGGGCCTTTAGAATAACTTTTAATTCAAGCACTTTTTTTTAACAGAATCTAGTTTAGTGTCAACTAATGAATTTCTGTATTTTATATTCTACAGAGGTTTATAAAACCACTTAGAATGAGATGGATTGGGGTTAGTTTCTTATTGTTTATTTTCAGAAATAAAATAAATAATCACAAATTGTTAAAAAAACGTTTAATTAATTAATTAAATAATAAAAATAAATAAATATTACAATTTACAAAAAAACAAAAATGATGATTCTTAATTTAATTTGATCTCAGGGCTTTTGAAAATAATTGTTTATTGTTTGAAATAATATTATATAAAAAAAAACAATTGACAATCTAAACTAAACAAATGACAATTGTCTACTTATGCTACTAAAATCCTCTTACTGGCTTTTGAATTTACTAAATAAAGATTTAATTTAAATAATTATTTTGAAAAAGAATTTTGAAACGAATAAATTGAAAATATTTCAGTTGTATTTAATATAAATTAGTTGATAATAACCGGTTTGTTTTTCTTGTTGTGTTGGTCTTAAACTTTACGTTGATATCGGTCGGCGTCCAGCGATAAATCTTGAATATGATTTTAATAAAATGACTTTATTAATTTTAATGTCCGTATTCCCGGTTAGATTTTTGTAAATAATAATAGCTTAAATCTTGATGTTTTCAATTATATATAATATTGATTCTATTTATTAATTATTACTTTTAAACTTTAAATATTTGTTAGAGCGTTCTTATGAGATGTTCACTTAACGGCTGGCGTCCTAACACAGCTCCAAGAGTCCATGTTACAATCGACTATATTCATATTTAAATTTGATTCATTAATTAAAAAATGTTCAAACAATTCGGATCACTATATAGAAATATACATCCTTTATTAACTTGGTTATTGATATTTTTAGTTTAACATTTTATTTTAATTTCGATTTTTAATCCTTCTTTTAATAATTATTAATTAGTTGTTAACTTCAATAACGTAGTATACACTTGAAATCTTGTCGTTTACAGGTTAAATAAAACATAATACAACTGAGATTAACTGAGATATTTAGATAAAATAATTAAAAATGTTTATTTTTCCAGGGCCTATCATTTACATAGCTAATTAATTACTCTATTTAAAGGTTTTACAGTGATTAATAGCCAGCATCTACCTAGTTCATCTTTTTGTATTTAAAAATTAGGTAGTGGTACACCTGTTAATCGTACATCAGTTCTCACCGTGGCCACTTAATCTAAAGACTCATCTTTTATGTCTAGAATCTGAGGTAGTGGCTAACCTGTTTAGTTTGACCGTAGCCAGTAAATATTAAATATATATAGGTTATGTTTACGCTACAGGTTGATTTCCTTTATGTCATTCACTCATGATTAAAATTAATGTAGCAATTTCATATTACATTGTTTTCTAATGATTCAACACAGGTTATATGTTTTATCATTTACATTGGCAGGTAGAAATTTGAGGGAGCGTTTCACACCATATTTAAAAAAAAATAAAAGTGGCCTTTGAGTAGGGTTGTGAAAACCCTTTTTGAAACACCCGGTGTACGTCATAGCAATTACTATTTAACTGATACTGTTACTATGAAATTATTTCCTAATAAAGAAATAAAAACAGATAATTGCTCCAGTTAGAGAAATGGATCAAATTAGTAAGCTAAAATAGAGTTGTAGTAAATAATAACTAACTACAAAACTGCAAATAAAGCCCTTTGAAGTGCAAAGTGCAATTTTTTTGTCAGAATGAATAGATACGATCAATTAACAAATTAAATTTTAACGTTTGTAACGACTCTTTTATTTAAAACTAGACCAATAAAAATCTGTTGTGTAAACACTCACACGACTTACTTTTTCCAATGCAAATAATTAACAATATAACCTAACATTAGAAATAAACAAAAAACTAACCTTAAAAAACATAACCTAATTTTAATCATGAGTGAATGATGAAAATTAAAACTAACCTTATTTTAATAAATGCTTGAAATAAAAATTTTAGTTTTTACGTGGTCTACTACTGTTATTATATTATACACTTTTACCTTAGAATGCATATTAAAGCCGCAATCTTATGGAATTTTCAGTCAAAAAAGGTATCGTTTAGGACACTGATCCAGAAGGGCTTGAGCGTACATTCTTATATTTTGTTCCCAAGGCAGTGTCACTTTAAAGATCAATGAGGTTTTACTTGCCCACAGAAAATTTCACTATTTTTCTAAATACAGAATATTCCACTTCATTTATTTTGCCTACACAGAATTTTATTTAATTTTTAAACTGACCTTCGCCCCCCCTCCGGGGGGTCACGCCCCCCACTTTGAGAACTAATGTTGTAGAGTATAAAAAATGTAGTAGTAAATGAGGCAATTTTAAAGATAATCGTAAAGGTCGTTTTTGAGAAAAATGCAAAAAGTGAAAAATTACACTTAAACTAAAACTTCTAGTTGACTGATTTTGTTGAAAATGTTTGTGTCGGGTCCCCTAATAGTATCTTACTTAAGTTTCAAGTTTCAACTTCTTATGCTATTCCAATCTTGAAATATTTTCTTCACACACACTCACACAGACCAATCGCTAAAAATATGTTTTTGTGTTTAAGGAATTAAGTCGTGCAAATGTTTCACTCTAGGTTTTTTTAATAAACTAGCGTTACAAGAAATAAGAAATAAGTTGAGTCCAAATTGACAAACATCCTTACTTTTCTTCAAACATACTTTGGATTTTCAGATCTATGATCTGAAGTATTTAGTTTAGCCTACTGCAAAAAAACAAATGCTAAATTTATTAAAAATAAATAGTTAAAAATACAAATTTTTTTTATATAAAAATTACATTTTTAATACATATAAGTTAAAAACTTAGAAAATTAAATGAAGTACTACAATCATGTGATGAACATTTCTCTTTTAATAAAAAAAATCAGTTAGATATCACTACAACTGGTCAAAATATTTAACTTTTCGTGTTCCCCTAATTTTTCACTCCAGTTCTTGCTTTTTAGAGGTTGTTTTTTAATATGTAAACTTTTTTAAGAAAAGTTACTTAATTTGAGCTTAGTTAATCTGTAATAAAGTATTAGCTGCAACTATTAACCCGTTTCGGACCGCTGTTCCCATATGGGAACATAGTTTTTCAATTTTTTTAGAAAACTCTAGGCTGGTTTTCAGGTAAAGTTTGTTTGTAGAGTGTTAAGTTGGTATCACTAAATAACCTAACATGTTTATCTTCATTCAGTACTTCCTGTTTAGCACATGGTGAAACCTAGACTCTTGTCACTTTGAGCACAGAATGACTTCAGATAAAAGGTTAGTAATATTTAAAATTGTTTTTATTATTTTAGTTCAGTTATTATTTTTATTTAATTAAAAATGTCCGTAAAGTGTTGTGAATAAGTTTTTTTATAATATCTATTAACGTAACAAAAGTTATATGAACCCTAAGTCCTTTGTTCCCATTATGGAACAATGGTCCCGAATGGGTGCACTAAAAAAAAAAAAAAAAAATCTAAGAGTTTTGTTTTTCTAAATGTTATATACAGTTAGATTATTGTAATGCAGCGTATTGACATGATTCTTGTTTGTTGTTTATTCGTTCTTACTCTTTTTTTCTAGTACTTTTTCAGTGTTCAATGGTTTTTCACTTTGGTTCGCTGTGACAATGCATGTTTGCTACTTTTACAGTGATTTTTCATTCAGAGATGTACTTCTTTACATGTATCTTTTTCCATATCTGTTATATAGCCTGATAGCTCTATCAGTATGAAACTTGCTGTTTTATACATTTCTGTAAAACTTAATTTTTTCAGTGTTGTTTCTTACTCTATCATTTGTCAATACATAAGGTTCATTCATGATTTATCCCTCAGTTTATTTTAGAAAATGTGATTATTTTTGCCAAACTATCTTCATACTAATGCAATTGAGCTTCTGTTTCAAAAAATTATACTTTTTTATTGATATTTTTAGGAAAATAATATACACCAAAAGGTGTTAATAATAATTTTTCACATACAATTTTTTATTGTTTGCAGAATGTATGCACTTGACGATATCGTTAATTTACTTGAAATTGACGGTACTGCTTTACGAGGAACAGTTTACATGATTCCACCACAAAGTGATGGAAATGTTACAGAAGAAGACAGTGGAGATGAAGATGAAGCCAACATAGACCGCCTCTCAAGAGATCTACTTCTTTCGTCCTCAGAATCTGAGGTGCAGGTGAGAAATGACGAGGACGGAACAATAGAAAATGTAACACTTTCAGAAATTACATGTAATGAAACTGAAGAAGGTAAACCACCCAATAAACGACAAAAATATCAACCTAAAATAAGAAAGTGGGAAAAGTCAGAAATTCCTGCTTCTTCAGAAAAAACATGGGAACATCCACAATGGTTTGTCGATGCTAACTATAACCCAGTAGAACTGTTCGAGCTATTCTATGACTCTGAAATCATAGATACAATTATATTGCTTTAACTTATGTAGAAAAGTATTCCACACGTTTGACCATGGGAAGGCCATCTAGTAATCGCTTTCTTCGAGCTGTAGATAAAAGAGTAGTTTCTGAGGTTCGTTTTGACAATGAAGGTCATATGATATCAAAAGGAGAAAAACAGAGTAGGTGTGGACAGTGCAAGAAGAATTCACGAATGAGATGCACTAAATGTAATGTTGCTTTTCACGAAAAAAAAATTGTATTATAATTATTATAAGTGAGTGAGTAAATATGTGTATTATTATAACTTGTATTTTTTTCATTTTTATTTTTATTTTTTCATTTTTTATTTTGGAAAATGTAAATATTTTGAAAAATTTTGAATTATTACTCAATTAAAAGTTATGTGATTTATATTTTATAATTTTCTCTTGTTTAAAATAATGTAACTAAGCTAATTTATTAAATAAGAATAATAAAGTAACATTTTAAAATAAATATTACGTTAGTTATTTTTTTAAAACACTGCACCCATTCGGGACCGCTGTTCCCATATGGGAACATATTAGTACTCAGTCAGATGAGGACAGAAAAAAATAAAAATTACACAAATACATTTAATTTAGTGTAAATAAGTTAATAATTACCATAGAATACATTTTGGATAAGAAATAAAAAGTTGGTCCCAAATGGGTTAAGGGAGGAAAATTTATATTTTTGAGGTATACCATTTTAAATTATGTATTTCAGACGTATTAAGGTTTACTTAGTGTAAGTGAAGAGCAACTCCATATTGTGGTTCATCTGGGTTTTCCAAGGTGTATTCTACTTCCATGCTTTTTTCTCTTGCTTCTATAATAGCTGGTAAAATATTTTTGAAATTTTTTTTTTATTGTAAATTTACTGCAACTAGTTACTTAAATCTAACGAACAGTTTTTCTTAAGCGATAATATCCTCCTCTCAGTGTATATAATTATGCAGTCACCCACTGGTGCTAGCACTTATTTTGCAATGTCACTTATACAGTGTTCCATAAAAATAATAATTTCTTAAATCCAATAAAAATAATAATAAAAATAAAAAAAAATAAAATAATAATAATAAAATAATAATAATAATGATAATAATAATAATAATAATAATAATAAAATAAATAATAATAAAAATAATAATTATTATAAAAATAATATTTTCTTAAATCCTATTTTTAATCTACTATTTTGGATAAAAATAATCATAATAAAAATAATAATTTAATAACAATACAATATAATAATTTAAAATAATTTAATAATTATAATTAATTATTAATTTATAATTAATTTTTTTTTTATTAATTTATAATTAATTTTTTTTTATTAATTTATAATTTAATAAAAATAATAATTATTATAAAAATAATAATTTCTTAAATCCTATTTTTAATCTACTATTTTGAATAAAAATAATAATAATAAAAATAATAATTTAATAACAATAAAAACTAATAATTTAAAATAATTTAATAATTATAATTATTTTTTTTTATTAATTTATAATTAATTTTTTTTTATTAATTTATAATTTAATAAAAATAATAATTATTATAAAAATAGTAATTTCTTAAATCCTATTTTTAATCTACTAACTTGGATAAATATACGTATAACGATATGACTTAAAAGTAGCCTAACCATGGGTTTTAGTAACTTATATTGTATACATGACTTAAATGTAATTTACTCTTATTTATAGTTAAACAGTACTTTTATTAGTCTTTTTCTTAACACACTAAATCTACAGGCTTAGTTCTTTTCAGTCGCCTTAGTATTACACTACTATCCAACAATTGAATCGCTTCAACGTTGACGTGATCGTGAAGATGATCTTCGTGTTTCTTGGCACACTTACACACTTCTTCTGCTACTGTATTAACTTGCAAGTCACGATGGATGTCACTGTAGCGAGCATACCGTGGAGCGTTTGCAATGTTTCTGAACACTCTGTTTTGGAACCTTTGGATAGCATTAATGTTGCTTGCTTTAGTGCAGCTATAGATCCGCAGGCTATAAGTCCATACCAGTTATAACTTTTGCTCGTATAGAAGCAATTTATTAAAGTTTGAGAGTTCAGAGGTCCTACCGAGCAACCAATACATCTTTCTATACCTAATTTGTAATCCTTCCTTTTTCTTCTTAACGTGTTCCTTCCACTTTAGCTTTTCATCCAGGGTCATCCTAAGATACGTTGCTGTGTCGGAAAAAGGCAATGGCAATTCAGTACCTTTTGCCGACACAGCAAAGTATCTTGGGATGACCCTGAATGCAAAGCTGAGATGGAAGGAACACGTTACGAATAAAAAGGAAGGATTACAAATTAAGTATAGAAAGATGTATTGGCTGCTCGGTAGGACCTCTGAACCGTCTGCTTCTATAACAGCTGGTAAAATCTTTTGTACAATAATATAAAGTTTTTGGAAGGTTCCGGAATGTTTATGGTGGCACTAAACAATTTTGCATCCTTACTTTTATTTCATAAGACTTATTTTTGCCTAGTAATCTGGAAGTCCAGGAAGGATATGATGCAGCACATGCTAAACATTTTATGTTTAATTTTTAAGCTAGGCCTCTTTTACATTGTATATCTTCTTCAATTATTGTAACACTGCCAGATGCATTACAGTCTATAGAACAACTTACACTATTTTGAATAGCTTTTGATAAAATATCAATATATACTATTAAATTTGCATTACATTCAAAGTTTTTATAACTTATAATACCAGGAGAAAATTTGGCTGAAAGAGTTAACATATTTACTTTGTGGTGTTGATAAATTAGAACTGGCATCTCATTCATGTAATATAATGTAAAAATCGGTGCATGTGTCCAAGAAAATATTTGTTAAAAAAACTGGACCACGTAGAACCATATTTTTTTTTAAAGAAGTAGAGTATTTTAATCTACATTTTAGAATTAAAAAAATAAGAATTGACTTTTTATTGATTGTTTCCTATGGATTCATAGAAAATAATCGATACATTACAGACAATACTGCTGTCGTTCATAAAGTTAGTAACTTTTACTCAAATAAAATTGTATCGTGCCCAATGAGTCAACCATTTATATAGGATGCCAGAAAGCCTCTTGCCTAGTTTAGCTACAAGAAACAAACCAATGGGAAATAGATTGATTAATAGATGGGAAATAGATGGGAATAGATTGGCAGCCCGAGAAAAATATGGGTGCCGGAACAGGGAGAAATGTCTAAACCGCAAAAAGGAGGAGGAAAGGAGGAGGAGGAGAAGGAGAACAAGAACGAGAACGAGAAGATAAATGTTTTCTTCCGTTTATAAATAACGTAGGTTGCATTTATTTTCACATTTATAACCCGGCAATTATACCGAAAAAATCTGAAATAGAAGTGACGCCACATGGTGAAAGAGCACCTTAAATTATAATTCGTGTTATATTTATTTACCCTTTGATGTTGGAAAACTGTCGGACGGTCTGGTAGCAATTGCTCCCGCTCTAAGCGCGGTGGAAATTCCTAGTCAACAATACAAATATATGAAGTATTTATTGAATACAAGTGACTTTTTCGCTTCGATGAAACTTTTACCTTGTTCGTGAAAGATTCTACATCAATCCTATTCAACAGAAATCTTATATATAAAATTTTCACTTCTGGGAAAAACATTTTTACTGAATTCCCATTGGTCAGTTCAGAATACTGTATTTTCATTTAATATTATCAATCATCTTTTATTGCGTTCTTTTTGGTTAGCCCACCTTCTCTTGAATTATTGTATGTAACTTCTTGAAATGTTCAATACTTAAGGTAGGAGTGAGAAAATTTTCGGAAAAACAGTCTTATTGTTTTACGAATTTTCTACTTACAGTATAATTATAATAACATAAATTTACTTTTTTAACACTAGAACGGCCAAGGGGGTTCCTTGAACCCATTTTTTTGTATTTTTAATACCTTCAAGAAAAATTTGAAAAAAAAATCTTGTATGAACACTCACACGACTTTCTCTTGCCAATTCAAATAACGAACAATACAGCCTAACGTTAATAATAAAAAAATAATACATTAGAAATAAACAAAAACCTAATCTAAATAAACATAACCTTATTTTAACCATGAGTGAATGATGCAAAAATCAACCTTAGTTTGGCCTAATAATACGGAATGTCACTCTTTGACGCTAAACTAGGCTCTGTAGAGAAAAATGCTCAAAATAAAAGTTGTAGATCTTTTAATTTTCTAAAATTTTATTATATAATACACTTTTGTTGTAAAACGCATACTCAGGCCGAAATCTTAAAAAAATCATTTTTAACAGTTTTTCATGAAAAAAAAACAGGAAATCACAAATTACCGCAAAACTAAGCGTTTTGGCGCAGTTGGTAAGGTGCTCGCCTCTCATCATGCGGTCCTGGGTTCGAATTCCACTCAGGCACGGCATATTTTCATACGTTACAAAAAAATCATTTCATCCTCATTACACACAGTTATACCCCAACGTCGTCGCTAATGACCTTGATGTTGATGCGACGTTAAATAAATTAAAAAAAAAAGAAATATTTGAACAAAAAGTTGTAGATTTTTAAAATTGTCTACGTCGTTGATTGTATACAGTTTTGCCCTAAATTGCATACTAAGGCCGCGATGTAAACTGATTTACACAATGCAAATAACGTGAAATATGTAAATAATTTTAACTCTCTCTTGCCTGCATGAATATATCGGAAAGAAAGTATTGTTTTCATGTCGATTTTTCGAAATCGAGTTTTTACCGGATATACACTTTTTCAGACCCTATGAACCCAAAAAACGATGTTATTAGCGATTGGTGCGCGCGAGTGTGTGTGGGTGTGGGTGTGTGTATACAAAATATCTCAAGAATGGAACATTGTACGAAGTTGAAACATGAAACTTAAGTTAGGTACTACTAGAGGACTCAATACGAACATTTTTATCAAAATCAGTCAACCGGAAGTAGTAGTTTATTCATGTAATTTTTAACATTTTGCAATTTTCTCAAAAACTGCTCTTGAAATTTTTTTAAAAATTGCCTCATATACTGAATTTTATAAATACTGTACATGAAGGGTAGGCGCCATGTCTGCTAAAATTCTTGGGGAGGCTGTGGTTTCGTAGAAAAAAAATGTTTTTTTAAGATTGCGGCCTTAATATCCATTTTAGGAAAAACTGTATATAACCAAAGTTGTAGAACATTTAAAAACCTACAACTTGTATTTCAAATATGTTTTTGAGTAACGCTTATTTTAGCGGTAATTAGTGATTTTCTGTTTTTTGTCATGAAAATCTATATAACAGTGGATTTTAAAAGATTTCGGCCTTAGTATGTATTTTACGACAAAAGTGTTCATTATTAATTTTATAGAAAGTTAAACGATTTTTAAATTCTATTTTAAGCATTTTTCTCTACAGGGCCTAGTTTAGCGTCAAAGAGTGATTTTCCGTGTATTAGCCAAACTAATGTTGGTTTTCATTTTGCATCATTCACTCTTGATTAAAATAAGGTTATGTTTTTTGAGGTTTCCAATATTATATTACTCATGTTAGGTTATATTGTTCATTATTTGCATTGACAAGAGAAAGTCATGTGAGTGATCTGCTCTCATTGAACAATGAGTAGGTGTGTTGTAAGAATTAAACATAAGTGAGTAATACCCTTGGTGTCAATCTGTAAATTCTTGCTTTGATGGTTTTTTTCTTTGCGTGAATACAGATTTAATAAATGCTGATATATTAGAATAAGTCCGTAGGCTGTCGTCTCTGTGATCTACA
This sequence comes from Catonia carolina, assembly GCA_035578175.1. NCBI lineage: Eukaryota > Metazoa > Arthropoda > Insecta > Hemiptera > Achilidae > Catonia > Catonia carolina. The sequence continues at coordinate 7,273,261 of JAQMRL010000007.1, read as the reverse complement.
AGTTGATGGCTTCTGAATTATGATGATTTTCAAATTTGGTTTGGTGCAAAATTTCTGTATTTTTTGTGTAATGTGACTGTGAATTATAGTGTTGGATATACGAGGTGTAGCTATTAAATAATGAGACTGACGTTCTAAAAAAGTTTCTTTTTCTTTTATACATAATCACTTATTGTCACCTTCAAAATACACTCCTTCTCTATCCCTACAACGCTCCATGCCAATTTTCCATTGTTTGAAACAGTGCTGGAAGTCATCTTCTGTCAGCTCCTTCAGGATACGTGCCGGTTTCTTTTTTACAGCTTCTACAGACTCAAATCTTATCCCTTTTAATACAGATTTCACCTTAGGGAAAAGGTAGAAGTCACATGGTGCACGATCTTGTGTATAAGGTGGATGTTCTAACACTGAGATGCTGTATTTGGCTACGAACCTCTTGACAGATAACGCGGAATGAGCTGGCGCATTGTCTTGGTGAAGAACCCATGATTTGTCCTTCCACATTTCGGGGCGTTTTTTCCTTACTCTTTGACTTCATTTAGAAAGTACCTCAAGGTAGAATTATTGATTAATTGTTTGACCTTCACGAACCCAGTGAAGGTACACAATCCCATGGATATAAGAAAAAAAAAACAACCATCATTGCTTTAAATTTTGACTTGCTCATTCGAGCTTTTTTGGCTCTCAGTGAAGTTCGGCTCTTCCAGTGCATGGATTGGCGCTTCGTTTCCGGATCATAACTAAGAAACCACGTTTAATCACATGTTATTATCGTTTCCAAAAAATTTGGGTCATTTTCAATCGCGTACAAAGTGTCAGTAGCCTACAAACATTTTTGCGAGCTTCATTTTAAACATTTTTGAGCGGCACGTGTCCTGAAGGAGCTGACAGAAGATGACTTACAGCACTGGTTTCAAGAATGGAAAATTTGCATGGAGCTTTGTAGGGATAGGGAAGGAGTGTATATTGAAGGTGACAATATGTGATTATGTATAAAATAAAAATAAAATATTTTACGTCAGTCTCGTTATTTAATAGCCACACCTCGTATACTAATGAATCACAGGCCTACAAAATCAGTTATGTTTCTTATCACATGATCAGCCAATTTATATGACTAACGGGTTTAAGAACAGAAGAGGTAGAGGTGTAAAAGACACTAGTCACAGTTATATCCTGTGAGAGTAATGAATTTCGTTATACGTTCATTATTTCCTAACTTCATTGTTGGAAATACGAAATCTTCCTTGGTACTGGTAAAATCAATATTACATAAAACGTACGTAAAATATAGTACATAAAAATTGCATATAGTACGTAAAATGAAAGTTAACCCTGTGTTTGGAGCCGCGTACCTCATCAAGTAAGAAACATAAAGAATTCTGGTACGGCTCGTTTTAAAGCTTGGTTTTTTCTGTTATTTTATTCTTATTAATTACGAAACACAGAAGTGTATTAGGCTTTTTCTAGCCAATTGGAAACAAAATATCTGCCCGTTTTTTAGCGCATTTTTCACTTAGTCCATGTTTCAAAACAAGTAGCACCATCAAATTTAAGAGGAGTATTCCTGCATGTTTTTTAATTAATTTTAACTAAAATTCAGCCTTTTAGTTTAAAAGGTAAAGGAAATACAGCTTTGTTTAAAAAAAATGTAATATTAGTTCCCGATGGACGTAACGAGTCAGAACGAACGCTGTATCCCTTTAATTAATAAGAGAATGAATTTAAAGGATAATGGTACCTAATAGTGTTGACAGATTAAAGGAAAAAACGAATAATAAAAGTTGTGAGTCGGAATAGGACCAAAAGGCCTAATCCTTGTAAGTAAGAAAAATAATAAGAGATGAAATTACACTACAAATAATTATTTTAAATTTAACGTATTTTCTATAGGGAAGGTAGTTTTTTAGAAGGATTTTAACAGTGCTCACACAGTAGCTCACTGCTACGCAGTGAGCTACGCAGCGGGTGAGCGAGCAGTTAAGTGCTGTCGCATTGTACGCTTCATTCGTGTCAAACATGAGCCAGATGTACCTACAGAAAAGTGAAAGACTCTAGTGTGGGTACTCCAACTTTTCCAGACTATGCAGCGTTCCTCTACTGCATACACAAAGACTAACAACTCACTACCGAACGCACATTTTTAATGTAAGTTTTTTAATTTAATATTCCTTATACAACTGCTCTGCCCATAACAGACAGGTGGAGTGTCAAATTATTTACACTCAATCTGTTCGTTGCAGGGCTAAAATAAATAGTTCTGTTTCTTAACACATGGTCAGCCAATTAAATGACTGAAACATTTAAGAACAGAAGAGGTAGAGGTGTAAAAGACACTAATCTCCTCTGAAAGTAATGAATTTCATTATACAGCCAGACCCTGTGGTGAATGAAGTGAAGGTGTCATTTGTAGAGTGGAAAATATGTGCTTTTCAGAGGGCCCGGCATGCTGATAAGCATACTTTTCCACTCAGTGAGGAAGGCAATGGTAAACCACCTCACTCCTCGTTTTACTTAGTAAAACCTCTACAGGTTCAAACCAGCCTTTCGGCTGATGACCTAAACAACATACAACTGCTAAAAAACCTTCACATTTACAACATTTATTTGTAGTGTAATTGCAATTCCTTATTAACTAAAGTGGTACATAGCGTTGGTTTTAACTCGTTATGTCCATTGGGAACGAAAATAACAAATTATTTTAAACAACTGTAATTTCTTTACCATTTGTACTGAAAGGCTGAATTTTAGCTAAAATTAATTAAAAACCATGCAGGAACACTCCTCTAAAACGCCATATTTTTCCTCTTAAATTTGATGGTGCTACTTGTTCTGAAACATGGACTAAGTGAAAAATGCGCTAAAAAACGGGCACATATTTTGTTTCCAATTGGCTAGAAAATGCCTAATACACTTCTGTGTTTCGTAATTAATACGAATAAAATAATGGAAAAAACCAAGCTTTAAAACGAGCCGTACCAGAATTTTTTTGTTTCTTACTTGATGAAGTATGCGGCTCCAAACACAGGGTTAACTTTCATTTTACGTACTATGATAGTAATGCTAGAAAGCATACCCTTTAATTTTTTAATGGAATTTACCCCGGTTACAAAAATAGGTTCATTTTTCGGAACACTTAATTAAAATTACGTGAAAAAATTACGTAAAAAATACAGTAAACTGTATTTTTTTAATATTTATTTATTTAACGTCGCATCAACTACAACGGTTATTAGCGACGACGTTGGGGTGTAACTTTTGTACATTGGAGGATGAAATGATTTTTTTTTGTAACGTATGAAAAATGCCGTGCCTGAGTGGGATTTGAACCCAGAACCGCATGATGAGAGGCGAGCACGTTACCAACTGCGCCAATGCGGCCGGCTCTACTGTATTGTTATCAACCACATGGTCGTTATTTTTATTTAATGGTGAAAATCTGTTCGATATCGGTAACAAAAATGTATTATTAGAAACAGCTGGTCTTTTTGACTTGATATCGTCATTACAGTCTGTTTGAGAAACATATGTTTTATTCTTGAAATTTCATAATTTTACCAACAATAAAGGTTTTTAATTTATTCAGACACAGCTGATTCACTTGAGCATTTAACTATTTTGTAACTATCCATGGTTACTGTTTTGATATCCATGGTTACTGAAAATGAAAATATTATTCTAACAGAAATAAACCCACAAAAAAACGAAACTGGTACAATTTTAAAAACTGCACTTAATATAATATTGTTCGGCGCATCATCGCTCGCGAAACAATTCGCTAGTGATGATGAAACGAACAAAATGGCATGCCCTTCAAAAGATAAACAGAGAATAATTATATTAGTAGGTTATGTTTTTTTAAATTAGTATAGTAAATGTACTTAATGATTAACGCTAAAAAAATAACCCAACCATAGTCAAAGTAATATCCAAATGTTTTGTACTCATATTTAGAATAGACAAGCGGAGAACGTAGATCGAAAAAATTTATAACGATTGGTCTCTTAGTGTGGCTATGTGTCTGTGTGTAAACAAAAAACTTCAACAATGAAAATATACCGTACGAAGTTGGAACTTATTTTAAGTTAGGAATTACATGAGACCCCGGCGAGAATATTTTTAACAAAATCGGTCCACCAGAAGTAGTTTATTCGTGCGATGTTTTACTTTATTGCGAGTGTCTCAAGAAGGGTTCCTACATTTTTTTTAAATTTACTAAAATGCAGTACTTCAAATGTCTTGCAAAAAACGTAACTAGGTTGGTTTTTCACGCAGACTTAAATTAGTTGTCTTTATTTATAATCAATTTATAGATTCATATTCTTAATCTGTTAGTTCCAGTGCTACAAAAATAGTTTTGTTTCTTATCGCATCGTCAGCCAATTAAATGACTGAATCGTTTAAGAACAGTAGACGTAGAGATGTATAAGACTAGTCAGAGTTATCTCCTCAGAGAGTAATGAATTTCATTATACAGCCAGACCCTGTGGTGAATGAGGTGAAGGTGACATTTGGATGGTGGAAAGTAGATGCATTTTACAAGGCTTGGAATGCTGATAAGCATACTTTTTCACTCAGTGAGGAACGTAAACCACCTCACTCTTCGTTTCACTTAGTAAAGTGTCTAGAGTCTCCAACCAGTCTTTCGGCTATGACCTTAACAACATATACGAAGGCGTCTCTGTGATGTTACCAAGTAGTATTTTGGACTGAAACCTTTGCATTATTTAAATGTTACTATGAATTGCAGTACCCAAGAATTGTATCCAGTATGTCCTTAACAGGTTTGAGTAATGTTTTATAAATTAATAATTTGTTCCGTGCTGATAATTTGGATTTTCTGTTGAACATTCAATAAGTTTAAGATTTAAACTGCTTTACTTTACCCCATATGTGAGTTATCCACGTTAGACGCCTGTTCAGGTGAAGGCCTAGATGTGTTGCTGAATCGGATTGTGGAATTTGTACTTTGTTCCAAAACATTGGTGGACATCCTTTCCGTTTCAATGTAAATGTGATGTGCTATAAATGATTTAAAAAAAAAAAAAATCTGGTGTGACACACTCACACGATTTTCTCTTGCCAGTAAAAATAATGAAAAATGTAACCTAACATTAGTGTATACAATAGAAATAAACATAAAAACTAACCTCAAAACCATAACCTAATTTTAATCATGAGTGAATGATGCAAAATAAAACAACCTCAGTTTCACTTAATGATACGGAAAATTTTGACACTAAATTTGGCTCAGTAAAGAAAAATACTTAAAGTAAAAGTTGTAGATCTTTTGATTTCTCATAAATTTAATTAATACAACCTTGTCGTAAAATGCATACTAAGGCCGAAGTCGTAAAAACCCATTTTTACCAATTTTCATGAAAAAACCAGAAAATTACTAATTACCTCTAAACTAAGCGTTGTACAAAGTAATGTTTATCAATAAAAGCTGTAGGTTTTTGAATTTTCTACAACTTTGAATATATAGGGGAGACCAGGGCAAAACGATTACTTGCATTTTCTGTCCTATTTCTGCAGCGATCTAGTGGGAAAATAGGAAATTACAAGCACAGTTACGTTACAGATAGCGTGTTGTATACATATTCGTTGTTCAGTTTGTTAAACAAAAGTTATTGAAAATAATATCGTTTCGACCGCTCTCCATCTAAGGTAAGCGGAAAGTTTTCAATTTTTTTTGGTCGTAAACAGTAAGTGTTAGTTTTAAACGATGTATTCCACTGAATTTAGAATTAAATAGTGATTGTTTCTCATCTACTGAACTGCCGATTAAACATGGCGTTCCCATACTAGGTGTTTTCTTCATGATATACGTACGGGGTAAAATGATCCTCGCTAGGGATCATTATACCCCAGAGGGATCATTTAACCCTTTAACCCCCCCCCCCCTTGTTACTATAAATTTTTTAGGATTCTCCTCCTTTTCTTTCAGGCTAAATAATGGTGCGGACTTACGTTCGCAAGACAAACCGACAGAACTGGTCCCCAGACAGCATGGCTACTGCAATTAAAGCTGTTGAAAATGGAATACCAATGAAAACTGCTAGTAGGGATTTTGGTGTTCCAATAATGAGTTTAAAGAGAAGAGTAAAGGGAAAAAATACTGTAGCAATAGCGGGGAAAACATTTTTAGGTCGTTATCAACCCGTATTTACTCAGATACAAGAGGAAGAGTTGGTTAATCATAAATTAGAAATGGAAACAAGTTTTTACGGCCTAACAGCAAGAGATGTACGTTGCCTCGCATTCCAGTTAGCTGAAAAGAATGGACTCTCTCATCCTTTTAACACCGAGCAGGGTATAGCAGGAGAGGATTGACTTCTTGGTTTTCTATGTCGACATCCCGAGTTGTCAGAGTCGTCATTAAGAGTTCCAGAATCTACGTCTGCTGCAAGGGCTCGTGCTTTTAATCGCCCAGTTGTGACAAAATTCTTTCAAATTCTTCGTGAAGTGAATGGAGATAAGCCGTATCCTCCTCACAGAATATACAACTTGGATTAAACCTCAATTGGAACGGTTTCTTCAAGAAATTCCGGTGTATTAGCTAAAAAGGGGCGGCGACAAGTTGGGCGAGGTGTGTCGGGTGAAAGGGGAGAATCGAGCACTGCTGTCATCTGCATGTCTTAAGGTGGTAATTATATAACGCCCATGGTTATTTTTCCGCGTAAATGAATGAAACAAAAATTAACTGACGGAGCCCCGCCCGGTTCTATTTTTGCTTGGAACTCAAGTGGATGGATACGGCTTGAAATATTCTCTTTGTGGTTTGATCATTTTGTTCATCACACTAAACCAACGCGTGATGATCCAGTACTTTTGATAATAGACGGTCACTTAAGTCACACTAAAAACTTAGATGTAATTGAACCACTGGACGTGTCAGTAATGTATCCTCTTAGTCGGTATTACGATTCATCTCTAGAGAAATGGTTAAATAATCATCCTGGAAGGGTGGTTACACTTTTCCAAGTAAGTCAGATATTTGAAGAAGCTTATCTGAAAGCTTGTGTGCCATTGAATGCCATAAATGGCTTTAAAAAAATGTGGAATTTATCCATATGACCCAGATATTTTCACCGACCTGGATTTTGTAGCAGCAGAAACTACTGATCAGCCTTTGCAGGATACTATAGAAGTTCAAAATAATCCTAATAAATCGTATCCATCAATCCAAGAAGATATGCCTGTGTCACCGTCCAGTTCCTCAACAAATCCTATTCAGTCTCCAAAGAGTTCGTCTTCTGTTAATCCTGCTGAAATTCCTGTTGTTCTCGAATCTGATTTACATAAACCAGGAACAAGTGGAACTTCATTTAAGGCGCTGTCACCGTCAGATATTCGACCAATCCCAAAAATAAAAGGACCAAGGGTCATTACCAAAAGAAAAACGGGTAGCACTACAACTGTACTGACGAGCAGTCCGTACAAAAATGCCTTGGAAGAGGAAAAGAGGAAAAATATTGAAAAGGAAACTAATGCAAAAAAAAGTGTTAAAAAAAGCGGGGAAAACCAAGCAGTAAGAACCTAAAAGAAGTTAGGCGCTCTCCGGTAGCAAATATTGCAAGAAAGAAATTAAACCTTGATCTTAGCAGTTCTGACGATGATTATGAGAATCCAGAGTGTATCTTTTGTCATGAAACTTTCCTACGATCTGCAAGTGGTGAAGGATGAATTATGTGTAACGTGTGTAAATTGTGGGCCCACGATCATTGTGCAGGGGTTGAAGAAAATGATGATGACTTTCAATGTGATTTGTATAGTCGTAAGCCTAAATAAACTTTTATCAATCCTAACGACATTTATTTTAGGTTTAAGTTTTATATTTGGTAATAATTTTAGTTTTAAGTTCAATAATATTCTGTAGCCTATCTAGTTTAATAAGTAATGAAATTATTTTCTTAAGTCAGTTTTATGAGTAGGTTTTCGCATATTCTTATGTTAGTAGACCCCCCCTATAATTTGTAATTAAAAAAATTATAATTTTATATGTTAGATTCTTTTTTTTTAATAGCCTATAAGTGTAATTGTAATAAATTTTGTTAATTTTATACTATTAAATCAATAAAATACACGTTTCTAATTAAAAGATAATACCAATAAATAAGTGACTCGAATTTAAGAGACGGATGTTTGTGAGGATCATTTTGCCCCAGAGGCTGGCGTAAAATGATCCTTTGTAATATATCCATTTATTCTCATGTTCGTAAAAAGTACGTTAATTTTTTTTTATGTTAAAACTATCTTTAACAAATGCTAAGTATATGCGAAACTATTCAACATTAATATAAGAGGTTAAGACGATCCTAATTAATTTTACAGCGTTTTGAAGTTTAAAGGGATCATTTTGTCCTGGTCTCCCCTACATCTTTGCACTCAAATTCATATTAAGGCCGCAATCGTAAAAATACAATTTTTTTTCTACGAGAGCACAGCCTCCCCAAGATTTTCAGCAGACTTGGCGCCTACCCTATCTTGTAGAGCATAAAAATGTAGTAAATAAGGCGATTTAAAAAAATATCGTAGGAGCCGTTTTTGAGAAAATTGCAAAAAATGTGAAAAATTACACGAATAAACTACTACTTCCAGTTGACTGATTTTGATGAAAATGTTCGTGTCGGGTCGTGTTAGGTCTAGTGGTACCTAACTTAAGTTTCAAGTGGCAATTTTGTACGATATTCTGTTCTTGTAATATTATTTCACACACACACGCGCGCGCGCGCACACACCCACACAAACACACAACCAATCTTTAAAACCAAGTTTTTGGGTACAGAGATTCTGAAAACGTGTAGGCCTATATCCGGTGAAAACTCGATTTCGAAAAATTGACATGAAAACAATAATTTCCTTCCTATGTATTCATATAGGCACGAGAAAGTAAAAATTGTTTATAAATAATAACTAATATTACTAAAATAATATTCTTCATGTATTAAATATCAAGAACAAAATTATAGAATACTACGAGGAACTTGATACAATTTATAAATATTTCTGTTATTTTTACAAAAAAAAAACTCGAAGGTTTAAATAAATAAAATAAACAAGCAAGAACATACTGAAAAACTTTTGCAATAATACCTGGAGTGTTCTTAAAACTGAAAACTAATGGCAATAAAAATAATATTAGTTTCTATTTTTGTTGGATACATAGGTAATAAAAATGATGTTATTTAGAATTTGAAAACATAAAATATTAAATTTTTATGAATTATTACTTTCTCTTATCCTACATGAACATGTAGGGAAGGAAAGTACCTATTGTTTTCATGTCGATTGTTTAAAAAAGAGTTTCACCGCACATACACGTTTCCAGGCTCCAATAGTGATTGGTGAGTGTGTGAGCAAAATATCTCAAAAACGGTACACAGTATGAAGCTGAAACTTGAAACTTAAGTTAGATACCACTACGGGACCCGACATGAACATTTCATCAAAACCGGTCAACCGGAAGTATTGAACTTAATTTACGTGCATTCGTGATTCGTGCGATTTTTCACTTTTATTGCAATTTTCTCAAAAATGGTTCGTAAGATTTTTTAAAAATTGCCTTATTTACTAAATTTTTTATGCTCTTCAAGATAGGGTAGGCGCCATGTCTGCTGAAATTCTTGGGGAGGTTTCTCGGAAAAAAATTGCTTTTTTAAGATTGCGGCTTTAATATGCATTTTAGACGCACTCTGATATGTGAAAGTCGAAGAGAATTAAGAAACTTACAACTTTTATTGAAACATTATTTTGTATAACGCTTAGTTTAGCGGTAATTAGCGATTTTCTGTTTTTTTTTTCACGAAAACGTGTAAATAAAATCGATTTATTTTACGAGTTTAAAAAAATTATTTTACGACAAAAGTGTAAAATCAGATTAATAAAAAATTAAAATATCTACAACTTTTATTTAGAGCATTTTCTGTACAGAACCTAGTTTAGCGTGAAAGATAGATTTTCCGTATTTTTTAGCCAAACTGAAGCTGATTTTCATTTTGCGTCTTTCACTCATGATTAAAATTAGGTTATGCTTATTGGGGTTAGTTTATTTGTTTATTTCTAATGTTTTATTAGTAAAGTTAGGTTATATTTTTAATTATTTACATTGGCAAGAGAAAGTTGTGTGAGTGTTTCACACCAGATTTTTTATACTCTACAAGATAGGATAAGCATCGCATCAGCTGCAATTCTTAGGAGACTCTCTCATGGTAAACATTTTTTTAAAAGTTGCGGCTTAATATGCATCTCATGGCAAAAGTGTATATAGACCTAATCAAAGTTGTAAAACTTTTACAAATATACTTTTATTTTAAGCAGATTTTTGTACAACGCTTAGTTTAGCGTCAATTAGTGATATTATGTATTTTTTCATCAAAATCTGTAAAAAAATATTTTTTTTAATATTGCGGTCTATTCCCACGCTGCTAGATCGTCTTAGGAACGATCAACTAGCAGCTAGTTTAGGTAAACCGATAGAATTCTAGCTCTAGTAGGACAGAAACGGTCACGTGATTGAGTAGCGCTAGTAAACTAGCTCGGTGTGAACGTTTGGAAACGTTGCTAGTTACTAATAAGGTGCTAGTAGTGGCAGCTAGTAAATTAGCGTCGTGGGAATTGGCCTTTAGTATGAATTGTACGATAAAAGTGTATAATTAAAATTATAGGAAATAAAAATCTACAAAATTAATTTCAAACATTTTCTTCTACAGAGCTTAGTTTAGCGTTAATTATTGATTTCCCGTATTTTTAAGCCAACCAAAGGTTGATGAGTCTCCCACGTTATCAAAAGTTCTGTGCGCCGTAAATGATAACCCCGATTTACCGAATTCCAAAAGAAGGACATTTCAACAAGTTTTAAAATCTTTAGGTTTTAAATATTTAAAAATAAATGTAAAAACTATTGTTACTGAAAAACGAGATGTATACTAAATTCCAGTTATCCGACGAAGAATGTTAAAAAATGTAAATAGCTCTTTGTAGTTTAATAAATTAACTACATTACATATATTACAGTTTCGAAATTTAAGTCAAAAAAATGAATCCAATCAAAAACATACTAAACTTAATAGGAATACATCCATAAAGTTGTGGACCCAAGCGTAAACCCTGTAGTAGCTGGTTTTGATTTGTTGACAGGAGCGAAGTAAGGACGGCTGAACTACGTAAATGTATTTCTTTCCATCAGTGGTGGTTCGGATAACTGACGTTCGGATAATCGACGTTCCAGGGTAATGACAAAGGAAGCGAATGAAGAGTTTATTGAGTTAAAAAATCTGGTGTTAAACACTCACACAACTTTCTCTTGCTAATGCAAATACTGATCAATATAACTTAACATTAGTAATAAAACATTAGGAATAAACAAAAAAACTAACCTCAATAAACAGAACCTTATTTTAATCTTGAGTAAAAGACGCAAAATGAAAATCAACCTCAGTTTGGCTTAAAAATACGGAAAATCACTCTATCACGATAAACTAGGCTCTGGAGAGAAAATGCTCTAAATAAGAGTTGTAGATCTTTTTATTTCCTATAAATTTGATTATGTACACTTTTATAATGCTAAGATTGAAATCTTAAAACATCGATTTTTTTACTCGTTTTCGTGAGAAAAAAACAGAAAATCGCTAATTACCGCTAAACTAAACGTCATACAAAACAATGTTTCAATAAAAGTTGTAGGTTTCTTAATTCTCTTCGACTTTTATTTATACATTTTTGCGCTAAAATGCGTAGTCTATTAAAACCGCAATCTTAAAAATACATTTTTTTACGAGAAAACAGCCTTCCCAAGAATTTCAGCAGACATGGCGCCTAACCTATCTTGTAGGGCATAAAAAATTTAGTAAATGAGGCGATTTTTAAAAAAATCGTAGGAACGTTTTTGAGAAAATCGCAAAAAGGTGAAAAATTACACGAATAAACTACTACTTCCGGTTGACCGATTTTGATGCAAATGTTCGTCGGGTCCTCTAGTGGTATCTAACTTAAGTTTCAAGTTTCAAGTTCGTACGATGTTCCGTTCTTGAGATATTCTGTGCACACACACACGCACACACACACACACACACAGACCAATCGCAAAAAACATGTATTTGGGTTCAGGGGGTCTGAAACCGTGTAGATCCGGTGAAAACTCGATTTTACAAAATCGACATGAAAACGATACTTTCCTTCCTATATATTCATATTGGCAAGAGAAAGTAAAAAAGTACACGAAAGAGTAGGTTTATTTACGGTGGTATCGTGGAAAATTGTTCAGCCTCTTACTATAACAATTAATGATCTTCATGACAAATACAAGCTGCATATCCCTTGCGAACGAATAATTAGAGTCGATGAAGATAAAATTACAAAATGGGAACAAACAAATGCTAAGTGAAGGAAACTAATGTTTACAGAACACTAAAAAACAAAGCCTTGAGCGTTCCAACATTACAGTTCCTCACATTAATCACTTGAAATTCTGTAAAACGGTCTGACGGATAGCTTTGTGGTTTTGTACTTATAACTTTTAAAATTAATTTCTGTACTACTAACTGGGGACTCAAAAAGAAATACGAAGCACCACCTCCAACCCATAATACCGTAAGCCAAGAGTGGTTGCAACAGTTTTCAAGGTTTTAATTCCAAGGACACTTCTAAGTTTCTTAAATAAATGTAGCTATAGTCTTCTTCAGACGCTTGCATAATCAATTAAAGTTTATTCCGTCGAACCAAATCAGTACCTAATTTACTGTTCATTTGATTTCCTCTTTCACGACATCTTGCACTGGTAAATTCTGAGTATAAATAGTTACGAGCTGAAATTCTGGTAGCTTTAAGAAAACCACAAAACTGAGTCTTCTCCAAGTTAATTTTTATGTCATAAATCTCTCGACTGGTTTGATGCAGTTATCCAACTTGTTTTATCTTGCGCAAGTCTTTTCATATCTACATTTCTGCAACATCCTACATCTTTCGTAATTTACTTTAAATATTCTAACCTTTGTCTCCCCCTACAATTCACGCCCTCAGTATTACCCTCTATTATTGATAAAGCATACATAGATACCTTAAGATACGCCCCATTAGCCTATCCTTCCTTCTGATAAGATATTTCCATAATAATTCTTTTTTCATCCAGGCTTCTAAGAACCACTAACTTACTTATTTTGTCCATCCACTTAATCTTGAACATTTTCCTACAATACAACATTTCAAAAGCTTCTATTCTCTTTCTTTTTACAGCCCCTATTACCCAGGTCTCACTTTCGTATAATGCTACACTCCAAACATAGTGTTTTAAGTATTTTTTCGTAATCTGTAAATCAATGTTTGTAGTCGGTAAGCTGTTTTTAATTCAAAGCTTGAGCAATGCTACTTTTGATATCACTTGTGCTTCTACAATGTTTATTATTTTACTTCCTAGATAGCAGAATTCCTCAACTTCCTGTATGTTATCGTCGCCTACTTTTAAATTTTCCATATCTTTTAAGTCACTCTTGCTACTTCACAACACTTTCGTTTTGTTCTTATCAATTTTCATGAAATAATCCTTTCTCATAATCTCATCAATTGCATTTAAGATATCCTTCAGTCCTTTCTTTATCTCAGCTGATACTACGATATCATCGGCGAATCTCATCATTTTTATTGTTTCTCTTTGAATTTTTATTCTTGCGTAAAATTTTTCTTTCATATTACCTTCATAGAAAAGAAATTTTTATCCAGCCACCTCTTTACAATTTTTAGTCCCATCTCTGGTCTTACTTTAGTTGTATCACAGTTCGGTCCTGCAAACAGTCCCTATAACTTCGAAGTGAAACATTTTTTTCTATAACGTTTAGTTTAGCGTAAATTAGTGATTTTCTGTATTTTCTTCATTAAAATCAGTTTCAAACTGGGATTTTTTTTAAAGATTGTGGCCTTTTATGACGAAAAGGTGTACAACCAAAGTTATAAAAAATTTAAAAATCTGGTGTTAAACATTTACAAGACTTTCTCATACCAATGTCAATAATAAAACATTACCTATAATTATTTAATTATTAGTTAACGATTACAATTAAAAACATACCAAATTTTAATCATGAGTCATTTCATTTTAGTCATGAGTCAGTTGCTTTTTGCATCATTCGATTTAAAATGAAAATCAACCTCTGTTAGGCTTAAAAAACCGGAGAATCACTAATTAACGCTAAACTAGGCTCTGTTAAAGAAAATGCTTAAATTAGAAGTTGTAGGTTTTTTACTTTCTATAATTTTTTAATTATACACATTCGTCTTAAAGTTCAGACTAAGGCCGCAATATTAAAAAAATCCTTATTTTAACCGATTTTGTTGTAAAAAATACCCAATTTCACTAATTGACACTAAACTAGGTGTTATTGAAATATGTTTAATCAAAAATTGTAGGTTTTCTAATTTCCTATAACTTAAATTATGAACACTTTTGCCCTAAAATGCTTATTAAGGCCGTAATCTTAAAAAACATGTTTGCCCACGAGGCACAGGCCCCCCAAGAATTTCAGCGGATATCGCGCTTACCCTATCTTTTAAAGCATGAAAGTTATAGAAATTACGCACACACGCACATGCACACACACACACACGCACACACAGAGACCAGTCGCTAATAGTTTAGGGTGCCTTAAAAAGAGTATTTTTGGTGAAAACTCGGTTTCAATAATTTCCATACTGTTTTTGGAAATATTGTTTTTGCAGATCAAAAAGCTACTTTCCATTATGTACGTTAGGCAAAAAAGTTATGTTTTTTAAAATAGGTAATTTCAAATAATGTTTTCTTACTTCCTAACAATATATGAAGATGCTACTAACTCAGTGGGTGTAGAATAGCCCTAAAACTAACCACAGAAACAAATTGGACAGGATAACTGTAATATTTTTTGAGAAAATGTTCCTTCCATTAACATTCCGGGTACCCTTTAAGGCATGGCGACTAGAAGTTCTGCTCGTTATAGACTTGGATCAAGACTAGAAAACTTGCGCTTTCACTGTCTACCGTACTTGAATATCGCAGTTAGGAAACACTCTGGTCAAAAGACGCAGCCGTTCAGCCACGTGTGCGGGATTTTAAAAATCGCAACTGGATTTGAAAGCTAGGACAGCGTACCTTTAAAGATGTTTCCAACTATGAAATGTTTATTTTGACAGTTGAAAGTATTGCTGCTGGTGACAAATTCCGATGTAAATCAACAACATAGAATGGAACTATTTACCCAGGTACATCTACGTTGTACAAATCTTTGGTAAATGCCTCGAAAGATGATGATAATAATATCAAATTTAACACATATCAATTATAAATGGTATAAATTATAAATGGTATCTGCATCAACTGGTCCTCGCTTATGTAACATAAAACAATAAAGAGTTTATGTGGTGCGTATTAGTCTCAAGTGTCAGTGCTACGTGGGAGACACACGTGGAGCTTATTAATCGGGTAAACTATACTAACAGAGGACATAGTGTTTTTCTTACAAATCTGATTTTTCCTGACTCGTAGGTAGCTGTAAAATACTAATTTCAACGTTATACATTAGGAGGATTACGTGTGGGTCCTCGATCGCTTTTTGTCTTTAGTAATATTTGTCTGTGGAAAGAAGAGTTGGCGGAGAGGCACAAAAATGGGAGTATACTACCATTTCAAAAAACATTTTCTTTTTTAAATTCATAAAATAAAATTGATTGAAAATGCATTCCTATATAATAGAAAAATAGAGGCGTACATTATTTGTCCAGTGAAATTTTGAAGTACATTAAACCGTTAAAAATTTATTCTAAGTTTTTCTAAAATTCCATTTTTATGAAATTATTGATATTTTTTCGATTACACCGTCTATTTTTTTCTTACCCAACAGAATGTAGGGAAATTTTTTAAGCGTGTCTGTTATATGTCAAGAAGGCTAACGTAATCAATAACGAAGAAATTTATCCACGCGTTTGGCCGGGACAGGACCTTTTCTTTCAAAAAAATTTAATTTACAATTGGCGTGAAATGAAAAAGTTACATTGCGAGAAATATTTCGGCCGTAATTAATTTCTTAATATTTATAGCATATGAGTTGCTTATAATTATTGAATTTATTTTTAATGTTTTTAATGAAAGAAGACCAAAAAAAATACGACGGCGTACACAGAAAAATAGAATTTTCAGAAAAACTTAAAATTAAATTATAATGGTTTCATGTACCTGAAAATTTCACTGAACAAACAATATACACCTCCATTTTTTCTATTATATAAGTCCATTTACAATAAATTTTATGAATTAAAAAACAAAAAATTTTTTTTTTAAATGGTAGTATACACCCAGTTTTGCGCCTCACCGACAACTCTCTCTTTCCATAGACAAATAGTACGCCGGTGCGTATCAATACCAATGTCCTCCAATAATAGCCCTGATCACAAAGAGAAACAGACCAATTGCTGAAAACATGTTTTTTGTGTTCAAGGGGTCTGAAAAAAATTGTAAATCTGGTGAAAAGTCGATTTGAAAACAATATTTCCTTCCCTATATATTAATTTAGGACAAGAGAAAGTAAAAACCATTAACTCTCATTTCAAACATTTTTTTTACAGAGTCCAGTTTAGAATTTGCAAAGTTTTTTCCGTATTTTTAAGTCGTACGTAGGTTGATATTCATTTAGCGTGCTTTACTTATAATAAAAATCTGGTGTGAAACACTCACACAACTTTCTCTTGCCAATGCAAATAATTAACAATAAACCTAACATTATTAATAAAATATTAGAAACAAACAAAAACTAACCTCAAAAACATAACCTTATTTTAATCATGAGTGAATGACGCAAAATGACAATCGAACTCAGTTTGGCTTAAAAATACGGAAAATCACGCTTTCACGCTAAACTAGGCTCTGTAGAGAAAAATGCTTTAAACAAAAGTTGTAGATCTTTTAATTTTCTATAACTTTTATTATATACACTTTTGTCGCAAAATGCATACTAAGACCGAAATGTTAAAAAAATCGATTTTTCTCACGTTTTCGTGAGAAAAAAACAGAAAATCGCAAATTACCGCTAAACTAAGCGTTATACAAAAAAATGTTTGAAACAGAAGTTGTAGGTTTTTAAATTCTCTACAACTTTTATTATATAAGTTTTTGCGCTAAAATTTATATTAAAGCCGTAATCTTAAAAAAACAACGTTTTTACGTGAAAACAGCCTCACCGAGAATTTCAGCAAACATGGCGCCTACCCTATCTTGTAGAAAATAAAAAATTGAGTAAAATAGGCGATTTTAAAAAAAATCGTAGGACCAGTTTTTGAGAAAATCGCAAAAAACTGAAAAATTATACGAATAAACTACTACTTCCGGTTGACCGATTTTGATGAAAATGTTCGTGTCGCGTTCGGTAGTGGTATGTAACTTAAGTTTCAAGTTTCAAGTTCGTACGATGTTCCGTTCTTGAGATATTCTGTTCACACACAGACACACAGACACACACACACACACAGACACACACACAGACCAATCGCTAAAAACATGTTTTTTGGGTTCAGGGGGTCTGAAAACGTATAGATCCGGTGAAAACTCGATTTCGAAAAATCGACATGAAAACAATACTTTCCTTCCTATATATTCATATAGGCAAGAGAAAGTAAAAATTAGGTTATGTTTTTCATTTAACATTATTTACTCGTGATTAACCATAAGTTTAATTTTTAATTTTATACATTATCAAGCGAACTTTGTATGAGTATTTTTTATACCAGTTTTTTTTTAATTCGTACTACTGTCACGTTTAAGTAGATATTAAATTTTAGTTTGAAATTTCAGGAAAACATAATTTTCACTATTTTTAATCATCCATTGCCTTCCTAGGCCACCTGAAGGCCCCGAATATTCTGACAGCCTTCTATCACACCTCTGAAGGCCTTTGGCACCCACAAGGAAACGTTATCGCCCACTTTCAGAAAGGTTGGTTAACAGTTTAACAACCGTTTGTCTTCTGCTCTATACAAGTGTCCGTAGAATTTTAATCATATTTTAACTTTCTCTTGCCCTATATGAGTTTAGGGAAGGAAAGTATAATGTTCATGTCAATTTTTCGAAATTGCCTTTCTCATTCAATATTGTGTATTCATATTTTTGTTTTTTCAATTAATTTTCTAAGAAATAAAAAAGTTTAAGTAGGCTTACATTGTCTCTGATTTTGTAATATTTTGTTTTTCACAGGAAATATCAACAATACATTTCTATATTTAATTCAGAGAAAGATTTAAAAAATATAATAAAAGTAAAATCCATTTTATACGCTCACGGTTAATACGATTTCCAGTATAATACACAATTTTTATAAGGTCCTGTAAGGTTCCGATTATTGCAGTACATTAGGTTAAATAAATAAATATAAAATAATAAATAAAAATTTGGATGATTAAATAATTGGGAGAGTGAATCAGTATAAACAATAACGAAAAGGACAGCTTAGAAAAGAGCGGATAAAACGAGAACTGCATTCAGAATACCAGAAACCAGCTGTTGTTGCTGTTGTTGAGAACTTCAGCTGAAGACTGGTTTGAACCTCTTGAGGTTTTACTATGTAAAACGAGGAGTGAGGTGGTTTATCAGCCTTCCTCACTGAGTGGAAAATATGCTTATCAGCATGCCAGGCTCTCTAGAAAATAAATATTTTCCACCCTGCAAATGACACCTTCACTTTATTCACCATATGGTCGGGGCGTATAATGAAATTCATTACTAACAGAGGAGATAACTCTGACTACAAGTATCTTTTACACTTCTACCTCTTTTGTTCTTGAATGTTTCAGTTATATAATTGGCTGAACATGTGATAAGAAACAGGCTATGTTTTGTAGCCCTGGAAGTAACACATCGAGCGTAAATAATTTAACACTCCACCTGCCTGTTATGGGCGGAAAATTAAGTTATGTTTTCATATTGCATTGTTTGTAAATGATTTAACATAAGTTTATGTTTTATTGTTGACATTGGAAAGAGAAAGTCATGTTAGTATTTCACACCAGATTTTTAAGTTTTCTTTTAATATTAGGATGGGTAACTTAAAATTATAAATAAAGAAAAACCAAAAGATTTTTTCCACATTTTATTGCATATTTTTAACGGGAATCAAACTCACAAACATTGATATTATTATTTGTAATGTTGTTATCTTACCAAGTAATCTAATGACTATAATAATCTTATTTAAATTTTTTCAACAAAGAAAATAAATTTTAAACAGTCAAACTTCTCTTAACGACCACTTCTATACAGCGTCCACCAACGTTTACTACATTTTTTTTGAATACTGATTTTATTTGAATAACTTCAATACAGTTTTAATAAGTTTCTTATGCGACCTCTGACAAAATTTTCTTTTCGGTTGCTATCAGCGAGTATTTAAATTTCGAAATTTATTTTATAAACAAAATTTTGTTGTAATGTTAGGAAAATTCGTTATTAGGTGTTTTATAACACCTTAAAATTTGTATTTTTTTAACCCTAATGCATATACTTTGCAATCTGTTCAATTTAAGAACAATATACAACCCGTTTAGATGAGAATGATTTATGTATGACTCATGTAAATAATGTGCAGTGTTGTACAGACTCAGGTTGACCATTCCTGAGAAAGTATGGTTAATTGAATCCCAATCATCAAAGTACATCGGTAGTTAAAGTCAAGTATTCAAATTCGTATAAAAGTAACAACTCTTTCTAGGATTTGAAACTACCTTCATCTCCATACATCTGCTGTGAAATAGCTGACTCGCGCGACGACTTTACCACTAGATCAACCCGGTGGTTCACGAATTCGTAATGGTAGGGGTAGAGATAATGGTAGAGTACTCCATAAATGGAAACATCCAGTTTTTAATTTCATGAATTTGTAGTGAAATTAAAAACTGAACGTCTCCATTTATAAAGTGTCTGCCACTTTAAAATAATTTTTTGTTTAAAATATTATCAGTGTCTCGAAGATGAAATTATTCTGAACAAAATGGTGTATTTTGTTACGTTATCAGAATAATTTGTTTTATATTAATTAATCAATTTTAATTTTTTCTTTGGTTTTAAGTCGGATTGTTTTGTGCATTTGTGCTAATACAGATGATGAAGCATGATCGAAAATTTGTGATGAAATTATGCCCAGGAATCAAAATTAGGATCCCTGGCATAGAAGTCAATTTTGCTGACCGCTTCACCAAGGGAGAAAATCTCTTTTTTTGCGAAAATTTTTACTTTTTAAATTTTAATACTTCGTTCTATGATTGAAATACATTAGTATAAACGTTTACTTCAAAGACACTCTATATTATCCATGAAACATAAATAATTAACAATTTGAAAAGCAATCATAGACCCGATCTGGATCTACAGCGTCCATTTAAGAGGATCTGCATAGCTGTCATAAATAAAAAAAATATCCGAGCAATACAAAATAAAACTATTTCAATAGTAATACAAATCCCTTGTTACGTAATTAAAGACACGCTTCACAAGTGTGACTTAACTTTCTACTTTTCACGAAAGTAACACAAGAATTATCACTAAAATTCGACGCACGCACCAACCCTATTGTTCAAAATATTCGCTCGCGATTCATCACGGATAACCTCGCGAGATGGCTTAAACGCTATTGGTCAATTCACCTTCTCCGGATGAATTAACGACAAAGCTATAGTTCTGATTGATACGTCACTCAAGTAAAAATTATGTAAATGTATATAATTACATAAGTACAAAGGTACTTACTTAACAAATAAGATATTTTAAATCAACAATAAAATAGTAAAGTTTTTATCTGTTTTACGTTCACCCGTTTTATAATTACTAGCTAATGCAGATGATGAGAAGGATGGCAGATGAAGATGAGCAATGAAAAATGTCATACCTGACCGGGAATAGAACCCAGGACCCCGGTGTAAGAGCCAGTCGTGCTGAACACTACACCACGTGCCAGCAAAAATAATAAAATAACCTAGTTTCATTCCAATCAATAAAAGAAAGGCATTTATTACCTTCGTAAATTTAGTTGCCATATATCTGACTCCCAAAAAGGAGGAGTTTTGTCAAAAAAAAAAAACGTTACCGAGGGGTCTGGGTGGGGTTTATAAGGTTACCTACGAAAATTGACAAAACAATCGTCCTTTAAAATGTGTTTTTTACACCTTCTTAATTTTAAAAACTTTTTTTTTAAAATATACCTTTTGAAAGAAATTAATCGTTATAACTTTTAAAAGTATTGCTGGTATAAAACGATTTTGTCGGTTTTTTAAACAATAGGAATAATAAAGAATAAACAATTTTGAGTAAAGTATAATGGATATTTTTTTTAAAGTCGCGTCAACAGCTCGGTCATTAGTGACTTTGGTGGGATATGTAACGGTGGGTTTCAATATGTGAAAATTTCCAGACCCTGACCGGGAATCGAACCCGAGACCTTCAGGTGGTAGGCTTGCACGCTACCGCTACGCTAAGAAGGCGGCCATTTAATGGTTTTAAACCCTTAATAAAGTCTTAATAATGGCCGCCTCCGTAGCGTAGTGAATAGCGCGCTAGCTAACAAAGCGTTGAGTCCCACGTTCGATTCTTGGCAAGGGTTTGGAAATTTTAACATGTTAATACCTACCGTTACAGTACCGAAACGTATACGGTAGTAGCTAATGACCAATCTGTTGATGTGACTTTAAATAAACTAAAAAAATAAAATAAAACTAATAAGCCTTAAAAACTGTATAGCTAGCATATTTATTTAAAAAATAAAGACTTGTTCAGTTCTTGTTATACAAGTTGAGTGTGTTTGTTTGTTTGCTAGTTTCTGTTTGGGTGCGTTCAGAAAGAGGAAGTGAGTTAAGTGTTACGATATTCCTTTTTACACTTAGGTTGCGTTACTAGCAAAAGAAGAAAACGCTGTTCAACTCAAAATATTTGTTCTTTTCTGATCGATACTTTACGTTATTTTCGCAAAAATTACGAATTTTACTTGTAAATCCCAAAAAAGAGGACATTTCCTACACGAAAAGCCAACCGGACATTATTTTTAACTAAAAAGAGGAATATTTCCTTAGGAATCCGGACGTATGGTTACCTTACTTGTAAAAAACTAAAAATAAAAATATAAATGCATAGAAAATTCCTACCTTTTCAAGTGCTGAGAAATACGACAGTAAATTAATGTGGGATTATTTAGCAAGTTGGAATCCCATTTTTTCCCATGCAATTTTTTACGTTATTTCTCCAAAAAAGTACAAACGTTACTTCTAATTACCAAAAAGGAAACATTTCTAAAATTTTACCAGAACCCACCCGGACAGTTTTATTAACCTAAGAGGAGGATATGTCTTCAGAAACCTGGACATATCTTACTAGATATCTTACTTGTAAAGAACTAAAAATGATAAATCTATAAAAGAATACAAAAATTATAAATCTCATCTTTTACAAGTGTTGAGAAATACAACAAAAAGTTAACATGGAATTATTTAGCAAGGTGGAATCCATTTAAGAGAAATTTGACTTTATTTTTTAATTTAAATTTTCAGTAGGGAAACATAAATTAATAATAGATTTTTTATAGTATAATATTATATTATTTAATAAAAATTATTCAGTATGAATTTTTAAAAATGTTTTAAAAGATCTTTATTGAGTAAATAACCACTAATGTAATGTAGTACTATACAAGAAAAATTATAAATTATTGTACCAGGAACTTAAAAATTAAATTAGGAGCACTACTTTTTGTTTATAATAACTAATGAATAGTAATGATGATAATAGTATTAATATTTAAAAAATATATTTATTAATTTATTTATTTTTTATTGTGTATACATCATTAAAATATTTAATAATTATATTAATAGATAACAACTAATATTTATTTTCCAAAGCAAGAAACTGCATTGAATGCACACTGTTTCCAATAACTTCTTTTTCGTTGTAAGTCAGCTGAATCTTGGCTGCGAAGTCGGTTGGCAATCTGTTTGGCAAACAAATAATTGATCAGAGCGTTATCAACTGATCCTTCGTCATCCAGGAACTGCTGGAACATAAAAAATAAATAGTGATTAGACTTAAAGGTTGAGCAACGTGTTAAAAGAACAAGCAAAAAAATTTCCTTTCAGAAAAATAAATATATCAAACATCAAAACAGCCCCGCATCACTTGAAGGCACAATATGGAAAAATTGGAAAAGTTGATATCTTCCAGTACCTCGAGGAGATAATATACAACCAAAGACCAGCAAAAGGGAGCGAACAACAGACAAGGAAAGATGGCCGGTGCACTTCGAGGAACTCACCACTTGTATAAGAAGAAAACACTCTCAAGACAAGCCGAGATTAGACAATACACAGAAAATATGTTAAAATATTAGCTTGAATACCATCTCATGTTGCCCATAACAGACTAGTGGAGTGTTAAATTATTTGCACTCGATGTGCTAGTTTCAGGGCTGCAAAAAATAGTTCTGTTTCCTATCTTATCGTCAGCCTATGACTGAAACATTTAAAAACAGAAGAGGTAGAGGTGTAAAGGAGACTAGTCAGAGTTCCTCCTCTGCGAGAAATTAATTTCATTATACAGCCCGGTCTCTGTAGTGAACGAAGTGAAGGTGTCATTTGCAGGGTGGAAAATAGATTCTTTTTGGAGGGCCTGGCATGGTGATAAGCAAACTTTTCTACTCAGTAAGTAAAGCACTGGTAAACTACCACACTCCTTGTATTACTTAATAAAGCCTCTAGAGATTCAAACCAGCCTTTCGGCTGATGACCTAACAACATTATTTCATGAAGGTATGCAAGGTAATTAACGAGCAGACAACTTAGCCAAACAAACCACTACACTTGCAAAACAGATTTATATCTCATCACACAGAGATATAATAAATCTAAGCCAAGCTCTAGAGGCTTTACTTAAAACGAGGAGTGAGGTGGTTTACAATTACCTTCCTCATTGAGTGGAAAAGTATGCTTATCAGCATACCAGGCATCAAAGCATCTACTTTCCACACATCAAATGACACCTTCACTTCAATCATCAAAGGATCTGGCTGTATAATGAAATTCATTAATATTAGAGGAAATAACTCTCACTAGTGTCTTCTTACACCTCTTCCTCTTCTGTTCTTAAATGCTTCAGTAATATAATTGGCTAACCATGTGATAAGAAACAGAACTATTTTTTGTAGCCCTGGAACTGGTCGATTGAGTTCAAATAACTTAACACTCCACTTGCCTGTTATGAGCAATTTACAACAATAATGTGTATAATTAAAGTTATAGAACATTAAAAACCCTACAACTTTTATTTTAGCACTTTTTCTATATTTTTTAAGTCCTACAGATGTTGCTTTTCATTTTGGTCATTCACTCATAATTAAACACACGTTCAATTTTGTATTGTTTACATAAGCAAGAGAAAATAATGTGAACGTTTCACATTAGATTGTTTTTAAATTAATGTTAAACAAAACATTGATTTTTAAAACTGAAAAACGCCCTAGAAAGAAAAAAGTAACGTACATCACCTTATTTTTAATCAGCGTACTTATATAACCAATATCGATATACAATCAAAATACTTTCAATAGAAAACCAATTCTCAATAGCGGTTATGTTATTCTAATAGTTTCTACGAAAGACGTTTTCCCGTTTAATACGCTCATACGGTTTTTTTCCTTCCAAAATCGTATTAGGTGGATTTCATGTAGCCTATACAAGAGATGTATCCAACAATCTAAACAAACAAAATATGGATAACTACACCTGGTTTAGGAATTCACAAAGGAACTGAAATTACTGTGTTGTCCACAAAACAAATGTACAAAATTGTTTTAGAAAAGTATTTATGATGCAGTTTTCTGTTTCACAAAGGTTCTGTTGTTCATTTGAACGAACAACCCATACTGTTTTTATGTGGGTGTATCTTCTCATTAGATTTTAAACCTATTTGAATTGCAAAACACTATAGGGTACAGTAATCCATGAATAGAGTCAATTGTAGATGTGTTTGACAAATTACCAATTCTGATGTAGTGTTTACTGCATCGCTATTTTTTCTGCGCTCTAATGGTAAAGGGTGATTCACAAAGAGTGCCGGTTTTTAAACGGCTGGTAAATTTTTGTTTATCGGTTGGTAACATTGTTTGACCTCATTTCTATTTCGGAGAACATTCCGATTGACGATTCAGTTGTAGTTTCTCTTGTTTGCAGTGTAGTACTCTCGCAGTCTATGTCTAACCATGGAGAAGTTTACTATTGCGCAACGAGTGTTAATGGTCAAAACATTTTACCAGAGTGGAGAGAGTTATGCGGCTACTGTCAGGCGACTTCGCGGTACTCTACGACGTAATGAAGCATCGAATGAATCAACAGTTCGCAGGCTCATGAAAAAGTTTTTTGAGACGGGCTCAACAGTCGACCTCAAAAGTTCTGGACGTCGTCGTTCTGGCCAAACTGAGCAGAACGTTGCGTTGGTTCGTGACAGTGTGGCTGTTAACCCAGCAAATTAGGGAGTTTTTGTGGCGTCATGTGGATGATATGGACATTGACGAGTTGTGGTTTCAGCAGGATGGTGCCACCTGTCACGCTGCACGAGAAACAATGTTGTTGCTCCGTGAACGGTTCCAGGATCGCATCATTTCTCGTAATTCCGACCATCAATGGCTACCAAAGTCGTGTGACTTGACGCCTTGTGACTTTCCTCTTTGGGGTCATCTGAAGTCATTGGTGTATGCCAATAAACCCCGAAACATCAATGACTTGAAGGAGGAAATTCGACGGGTTATCGGGCAAATGGAAGTCGAAACTTGTCGTGCAGTAATATCCAATTTCATGGACAGAGTTGATGCGTGCCAGCGCAGTAGAGGAGGACACATGCATGATATCATTTTTCATACATAAAATCGGAAGGAAAGATGAACTTGTTGATGTATTTATTTTCAGTTTTTCAATAAAATAAATCTCTTAATTTGATATATCAAAACCGGCGCTCTTTTTGAATCACCCTATATTTACTAAAATTTTTAACAATTCAATAGCAGAACTTTCGTGGATCTTCATGTTTCATGATTTTATATGTTTAATAAGTAACTCGCCCCTCCAGCAGCGCGAAGCGCCGCTTCCGTGTCTCGCATCAGTGCGGTACGTGGATCAGAATTCATAAGTGGATCAAAACCATGGAAGTGCGTGCGCTGCGCCCCCGTACTTTGCCATAAGGTAAAGTTTGGCCGCCAAAGGGGTTGGGTGGATGACAATTATTTGAAGTTTGAAAGTTTTAAGATAATATTTGAAGTTTTCAGTTTTGAAGTTACAAAATTTGAAATCTGAAGATTTAATGGTTTGAACGTTTCAGCATACCATAACATGATGTTATATTATGTTATGTTATAACATAACATGGGTTTAACATTACATGGAACCCGGGGGTACAAATTATTAAAAAAATTGGTTTCTTGAGTTTCTCAGCGAACCAGTGGGTTAAGTTAACTTTCAGCTACATGGTCCGTTGAAGTACTTTAGGTGGGACACATAAAAAGATTTCAAACACTTTTTCGTTAAGATGCACCGTTAAGAAGGAAAAAAATACTATCCCCTACCTTAGTGGAGTGTGTGTAACTCGATAATTTTCGGGCTACTAAAATTTTATATAATATTAAATGCCAAAAAGTGTCGTTAATAATATTTTGTATTCTAAAAATGTAAAATTAGTGATTGTGGGTAGCAACCCGCATAAAACCCCTACCTAGATTTAAAATGAGGGTACGTGTACAAAACCTGGTGTGAAACAATCACATGACTTTCTCTTGAGTGAATGACGAACAACGTAAATCAACCTTGGTAAAACTTTAAAATTCGGAAAATCAGAAATTTTTGCTAAACTATGCTCTGTAGAAGAAAACGTTTAAAATAAAATTTGTAGAGTTTTTTTTATATAAATTTTCTTATTTACAATGTTTTCGTAAAATGCATACTAAGGTCACCTACTAAGCATACTAAGGTCACATCTTAAAAATCCCATTTTTTGCCCTTTTTGACGGAAAAATACAGAAAATCTTTAATTGCACGGTAAATAGAAGATACTCTTCTAATTACAGTAACTAATTGACGCTGAACTAAGGGTTGTACAAAAGAAATGTTTGAAACAAAAGTTGTAGGATTTGAATTTCCTAAAACTTTAATTACACATCATATCTTTGCTCTAGAATGCATACTAAGGTCGCGATCTTAAAAAAAATCATTTTACTACGAGAGCACAGGCCCCCCAAGATTTTCAGAAGACATGGCGTTTACCCTATTTCGTAGAGCATAAAAATATAATAAATGAAGCGATTAAATAAAAAATAGTAGGAGCCGTTTCTGAGAAAACCGCAAAAAGTGAAAAAAAACGCACGAACGAACTACTTTTTTCGGTGAATGAGAAAAGAAGAAGGAGAAGCAGAAGAAGAAAAAGAAAAAGAAGGAGAAAGAGGAGTTGGTGGTGAGGAGGAGGAGGAGAAAGTGGTGGTGAGAATAAGATGTTCTTCTTGTTCTTATTTTAAGAAATATTTAAAAATAAATCGTGTCTATTATATGACACGCTGGTGCACCCGCTGATCAGATCAGCTTTGGGTTTCATATACCCGAGAAAGTAAAAATTACAATGGACTGGATGAAAATTAGGGAGAAATAAAGACAGTTCACCACATCCACTACTCATGTAGGTTTGTATTGTAATTTGAAATTAAATTACTGATTTCCATTTCACTAATTAGATAACTTGATATTTGAAACGTTACCTACATTAATTTGAACGTGGAGGTTGTCAAATAAATTTACAGCCACATTTTAATCAAGGTATTATGCGAATTACTTTTTTTATTTCATTACTTTTTTTGTAATTTCAATATTATTACTGAATACCGAACGTGTTTGTGTCTAATTTACTTATAAGTCAAATTTAATCATCTTTTTCATTTGTAAAAATTGAAATTCATAACACGTGACAGTACTTATACATACTGCAACAAAATTTTCTACTGTGTACAGTGAAAATGAAAAGTCCCTAGAGAACTATTATTGTTGGTTTTACTAATATATCAACAACAATAGGGTAGTAAAAGTGCTTCATTAATCAGTCAACTTTTTACTTTTCTAAAAGCTAATTTTGAATTTTTTTACATATTAATTCGTTTCTATAGTTTGTACAAAATAAATTGGCACATCTTAATTAGTACACTCAGTTTAAAATAACGGGTGTTTCAGTACGGATGCAACCGTAATATTAGGAAAATAAAACTAACGTATTGTGTAAATTTCGTATCTCCTTACATGTCAGTTGGCAATATTTTATTCAAGGTTAAAAAGTTTGTAACAATTGAAATGTCATTCTTGAGTACTAGTGCTATTCCAGTATACATTTGCCTATTGTGTCAACGATATGTTTTCAAAGGACGAGTGTGTTTATTCTTAAGGCTCATTTCGCTTATAAATCTTACGAGTTTACTTAAAAATGACTTAAAATTACTAAGGCCGCAATCTCGAAAAATCCTGTAATTCTTGTAAATAGAGAAAATCTCAAATTGGCTCTAGAGTATGCGTTGTACAAAAAATATCTGATGTAAAAGTTGTAGGTTACACTTTAATTATTTAAAAATTTTTTCTAAAATACATATTAAGTCCTCAATCCGAAAAAAATAACTGTTTTTTACCGCGAGAGCACAGTCCCGAAGATTTTCAGCAGACATGGCGCTTGCCCTATTTTGTATTGCACAAAAAATGTAATAAATGAGACGATTTTAAAATAAATTGTTTTTTTTTGAGATTTGTGACACACCTACACACACACACACACGCACACGCGCGCGCGTGCACACACACACACGCACGCACACGCGCGCGCGTGCACACACACACACGCACGCGCACGCGCGCGCGTGCACACACACACATACGCACGCGCGCATACACAGCCAGGCCAGTCATTAAAACATGTTTTTTTATGGGTCCAGGAAGCGTGAAAACGTGAACTTCCGGTGAAAACTCGATTTTAGAAAATTGGTATGAAACAATACAAGCCTTTCCTATTCACATAGGGCAAGAGAGAGTAGACATTGGTTAAACTTTTCGATGGATATTGTATAGTTTCTGAATAATGAATAAAAGTTGAAAAAACGTTGTTGTCTTGTTAATAATTAATTTGTTTTAAGTTATACGATGTTGGTAATTCTTTTTATATAACCAGTCTGTTATATATTTATATTTTGTTCTCGTATACAGTCACTTGAAGACTACGTGAGGTGACTAGACGTTTCTGGAAGCTCTTTTTGCAACCCACATTCTCAGAATTCGCATTCGTTCACTGTGGGTTTTTCTCCTTTCCCCTGTTCATCCGGTGTTCTGTTTTTGATCTTCATAGAAGCCCGTAAAGTTCGAAATTAGTTTTCCTGAATTTGGCTCAGTTTATTAAGTTTCCTCGGTTTATTACCGTTTTCTCAATATCCTTTCTGACTTCTATAGACAATTAATCCGACACCTTAGGTGTATTGTTTATCTATCGTCTGAAAATTTGATTTGTCAACCAATTGTCATCCATTCTATAAAGGTGTGTGTAAAGTTTTATTATTTTTTATCTAATATTTTCCATTAATTGTTCATTTTCCTTGTAAAGTTATTCTAAACCTCGTAACCTGTATTATCAGTCTACTATTTTCGGACTTATTATCTTGCGGAGAATCTTTCTATCAAATTTCTCTGCTTTTCTTATACCACCCTTTCCGGTCATTGTAAGGCACTCACTCGCGTACAGACACACAGGTTTTATCACAGTATTATAATGTCTTATCCTGATGTGCCTTGAGAGTGCTTTTTTCTCATACAAGTGGTGAGTACCTCGGTTTGTACCGGCCATTTTTCCTCGTCTGTTGTTGTTCGCTTCCTTTTTGTTGGTTTCTGGGGCTCGTTTTTCTGCACCGAAAAGAGTTTGGGGCGATGAAACCCGGCAAATGCTTTCACTGGGGGTAGTCGGTAAGGATATTTCGAGTTGCGGCCTCCACATAGCAGCCTTGGATAGGGAGAGCGTCTGCTCTTCTGAACTGAAACGGAGAGCCAGTGGCTTACAACCGTAGTGCTAAATCGGTTAGAGCGAGGTTACTCTATCGCACCAATTTTATTCTTCAGTTAGTTATATTTTAGCATCGAATAGCCAATTTTAGAGGACTCATTTACTCAACTTCTTAACCCTTGCTTTTTCATCTTTCTTGAGTGGTGCTCTCTATCCTCTTGAGTCCATTCTCTTCTGCTTTTGCAAGTGGGTTTTTTCTTCTCCTGAAACTCTAATTCCGGTACTAATTTCTTTAAAGTTGCTCTATCTTTAATAATTTCTGAGTCTATAGAGTTCTTTACTATAATATCTTTGACTATTTCTTCTCAAACCACATTACCTTGTTTTTGTGAGCGCTATGCAAGTTGAAAATTTCCTTGGTTAGCCTGGTGTTTTCCATCCTGTATATGTGCCCGTACAACTGCCCGTAGTTTATTATATTTATTATACAAACATTTATTTTTGTTAAATACTTTAATTACTCCTTGATGAACGTGCATATAAAAAAGTTAAAAACCGTTTATTTAAATTTTCGGTAGGCCTATTTATTTATTTGTTCCAAATTTGATTGTAAAGTAAATACAAAAATATACAAATACAAATATCACTTTCACCTTACTATTTATCTTTTTATTTCACATTATATTTGTCACAAAAATATTTTTCTGTCATATTTAAATTTTTATTGTTTGAAAAAACATCCACTTTACAAAATTACACAAATATTTCAAGCTTATATAGAGTGACTCTGAAGTTACATGACGCTTTTTTTAGTTCCTAACACCGTGGTATAGTAGCGACTGAGTATTGTAGTGATGAATACGTTTTGGTTACTGTATTTTAAATTATTTTCATATTTTATGGCCTCCTGAAGCCAAAATGTTTTTACACGATTGAACTAAAGTTTTATATAGTATTGAGGTTTCTCGATCAACTCAAGATGTACTTTTACTTTCTCTTGTCTTATATGAATGTATAGGGAAGGAAAGTATTGTTTCTTGTTGATTTTTCGAAATCGAATTTTCACCGGAAATACACGCTTTCAGGCACCCGGAACTGGACTTGTTTTTTTCCGATTGGTTGTGTGTGCGTGTGTCTGTGTAGAATCTCAAGAACGGAATAGCTTACAAAAATAAAACTTTAAACTTAAGTTAGGGAATCCGACATAAACATGTTCATTAAAATCGGTCAACCGGAAGTGGCACTACTTTATTCGTAAAATATTTAATTTTTTGCAATATTTAAAAAACGACTACTACGATTTATTTAAATTGACTCGTTTAGGGCCTACTACAAATTTGATGTTCTACAAGATAGGCTAAGAGCTGTCTGCTGAAATTCTTGGGGAGGCTGTTCTTTCGTGGTAAAATATTAGTTTTTTAATACTGCGGTCTTAATATGCATTTTTGGGCTAAAGCGTATGTTATTAAAGTTGTAGAAAATTAAAACACATACAAATTTCATTTCAAAAATCTTTTTCACAACGCTTAATAGTTAAGCGTCAATTAGTATTATCTCATCACAAACGGTAAAAATGAAAGTTTTTAAGATTGCGGCCTTATTTTACAACAAGAACAAGATTTGTGCACAAACATCCAAAATACCTCATTTTAATATTTTCCAGGAAACAACTCTGGGTTATTTTTATAATGGATGGAAATCAATATCATCCAGGACTTACTCTTTAAGAAATTTTTGGATGGACACGGAAACGAGGAGACAATCAAAGGATGTCTCCACATTTCAGAATAACTAATCAAAACAAACCTATTTACTTCAAAACTATAAAGAAACCGGTTGGTGAAGTCGGAATAATTTTTTTTTGTAAAACATTATCGGGGTAAACCAGAATAATAAGAGAAAATTTGTAACAATAATTTACTCTAAAATCCTCCTAAAAAATAGTACTCGGGAATTTTCAGATAATATTTGGAATTTCTTAATATTTTTATAAAAAATTCGGAATGACTAATTTACTGCGGAAACAATCATAGGTTATGATAAGAAAATTAGGGATAACACTTTTAAATCTTAAAATTCTGCTTAAGAAATTTCATTATAATCCCGGGAAAACTTTCACATAATTCTGAATACTTTAGCAACGGCCAGAAAACGGTTAATAAAATTTGGTACTTTTTTAAATCCTGGAAAATGTTTCGGAAAATAGTGGGTAGATCGGGATGATTCTTGATGTTCGTGTTCAAATTTTTGTTTTTATACTTCTCCCACTGAGGTTAGCTATAAGCCACGCGTAGCGCAGGTGGGATTTCTAATAAGGTTTTAAATAAATATTACAAAATACTGAACAAATAGCACCAGAAATTAAACTGGTCTTTTGCATGGAAATTCAAAGTAACAAGATTTAGTAGTTATATATATTAATTGGTAATGTAAACTGTTTTGCTCACAAAGTTGTTACAGTGTTTAACAAATATCTACAAACCACACCTTAATTAGACGACAAAGAATTTTACTGTTCTCTCAACTCGGGAAATTTAACCGCTTTAACCTTTTGAGATATTATTCAAAGATACCCAACGACTGAATATTTTTACTTTTTCTTCCTTTATATGAATAAATAGGAAAGTATTGTTTTCATGTCGAGGTTTCATCGGAAATACAAGTTTTCAGGATCCTTCACCCAAAAGACAAGTTTTAGCGATTGGTCAGGTATGTATGAACAAAATATCTCGAGTATGCAATAATGTACGAAATTAAAACTTGGAATTTAAGTTAGGTACTACAAGGAGAGCCGATCAGTGGTAACTCGTGCCTTCAAAAATAGGTGAAGAATTGCAAAAAAAGAGAAAAACTAGTATAAGTATCCGCGAGATTCACGACGAGAGTAAAAAAATGAATTACACATACACACAGTGTGTGTAAGTGTGCGTATTTTACATAGCCTACTGCGTGTATTACACACAGGCTCACACATAATACATGGTACCATTCATATTAGGAGACATATATAGCTGCAGGAACTTTTTAATTTTGTTATCTATTAAGGTTTTTATTTTGTCTTTTATCAAACTTATCGGTTATGACCTCATAAAATGGTTGCTTTTTCATATAACCATAATCTGTTGTGTAACAATAAATGCAACTTATTAATTAGAATTAACACATAAACAAATTACAACCCACTGATGCAATTAACAAATTAATTTTAATTAATTTAATTAATTAATTTTTTTAAAACATAAAAAAACAGCAAAATAAAAAAATAACCAAAACCTTCTTAAAACTAAAAAAAAAAAAAACAGAATGAGAAGTAAAATAAGCACATGATTCCAAAATATATGTACACCGAACTTTACTGGAGATAATAATTTAAAATGTTCATTCAGTTATTTACAACATTCACACTCAAACACGCCAGTCATCTGCAGAATATTAAAATTATATTATTTACAATGTAAAATCACACTATCAGAATCGCCCTGGGAGATCCAGTACTGTAGAACGTTTTATTCTATGAAAATTATTGCTGTTGCCTAAGAGATTTAATGCTAAGTGATTTACGTGGTTGTTTAGACGTTTGATGTATTTATAACTGAAACTACGTATTTCTTCTTGTACCGTTTGCACATCCATATCACGATGTATATCGGCGTTGATAATATACCACGGTGCATTTATTATGGTCTGCAGAGTTTTTGATTGAAATCGGTACAGAATCTCGAAGTTTGAAGTCGATGCTGTGCCCCATAACTAAATCCCGTAGGTCCAAACCGGCTTCAGCATGGATTTGTACAAAAGTAGTTTGTTGTCAATCGAAAGCTGGGAACGCCTACCAACGAGCCAATACATTAATAATATCTATTAACAGTTATTTTTAAATTGAAATATTGGCTAACGATAAAAGTCTCTCTTGGCCTATAGTATTTCTTGAATATGTTTTTATTCGTTTAAGAAATGAAAACCTTCTTTAAACGGAAACACTTGTGGATGGAATTGCTGAAACAAGCGAAAATAATGTGAAGGCTTCGGTAAAAATGTCCTTGTTTTCTTGAAGTTCTTAAAAAACATCTAGCATTGTTTTATTTCGGTAATGTTTATCATTATAAATCTGGTTTAGTTTGTTACCAAGGCGCGGTATTTTGTAAATATGAGTGGATAGTATGTTTGTAAATTTTGCAAAACTTTAGAGGAAAAACACAATTTATACTGTTCGACTTTGTAGTGTCGACAAGACAAAAAATATAATTCTTTCACTGTCCTGAAATCTAACATCCATTTCTATGAAGATATGGTATAAAATTTCAAAAAATTGCGCTCGGTATTTTAAATAATCTTGGTCAAATTTAGGCTCTTTCCTATTCATGATAATTTTCACGTTGAATTCTATCAGTTCACTAGTTTTATTAAATAAAGTGTTAAAGAATTGATACTTTCTTTTTCTCTCAAAATTTCACAAGCTCTTTTATTCGTGATATGGAGTAAGTTATGTGTGTGTATATATATATATATATATATATATATATCTTATGATTTTTTTTTGAAGAATGTCGCATAAAATATTGGTGGAACAAAACATTTCATTAAACACAATGGCCAAAAAAATAAATTAAAAACTGTTCATATCGTTAAGAACCCTTTCATAAGTTGAATTAATTTCTTAACTGACTATTTGCAAGTTATTAAAAATTCATTAACTTCTTTTAACTGGTTTAATCACATTCTTCAGTAACTACATTCAATAATTTTAAGATAAAAGTAGAAGCCCATCGAGTTTCTGTTATAGTTGGTAGTAAACATCTTGATATGTGGAACTAAATGCATATGACCATTTCAAACAATTATTCTAAAAAAAATCACTTGTCCCGCCGCGTCGACATGGAAAATACAAAACAACTAACCACCAGTAACTTGCCTCGTAGTCATAGCAGCCCACTCTCACCTGAAGAGAAGCAGCGGCCACTCGTCTAACTCTTCACTTGGGCATTTATTACGTATATTAAGACAATTACAATGGCTATTTAAAACATTACAAAGCGCTCTTAGCAGATGCAATAATTTTTTGTCCTTTTTACACGATACTTCTTCACTCATTGTAAAACAAAAATTAATAATAACAGAAATTATACTTATTTTGTGAAAGAAATAAATCTCCATACTATCCAGAAAACAGGTGAAGAGGCTCTTCACATACTTCATCTGAATAGCCGCCACTGGACGCAACCCGAAAACTTCTATCAAAATCGGTCTACCGGAAATTGTAGTTTATATTTTCACTTTTTTGCAAACTTCTAAAAACGGCTTTTACTATTTTGTTTAGAAATCGTCTAATTAAATACAGTTTTTATGCTATACAAGATAGGGTAAGCGCCATATATGTTGAAATTCTTTGGGAGGCTGTCCTCTCATGATAAAAAATATTTTAAGATTACGGCTTTAATATAAATTTTACGGTAAAAGTGTAAAATCAAATTTATAGCAAATAAAAATATTTACAACTTGTATTTAAACGTTACCTCTTCATCGTTACCTCTTCAACGATGAAGAGGACATTGCTTATATGACAAGGAAACTCTTGGATGAATACTGTGAATGGGGGTTGAATATTAATATTAGCAAAACCGAATACTTGGTTATAGGGGAAGAGTCCAGTGATCTTCAAGTCGACAACAAAATTATCAAGAGCACAAAGGAATTCAAGTACTTGGGGACCTACATATCATCAGACGGTTCAACTAGGAAGGATGTTAAAAATAGGATTGTGCAAGGGAGAATAGCAATCCGGAAATTGAACCCGATTTTATGGTCTGCAAAAATGCACATGAATACAAAAGTCCAGTTGTACCACACTATTGTGGAGCCAATAACAACTTATGGGGCAGAGTGCTGGCAAATAACATCAAAAATAGACAGCCAGTTTAAAGCAATTGAAATGGACTTTCTGCGCCGTTCATGTAGAGTGTCCAGGTTGGACCATATCCGGAATGACGACATCAGGAAAAGAGCTCATGTAGAAGATACCATTGTGGATAGGATAGAGAGACGACAACTGATATGGTATGGTCACGTGCAGAGAATGGGTGATGAGAGGTGGCCAAAAAGAATGTTGTCTTATGTCCCAGCCAACAGAAGGAAGAAAGGTAGACCAAGGAAAACGTGGTAAAAGGGAATACAGGAAGCCATGAGGGAGAGAGGGATGGATGAGGGTGATTGGGAGGATAGAAGAGAATGGAGATTGAAGTGCGGGAAGCGGCGCCGGCCGTAGGAACCCCGGAAAAAAAAAATTTAAACGTTATTTATCATTAATTCTTAGTTTAGCGTCAAGTAGTGATTTTCTTTATTTTCCTCATCAAAATCGGTAAAAAATAGGATTTAAAAAAATTACCCCTTAATGTGTATTTAACGACAAAACTGTATCTGCCACTGCAGCACCAAACAAAAGTGGGTGCTACTGTAGAACCAATGAAGTGGCAGTGGGAGTAAGCCACTCCCACTGCCTCGTCTGCTGACCCGCTCAATGAACCGCCATAAAAGTCACTTTTGTGCATAATAACACAAAAAAAAAAAACAACTTTGGTAGTTTGATTAATGTTAGAGAAAATTTAAAAAATCTACATTTTATTTTATGTAATTTTTCTTCGGAGTTTAGTTTAGCGTCAATTAGTGATTTTCCGTATTTTTAAGTTCTACAGAGGTTGATTTTCATTTTGCGTCATTCACACATGATTAAAGCTAGTTATGGTAGTCATTTCACACTGCCTAGTCATGATTAAACTCAGTTTATAGTTTTCATTATTTGCATGTCCATGTCAAATTGTTTTTGTACAACGCTTAGCTTGCAACAATAAGTGATTTTCGGTTTTTTTTATCATCAAAATTGTTAAAAAATGGGAGTTTTTAAGATTGCAACTTAAGTATGCTTTTTACGACAAAAGTGTATTAAATTAAAGTTACTGAAAATTAAAAAATCAACAACATTTTTTTCAGAATTTTCTTCTCCAAAGCCTAGTTTAAAGATAATTAGTGATTTCTCGTATTTTTATGTTAAACATAAATTGGTTTTCATTTTGTGTCATTCACTCATGATTAAAATAAGGTTTTGTTTTTTATTGTGAATTGTGTACATTTAACATTATGTTAGGCCTATATGTTTTATTATGTACTTTGGCAAGGAAACGTCGTGTGAGTGTTTCACACCAGATTTTTTTTTACTTTCTCTTACCTATATGA
The DNA here is from genome assembly GCA_035578175.1 of Catonia carolina. Lineage (NCBI taxonomy): Eukaryota > Metazoa > Arthropoda > Insecta > Hemiptera > Achilidae > Catonia > Catonia carolina. The sequence goes on along the minus strand of JAQMRL010000007.1, from coordinate 7,235,988 downwards.
ACATTTATAGAAAGAATTTATGGAAGTCATTTCACACTGCTTAGTCATGATTAAACACATAATTTTCATTATTTACATGTCTATTTCAAACATTTTTTTGTACAACGCTTAGCTTAGCAACAGTTAGTGATTTTCGGTTTTTTTCATCAAAATCGTTAAAAAATGGGAGTTTTTAAGATTGTATTGCTTTTAAAGTATTGATTTCGTCTCAATTTTTTTTTTATGATAATGTACAAAATCTCTTAATAATAAACGATTACTTTGTGTTAACTATTTTTCTTTAGTTATCTATTTTTAAGTTCTACAGAGGTTTTATTTAGTTAATTAGTTTTATTTAGTTAATGCTTTTTTAATGTCAATTTAGTTAATATTTTTTATCATGATATCAGGGCAGCCAAAAGATTAGAAAATCTGGTGTGAAGTACTCACACGACTAATTGACGCTAAACTAAGCATTGTACAAAGAAAAGTGTGAAATAAAAGTTGTAGGTTTTTTAATATTCTATAACTTTATTGTATGCATTTTGTGATCTAGAATGCATTATTAGTGCATAAGGCCGATGTATTAAAAAATCCTTTCTTATTACAAGAGTACAGGGTCACCAAGAATTTCAGCAGACATCTCGTCTTACCTTACCGCATTTTTTACCTTATGATGCGTAAAAAATTAGTAAATGAGGCCATTTTAAAAATAATTGTAGGAGAAGTTTTTGAGAAATACGCTAAAAAGTGGAAAATTGCACGAATAAACTACTACTTACGGTTACCGATTTTGATGAAAATGTTTCTGTCGGTCACCTTGTGTAGCTACTTAACTTGAGTTCAAAGTTCCAACATTGTACGGTATTCCGTTTTTGAGATATATTTTGTTCATACACACACAGACCAATCTCTGAAAACATGTTTTTGGGTTCAGGGGGCCTGTAAACAAGTATTTCCGGTGAAAAATCGACATGAAAACAATACTTTCATTCCCTATATTAGGCAAAAGAAAGTAAAACATGAAGAAGATTAACTTTCACTGGAATTCTAAGGAAAGACTATCGTACAGATACTAAGAGAAAGCGGTCAACCTTAAATACTAATATAATAGAAATAGGTCAACCTTTAAAATGAAAACGTATTCTCACAAAAGTAATACTTTCGTGTATTCCTTAGAGACCACTTCAAAAATTAAATACCTAAAACAATGAACATAAAATCTGAAACCCTATATGGTAATACATTGTTAACAATGAAAATAATTGAAAACGAGAGGAAACCTTACAATGAATTTCTATCCGAATTCAAGTAAATTAGAAAAGCAAATTGTTTTACCGTTTCAGTCACTCAATAAAACAAGCGTAAAATTATTTACATGAAATTTTGCATATAAGGTAAATTTTATTTTATCCCTTTCCAAATAATTGGCCGCATTATTTTCGCACGATTTATTAAAATAAATCATAGTATTAAGAAAAAGAGTATTTTAATCAGAAAATTGATGTTCAGAAAATTTTTGTAACATGAATCAGTTTTTGTTGTTTAGGTCATTAGACGAAAGGCTGGTTTGAATCTCCAGAGATTTTACTTAGTAAAACGAAGAGTGAGGTGGTTTACAGTTGCCTTTCTCACTGAGTGGAAAAGTATGCTTATCAGCATGTCATGCCCTCTAAAAAGCACATATTTTCACCCTACCTCTACACCTATACCTCTTCTGTTCTTAAATGATTCTGTCATTTAATTGGCTGACCATGTGATAAGAAACAGAACTGTGTTTGTAGTCCTGGATACAACAGATTGAGAATATGAATCTATATATTAATTATTAATTTAGACAACTAATTAAAGTCTACGCGAAAAACCAAGTTAGTTACGTTTTGTGCAGGACATTTGAAGTAATGCATTTTAGTAATTTTTACTTTCTCTTGCCTTTATGAATATAACTCGCCACTCCAGCGGCGCTTCGCGCCGCTTACGTGTCTCGACCTCAGAGGGGTAGGTGGATCAGAATTCATAAGTGGAACAGAACCATTTGCCACAAGGTGAAGTTTGGCCGCCAAAGAGGCTGGGTGGATCACAATATTTACAAATTTCAAGATATGAAAGTTTAAAAATGAAGTTTAAAGTTTCAAAATTTAAAATTTGATGGTTTTACAATTTTAGGTTAATGTTTAAAGTTTCAAAATTTCAACTTTAAATGTTGTGGTTTGAATGTATGTTACTTTGAGTTTTTTGTTTTCTCATGCGACCTAAAAATTTCGGGGTACCAAATTTTTATGTAATTTTCTTCACTAAATAACATGTTAAAAAAATATTTTTATTCCGAAAATTTTAAAATTTTTGTTGGGGTAGTAATCACCATAGGGCCCCGCCTAAAATGTAATAAATTCTTCGTGACTCTAGGGGTATGTGTAACGTTTTGTTAATAAACGTTTGCGAAAAACCGTTGAGAAGGTGTAAAGAAAGAAAAACGTGAAAACGGCAAGCCCTAAAAGCCGGAATGCTAGTGTTTTGAGTTTTCTTAGCGAAGAGGTAGGTTAAGGAAAACTTTAGTTACATGGCCTTGAAGTACTTTGGGAGAGGCACAAAAAAGATTCTATACAATTTTCCTCTACGAAGCACCGTTCAGGAGGTAAAAAAATACAACCCCCTACCAACGGTAAGGGAGTGGAACCTGAAAGTTTCGCGTTACCAAATTTTTATTTAACTTTTAACGTCGAAAACATGCCGTTAAAATACATTTTGTATTCTAAATATTTAGATATTTCATAATTTTTGGATAGGGGTAGCAACCCCCATTGGATCGCTTTTTAAAATTTAAAAAATTACCTGTGATGCTATTAGTACCTGTGACGTTTTGCTAATAAAAATTTGCCTAAAAACCGTTTTGAAGGTGTAAAGATAGAAAAACTGAAAACTGTAAACCCCAAAAAACCGAAATTTGGTTTTTGTAGTTTACTCAGAGGACCGTTGGGTTAAGGGCAACTTTAGTTATATAATCTTGAAGTACTTTTTGTGGGGCACAAAACAGGTTCATGCATTTTGTCCCTATAATTCACTGTTAAGGAGATAAGGAAATACAACCCCTACCTCAGGCTAGAGGGTGCTAATTTAAAATTTTCGGGTTATAAAATTTTTGTGTAATTTTTACGCCAAACAACATGCCGTCAAAAGACTTTTTGTATTCTAAAAATATAAACATTTCATATCTTTTGGATAAGGGTAGCGACCCCCGTAAGACCCCGATTTAAAATTTGAAAAATTACCCGTGACGCTTCGGGTACGTGTAACTGTTTAAAAATAAAAATTTGACGAAATAACCCATTTTGATGGTGTAAAGAAAGAACAACATGCAAACGGCAAACCCCAAAAAGCCGAAATTTTGTTTTTTGAGTTTTCACACCGAACCGGCAAGTTAAGGGCAACGATAACTATATGGTTTTGAAGTACTTTACAACGGGTACAAAAAAATTCTATACAATTTTTCGCTACGATGCACCGTTTAGGAGATAAAAAAATACAACCCCTACCGCAGGCTAGAGGGTGCTAATTGAACATTTTCGGGTTATCAAATATTTGTGTAATTTTTAATGCCGAACATCATGCCGTTAACAAATTTTTTGTATTCTAAAAATTTAAAATTTTCATTATGTTTAGATAAGGGTAGCAACCCCCGTAGAATCCCGATCTAAAATTTGAAAAATTTTCCGTAATGCGGGGGGTACGTGTAATCTGTTCCTACCAAAAGTTTGCCAAAGAAACCCGTTTTGATGGTGTTACAAAAGAAAACTTGAAAATTGCAACCCCAAAAAAGGCGAAATTTTGTTTTTTGAGTTTTCTCACCGAACCGGCAAGTTGAGAACAACGAAAGCTATATGGTTTTGAAGTACATTAAAAGGGGTACAAAAAATATTCTATACAATTTATTTTTACGATGCACCGTTTAGAAGATAAAAAAATACAAACCCTACTGCAAAATAAAGGGTGCAACTTTAAAATTTTCGGATTATCATATTTTTATGTATTTTTTAACTCCAAACAACATACCGTTAACAGATTTTTTACTTTATAAAAATTTAAAAATTTCATAATTTTTAAATAAGGGTACCAAACCCCGTAGGACCCCGATCTAAAATTTGAAAAGTCACCCGTGATTCCGGGAGTTAGTGTAATGTGGTCCTAATAAAAATTTGTCAATGAAACCCGTCTTCGTGGTGTTACAAAGAAAAACCTAAAAACTGCAACCCCGAAAAAGCCGAATTTTTGTTTTTTGAGTTTTTCCAGCGAACCGGCGGGTTAAGGGCAACTTTATATATATGGTCTTAACGTACTTCGGGAGGGGAACAAAAATGGTCGCAGTGGCCTTTGCGCTACGAAACTTTGTTAAAAAGTTTGAAATATTCGCGCGCCTCCTCTGAGCTTTCGAAAAGAGATACTTTAAATTTCGCAATTTTCCCGGGGGTTTCAGCCGACGCCCGAGAAAAAAGGTCCTCAGGGACCTTTAATTAATTAATTAATTTACTATTAATTAATTTTTTTATTATTAATTAATTTTCCAAATTTTGCGCATGAATGATTCGTGTCATTTTTCACTTTTGCGATTTTCTCAAAAACTGGTCCTACAATTTTTTTAAAAATCACCGGGTTTACTAATTTTTTTATGCTCTACAAGATAAGGTAGATGTAATGTTTGCTGAAATTCTTGGTGAGGCTGTTTTCACGTAAAAAATTGTTTGTTTTTAAGATTGCGGCTTTAATATGCATTTTAGCGCAAAAGTTTATGTAATAAAAGTTGTAGAGAATTTAAAATCCTACAACTTTTACTGCAAACATTTTTTTGTATAACGCTTAGTTTATCGGTAATTAGCGATTTTCTGTTTTTTTCTCACGAAAACGTGTGAAAGAAAAATTGAGTTTTTAACATTTCAGTCTTAGTATGCATTTTATGACAAAAGTTTATAATCAGAATTATAGGAAATTAAAAGATCTACAACTTTTATTTAAAGCATTTTTCTCTACAGAGTCTAGTTTAGCGTAAAAGAGTGATTTTCCGTATTTTAAGCCAAACTGAGTTTGATTTTAATTTGCGTCTTTCACTCATGATTAAAAGGTTATATTTATTAAGGTTAGTTTTTTTTGTTTAATTCTAATGTTTTGTTACTAATGTTAAGTTATATTGTTAATTATTTGCATTGACAAGAGAAATTTGTAAGTGTTTTACACCAGATTTCTTTTTAAAAAACGTAGAAGTCGTGTTTGAGAATATCTCACGAATAAACTACTACTTCTGGTTGACCGATTTTGATAAAAATGTTCATATCGGGTTCCCTTGCAATTCCTAACTTAAAGTTTAAGTTCAAATACGTGCGGTATTTCATTCATGATTTTTTTTGTTCACATGCACACAGACATAGCCACAAACACACAGCCCAATCGTTAAAAACATGATTTTATGGTTCAGGGGGCCTGAAAACGTGCATTTTTGACTTGACTTGCAAACTGAAGATTCCGTCAGTTCGTTAGGCCTACAATCAAGACACTCGTTTTTGTTATTCCAAATATTGCCTTCTCGACTTTGTTTTAACCTTTTGGAGGTACCTTATTCCATTCTATGTAAAGTTTAAAGTGTGTCTTACATAATATATTTCTTACAAATTGTTGAATTGTTGCGTATGGTTTTGAATTGTTTAATTTCTGTTGTAATATGTTACAAAATGTTTATGTTTACATGCAAATAAATTATTATTATTGTTTTTGGAAGATTGGAGGACCTGATTTGAAACTGAAAATTATTTGAATATTTTTTTATAGTACATTAACTGTAGGCCTTCTAATTTAAAAAAAAAACATAACCTACTAATGTATTCTGTTTATCTTCTGAAGGACATACCATTTTGTCCGTTTCATCATCACCAGCGAATGGTTTCGCGAGCGATGATGCGACGAACAATATTATATTAAGTACAGTTTTCAAAATTATACCAGTTTCTTGGTTGTGTGGGTTTATTTAGCGTTGCATTTGGCCATTTAATGTAATAATTTAAAAAACATAACCTACTAATATATTCTCTTTTTATATGGTCTGAAAAGCATATTATTTTGTTCGTTTCATCATCACCAGCGAATGGTTTCGCGAGCGATGATGCGCCGAACAATATAATATTAAATACAGTTTTTAAAATTATACCAGTTTCTTGTTTTTGTGTGTATTTCTGTTATGTTAGAATAATAATTTTCTTTTCAGTAACCATGGATTCAACCATAGTAACCTAACAATGAAAACTCAGGCGAATCAGCTGTGCCTAAAATTCACAAATCTCGTCGTCGTTCGGTAAATGAATAAAAAAGTTTTAAATGGCAAAATTAATTCATTAAAATTTTTAATAGTAGGCTGAAGAAAAAACAAAATGAAAGTTAAATTAAAAATTTTAAAACCCCTGACACAAAAAATCTAAAAGAGTAAAAAAATAAATTGTAATAATCGTTTGGGTTTAATATTAATTAGAGGTAATATTTTGATCCAAGCGTCGTCGAGGCCGGCTCGTTGGCGTAGTGCTTAGCGAAACTGGCTTCTACGCCGGGGTTTCGGGTTCGATCCCCGGTCAAGTCTGGCATTTTTTTAATCACTCATTTTCATCTATCACCCTTCTCACCGTCTGTATTAGCAGTAGAACTAATTGCAAAACACTCGGACGTTAAACAAAAAAAAAAAAAACCCGATGGCGCTTCGGGAAACCGCTAAGTAACAGAACTAGAACTTAGTTGTTGCTAGAACTTAGTTGTATTACTTGGTGTACCCCAACGCTTGTATCAGAATTTTACTTATTTTTGTATTTTTGATGTAAGGTAAGTTAAAGATGATTTTTTTTCTTTAGTTAACTATATTAAAAATTTGGTGTGAAACACTCACTCGACTTTCTCTTGCCAATGCAAATAATGAACAATTTAACCTAACACTAGTAATAAAACATTAGAAATAAACAAAAAACTAACCTCAAAAAACATAAACTTATTTTAATCGTGAGTGAAAGACGCAAAATAAAAATCAACCTGTTTGGCTTAAAAATACGGAAAATCACTCTTTCACGCTAAACTAGGCTCTATAGGGAAAAATTCTTTATATAAAAGTTGTAGATCTTTTAATTTCTATAAATTTCATTACATACACTTTGGAGTAAAATGCATACTAAGGCTGAAATCTTTAAAATCGATTTTTTTACAGGTTTTTGTGAAGAAAAAACAGATTTGCTAATTATAAAAAGAATTATAAAAGAGCAGAATTGCTAATTACTGCTAAACTAAGCGTTATACAAAACAATGTTTGAAATAAAACTTGTAGAGAATTTAAAGTCCTAAAACTTTTATTATATACATGTTTGCGCTAAAATGCATATTAAAGTCTCAATCTTAAAAAAATCTATTTCTTTATGAGAAAGGAACCTTCCCAACAATTTCAGCAGACATGGCGCCTACCCTATCTTATAGAGAATAAAATATTTAGTATATAAGGCGATTTTAAAAGAAAATCGTAAAGCCGTTTTTGAGAAAATCACAAAAAAGTGAAAAATGACACGAATAAACTACTACTTCCCGTTGACCGATTTTGATGAAAATGTTCCTACCGGGTCACCCATGGTACCTTACAAACTTAAGTTTGAACTTCGTATATTATTCCGTTCTTGAGATATATATATTTTGTTTACACACACAGACCAATCGGTAAAAAAGACATGTGTTTTGAGTCAAAGGGCCTGAAAACGAGCATTTCCGGTGAAAATTCAACTTAGAAAAATCTACACGAAAACAATACTTTTCTTTCATAATATTTTTATATAGGACAAGTGAAAGTAATATACGATTTGAAAATGCACAATATTTTTGGCTTCAAGGATAATAAAAATGAAAGCCACTTGAAATATGAGTCGAAACTTTTAAGCCGTAATAACAAATATTCACTTTTAACTATAAATTACGCGCGAAAAAGTGAATTACTTATGAATAAAAAAAACATTCTACGTATAAACTTTGCTCAGGATTGCTAACTTATAAATAAATAACACAGAATTCTCATCGAAAATTTTTATAAAAAAAGTCTTAAAGTTTCGGTTTTACAACTTTTTTCTCATTCTTATTTCTTATCATGTACATATTAAAATAGTAAGATTTTTGCAAAAAAAAAGTACTTTGCATTCTTTTAAATTCTAAACTTTATAAATGTTAATTCTCTTATTAGAATTCCTTATTTAAAATTTAAACCCTTTTATGTGTGTTTTAATAACTGAAGTTTTAAGTTGTTTAAACAAAAAAATCTTTTTCATTTAATAAAATGCGTTAACGGGTTTATCGATTTGATTATATTTATTCATGCTGTCTTTTTTTATTGGAATCTCTTGTAATCGCTTTTTTCAATAGGCTACTTGCTTTATTCTTACAAACAAAGCAAGGAATCTTGTGATTTTATTTTATGATTAATGAAGTTAATTCTCTTAGTTTTCGAAATGGACTTGTAATTTAACTTCTGAAGTTACTTCACCTACAAAAAAATCTTGTGTGAAATTCACACAACTTCCTCTTGCCGTTGCAAATAATGAACCAATAAAACGTTAGAAATAAACAAAAATTAACCTGAAAAACATAACCTTATATTAATCATGAGTGAATAATGCAAAATGAAAACCAACCTTAATTTGGCTTAATACACGCAAAACCACTCTTTGACGCTAAACTAAGCTCTGTAGAGAAAAATGGTTAAAATAAAAGTTGTAGATCTTTTAATTTCCTGTAAATTTGATTATAGACTTTTGTTACAAAGTGCATACTAGAGCCGAAATCTTAAATAATCTATTTTTTTACAGATTTTCATGAAAAAAACGTAAAATCTCTAATTACCACTAAACTAAAGTTTCCTCTGTCGGTATGTCGGAATCTTTGTCGGCCCGGAGCAATGTACCTAATCATAGGGTGTGACAGTTATTATTTTTATTATTTTTAGGGTACTGTTTGTTATTAAATTGATTAGAGAAAGTCGTGTGAGTATTTCACACCAGATTTTTTAAGTGTAAATTAACGAGTTTCCGATAGATACTAAATTTCATTCGAAATATAGAAAATTCGAGTTCAACTGTGTGTAGTACCATTATAATGTACAAGACAATAGTTCAGTTTTGATTCAGTAACATAAATTCAAGTCAGAATTTTTTATTTAAAAGGTATTAGATGCTGAAAATAATATCGAATCAGTTTCCTTATAAAAGCACTAATTCTTAGCTTATATTTTAAATAATAATATATCTTGAAAATATTCAGTGGAAATATTTTCAGAAATATTCATCTTAAATTTATTGTGTTACAGCTATTTAGGAATTTAACTTTTTAACCTCTTTCTGCTTAAAATATTCAAGATCCGTCTGTAAAGAATAAAAAATTTAATGTTTCTGTTCATGAATTTTTTAATCTGTATATTACTACGTAATACCATGGAAAATTCTTTTTCAACGCTAGGAAAACGTCTCATATGTTTTAATCCCTGCTTATAACACTAACAACAGATTTTTCATTTAGTCGAGAATATTAAATAATAATAATAAAAAGAAATAAATGAAAGCAGTTCTCACCAATAATATTTCTTCTCGTTTACGTTTCAAGAAAATTAAATGTGGGCGTATCTATTTTTCTTTTATTTTTTATTTTTGTTTTGGAGTATCAATTACTTGCTACGATTTTTATTACAACATTATTACATTTATATAAATGCCATTTCGAAATATTACAAGGGTTAATTTATGCCGTAAATAAAGTTCAGATAAATAATAATACAGTAGCCTACTTGTAATATAAAAAGCTTTCATCTTCACAAATGAACTTTACTTAAAAGTTTGAGGTAAATATGTCTGATTCTTTTTCCTCTAAATATTTCAACTCGTGTTACTCTAGTACCATCACAACCTTCCAGATTTTCACCCCTTGTTCATCATCTTTCCGTTTATCCTAATTTCCTTCCTCCACTTCCTAATTCTTCTACTCTTCATTATTTTCCTCCATTTTTCATAATAAAGTCCTCCTAGTCCTCCTTGTAATCCTCTTTCGCTTCCTCATTCTCTTCCTTCACTTTCTCATTTTCACTTTCTTTCTCCTCCTAATTCTCTTTCTTATTCTCTTGTTTTTACTTCCAACCGTCTTCCTTATTCTCTTCCTTCTTCGCTTAATTATCTTTCTCATTTTCTTCTTTCACCTTTTAAACCTCTTCCTCATTATCTCCTTCTCCTCCTCCTCTTTCTGATTCTCTTTCTTCTTCTCGTAATTCTCCTCTTCACCCTCTTCTTCCTCCTCCTAATAATTTTCTTAATGTCCTCCTCCTTCACTAAATTCTCTTCTTTCATCTTCTAAACCTCTTCATCATTATCCTTCTCCTTCTTCTTCTCTTCCTCATTCTTTTCTCCCAATCCTCTTCTCCTAATCCTCTTTCTTTATCTCCTAATCCTCCTATCCACTCTTTGCCTCCTTTTCCTAATTCTCTTCTTCATTCTCTTGTTTCGACTCTTAATCCTCTTCTTAATTATATTTCTCCTCCTCCTCCTCTTCATCCTATTCTTCCTCCTGCTAATGATCTTCCTGGTTATCTTCCTCCTCCTTATTCTCTTTCTCCTCCTCCTTATATCCTTTTCTTCTTCCTCCTAATCATCTTCTTCATTCTCTTTTCTCTTTATAATTCTCTTTTTCTCCTTCTCCTAATAATATTCCTCAGTCTCTTTTTCTTTCAATCCTATTGCTCATTTTCCTCCTCCACTTTGTAACCACTCTCGTCCTCCTTATCCTAATTCTCCTGTTTCTCATTTCAATCTCTTCTCTCACAACCTTCTATATTTACTTCCGTTTTCTGTAACAGCTAATCCTTCTATTTCAGTGATTTTTCTTCTCTTCCACCTCGTAAATCCAATCCAATCAGTTTTATTTACACCAATTTCTAATCCTCTCTTATGCTACAAATTGTAATCTTCATCTCCTCTTTTTCTTCTTTCTCTAATTTTTTATTTTATTTTAAACTTCTAATGTTTCTCTTTCAGCTCTACAGTGGTTAGTGCAAATGGCTTCAATACCTAGTGAATGGGAGCAGATTACGATTCCCGTCCAGGTCTGGTATTTTTCCATTTGTCACAATTCACCGTTTGCATTAACCTTTATGTACAAAACAGTCAGACATAAAGGTATTTATATTGTCTAACATTATAATATCTGACAGTTCCTCGAAAGTGCACCGGCCATCTTTTCTCGTCTGCTGTTGTTCGCTTCCTTTTCATTGGTCGTTATTAGTTTTACCACCCCGAGGTACTTGAAGCTATAAACTTTCCCAAGTTTTCTGTATTGTGACTTCAGGTGACGCGGGACTGTTTTGATGTTTGTTATGTTTTCTTCTATTTTGTACATATTTTTATTTTACTTCCCTTACAAAATAAATCTTCCAGACGTATCCTTTTGCTTTATCGCCTTCTTTGTCCTGATCTCCTCCAATTCAAATAGTCCTCTCTATTGTTCACATCTTCCTCCACCTCCTTAATTCGCTTTCTATATTCTTTCTTTCCCTTCTAATTTTCCGTTTCCATCATCATCATAACCATATTTTTTGTCCTCGTAAAGGGCCAACTTTAGACAATGTGAGGTGACTTAAGATGTTTCTGGAAGCTCTTTTTGTAGCCCACATTCTCAGCATTTGCTCATTGCAGGCTTTTCTCCTTTCTTCTGTCAACCCGAAATTCTGTTTTCCTTTTCATGAAAGCCTTTAAAATCCGTAATTAGTTGTCTAAATTTGGTTTGGTTCATTAAGTTTTCTCGGTGTATTCCGGTTTTCTCGATAACCTTACTGGCTTCTTTGAACCATTTATCCGACATCTTAGGTCTATTGTTTAGTGTCTCATAAATTTGTTTTGTCAACTGGTTGCCATCTATTTTAATCAAGTGTCCGTAAAATTTTAGTCTTTTTTCTAATCGTGTCCATTAATACTTAATTTTCCTTGTACAATTCTAATATCGCAATTGTCTGTCTTCCTGCCTGTTATCTTGTGAAGAATCTTTCTCTCAAATTTTGTGCTTCACTTAGACCAGCCTTCCCGGTCATTCTAAGGCACTCACTTGCGTACAGACACACCACAGTATTAAAGTGTCTAACCTTGGCTTATTTTGAGAGTGCCTTAGTATTGAGAGTACCACTTTTTATTCAAGTGGTGAGTTCCTCGAAGTGCACCGCCCATCTTCCTCGTCTGTTTTTGTTCGCTTCCTTTTCGCTGGTCTTTGTTTTATCTCCCCAATATATTTGAAACTATAAACTTTTCCAATTTTTCCGTACAGTGGCTTCAAGTGATGCGGGACCGTTTTAATGTCCGTTATGTATTCCTTTAGATTATTTTATCTTCATTTTATTTTCCTTCATACACTTACTTACTTACTTACTTATCCTGGCGCTACAGCCCGATGTGGGCCTTGGCCTCCTCCACAATTCGCCTCCAAGCTCCTCTATCTCTCGCTGTCCGTCTCCATCCTCTCACTCCCATCGATCTCAAATCCCTCTCCACATCCTGCTGCCATCGTGCTCTCGGCCTCCCTCTTCTTCTCACTGCCTCTAACTTCTCTTTCAGCTATACCTTTTGCATTCTTTCATCAGACATTCTTTCGATGTGACCAAACCAACTTATTCGTCTTGCCTTTATGTACCTGAGGATATTCCTTCTTTGCAGTATCATCTCTATCTCAGCATTTTTCAGGATTCTCCACACACCATTCTCATAAACCGGGCCATATATCCTCTTTACTATTTTTCTTTCAAACACTTTCAGGGCTTTGTTATCTTCCTGGAGAATTGTCCACGTTTCACTACCATAGGTGACAATTGGGGGACAATTTTTCCTTCATACACCTACCCTGTAATTCATTAGCTTTCACAAATAGTTCAATACAATAAAGCGGTAATTATAAACTGACCTAGACTAAAAGCGTTTTAATTAAAAAGATGTTTTTGCTATAAAACAATTCTTCGAAACTCCAGAGGTCATATAATTAAGGACGTATTCTCAATTTAATGTATATTAAGTAACTTGCTGTATTTGTTTTACGCGTATCTATCAGACAATATGAATCATTATTGAGTTTTTCATCACGTGAGTTCAACGTGCTTAGAAATGTAATCTAAAAGAAATGAAACCTCGTATCGTTCCGTCACGATTCATCATTTTCACATATATCGAAGCTTTTCACATTTTTCACCAACGGACTGGATAAAAAGTCAATTAATTCAGCATTATCTATTGTGGGTCAATCTTGTTTTTTGTGTCAACTTTATATTTTTATCAATAAATATTAGATTCCGCTATATTTATATTCAATCAAAAATTAAATTGAATCTTTTGCTTTTAAATTTCATACAATATTCTATTTATAAATATTGTTACCCTAATAAAAAATTAAAATTTTTGGCCGCGTCCATTGCGTAGGTGTAGCGCGCAAGCCTACAACGTGGAGGTCCCGGGTTTCATTCCCGGCTATGGTCTGAAATTTTTAAAACTAACTGTTACACAACCCGCCGTAGTCGCTAATAACAGAGCTGCTGACGCGACTACTAAATTTAAAAAAAACTTAAAATTTGTTTCATTATTACCCGGGTCTAATAATGTAAAATTATTAAAACTTTTGTGTAATTCCTTCCTGATACTCGTATGTATTAAAGCGTTATTTATTCAGTGTCATAACAAAGCAAGTCAATAACTTGCTTTTTTGTCCCGCAGAGAGCAAGTTATGGACTTGGTTTGTTATAGCACTAAATAAATAACACCTTAATACATATCAGGAAGGAATTACACACAAAAAAATTAAAAGTGGACTTGGTTCATTCTGGCTGTGAACACCTCTTATAAGTTTAAAACAAATGTCTCTATTTTTGTACTAATTTATAAAAATCTGGTGTGAAACACTCACACAACTTTCTCTTGCCAATGAAAATAATTAACAATTAACCTAACAATAGTAATAAAACATTAAAAATAAACAAAAAACAAACCTCAAAAGATAACCGTATTTTAATCATGAGTGAAAGACGCAAAATGAAAATCGACCTGTTTGGCTTAAAAATATGGAAAATCACTCTTTCACGCTAAACTAGGCTCTGTAGAGAAAAATTCTTTATATAAAAGTTGTAGATCTTTTAATTTCCTATAAACTTTTTTATATACACTTATGTCGTAAAATGCATACTAAGACCGAAATCTTAAAAAAATCAATTTTTCACACGTTTTCGTGAGAAAAAAGCAGAAAATCGCTAATTACCGCTAAACTAAGCGTTATACGAAAAAATGTTTCAATTAAAAGTTGTAGGATTTTAAATTTTCTACAAATTTTATTATATACATTTTTGCGCTGAAATGCATAATAAAGCCGCAATCTCAAAAAAACAATTTCTTTACGCAAAAACAGCCTTACCAAGAATTTCAGCAAACGTGGCGTTTACCCTATCTTGTAGAGAATAAAAAATAAAATAAACCAGGCGACTTTTAAAAAAATCGTAGGACCAGTTTTTGAGGAAATCGCAAAAAAGTGAAAAATGACACGAATAAACTACTACTTCCGGTTGACCGATTTTGATGAAAATGTTCGTGTCGGGTCCGGTAGTGGTATGTAGCTTAAGTTCTAAGTTTCAAGTTTGTACAATGTTCCGTTCTTGAGATATTCTGTTTACACACACACACACACAACACACACACGCACGCACGCACGCACACACACACACACACCAATCGCTAAAAACATGTTTTTTGGGTTCATGGGGTCTGAAAACGTGTAGATCCGGTGAAAACTCGATTTCGAAAAATCGACATGAAAACAATAGGCCTACTTTCCTTCCTATATATTCATATAGGCAAGAGAAAGTAAAAAAGTGAAATTTTGAAGCCAATACTTTTACGCCTAGTTTAATGAAATAGACGGGCAGACTACAGCGTTTCAAAAAAAATTATTAAATTTGTTTTCTCAAATATTATAATGCACTGTATGTTACACAAAATTTAGTGTAAAACTTTCACAGAACTTTATCTTGACAATGTAAATAATTATAAATATTACCAATGTTTCGTCATGACTGAATAATGCAAAATGGAAATCAACCTTTATAGGACTTAAAAGTACGGAAAATTACTAATTTAAGCCAAACTAGGCTACGTAGAAAAAATTATTGAATTAAAACTTGTAGAAATTTTTAATTTCCTATAACTTAAATTAGATACACTTTTAAATACTATTTTTACCGATTGTAACGGGTGTAATGCAGAAAATCACTCATTGACACTAAACTAATCATTGAAGAAAGAAATTTTTTGAATAAAAGTTGCAGGTATTTTTAATTTTCTGCAACTTTAATTGTATACTTTTATCCTAAGATGCATATTAAGGCCGCAATCTTTAAAAATTATTTATTACCACGAGAGCACAGCCTTACCAAGAATTTCAGCAAAAATGGCGTTTACCCTATTTTGTAGATATTAAAACATTTAGTAAATGAGACTATTTAAAAAAATCTGGTGTGAAACACTCAAACGACTTTCTCTTGCCAATGCAAATAATTAACAATATAACCTAACATTAGTAATAAAACATTAGAAATAAACATAATCTTATTTTAATCATGAGTGAAAGACGAATAGTGAATATCAACCTCAATTTAGCTTAAAAATACGGAAAATAACTTTTTCACGCTAAACTAAGCTCTGTAGAGCAAAATGCTCTAATTAAAGTTGTAAATTATTTAATTTTTTATAAATTTGATTATACTTTTTTGTCGTTAAATGCATAATAAGGCTGAAATCTTAAAAAAAACACGATTTTGTGAGAAAAAAAACAGAAAATCGGTAATTACCGCTAAACTAAGAAAAACGCATTATGCAAAAAATGTTTGAAATAAAAGTTGTAGGACTTTAAATTCTCTACAACTTTTATTATATACATTTTTGCGCTAAACTGCATAATAAAGTCGCAATCTTAAAAAAACAATTTTTTACGAGAAAACAGCCTTACAAAGAATTTCAGCAGACATGGCGCCTACCCTATCTTGTTGAGCATAAAAATTGTAGTAAACGAGGCAATTTTTAACATAATCGTAGGAGTCGTTTTTGAGAAAGTCGCAAATAAGTAAAAAATGACACGAAAAAACTACTACTTTCGGTTGACCGATTTTAATGAAATTGTTTGTGTCGGGTTCTCTTGTGGTATTTAACATAAGTTTCAAGTTTGAAGTTCGTACGATATTCTGTTCTTGAGATATTCTGTTCACACACACACAAACCAATCGCTAAAAACTTGTTTTATGGGTTCAGTGGGTCTGAAACGTGTAGATCCGATGAAAATTCAATTTCGATAAATCGACATGAAAACAATACTTTCCTTTCTATATATTCATATAGGCAAGAGAAAGTAAAAAATCGTAGGAGGCGTTTTTCAGATTAATGCTATCTTCCGGTTAAACGATTGTCCTGAAAATGTTCATATTAGGTTTCATCATGGTGCCTAAGCTTGAACTTTGTAAGCTATTCTCTTCTTGAGGTATTTTGACACATACAAACTGACACACAGCCCAATCGTTAGAAGCATGTTTTTGGGTTACGGAGGTCTGAAAACCTGTATTTCCAATAAAAATTCGATTTCGAAATTAGACACGAAAACAATAAAATAAAACGCTACATTCAACTAAGAAGAATTTATGTATTTATTATAAGTTTTTTTCTTAAACTTTTAATTAAATTACAAATCAGTTTAGAATCATGTAAGGTAATTCTATTTCGTAATTAGTTAAAGCACTGTAATGTCTTAGCTTAAATTTGTTAACAGTTACAGAGCTCTCTCTCCAGGCAGATTATTTAAAAACTTAGGTTCAAAGAAAAAGTTTTTTAAAAAAATAACAAGTATGGCATAAGGATAGCGATTGAAAACTAAATACATAACGAACATCTAAAAGCCCCGCGTCACCTGAAGACACAATACGGAAAAATTGAGAAAGTTGATAACGTCAAGTATCTCGGGAAGATAATACAACTATTAACCATCGAAAAGGAAGCGTAGAACAACAGACGAGGAAAGATGGCTGGTGCATTCGGAGGAACTCACTACTTGTATAAAAAGAAACCACTCTCAAGACAAGACAAGATTATGTTGTATTACTGTGATAAAACCTTTGTGTCTGTACTAGAGTGAGTAATTTAGAAAAAAAAAGAAAGCTAACCGGTCTAAGGGTAGCAAAGAAAAATTGAGATAAAATTCCTCCGGAAGATATTGGGACCAAAGATAGTAGACGTTCAACATAGTAGACAAGTGTCGATAGTTGAACTGAACAAAGAAAATTAACTATTAATGAAAACGATTAGAAAAAGAAAACTAAAATTTTACGGACACCTGTAAGAGAATGGATGACGAGCGGTTGAAAAAATAAATTTTTAAGACACTAAACAGTAGACATAAGGTGCCGTATAAGTGGTTCAAAGAATTTGAAGGTTATTGAGAAAACCGAAATAATACGAGAAAACTTAATTAACTGAACCAAATGCAGAAAACTATGTACGGGCTTTATGGGCTTCCATGAAGAGAAAAATAGAACACAGGGTGAGCAGAAGAAAGTAGAAAACCGTACAGTGAACGATGCTGAGAATATGTTCTGCAAAATGAGCTTCCAGAAATGTCTAAAGTCACCTCAAGTGGTCAAAAATTGGCCGTATACGAGAAAAAAGTAGGGATAGTGTTTACTCCCTTTGAACCCTGCTTTGTTTTGATTTAAAGAATGTACTCAGAAACGTAGACAGACTTCTCGAATCATTCTGTATGCCAGGTGCAGAAAGAGTGCGAAAAATTAAAAAGAAAAGAGGTAAAAGATGAAGTGGCGGAAGGTACAAAAAAAGTGAAGGTAAAAAAGGTATGACGTAATAAGAGTACTTATAAGTACCCTTCTTGTAAGAAGCGGTTCTCTACCGCACAGTCACTCTTGACTTACCTAGAGAATTTTAGGTTGGAATGGTGCTCCGTATAGCCCTTTGAATTCCCTGTTAATAGCTCAGAAATTGATCCTAAAAGCGATAAATAAAAACCATACTGGCCGTCTCTGTAGCGTAGTGGTTAGCGCGCTAGCATACGACGTGGAGGTCCCGGGTCCAATTCCCGGCTAGGATCTGGAAATTCTCACTAGTCAAAACCCACTGTTCTAGATACTTAACACACCGCAATCACGAATAACCAAGCAGTTAATACGACTTTAAATTAAACTAAAAAAACCATCCTAATTTCTATCGGGCCAGTTTTATGGCAGAAATTTAAGTACAGTAATAAATAAACAAACTTTTATTTTCATCTAAAATCACGTTCGTTATAAACTTATGTATTTTTACTTTCTCTTGCCTATATGAATATATAGGAAGGAAAGTATTGTTTTCATGTCGATTTTTCGAAATTGAGTTTTCACCGGATCTATACGTTTTCAGACCCCCTGAACCCAAAAAACATGTTTTTAGTGATTGGTCTGTGTGTGTGTCTGTGTGTGTGTGTGTGTGTGTATACAGAATATCTCAAGAACGAAACATCGTACGAACTTGAAACTTGAAACTTAAGTTACATACCACTACCGGACCCGACACGAACATTTTCATCAAAATCGGTCAACCGGAAGTAGTAGTTTAGTCGTGTAATTTTTCACTTTTTTGCGATTTTCTCAAAAACTGGTCCTACGATTTTTTTTAAATCGCCTAATTTACTTAATTTTTTATTTTCTACAAGATAGGGTAGGCGTCATGTTTGCTGAAATTCTGAGTGAGGCTGTTTTTACGTAAAAACATAGTTTTTTTAAGATTACGGCTTTAATATGCAATTTAGAGCAAAAATGTATATCATAAAAGTTGTAGAGAATTAAAAAACCTACAACTTTTATTTCAAACATTTTTTTGTATAACGCTTAGTTTAGCATTAATTAGCAATTTTCTGTTTTTTTTCTCACGAGAACGTGAGAAAAATCGATTTTTTTAAGATTTCGGCCTTAGTTCGCATTTTATAATAAAATTGTATATAATCAAAATTATAGAAAATTAAAAGATCTGCAACTTTTATTTAGAACATTTTTCTCTACACAGCCTAGTTTAGCGTGAAAGAGTGATTTTCCGTATTTTTAAGCCAAACTGAGGTCGATTTTAATTTTGTGTATTTCACTAATGTTTTTTGAGGTTAGTTTTGTGTTTATTTCTAATGTTTTATTACTAATGTTAGGTTTATTGTTAATTTTTTGCATTGGCAAGAGAAAGTTGTGTGAGTGTTTCACACCAGATTTTTTACTTTGAACAGAAAAGGAAAGTATTGTTTGTATTTTTAAACCGTATAACTTTAAACAGTTGAATGTTTTAAAAATTATATAATATTGCTTACTTTATTATATGACTTTAAAAACACGCAGCTATCCAAATTTATTCAGTTTTAAAGTCGTATAACATTGTTTACTTTATTAGATAGAAACTCGGAAATACATGACCATCTTCGTACCCGTACCATAACAGAAGAGATAAGTGAGCTGAGCCTCCGGTACCATCTAAGGTTAAACGATCACCAAAACTATGTAGCATTAAATTTGTGGACAACAGTGAGGAAACGAAGCGCCTCAAAAGATATCACATCATTTTTAATACATACACGAATTTAAATTCACCATTCATCTTAATCAATACTTTTTAATCTAAGGAGAAATTTTAAAATTTAATTATTTTTACTTCTCTATCATTCACATTGTTATTGTTAATTTTTTTTTAAATTTTATTTATAAAGGTTGCATCAACTGCTAATGGTTATTGGCGACCACAATAGGAATTATACTAATAACAATAAAAACAACAACAATTTCATAAATTAAAACATAATTAAAGAAAATTAGTAGGCTTATCAAATTTTGTCTTTAAAAACAACATAGGGAAGAAATTTTAAAACTTTGTCACAACTGTCTTTACACCTAACATTGTTGTGAAAAATTTCAGAAATACCAAGAAGAGTACGGGCGCTTTGAAGTTCTCTACATTCTGAAACGATATCTGAAACCGTTGCTTTTGCGTTGCAGAAAGGGCACACTGTCGGCGTAGATTTCGTGAGCAGGTGCTGGTGTGATATAAGTAAGTGTCCAATCCGCAATCGGCAGATGACAACCTGTTCCTTGCGATTATGAAACTCGGGTAGAGGAAATTCTCGTAAAGTTTTTCGTACCATATGGAGTTTTGCAGGTGGCATCTCGGTCCACCTATTGTTCCAGAAATCAAATAGTTTTCTGTTGACGTGTGCCTTTAGGTCAAAATCAGATACCCGATGGCAATGATCTTGTAAGTGAACAGCACTCTTGGCCACAAGTTCGGCTTTTTAATTTTGTATAAATTCTTTGCAACTTTTCTTGGTTTGCTATCAACTTTATTTTATAATTTTATTTTACTCAAAAGTAATAAAGTAAATTCACTCAAGTCACTTTCTTTCTATTATAATAATTTGTTTAAAGCCACATTGTAAAGGCTGATTGTAAATAAATAAGTTAATGGAAAAAATCTTTATTAGATTTATTAGACTTTATAATGTATATTTTTACTTTCTCTTGCCTATATGAATATATAGGAAGGAAAGTATTATTTTCATGTCGATTTTTCGAAATCGAGTTTTCACCGGATCTATAGGCCTACGTTTTCAGACCCCCTGAACCCAAAAAACATGTTTTTAGCGATTGGTCTGTGTGTGTGTCTGTGTGTCCGTGTGTCTGTGTGTCTGTGTGTCTGTGTGTGTATACAAAATATCTCAAGAACGGAACATCCTACGAACTTGAAACTTGAAACTTAAGTTACATACCACTACCGGACCCGACACGAACATTTTCATCAAAATCGGTCAACCGGAAGTAGTAGTTTAGTCGTGTAATTTTTCACTTTTCTGCGATTTTCTCAAAAACTGGTCCTACGATTTTTTTAAAATCGCCTAGTTTACTCAATTTTTTATTCTCTACAAGATAGGGTAGGCGTCATGTTTGTTGAAATTCTGGGTGAGGCTGTTTTCACGTAAAAACAAAGTTTTTTTAAGATTACAGCTTTAATATGCAATTTAGCGAAAAAAATTATATAAAAACAGTTGTAGAGAATTCAAAAACCTATAACTTTTATTTCAAACATTTTTTTGTATAACGCTTAGTTTAGCAGTAATAAGCCATTTTCTGTTTTTTTCTCACGAAAACGTGTGAAAAATCGATTTTTTTAAGATTTTGGCCTTAGTATGCATTTTACGACAAAAGTGTATATAGTCAAATTTATAGAAAATTAAAAGATCTACAACTTTTAATTCAAGCATTTTTCTCTACAGAGCCTAGTTTAGCGTGAAAGAGTGATTTTCTGTATTTTTAAGCCAAACAGGTCTATTTTCATTTTGCATCTTTCATTCATGATTAAAATAAGGTTATGTTTTTGAGGTTAGTTTTTGTTTATTTCTAATATTTTATTAATAATGTTAGGTTGTATTATTAATTATTTTCATTGGCAAGAGAAAGTTGTGTGAGTGTTTCACACCAGATTTTTAGAAATAGTTTTATTTTTAAAATATCATTGTTTTCAATACCAGCGTAGTTTTTAAATCTCTTTTTTATACTGCATTAATTATTATGATATATAAATTACTGTTATATACTGCTATTATTATATATTATATTATTATTATTATTATACTGTATTAAAAGAAGAGAACGCCTACCCTAGGACATGGCTTTTAGTCATAGTTGGGTAGGTCAATTTCCTCCACCTCGTACATTGTAATTGTTGTAAATGAATTTATAGCTTTTGGAAACAATGTGTTTCTTTTTTCAAAAATACGGAAATAAAATTTTATTATTATTGTTTTCATATCGATTTTTTGACATGAAAAGGAGATCGCAATGCTCACGCAAAGGTTTTTTTGAACCACTATTCTCATTAATTTTTCGAGCCAACAAAATTTTGTTAACTAAAAGGATATGACCCATTAACTGAATACATTAGGTAATTAGTTATGGAAAAGCGCAAAATAAATCTACAACAGTGTATCGAGGGGAAGCAAAGGTCTGAGTTGCAAGCAAGCCAAATTAGTGTGATTTTTTTATTTTTTATTTTTATTATGGTACTGTATACTGAGCTACGCAATTTCTGTATATGATATTTAACGAGCGGTGGAGAATTTTACTTTCAGGATAAGAGGTACTTAGTGGTACATTCTCCAATTAAGAATTACTGGTGTTGTCCATTATTCACACCAAGAGGTCTCTGCACCTTTTTCGCTTTAGACGTCGCACACTTGGAAACTCCCTTGGCTAGTTGGTTTGGATGTCATATAGTCGTTCGCAAAATTTTCTATAGAAGAACGCAGTAAGTTCCTTAACTATCGGAATTTTGAAATCGTCGTGAAGGATTTATTGCTCTCATAAAAAAGAAAGCAAGTTGTAAGAATTTGATTGAAAGGCCTGGATCGAATTTAAGTTACTCTCTGCCGTTACTCCAAAGAGCTGGAGAACATACGTTCAGATTGGTTTCAAAGAGGTTTTGTATATTATTTTGGAACGAAGGTTTCATTTTTACCCAGGGTTAATTAAAAAGAAAAGTAGCTTCTGGGGCGGTTAAACTCTAAACTTTTTGTACGCAGAAGATGCTTCCAGGTTAGTTGTCTATCAAGACACAAGTCAATATATCGTACCACTCTTGTCTGAGGGTTATGAATGTTATTCAGCGTCACAGAAGGGCAATTGTCAAAATTATTTTAAGGTCGTAAGGTGAACGTAACCTGTGTTAATTTATTTGGGTTCACTTAATAGGTCAACAGGTAAGCCAGTGTTGATTAGTATAAGATGACTGTGAACTAAAATACCGTATATTTGACAAGAAACTATTTATGAAATGAAAAGACAATCTCTTCAAGTAGAAATATTCCTTTAATTACCAACTCTTAAATCTTATCGTGAAATTTAATAACCATCTCATCACTTAATACCCACTCAAACGATTTACAAATTCATAATGGAAAAATCTTTTCATTTCCATCATCTCAATAATTTATTTAACATCGTAACTTATAAACAAATAACAGGACATCCTATTTTAAACAGGAAACCTATTTAATTACATTCATATCAAAGGTTGCTTTAATTATTTCATAACCTTAAATATACTTAGTTTAAATCTTATAAAAGATGATTATAATGAAATTATCAAAGAAGTCTTCTTGTTTTTATTGTTTTAATTTCTATTTTATTTCAAGAAAGTTCTAAGAATACGAACGCAAAATTACACTGTCTTTTAATTATTATTGAATCTTAATAAAAACATTAATTAATTTTTCTATAGGTTTCTTGATTGTCGTTATGAAAGAGCGGTATTAATTGGATTTTAATTGATTAATTTTCATAATTTAATTACAATTTAATTGATTTTCAATTTGTGTTATTTGATTTTGTTAGTCTTGTTATTACATAAAAGTAAACAGAATAACTAAGATAAAATATGTTCAACGATTGACCTACCTAATTTACAACAAACAATCTAGTGTGAAACGGTCACACTATTTTCTCTTACCAATGTAGATTTTTGAACAATATCACATAATGTTTAATTATGAGTAACAATGTAATATAAAAAACTTAACCAAATTTTAATCATGAGTGAATGACGTAAAACCAATCTCCATAGGACTTAAAAATACGGAAAATCACTAGTTGACGTAAACTAAACTTTGTAAAAAATATGCTAGAAAATTTTATTTATTTATTACTAAAAACAAATACAATGAATCTCTTATCCTACCATATTTCCTAATACTCACATAGGTCTAGCCTGTGCCCAGGCATGAGTTGGAATATGCTACGCTTGTTTATAATTACACGAAATGTCCATAAAAATAAATTATCAAGGTTCTTGATAAGTTAAAAATCTGGTGTGAAACACTCAAACGACTTTCTCTTGCCAATGCAAATAATGAACAATATAACCAAAGATTAATTATAAAACATTTGAAATAAACAAAAAACTAACCTAAAAAAACATAAATTTATTTTAATCATGAGTGAACGACGCAAAATGAAAATCAACTTCAGATGGCTTAAAAATACGAAAAATCATTCTTTCACGCTAAACTAGGCTCTGCAGAAAAAAATGCTCTAAATAAAAATTGTAGATCTTTTAATTTTCTATAAATTTGCTTATACACACTTCTGTCGTAAAATGCATGCTAAGGCTGAAATCTTTAAAAAAATCAATTTTTTACACGTGTTCGTGAGAAAAAAAAACAGAAAATTGCTAATTGCCGCTAAACTAAGCTTTTTACAAAAATGTTTGAAATAAAAGTTGTAGAATATTTAATTCTCTACAAGTTTTATTATATCATTTTTCCGATAAAATGCATATTAAAGTTGCAATTTAAAAAAAGTTCCTTACAATGAGCCTCTCCAAGAATTTCAGCAGACATGACCCTATCATGTAGAGCATATAAAATTTAGTAAATGAGGCGATTTTTAAAACAAACGTAGAAGCCGTTTTTGAGAAAATCGCAAAAAAGTGAAAAATCTACTCTTATAAAATAAACTACTACTTCCATTTGACCGATTTTGATGAAAATACTCATGTCGGGTCCTCTAGTGATATCTAACTTAAGTTTCAAGTTTGTACGATGTTTCGTTCTTGAAATATTCTGTTCACACACACACACACATACACACACACACACACACACATACACACACACACACACACACACACACACACACACACACACACACACACGCGCACACACACACACACACACACACACATACACACACACAGATCAATCGCTAAAAACATGTTTTTGGGGTTCAGGGGGTCCGAAAACGTGTAGATCCGGTAAAAACTTGATTTCGAAAAATCGACATGAAAACAATACTTTCCTTCCTATACATATAGCCTATTTTTATGTAGGCAAGAGAAGGTAAAAATCGTTATTCTAATAAATTAATAAATCTGTACATTATATGCTATTAAATTCCATTTTTAGGCCATCAGCTGAATGGTTGTTTTGAAACTGTAGAGGTTTTGCTAAGTAAAACAAGGAGTGAGGTGGTGTTATTACAGCCTTCTTCACTGAGTGAAAAATATGCTTATCAGCATGCCAGGCTCTCTTAAAAACACATATTTTCCACCCTGCAAATGAGACCTTAACTTCATTCACCACAGGGTGTGGCTGTACAATAAAATTGATTACTCTTAGAGGAAATATCTTTGACTTGTGTCTTTTACACCTGTACCTCTTCTATTCTTAAAATACTTCAATCATATAAATTGGACATATTGTTTTGAATTTTCAAACGTGCGTCTTCACTAGTCTTGTGCTTCAGCATTTTATGTATCATCTTAGAAATATTCTTTAAATTATTCAATTTATTCGTCACCTCCTCCTTATTTGCGAAAGACTTGCACATCCCAAATATTTAAAATTGGATACCTACTCCAAAATTTTCCCATTACCTTCTATTTTTGACCTCACCGGGAATTTAGCTAGAAACACCCTTGTACTCGTATATTTAGTCTTTTGAGTAGATATTGTCAAATTGTAGTCTACGTGTAGTTGTTTAGCGTAACCACGCCTCTTTATAACCTTTTCTTCAGATTACTTAATTATAGTAATGTCATCGGCGTACGTGTTAGGTACAACACCATGACTCAACCCTGTTCCAGATTTAAAAACTTGCTATCAGCTGTAAATGGCATCATCCAAAAATGTTAAAACAACTTGGGGGGGGGGGGGTCGATACAACAACCATGTTTCATACTCTTGTTGGTTCTGACTTCGTTTACTATCTGCCTGTCTGTACTGAGAGCCGGACAGTTGTGTTAGGGGTATTTTTTAACTTAATCATAATAATTAATTATTTTAAGAAAAACTTCTCACCGGTGCTGGAGCCTTCCTTATTCTAGGCTGAAATGGAATGGCAGAATTACTTAACCAGGCTTGCCTCAATGGATGATCTGCACTCCATGATTCCTGAAAGTAAAAAATAATAAAATAAATATTTGATTAATTTATAAAAAAATCTGGCGTAAAGCACTCACATAACTTTCTCTTTCCAATGCAAATAATTAACAATGTAACCTAAAATTAGCAATAAAACATTAGAAATAAACAAAAAATTAACCTCAAAAAACATAATCTTATTTTAATCATGAATGAACGATGCAAAATGAAAATCAACCTCAGATGGCTTAAAATACGGAAAATCATTCTTTCAAGCTAAACTAGGCTCTGTAGAGAAAAATGCGCTAAATAAACGTAGAAAATCTTTTAATTTCCTATAAATTTATTTATATACTTTTTTTATCGTAAAATGCATACTAAGGCTGAAATCTTTAAAAAATTGATTTTTTTTACATTTTCGCGAAAAAAAACAGAAAATCACTAAACTAAGCGTTATAAAAGAAAATATTTGGAATAAAAGTTGTAGATTATTAAATTCTCTACAACTTTTTCTCACCGGTTTTATACATTCTTGCGCTGAAATGCATAGGCCTATTTAAGCCGCAATCTTAAGAAAACAATTTTTTTACGAGGAATAGCCTCCCCAAGAATTTCAGCAGACTTGGTGCTTACTTTATCTTGTAGAGCAAAAAAATTTCAGTTAATAAGGTGATTTAAAAAAAAATCGTAGGAGCCGTTTTTGAGAAAATTATAAAAAAGTGAAAAATGACATGAATAAACTACTACTTCCGGTTGACTGATTTTGATGGAAATGTTCGTGTCGGGTCCTCTAGTAGTATATAACTTAAGTTTCAAGTTTCAAGTTCTTACAATGTTCCGTTTTTGAGATATTCTGTAAACACACACACACTTGCGCGCGCGCACGCACGCTCGTAAACACACAGAGCAATCGCTAAAAACATGTTTTTTGGGTTCAGGGGGTGTGAAAACGTGTAATCCGATGAAGACTTGATTTCGAAAAATCGATATGAAAACAATACTTTCGTTCCTTTTATATTCATTCATATAGGCAAGAGAAAGTAAAAAATATGTGTATGGGAGGCGTTTAATAATTAAGGAGACAAATTAATGTTATGTAAACTAAATAAATTTAACTGTAAATTAAATAAATTATTGTAATGTTCTGCGATTCATGATTCCTGAGAGAAAAATAAACTTTGGGAATTCTGTTATAATCATCTGTTTGATAAACTGATCGAATCACACATTTAACAAGTTGTATGTGTGTATTTATTATTTTATTCCTTGACTTAAATTCACCGCTAACATACATACAATTTTATTACTTTTGACAGTACAATATTTTTTAATTGATGTTTGAACGTTTTGATTTAAAATACTCTTTTTTCTTCGTTTATTTAAAATATATTAAATTTTTTAGCTACATAATTAATTAGGATCACTAATTATGCCTGCTACAAAAAGTAAAATATTGATTTGCCGTGCTCTCATTAAAGGGCGATTCGGAAAAAAGTTTAATATTTAAATATTAATTTTAAAAAAAATTAATTTTCATATCATACATCTGTTATAAATTTATTTATTTCCATAACGTATTATAGTATAAATATTAAAGATATTTTTCATATAAAAACGGCACATAACAAAGTTAACGAATTAGCCCCGGAGGATATCAGTGCGAAAAGTATATTGCAATTTTATTCATCAATTCAAACGCGTTCAAGCTGAAAAACAGGTGGCGTATTTTAACTCTTTCCGTTCTTTATATAATTTACTAATATTATTTTCGATCATATGACTTTAATAAAGTATTAAAGGTTTAATTAAGAGCTTAAAAAATCCGTTAAACATTTTTAATAAATATAATATCACGGTTTAATGAAATTTATTTGCTTCACGACGTAATTTTACGTTAATATTATAAGTTGCACTTAAATTTACGCCAAGCTGCACTAAATTTCTCGTTAAACTTGAAGCAATTGTAAATTTTACTCACAAAAGTACTATTTAAAGGGCATAAGTACGATTTATATGAAAATTTTCACTGTAAATAATTGAATTGTTTTTATATTGCTTTTTAGTTTACTATTCAATAGAGTACTACATGACACCCAGTTTAAAAAATCTGGTGTGAAACACTCACACAACTTTCTCTTGCCAATGCAAATAATTAACAATAAACCTAACATTAGTATTAAAACATTAGAAATGAACAAAAACTAACCTCAAAAACATAACCTTATTTTAATCATGAGTGAATGACGCAAAATGACAATCGAACTCAGTTTGGCTTAAAAATACGGAAAATCACGCTTTCACGCTAAACTAGGCTCTGTAGAGAAAAATGCTCTAAACAAAAGTTGTAGATCTTTTAATTTTCTATAAATTTAATTATATACACTTTTGTCGTAAAATGCATACTAAGACCGAAATGTTAAAAAAATCGATTTTTCTCACGTTTTCGTGAGAAAAAAAACAGAAAATCGCAAATTACCGCTAAACTAAGCGTTATACAAAAAAATGTTTGAAACAGAAGTTGTAGGTTTTTAAATTCTCTACAACTTTTATTATATAAGTTTTTGCGCTGAAATTTATATTAAAGCCGTAATCTTAAAAAAACAACGTTTTTACGTGAAAACAGCCTCACCGAGAATTTCAGCAAACATGGCGCCTACCCTATCTTGTAGAAAATAAAAAATTGAGTAAAATAGGCGATTTTAAAAAAAATCGTAGGACCAGTTTTTGAGAAAATCGCAAAAAACTGAAAAATTATACGAATAAACTACTACTTCCGGTTGACCGATTTTGATGAAAATGTTCGTGTCGCGTCCGGTAGTGGTATGTAACTTAAGTTTCAAGTTTCAAGTTCGTACGATGTTCCGTTCTTGAGATATTCTGTTCACACACAGACACACACACACACACACACACACACACACACACACACACACACACACACACACACACAGACACACACAAAGACCAATCGCTAAAAACATGTTTTTTGGGTTCAGGGGGTCTGAAAACGTATAGATCCGGTGAAAACTCGATTTCGAAAAATCGACATGAAAACAATACTTTCCTTCCTATATATTCATATAGGCAAGAGAAAGTAAAAATACAAAAGATTTTCAGTTTATATAATCCACACTTATGTTCAATCATTTTCAAACAATGCAAAATGAAAAACATTAACTTAAGTTTAATCATTAGCGATGAAAATGAAAATCAAATAAAAATATTTATCGAGGGGTCCCCCCTCGTGGTACCTAAATAATTTTCAACTTGGTATACGATTTTCCGTTTTTGAGTTAGTAGATTTTTTTTGTTTAACGTCCGACGGTTCTGCAACTTTATTAGTTGCAACTGGTAAATTAAATTTATTGACGTGATCTTCGATCTTATGTGTTTTATTTGTGTTATGTTTTTTGTGTGATGTCTCCGTGTGAGATGAACGATGTGTTTATGATGTAATACTCTGAGGTGAGTTTTGTAAATAATTTTTGTTTGGCTGTTCATTTTATTAGTAAGTATATGCTAACAAATAAAATAATGTTTAATAAAATAATATATATACATATATAAACGCTAAATAAATGTTTTTTTTTGTTTTGTTCAGGGGGCCTGAAACGTGTATATCCAGTGAAAACTCGATTTTGAAAAATCAAAATGAAAACAATACTTTCTTTCCCTGCTATATATTATTCATATAGGACAAGAGAAAGTAATATAATACAACGAATTCCATTCTAAAACCGAACCATAATTTGCATTACCTTCTAAAGAATAAACAAAAATTTGTTTGCTAAACCTACAGTGACGCAGAAAGTGAGGTTGAATGACACGACAGACTGTTTTGTAAACACTAAGGTGTCTTACAAATCGGAATGAAAACATTCCGTGTAATACCTCTTATGTTTTTTTAACATTCCGATTCTATAAAGAAATGAAATAAAACCATTCAATTGAATTTAAATCGAATTGTCTATAAGACGAGCAAAAGAAAATGAACCAACACTTGACAAACGGTTTCCTAAAACAGTTTAAGATATTTTTGTAAAAAGGATAGCAATTTCACTTGCACTGTAACACGGCAGCCTCAGTAAGGTGGACTAAATAAAATTGTTTATTGATTTTTCAGGTTTTATTCTATTGTCTTTCTATAAAAATAACACAATTATCGTACCAGAGCTGTACGTCAAAACTTACACTTTTGATGGAGTGCCTCAGTGAACTAGTTCTGCGATCATCTGGAGGTAATTTTCTTTCCAAGAATTATCAATATGTTGCGGTTAATGCTATATGGGAGGATGCCAATAGAGGCTCAAAATTATAGACCAATTGGTATGAGAGATATGGGAAGACCGAGGAAGAGATGAGTACCGGAACAGGTTCACTAAATCTAGAAGAAGAATATTTTGTTATCAATGTGTCCAATATAGAAATTTCTGATGTAAATACACTATTATAGTAATGGAGATAGTATTGTCCCTTGGGGTCCGGCATTAGTTTTGTGCAGCTCAGAGTAGAGCAATATAAAATCAATAAATCGAAATAACACGATAAGTTCATTTGCATTATAGGCCTACACTGTTGATTCATATTATAATTTTTTTTGCCCTTTAAGAGTTTATAGGGAAGGAAAGTAATATTGTTTTCATGTCGATATTCAGAAATCAAGTTTTCACTGGATATACAGGTTTTCAGGCCCCTCAACTCCAAAAAATGTTTTTAGGGATTGGTCTGTGTGCGAAAAAAAGTATCTCAATAACGGAATTTGTACAAAGTTGAAACTTGGAACTTAAGTTAGGTACCACTACGGGACCTGACGCAAACATTTTCATTAAACTCGGTCAACCAGAAGTAGTAGTTTATTCGTGCGATTTTTTACTTTTTTCGATTTTCTCAAAACCGGCTCTTAACATTTTTTTAAAAATTACCTCATTTACTAAATTTTTATTCTATACAAGGTAGACTAAGCACCATGTTTGCGAAATTCTTGGGGAGGGTGGAGGTCTGTGCTCTCGTGGTAAAAATGTTTTTTTTTTAAAGATTGAGACCTTAATGTGTATTCTAGGGAAAAAGTTGTAATATATTTAGAGTTATAGGAAATTAAAAAACCTACACTTTATATTATTATATTTTTAATCGGTAAAAAATGGGGTTTCAAAATTGTGGCCTTCGTTTGCATTGTATGACAAAACTAAAGTATATAGACCTACTAATTCTAAAGTTATAGAAAATTAAAAACCCTAAAACATTTATTAAGAATTTTTTCTACAGAGACCCTAGTTTAGCGTTAAATAGTGATTTTTCATATTTGTAAGTGGAACATAGGTTTTTTTATTTTGCATCTGTTATTCATGATTAAAATTAAGTTGTTTTTCATTTTACATTGTATACTTACTCATGATTGAACATAGGTTATAGTGTTCATAATTTATATTGGAAAGAGAAAGTCGTGTGAGTGTTTCACACCAGAATTTTGTAGTTGTCTACATAAACTATTATAACCTAACGTAAAAACAAAGGTTGTTTACGGCGGAAAACTGTTTATTTTCAATTGTGGTATATGAAAAATGGAAAAGATCGAAGTATCTACCTCCTTCACACGTTATGCATAATCATCCACATTTCATTGGATCGTGGGGTATCTTATTGTTCTCAATTTATAAGATTGAAAAACATTATGGGATAAAAATATATTTTAAATTTTTCAATGTAAATGAGTCAAATCACTTTGGTAAACAAGGTGGAGGTTGGTTAGGGTGTCAGCCGAAAGGCAGGTTTGAATTAATAGAGGCTTTACTACGTAAAACGAGGAATGAGGTGGTTTAATATGGCCCTCCTCACTGAATGGAAAAGTATATTTATCAGCATGCCAGGCCCTCTGAAAAGCACATATTTTCCACTCTGTAAAATTTGCAGGGTGATATCTTCACTTCATTCACGCCAGGGTGTATTTGTATAATTAAATTGATTACTCTCAGAGGAGATAACTCTGACTAGTCTCTTTTACACCTCTAGCTCTTCTGTTCTTAAAAAGCTTCAGTTATAAAATTGGCTGACTATAATGATAAGAAACAGAACTATTTTTTGTAGCCCTGGAACTACTGTAGCAGAACAAGTGTATATAGAATTTAACACGCCACCTGCCTGTTATGGGCAAAGAGATAAACTAAGGCACATCAAATAATTAAATAGGGCTCATAAATAATTTTTCATAATTATATTTAAAAATATATATTTTTATAATATTTTTGATAGAGTGAGCACTGTCCCAAATTTTCGGGGTTTACACAGAGTTGCATCTATGATGGACAAAAGTCAATTTTATATTTAATAATTATATACATTAATAAATAATACTTTATTTCCAAAAAAATACAATTTTAAACTTAACATTTTATTACCGTTTTTATTCGAGTACCCCCGCACTTTTTTCGTAGATTAAAAAGAAAATATAGGGTGCGGGTCTTACTAGAAAGCGGTAAAATATCCCGTGTTTTTAGTACCAATTTATGTAGAAGTAGGTACTTAAACGTTTTCATAGAAATAAATTCATGATAACAGTAGAGAAATGTAAAGATGAATTCATTAGTAAATCTTTCAAAACAGCAATCCACTAAACGAATGGCTGAAGAAAATTAGTTTTCACAGCTACAGTAAAGATCAAGCGCCCAGATGGTTACCAGATTTGTGTTTGGATAAAAGATGATTGGAACTGAATTTCCGACGAATTAGTGCAAAAGAGTTTTAAAAAATGCGGAATGTCTAACGAACTCGATGATAGCGAAGATGATCACCTTTGGCAGAGTGACGTGGAGGCAAACTCTTCTACAGACGATGACAGTGATGAAAGTCAGGAAACATGTACACTAATTAGTAGGCCTACTAAACACTAACGCACTACAATTTTACAAAAATGCTCGACAGAGCAGCTAAAAGCCCTTCCAAAAGAAGCGTACCAGAAATGCTCCCAATCATGGAACAACATTCAGATAAGCGAATTACTAGCCAAGAAGAGGGCTTTGAAGGAGATTAATTCAAATTTGATGTAATTTTTTTCGTAAGCTTATTAATTTATTCGTATTAAAACTGTTCACCGTATTTTTTGATCACACCGCGTACATTAAGCAACAAAAAACAAACAAACAAAAATTATAATTTTTCAGATTTATCGATCCGTGATCCCCTTAATTGCTTCAGTCATACAATTTGCTGACCATGTGGTTTGAAACAAAATATTTTTGTAGCACTGGAATTAACAGATCGAGCGCAAATAATTTAACACCCCACCTGTCTGGTATTGGAAAAAGAACAAAATATAAAATCAATAAAAAATATAACAGGATTTAGGAATTGTCATTTTCATTACCAATTTTTAATGGATATTATTTTATTTATTAAATAATAAATGATGTAGTAAAATATTTAATAAATCGATTTGAAATAAATGATAACGAATTTAAATAAAGTGAGGAACATTCGCTTGATTTGATATCTCCATTTAATGTCTAATACAATAAATGCCTTACGTCATAACTTATATTACAATATGAAAATGTCATATGATAATTCTAATTTCATAGAATATTTAAATGAACAATATTCAGCTGTCCCCTTTCTGTCTCTTAGTTTTTCAATTGTTTTACCGTCTGAGTTGATAGAGAACCGTTCCGAACATACTCTTTATCGTTGTACAGAATTTTTTAAAATCATGCAATGAATTAAATAATGGAAGTTTCTCGAAGAATAAATAATAAATAGTATATTCCATTGCGTAATTTAATGTTTTATAATGTAAGAAATAGGTCATGCGTTGAGTTATTAATTTGTTATGTCATTTGTTATATTTGCTTTCTGTGTTCAGTGCTCTGGTTCCAAAGATAGGTGGATAATTGTCTTCTACTCTTTTTCCAATTTACTCTTCTTCTTCTTTTCTCTTTCTCCTTCTCCTCCTTAACACTCCGTGTGACAACTTGACTAAATTCAACTAATTGACCGACAAAAGTACCTAATTCTTTTACAGCTTTTAAAGTTTCCTAGAAAGAAATAGAAAGAAAGAGGAGGTAGTAAACAAATAATAAAAATACAAAGTCTTTCTTACAAATTCTGGAAGAAATAATTAAAAGCTAGATTGACTATCCATTAGTGTTTTAAATGCTGCACTTAATGCTACACTTATCTTCTATTCACGTTAGAGTTCTGTCACTGGACTGTGTCTCCGCTCACGTTTATTTATCATGGTAATTTTTTCCAAATTTTGTGTTATCACATTCACATGTTTTCAACAGATTGTGAATTTCCTAAATAAAAAAAGGTAGATGGCACGAGAAAGAACGAAATAAAGGGATTCTGAAAATTTTTGTCAATAAATCATTAAACTGTACTATACGAGTATACACCATTTGGCCGGGGCAGATTAAGTGTTAAATTAATTGCACTCGATCTGCAGGTTCCAGGGGTTCAAAAAAATCTTTTTTTTTATCACATAGTCAGCCAATTATATGACTGAACTATTTAAGAACAGAAGAGGTAGAGGTGTAAAATACACTAGTCAGAGCTTTTCTGAGAGTAATAAATATCAAATACAGTGACAACCGGTGAATGAAGTGAAGGTGTTATTTTTAGGGTGTAAAGTATGTGGTTTTTTGAGAGCCAGGCATGCTGATAAGCATACAATTTCAACTCAGTGAAAAAGGCAATAGCCACCTCACTTCTCGTTTTTAGTTATTAAAACCTCTAGATCTAGAGATTATAATCAGCCTTTCGGCTGTTGACCTAAACAACATAGACCAATATAAAAATTAGAAAGCACTAGAAATTGTATAAAACTTAATCACAGTAGAATACAAGAAATAACAATAAGAGCTGATACCCCTAACGCATACTTTCCAAATAGTAATGTTAATCACATAACAATAGACTTTTTTCATACAATACCAGGTCTCACTTTAACCATTTCTGGTCGAATGTTACAATACAATACACTTAGGCTATAAATGTTTTTCTTTTTGCTATATAGCCTACGTTACTATAAAATCTAGAACGCCGGAATCCTAATATGTCATATACTTAGGTGTTGTATAAAATAATTGCTAAAACATTTTTGTGTTCGCATAATCTGTTAAAATAATTAATACTGAATTTTGAAATTTCTTGTTTTACTTTACTTAAATTAAGATCTTTGAAAATAAATTTAGTGTTCATATACTAAGGTATGTTTAAAGTAGATCAGAAACTGGATGAACATTAAGCCGGGTTCAGGAAAGGAAGATCTTGCGCCGAACAGATATGGAACCTAAGAAGAGTTCTGAAAAGTTATATTTCAAGAGATATAATAGTGGTAGTGTTTTTGATTTTACGAAAGCTTATGATTCAATTGACTGAGAAACGCTACTGAATATTTTAGAAGAATTTGGAGTGTACATTAAAACGACGGCAACCATAAGGAAACATTACCACAGACACGATCAAATTTAAAATGTCTAGGTCATTTCTTCGAAGAGTTTGAAATTAAAACAGGCGTCAGGCAGGTTGATGGACTGTCACCGGTTCTTTTTAACTGTGTGCTGGAGAAGGTTATTCAGGAGACGCATTACGGAAAAATTGGGAAAGTTGATAGCTTCATGTACTTCGGGGAGATAATACAACCAAAGACCAGCGAAAAAGAAGCGAATAGCAACATACGAGGAAAGATGGCCGGTGTAATTCGAGGAACTTGTATAAGATGACAGTAGTCTTAAGACAAGCCATTATTAGACAATATAATACTGTGATTAAACCTGGATGTCTGTACGCAAGCGAGTGCCTTAGAATAGCTTACAGTGGCTTAGAATGACCGGGAAGGCTGGTCTAAGAGAAGCAAAGATATTAGAGATCCAAAAAATTATGGACCAGAAAATAGAAGACGGATTATATACGTTAAGAGGTCAAGAAGAAAACTATACAAAGAAAATGAATGATTAATGGAAACGATCAGAAAAAGACGATTGAAATTTTACGAACACCTGCTTAGAATGGATAACAACCGGTTCATGAAACAAATTTTTAAGACACTAAACAATAGACCTCAAGGTGTCGGATAAATGGTTTAAAGAAGTCAGGAAGGATATTGAGTAAACCGGAATAAACATAGAAAAATTAATGTACCGAACAAAATTCAGACAAATAATTACGGACTTAAAGGTCTTCCATGAAGAGCAAAAACAGAACACCGGGTGGATAAAAAGCCTACAGTGAGTGAATGTTGAGAATATGAGCTGTAAACAGAGATTCCAGAAAGTCTTAAGTCATCTCAAGTGATCTAAATTTGGTCCTACACGAGAAAAAATCTAAAATGGAGCTAAAAAAAACAAACCATAAATCCAACATATCTGAATAAATCGATATAAATAACATCATTACAACTTTGTAACTAATTTTTTTTATGATGCGTAGTCGTGGATTTTCTTGTACTTGGTGAAATATTTGATATCATTTCCGGTAAAGCAAAGGTTAGATAATTAGGATCCGTTAATTTAAGTAACAGTTGTGAACTTTGATTAATAACGGACATTGATTCTTGATAAAAAATCGGACTATCAAAATATGATGGATTGCGTACTGCTGTTAGATTTTGACGGCTTTGTGCGGCTCTACATGTACCAATAAAGATACCGTAAAAATTCAGACAACTAATTACGAACCTTAAGGCCTTCTTTGGAGAACAGAAACAGAACACCCGATGGAGATGGATAGAAGAAAGGTGAAAAGCGTATAGTGAGCGAATTCTAAGAATATGGGCTGCAAAAAAAACTTATAATAGTGTCTTAAGTCTGCGTGGCCTTAAATTGGCCCTTTACGAGAAAAAAATACTGGGGTATTTTTAATATGTCTGATGGGAGTTTGACTGGAACCGCTCTAATATCTCAATGTTTGACTGTGCAGATGTACTCCAAATTTTTGTTCCATAATTATGTTCTTATTTTTCCATATTTTTTCTATGTCCATATTTTTCTATCAACATAAATATTTGCAATCTGTTCTTTAACAAAACGATAAATAGATTTGGAAAAATATTTAATGATGAAAAGGTAACCCTTAGTGAAGAGACATAACAAACATTGGTAATTTTAGCAACACGCAAAACGGATGCAATTGTCAGTATTTCGTTTGTTATTTTATATTTTAAACATAGTCAGAAAAATATTGTGTAGAAATATTGAGAATGTTTAGAAGCTGAGAAGCTATATGATTTTTATAAGAATTCAATCTCCTTGTCGGAACAGGGACCTGGTATATTGAGTTACATTACTTCCTTCCTCTACAACAGACACCTCATTCTCCTTATTTCTTCTTCTTCTTCTTCTTCTTCTTTACCATCATAATCTTCTTCTTCATCTTGGAAAAACATCCTCCCTTTTTTCCATACACATAGACACGAGTAAAAATAGACGTGTTACAAAATCTAACGCCTTTTTCCCTTTATAAGTAATACAGAGGATATATAGTTCACTCGTACAATGCAAAGCTACCGAGTTACGTTTCAATACACCAATAAAAAAAGAAAAATGTATAATAGAAAGAAAATGACAATCTCACTTTACATTTTCTCTTTTTCCTTCCATCGCCATATTCTTATTCTTTCAGGATTATCAAAATATTATGTTACTTTCCGACAATTTATTTTTTATAAATCTAAAAAAACATAACAGTTAAGATGACTTTATAACCATATCTTAAAGGATATGTAAGACAATATTGTATATTCATATTTTTGTTTTTTCAATTAATTTTCCTAGAAACAAAAAAGTTTAAGTAGGCTTACATTGTTTTTGATTTCGTAATTATATTGTTTTTCACGTGAAATGTCAACAATACATTTCTATACTTGATTCAGAGAAAGATTTGAAAATATAATAAACGTAAATTCCATTTAAAACGCTCACGGTTAATACGATTTCCCGTACAATACGCAATTTTTATAAGGCCTTGTAAGGTTCCGATTATTACAGTACATTAGGTTAAATAAATAAATATAAAATCATAAACAAAAATTAGGCTGATTAAATATTTGGGAGAGTGGATCAGTATAAACAATAACGAAAAGGACAGCTTAGAAATAAGGGCGGCTAAAATTTGGCGCACTTCCTCGTTTTACTAAGTAAAACGAGGAGTGAGGTGGTTTATCAGCCTTCCTCACTGAGTGGAAAATATGCTTATCAGCATGCCAGGCTCTCTGGAAAACACATATTTTTCACCCTGCAAATGACACCTTTACTTCATTCACCATATGGTCTGCGTGTATGATTAAATTCATTACTTTCAGAGAAGATAACTCTTACTAGTGTATTTATCACCTGTATCTCTTCTGTTCTTAAGTGATTCAGTCATTTAATTAGTTGATCATGTGATAAGAAACAGGCTATGTTTTGTCGCCCTGGAAGTAACACATCGAGCGTAAATAATTTAACACTCCACCTGACTGTTATGGGCGGAAAATTAAGTTATGTTTTCATATTGCATTGTTTGTAAATGATTTAACATAAGTTTATGTTTTATTTATTGTTCACATTGGAAAGAGAAAGTCATGTTAGTGTTTCACACTAGATTTTGTTCACACCATGGCCTGGTGTGAACAAAATACATATTTTTCTCAGCCTCGTGGAGGCAACAGGCGTGACCTGACAGGCCTGACCTTCTTTCTTTCGATAACGACGGTTGCTGTTTAGAGTCGATTTACCCGGATTTTCGTCAAAATCACTGACTTCATTCATATTTACAACTAAAAATACATTTAATACACTGAAAAATAACAAATTAAATTTTAATTTTTTTTTAACGAATGAACAATTAAACGGTAGGACTATAAAATAAACAAATTTTGAAACAAAAATGACTCTGAAAGAAACAGCCCACAAACGTTATGAAACGTTGTGTACGTCACGCTTGCATTGAACTGACTGAGTGAAGTATTTCTAATGCCAAAGGCATGGCGGTGGAGTGGCAACACTGTAATGTAGAACGGGTGGAGATGCACGACTGCTTGAAAGCTTGAAATTACGTGGTTAATAGTATAGCTGTTTTCTTGCGATTTAAAAACAAACCCCGTTTTTTAGCACATTTTTCACTTAGTCCATAATTCAGAACATGTAGTATTATAAATTTTCAGAAGAAAAATATGACGTTTTAGGGGAGTGTTCCTGCATGTTTGCTAATTAATTTCAGATAAAATTCAGCGTTTTAGTACAAAGGGTACGGAATTACAGCGTTTTAAAAAGAAGTTATTTTTGTTCCCGATCGACGTAACGAGTTAGAACCAACGCTGTATCCCTTTAATTATTAATAAGGGAACGAAATTACACTACAATATACCCTGAAGAAACCACGTTAACATACTTCACCGAGCCAAAATTTTATATTACAAATTAAATTCAGGATAAAGTTTAATAAAAAGAACATAGGATACTATATATTATAGCCAAAGCAAATGCATAGTAAAAGTTTATATTTTACTATACATTTTCTTTGGCCTACAGAATATTGTGCTTTCAAATATTTTTATACGGTAAATGTCCATATTAATCATTTTTCAGAACGTTATTCGAAAGCTTTGGCTATAACTGAATTCTGATATGGCAGTGACATAACAGAAACCAGTTACCTCTATGCGTAGAGAAGAACCTAAACGCAAACAAATTGCAATATTTCATGCAGTAAATGATTGTTCAAGTGCAAATAGACCGTAGTATCTTCATATGCAATGCCGCTTTTATGAATTATTAGAAACGAAAAGAAGATGAACCGAACGATGTTTGCGTGATATGTGCTACCAAAAATGTAAATTAATTTATTATATTCTGTTGCTAACCAACAAACTACATTTCCGTTGTTACGGCAACGAAAACTGTTATTACGAATAATATAACAGGTAATATTGATATCGGTTTTAAGGGGACTCCGTACTGAAAATATTTAAAAAAAATTGATTTCTGGGTTTTTAATCTAAAATATTATTTGAAATTCCCTCTTTAAAATGGTGTATAAATTATGTTTCTACGGCGTCTAGAAATATTTTTTTTTATTTTTAAAAATTTCTTGTCATGATGAAATTTACCACGGTTACCATGTAGAGAGGGTGCGCAACGGTGATAGAATCGTCTCGGATTATGAGAAAATGGTTCGACAAAAGCGGAGTTTGTCAAGAAAGAAACTGGAAGAAATATTTAAAGATAAGGAGGACCCTAACAACCCATCTTATAGTGCTGGAAATTACTACAAATTAAGTTTTTATTGTAAGAACACAAGTTTTTTTCTATATTTTTTTACGTTGATTTTCTCAAATCTTACTTTTTTAATATTGATGTACCTTTTCCTCAGCTTCTATTAAAGCTAGAGTAATGAAATTTTTTGGGGGTATCAAGCCTTAGTAGATATGTACTTTACGTGTACAGTTTTCCAAATTTTTGAAAACTGACTGAGGAAAAAAATTTTTTTTTCAAAATATGTTGAAAACATTTTAGTGTCAAAAATATATCTGCCAATAAAAAATTTATTTCAATCTTTTTTAAAAATTCCTACACGTAAATTATGCAAAACATTCTGAATTTTAATTTAAAAAAAACCGCAGGTCTCTATCATTTATAGTTTTTTTCAAAAAAGGTACAAACGTTAACAAAGAGTTAGATAGGAGTACGAAGTACCCTTAAAACAGTAACTAATAAAAGACCCTGTTGCCCTGTGAATGATAGAGATTCTCGGAAATTTAGTAGGCAAGCTTCAACGCATCCAATCGCCTACAAAAATAAATTTAGTTTACTAACACAAGATTCTGATGGCATTGAACATGATAAACGGCTGGATGGTTCAGAAAATTTTTAAAACGAAAATGACTTTAAAAAAAAAAACAGCCTACGAACGTTACGGAATGTTGCGTATATTACGGTTGCATTGAACTGACTGAGTGAAGCAATTCCAATGCCACGGGCAGGCCTGGTAGTGTGGCAACACTGCAAGTGCAGGACGGGTGGACGTACTGTCTGTCTGCAACTTGATGGCCTCCGGCAGAGGGGAGCAATATGCAAATTGTAAAACCATTTCAGAAAACATACATCTAATTGTTTGAAGTAACTGAAACTTGTCGGAAATGACGTATTTT
Source organism: Catonia carolina (assembly GCA_035578175.1). Classification (NCBI taxonomy): domain Eukaryota; kingdom Metazoa; phylum Arthropoda; class Insecta; order Hemiptera; family Achilidae; genus Catonia; species Catonia carolina. The sequence continues at coordinate 7,194,863 of JAQMRL010000007.1, read as the reverse complement.
TATAAACAAAGTATTTCACAAGGTTTTTATTCTATAAATTTTTTTCGAAAAATACACGCTTTGGTTACAAAGAAAAACCCGTATTATTTTCAAATACATCCTCATAGTTCAACTATTTCACGAATTAACATGATATTTGGCAGGTTTGTTCTATATTAATTATGGAAAACGATGATGCAATAAAATTTAACAGAAAATGATTAATTTTTAAGTTACTAGGTATGTAAATTTTGTAAAATCGCGAAACACGACATAAAAGTTTCAGAATGCGAGAAAATTTTCGGTCCTTAGAGATAACTGCATACTTATAGGAAACGAAATAAAGAGAACATTTTTAATTAGTTTTTAGTGAAAGAATTATTTAAATTTGACGAACCGAAAAAATTAGAAATGTTTTCTGAAATGGTTTTACAATCCGTATATTGCTCCCCTCTGCGGGACACGGACAGCCAGCACCTCTGACAGACAGCATACGGCTGCTTGGTTTACCAGGAAGCTCACAATTTCGTGGTAGTATAGGAAATAATGTTTGCGGTATTAGTAATATAACGGGTGATTCAAAAAGAGCGCCGGTTTTTAAACGGCTGGTAAATTTTTGTTTATCGGTTGGTAACATTGTTAGACCTCATTTCTATTTCGGAGAACATTCCGATTGACGATTCAGTTGTAGTTTCTCTTGTTCGCAGTGTAGTACTCTCGCAGTCTGTGTCTAACCATGGAGAAGTTTACTATTGCACAACGAGTGTTAATCGTCAAAACATTTTACCAGAGTGGAGAGAGTTATGCGGCTACTGTCAGGCGACTTCGCGGTACTCTAGGACGTAAGGAAGCACCGAATGAATCAACAGTTCACAGGCTCATGAAAAAGTTTTTTGAGACGGGTTCAACAGTCGACCTTAAAAGTTCTGGACGTCGTCGTTCTGGCCGAACTGAGCAGAACGTTGCGTTGGTTCGTGACAGTGTGGCTGTTAGCCCAGCAAAATCAATACGTCGCCGTTCTCAACAATTGGGTTTAAGATGTTCTTCTGTACGGAGAATTCTTCGGTACGATCTCCAATATCACCCGTATAAAATTCAGTTGACGCAACATTTGAAAGTGGCAGACCACCAGAAGAGACGACAGTTTGTTGACTGGGTATTGAGAAAACGGCAGGATGATGACACCTTCGCAAACAAAATCATTTTCAGTGATGAGGCGGGTAATCTGAAGTCATTGGTGTATGCCAATAAACCCCGAAACATCAATGACTTGAAGGAGGAAATTCGACGGGTTATCGGGCAAATGGAAGTCGAAACTTGTCGTGCATTAATATCCAATTTCATGGACAGAGTTGATGCGTGCCAGCGCAGTAGAGGAGGACACATGCATGACATCATTTTTCATACATGAAATCGGAAGGTAAGATGAACTTGTTGATGTATTTATTTTCAGTTTTTCAATAAAATAAATCTCTTAATTTGATATATCGAAACCGGCGCTCTTTTTGAATCACCCTATTTTTGGGAATAGTGTGCAAAACAATTTAACAAATATGTATTGTGTAGTTTTAAGAATGATGGACAGGACCATATTGAGGTAAATTAGTGTTAAGAGCGGGTAATTGACAGAAATCTCGTAGGCTAAGTAGTATAATATGAATTAGTATTATAGATTTAGTGATTGGTTGTACAATCCTCTCCGTGGTTTGCCAGCTCCAACAGATAACAAGCCCGTTCGTGAAACGCTACTCAACTTGTAAGTGTTGGGAAAGCCCCGAACTGTGGGCGTAGGAATTTTGCACTAGTATAGTAGGAGGGGACTAGTCAAACAAATGAGATTTAAGTCGTAGTTTATAGGTCGAATAAATTGTAGAACTATTCAGTAGGGGATTGAATAATAATAATCTAGCAGATTAATGCAAATATTTCAAGAATTAAATTGTAAATTCTGAAATAATGGGAGTTAGTTCTTTCATTCGACCAGCCCCATACAGTATTAAAGTAAGTATAAAGAAACTAGGCAGATTTTCGCTTTTAATACGTGCCGATTCCAGCTTGTTATGCTCTGGTTATGTTCAATAAATTCTAAAGAATAATATTGTAATATTATACAGTGATATTATAAAAATAGTTAAGGGAATAAATTGAGTGTTGTATGAAGTGGTGGTTGTATGAAGAGGAAATCAACAAGGATATTGGATTACGATGAATAAAGTGTTTTGAATAGTGATTCTCGGAAATCAAAACTAATATTTCTTTTTTCATGTAACTTCTATTTAATGAATAATCTGTTGTATAACAGTTATACAAAAGACAATATATATATATATATATATATATACAACAATAAAACACTATTTATTTAAGTTTGATTGTAAATAATAATTAAGAACAGTATAATATGTTTTAATGTGTTAATTACACCAGTAGGTTTTAATTTTTTCATGCAATAAATCTAATTAATAAGTGGCATCAATTAGATTTAATGCATGAAAAAATTAAAACCTACTGGTGTAATTAACACACTAAAACATTATACTGTTCTTTATTATTTACAATCAAACTTAAATAAATAGTGTTTTTTTAAACAAATAAAAATAAAAAACAACCAAAACCTTCTTTAAAACGGAAAAAAAACAAAATGAGAAGTAATACAAAATAAGCACATGATTCCGAAATATATGTACACCGAACTTTACTGGTGATAATTAAAAATATTTATTTAGTTATTTACAACATTCACACTCAAACACGCCAGCCATCTACAGAATATTAACATTATATTATTTACAATTTAAAATCGCACTATCAGAATCACCCTGGGAGATCCAGTACTGTAGCACGTTTTAGTCTATGAACATCATTGCTAGTGATTTATGTGGTTGTTTAGACGTTTGATGTATTTACAACTGAAACTTCGTTTTTCTTCTCGCATCGTTTGCACATCCATATCACGATGTATATCGGCGTTGGTAATATTTCACCGTGCATTTAGTATGGTCTACAGAGCTTTTGATTGAAACCATTGCAGAATCTCGAAGTTTGAAGTCGATGCTGTGCCCCATAACTGAATCCCGTAGGTCCAAACCGGCTTCAGCATGGATTTGTACAAAAGTAGTTTGTTGTCAATCGATAGCTGGGAACGCCTACCTACGAGCCAATACATCTTCCTAAGTGTTAAATCCAGCTGTTTCCTTTTCATTTGAATGTGTTTGCGCCAAGTCAGACCTCTATCTAAGTAAATTCCTAAATATTTTACATCTCTTGCCTGAGGAATATTCTTGCCAACCAGTTGGACATGAGGACAAGTTGCCCTTCTGGTAGTAACAGTACATGCGTAGATTTGTCTAATATAAATGATTGTTTTTATTTCAATTAATTATACCGTTTTAGTAAAACGGATTGTTATAATCCCTTATAATTCTAATAATAATACCTTATAATTTTTATGATTTCTTATAACTCCATATAATTCTTTTTTACTTTCTCCTGCCTATATGAATTTATAGGAAGGAAAGTATTGTTTTCATGTCGATTTTTCGAAATCGAGTTTTCACCGGATCTATACGTTTTCAGACCCCCTGAACCCAAAAAACATGTTTTTAGCGATTGGTCTGTGTGTGTGTGTGTGTGTGTGTGTGTGTGTGTGTGTGTGTGTGTGTGTGTGTGTGTGTGTGTGTGTGTGTGAACAGAATATCTCAAGAACGGAACATCGTACGATCTTGAAACTTGAAATTTAAGTTACATACCACTACCGGACGCGACACGAACATTTTCATCAAAATCGGTCAACCGGAAGTAGTAGTTTATTCGTATAATTTTTCAGTTTTTTGCGATTTTCTCAAAAACTGGTCCTACGATTTTTTTTTAAAATCACCTATTTTACTCAATTTTTTATTCTCTACAAGATAGGGTAGGCGCCATGTTTGCTGAAATTCTCGGTGAGGCTGTTTTTACGTAAAAACGTTGTTTTTTTAAGATTACGGCTTTAATATAAATTTTAGCGCAAAAACTTATATAATAAAAGTTGTAGAAAATTTAAAAACCTACAACTTCTGTTTCAAACATTTTTTTGTATGACGCTTAGTTTAGCAGTAATTAGCGATTTTCTGATTTTTTCTCACGAAAACGTGTGAAAAATCGATTTTTTTAAGATTTCGGCCTTAGTATGCATTTTAAGACAAAAGTGTATATAACCAAATTTATAGGAAATTTAAAGATCTACAACTTTTATTTAACGTATTTTTCTCTACAGAGCCTAGTTTAGCGTGAAATAGTGATTTTCCGTATTTTTAAGCCAGACTGAGGTTGATTTTCATTTTGAGTGTTTCACTCATGATTAAAATAAGGTTATGTTTATTGAGGTTAGTTTTTTGTTTGTTTCTAATATTTTATTACTAATGTTAAATTATATTGTAAATTATTTGCATTGCCAAGAGAAAGTTGTGTGAGTGTTTCACACTAGATTTTTATTTTTCGGGATTGTAAGGGTGTATTATAAGGGTCTCGATTTTTTGAAAAAGCTATCAGATTGCAGTTATAATAACCGTTAGCGCTTTTATAGTGAGTTAATTACTACTTGAACTGTAATTGGAAACATTCTTGTCGGGGCGTTTCGGTATTTACGTTAATAGTGTGTATACGTACGTGTGGTAACAACTACTCTTATATTTTTATTAATTGAGTGAATTTTTTTTTCTATTTATGAAATTCACAATCTGTTAGAAACAATCAGTGAATGTGATATCACAAAATTTGATAAAAATTAACATGGTATACAAACGTGAGTGGAGACACAGTCCAGTGACACAACTCCGACGTGAATAGACAAGTGTAGCATTAAGTGCAGCATTTAGAACATTGTAATGGATAGTCAATTACAGTACTACATTAGTAGACGAGGTCCCGGCTCCATCGACGTTTCAGACGTCTTATTGGATTGTTTGGGAGAGTCTGCGTAGCCAGATTTGACATCAATGGGTTATGGTGGTTCACGGGTTTCTTCCTAAATTTTGTATATAGTTTTAAGAAAACGTTATTTATGTAGGGTACGTTTAGGTCTGAGTGTAGCGTTCTATTAGTTACATAATATGGGGCGTAAACTATCCTCCGTAAAAGCTTTGATTGGAAACGCTGAATCTTTGCCAATACCGATGGTTTTGCACAGCAGTAAAGCTGACTGGCATAGCTCCATATTGGTCGAAGGTAGGAGTTGTAAATGGTTAATTTGGACGTAGTTGGTAACTTGGATTTGCGTGAAAGAAGTCTGTAAAACTGTTTGAACCTGTCTTGGAGTGCCTTTCTCGTTTTATTTACGTGTACATTCCATGTGAGCCTCTTATCTAGATATAAACCTAGATAACGGACAGATTCAGAAGTGTGAAGTTGAGTGTCATAAAGAAACAAAGGAGGACAGATACGTTTACGCAGGGTAAATAAAACTTGAGACGTTTTTGTAGTGTTGACTTTGATCCGCCATTTAGTGAGCCATGATTCTAGGAGGGAAATATGCTGTTGAAGAACATACGATACTTGAGCGGGGTTATCAGCAGAGTACAATATTACAGTATCATCGGCGTACGAAGCAAGAAGTGTATGTGGATGGGATGGTATATCAGAAGTGTAAATAGAATATAAAAGTGGTGCCAAGATAGATCCCTGAGGTACTCCAGCTAGTAGTGAGCAGTAATGAGAATCAGCATTTTTTTCAGAGACGTAGAAGAAACGTTCCATCAAAAAGAACTGAATTATTAAGTAATAATGGGAAGGAAGAACTTTTAATTTAGCGAGCAGGCCTCTGTGCCAAACCCGATCAAAGGCTTGGCTTATATCGAGAAAAACACCTGCGGCATACTCTTTACGTTCGAGAGCTTCAGCAATATAATCCACCACTCTATGCAGTTGGTGAATTGTAGAATGGTTAGAACGGAAACCAAACTGATGATTAGGAATTATATGATCAGTTAATGGCAGTAGTCGTTTCAGAAGTAGTTTTTCGAAAATTTTGGAGCGGACTGGCAACATAATATAATAGGCTAATCGGACGATAGGAGGTTGGGTTATCTGGTGGCTTTCCAAGTGAATAAATAATATTGAGTGAATAAATAAATTTTTATAAGTTTTAAATTATTTGTTATATTCAGATTCCGAATGGACTTTAACTTAAATGTTATATTAATAATAATATAACCAAAAGTAAACTTAGCAATTCTGTCATCGAAAAGCACCCAACTAGATTTATTTACAAAATAATTAACAGTATCTATAATAGAACAATGTAACGAAGTTAATCTATTTAATAAATTGTATTTGGTAGTATTATTTGGAAGTATAATTCCAAATCTGGAGGTTACTGATATATCTTTACTGAATAACTAACTGTGTAATAAATACGAGGGGAGATATGATACAGAATTTATTATACATCTATCTGTATGCAAATCACTAAACAATTACTCAACAGGCGTTATTATTACAATTGTCATATATATATATATACAACTAAATGAATCAACTACTATCACAGTTCCATATAACTTATGTTAAGTCATAATCAAAATTCATTTGACTAAATTTTCCCGTAATAGGATTTTACTTACTTCAAAATTTTAATGTTTAATTTAAGTTTCTACGGTAAATCTAAAATTTTGAAATGTTTCAATCTGTAATAGTGATATGTACTATAATCTAAAAGGTTAATTTCAAAAGGGTTTTGATGACTTTTAAGTCTGTTTTAACATTTTTACTTTCTCTTGTCCTATATGAATATATGTATAGGGAAGGAAAGTATTGTTTTCAAGTCGAGTTTTCACTGAAAATACACTTTACAGACCATCTGTACCAAAAAACAAATTTTTACAGATGATCTGCATGTATGAACAAAATATCTCAAGGATAAAACATTAAATGAAATTGAAACTTCAAACTTAACTTAGATATCATAAGGGGATCAGACACGAATATTTTTACTTTCTCTTGCCTATATGAATATATAGGAAGGAAAGTATTGTTTTCATGTCGATTTTTTGAAATCGAGTTTTCACCGGATCTATACGTTTTCAGACCCCCTGAACCCAAAAAACATGTTTTTAGCGATTGGTCTGTGTGTGTGTGTGTATACAAAATATCTCAAGAACGGAACATCGTACGGACTTGAAACTTGAAACTTAAGTTACATACCACTACCGGACCTGACACGAACATTTTCATCAAAATCGGTCAACCGAAAGTAGTAGTTTATTCGTGTAATTTTTCACTTTTTTGCGATTTTCGCAAAAACTGGTCCTACGATTTTTTTTTAAATCGCCTGGTTTACTCAATTTTTTATTCTATACAAGATAGGGTAGTCGCCATGTTTGCTGAAATTCTCGGTAAGGCTGTTTTCTTGTAAAAACATTTTCTTTTTAAAATTACGGCTTTAATATGCATTTTAGCGCTATTATAAAAGTTTATATAATAAAAGTTGTAGAGAATTTAAAATTCTACAACTTTTACTTCAAACATTTTTTTGTATAACGCTTAGTTTAGCAGTAATTAGTGATTTTCTGATTTTTTCTCACGAAAATGTGTGAAAAATCGATTTTTTTAAGATTTCGGCCTTAGAATGCATTTTACGACAAAACTGTATATAATAAATTTTATAGGAAATAAAAAGATCTACAACTCTTATTTAGAGCATTTTCTCTCCAGAGCCTAGTTTAGCGTGAAAGTGTGATTTTCCGTTTTTTTTAAGTCAAATTGAGTTCGATTTTCATTTTGCGTCATTCACTCATGATTAAAATAAGGTTATGTTTTTGAGGTTAGTTTTTGTTTATTTCTAATATTTTATTAATAATGTTAGGTTTATTATTAATTATTTGCATTGGCAAGAGAATGTTGTGTGAGTGTTTCACACCAGATTTTTATAAAAATCAATTTAGTTTATTCGTGCAATTTTTAACTTTTTTGCAATTTTCTCAAAAACGGTTTCTACGATTTAAAAACAAAATCATCTCATATACTTTCATTTTTAGGCACTATATAATAGTGCAAAGCGGCATAGGATAACTGCTGAAATTATTAGAGGGACTGTGCTCTCATGTTAATTTTTGTTTTTATAAATTATGGCCTTATTTATTTTAGGGCAATAGCGTATACATTTAAAGTTGTAGACAATCAAAACCTACAACCTTTATTAGAAACATATCGTTCTACAACGCTTAGTATGGAGTCAATTGGTGATGTTTTGTAATTTTCTCATCAGAATCGGTAAAATATGGTATTTTTTTAGATTGCGGCCTTAGTATGCATTTAGAGACAAAATGTATGTAATTAACGTTACAGGAAATAAAGAATGTCTACAAGTTTTATTCCAAGCATGTTTTATGCAGTGTCTAGATTAGCGTTAATTATTGATTTTCCGTATTTTTAAGTTGAACAGAGGTTGATTTTTATTTTGCGTCATTCACTCATGATTACCGTTATGTTATGTTTACCATTTTACATTGTTTACTAATGATTAAACTAAGGTTATATGTTTTATTAGTTACATTGTCAAGAGAAGGTCTTGTGAGTGTTTCACATTAGATTTTTTTTGTTTTGTTGACGTTTATCGTCTAGAACAGTGTTTATATGTAAATTCATGGTGAATTACGTCACTGGTTATGAACCAAGGGGAGTCAATAATTTTAAGGGAACCCGGAATGCTTATCTCTGCAATGTTAATGTTAGGAACATTTTCTCAAAAGCTGTTATCCTGTCCAATTTCCTTGTGGTTATTTTTCAGGCTATTCTACTCCCACTGAGTTAGTTGCATCTTGATAATATATTGTTAGGAAGATAAGACTTTTTCTTTAAATTACCACTTTTGAAAATCATAACTTTTTACCAATTGAAGTGGAAAATAAATAGTATTTAAAAACATTATCTAAATGTAATATTAACTCAATACATTAAAATTATGGTATGAAAGGCTGTGTAAAAATTTCATTAAAATTCATTCACAGTTGGCTGAGAAAATGTTCCTTATGCGTCAAAAATGGCTATTTACCCGAAACAAGAAAAACTAAAGAGAACACAATATACGTTAAATGATTCAATATGTTATTTTTACAGTTCAAAGGTTAATATATTATATTGACAGGTGGTCTGGTGCTAACTTGGCCAGGGAAAGACGCAACTTTCTGTCTAGCAACCTATACATTGGCGTAATATAAAGCCCAACTGTGTTCATTTTGTCCAGATGTGTTTTTTTCTATTAAGTCATCTATGTGAATACTTAAGTACCTAATGTATTCGGCCGTGATATAATGGTATCGTTTATAAGCGCTGTTGGACAAATGCCTTTGTAAGTGTAAAAGTAATACGTGAAGATTTTGTTTCGTTAATTTAAACCTCCAGTTTTTCACGTCATAAAAATATGTTAATAATTTTACGTGACGCTCCGGCTGCATTTAATTCTGTAGCAAACAGGTTGATTTTCATTTTGTTTCCTCGTTTACGATTAAAATTAAGTTATGTTTTTCATTTTACATTGTTTACTACAGGTGGAGTGTTAAATTATTTGCACTCGATCTGCTAGTTCCAAGGCTACAAAATTGTTTCTGTTTCCTGTCACATGATCAGCCAATTATATGACTGAATCATTTAAGAAAAGAAGAAGTAGAGGTGAAAAAGACAATAGTCAGAGTTATCTTCTCTGAGAGTAAGTAATTTTATCATTATACAGTAAGACCCTGAGGCGAATGAAGTGAAGGTGTCATTTGCAGCGTGGAAAGTAGATGATTTTCAGAGGGCCTGGCAGGCTGATAAATATACTTTTACACTCAGCGAGGAAGGCAATGGTAAACCACCTCACTGCTTGTTTTACTTACTAAAGCCTCTAGAGGTTAAAACCAGCCTTTGGCTGTGACCTAAACAACAATAACATTGTTTACTAGGTAATGATTAAACATTGATTAGAGTATAATGAGATTTTATTTACATTGGCAAGAAAAAATTGTGCAAGTGTTTCATACCTGATTTTTAAAGAAGTTTTAATTAGAAATGAGTTCTTTTGTATTTTTCTATGTTTATTTATCTGTTTTTCATCAGTTTTTATTCGTGATATAATTATTCTGCTATATAAAGGACCTGCAGCGAATGACCGACTGAAGAGATCAACTGTTAAGAAAATCAAAATACCGTAGTTTACAATAAAGCTAAATAATTAATTAATGTAATGTTTTATGAGTGGGAATTAAAAAAAATAAAAATGAATAATTAAAATTCACTAGACAAACGATTGAGAAATTTAATTAAATTTAAATATAAGCATAGATAAGAAAAAAATTGAAAATTATCGAATGCAATACTTACCTCCACGTCATTTATCAATCTTTCATTATCATTTGGTGCTCCCATTACGACCCAGCTGACTGCCAATATGAGGAGAAGTACGAATCTTGCACAAATCATTTCTATTTTCTGAAACAAATAAGGAATATTTATTTTAATTAAAATTAAGTAAAGTTTTAATTAATTCATTCTAGATTGATGGATGGGTTGATTATTCTTGACCTGATTACTTAGAGTTAAAACTAAAATTGCATTAAAATTTTAATCTATATTTATTTGGAAAGCGAATACATAAATTTGATGTTTACTCTAGTAAAATTCTCACTAATTTATTTTTTTTTCTCTTGTCTATATGAATATACAGGAAGGAAAGTATTGCTTTCATGTAGATTTTTTGAAATCGAGTTTTCACCGGGTATGCATGTTTTCAGACCCCTGAACCCAAAAACATATTTTTAGCAATTGGTGTGTGTGTGTGCGTGCGTGCGTGCGTGCGTGCGTGCGTGTGTGTGTGTGTGTGTGCGTGTGTTTGTGTGTGTGTGTGTGGGTGTGTGTGCGCGCGCGCGCGTGTGTGTGTGTGTGTGAACTAAATATCTCAAGAAGAAAACATCATACGAAGTTGAAACTTAGAACTTAAGTTAGGTACTACTAGAAGAAATCCGACATGAACATTTTCATCAAAATCGGTCAGTCGGAAGTAGTAGTTCATACGTGTCATTTTTCACTTTTTTGCTATTTTTAAAAAACGGCTACTATGAAAATCACCTAATTACTACATTTTTAATGCTCAACATGATAAGGTTGGCGCCACACCTGCTGAAATTCTTGGGGAGGCCGTTCCCTCGTAGAAAAAAATGGTTTACTTAATATTGCGGCCTTAATATGCGTTTTAGAGCAAAAGGGTGTATAATCAAACTTATAAAAGATTTTGAAAAATACAAATTTTATTCAACACATTTCTTTGTATAATGCTTTAATATTACGGCCTTAATATGCATTTTACGACGAAAGTATGTAATCAAATATATAGGAAATTAAAAAATCTACAACTTTTATTTCAGGCATTTTTCTCTACACAGAGCCTAGTCTCCTCACTCCTCCTGCCTGTAATGGGCAAGTACTGTTATGAGCATTAGAGATTAAAAAAAATTATTGAATTTATTTGTTAATTGTCTGGAAATAATTACTTTAATAACCACAAATTCTATTCAACAGTATATATAAAATCAACTGAAAGTTATTAGCAAAACAAACAAATAGATATTTTAAATTTGTACGTAATTTTATATATCATTTAATTCAAAACAAATCCTCTTTGAAACATTTCGAAATTACATACTGTATAAATTATATAACTTTGTGGTTTAAAATGTATTTACACAAAATAAATCTTATTATTAAAAAAAACATGTGCAATTAAATGAGATTTTAAAATAATATGTATAAAACAATGAATGTATATAACTAATTTAAATACATAAATCTGCATGTAAATATAAATACTGTCTAATATTTATCTTTCCAAAAACAAGTATATACTTAATTTTAAATCTATCATTAATGGTTTTACATCTAAAAAGATATTTTCTCGAAAATCACAATGTTACTGTGTGTATATATTTACAACGTTTTCTAAGAGATAATACTGAAGTCACTTTTGATCGTTTACAAATGTTATTTCTCTTTCATTATTTATACATAAATACACGTATTACAGTACTGCTACAGAATTCCAGTTAGAAATTTCAAAATGAACTCTCTCTAAATACTCTTGAGATTTTACATGCTTGAATAAATTCCTTATTTAGATGTAGGCCTTTATTTATAATATTAACATAATGTATATTATAACTTTCATATGTTAACATTGTATAGATTAATATTACTATTAGCAATTTCACCCGCGCTATGCGCGTGATTACTGTTATCATTAGAGATGTTACAAATAATAATAATAATAAAAATCATTTTTTTAAGGGGCTCCAAAACTCCACTACACCCCGCCGTCTCCACCCACTAACATGGCTGGTTGCAAGGATGCGAGGTGATACAGTAAAACATACGACTGTCCAACCCGCCAAAGATCAATCAAGACACAATCCACAAAGGATTAATCGGTGAAGGAGACCAACGATGGTTCATTTAGAAAACCACAATCCCTGAGAGTCCATACCCAACGAGCGAGTGCGGTGTGTTCCGCAGGGCTTCCCACTCCCCTCAGTACTCGTGTCAGCAAGCCGTGTTGGACAAGTAGCTGCTCAGATCATTGTAGTGCCCCCGAAGAAGCACTGGAAGTCACTCTACCACACGTGCACATTACTAGCGGTTGTGCCCGTCACCCGAGACGAAGAGTTAAAGATCACTCCCGTTAAGAGGTAAGTCCTATGTGGTCTCAGGCGTACCTGCGTAATTTACCAGTGTCGGCCAGCGTAGTCGACCACGTTGGACTGGTCACCGCCGGGATGAGTCATTCCTATGTTGGCCGAGTTCCCTCGGCCCTGTAATGAGTAACCATCGAGGTCATCGTGCCGCGGCCTCATAAGAGGGTTTCGTACGCTACTCTCCCACACTTGCACATTACGAGCGGCTACATTCTCCAGGTGCTTCTGAAGAGCTCGGTGGAACTCATGAAACAGTTGAAGGGCAGCGACATCGCTCGTTTTAACAGGTATGTCCTGTGTGGTCTGGGGCGTACCCGCATTTTGCTAGTAGCAACCTGATTCACCAGTTCACGTTATGACTAGTCATATTCGATAAATGCAGCGTGCATGCCAGGCTGGCTAGCTGGAAGCGCCGGGCACACACTACCTCTCGCCAGGTGCGCAGCTCTCCCCATGTTGGCCGAGTACCCTCAGCCTAGGCAGCTGAGAGTACTCGGCCAACATGGGGAGAGCTGTGTAACATGGGGAGATGGGTAACGGTCGAGATCATCGCGCCGGTGCCTCAAAAGAGGGCGTCGCATGACACTCTACCACGCAATTTACGGGCAAGCGCATCCATTGACCCAAGTCTCGAACTCCCAGGTACCTTATGGTAGAAAACATGCCCAATTTTTTGGACACGCGGAATGTGGCTTGGGGCGTAACCGCTAAGTAGTTTCGGCCAAAGCCACTGTCTAAAACTCGCTCGAGAAACCCGCCTCATCTGTTAGAGAGTCCGAGGATTCCTCTCCCCTTGTCAACTAAAATTTCACTAGAACTACATTTGATGGGTACTCGTCGAGCGATCACTACACTAGCTCCGAAGACTAAAGCAGCCAAGTTCTACCAGTATGACCGTTCTCGTCCGTAATCGGTGGGCTCCTAACTAAGACTTATGCTGTTCAATAAGTCCTTTGCACTTACCGTTACACCGTTACCGTTAACACCCTAACTATAACACCTACTTTGTACCCACTTGGCTTCCCTTGGTCGTTCCTGTTCTCACTATGGACCGACTAGGAATTCTCCTAGGCTGACTGGTCGTTCCTCGAGAGCAGATCTAAGTTCCCGGGAGCCCAAAACTGCTCTCTTCCACACAATAATTACCTACTGCCGCATCCATTCACCCCGAAAGCTCCGTGGCAAGAGCCTCGCTACACGCGAAGCGGGTATAAGGTATCTACACTATAGATTTTTCATGAGCACGCCCACACAGGGCGTGCTCATGATGTATGCAGTGTATGCAGGGCGTGTCGCCCAAGACCACACAGACCTTGGGCGTGCCCCCGGTACAACAGAACAGCAATAGAATATTGCTTTGGTATACTGCACCATTATTCTTATTGTATTTTTTCTTTCACCACATATTTCACTTTTCTGCGATTTTCTCATTAACAGCTCCTACCATTTTTTTCAAATCCGCCTCGTTTACTAAATTTTATATGATCTACAAGATAGGGTAGGCGCCATGTCTGCTGAAATTCTTTGAGATGCTGTTTTTTCTTTGTAAAAATGGTTTTTTTAAGACTGCGGTTTTAATACGCATTTAAGCGCAAAAATCTATTAATAAAAATTGTAGAAAATTTAAAACCCTACTACTTTAATTTTAACAATTTTTTGGACAACGCTTAGTTTAGCGGTAATTAGTGATTTTCTGTTTTCTTTACGAAAATGTGTAAAAAAATCGATTTTTTTAATATTGCAGCCTTAGTATGCATTTTACTACAAAAGTGTGTATATATAATGAAATTTATAGGAAATTAAAAGATCTACAACTTTTATTTAAAGCATTTTTCTCTACAGAGGCTAGTTTAGCGTGAAAGAATGATTTTCCGTATTTTTAAGCCAAACTGAGGTTGATTTTATTTTGCATCATTCACTTATGATTAAAATAAGGTTATGTTCTTTGAGGTTGATTTATTTTGTTTATTTCTAATGTTTTATTACTCATGTTAGGTTATATTGTTTATTATTTGCATTGGAAAGAGAAAGTTGTGTGAGTATTTCACACCAGATTTTTTTATAACTCAATTTAGACATAAAAATCCGTTAATTCTTACATATCACTCTGTGTATTATGAATAAAACGAATCTCGGTTCAAATTGTATTTATTTTTTTGAGATAGATCTAACGACATTTAACACATGTCGCACGCAGGCTTTGACTGTTTTAGGTTGACATGGGTTGCCGTGTCAAGAGACGTACAGATAATTTTTTCAATATAAGTTTATCTGAAATCTCTAAAAAGTAAAATTTTCAACTATGACAGTCGATGTAATGTACGCATAAGGTAATCCTTTTTGTTTACTTTATCTTTTGAACTTCTATGAATCGGGTTTCCTTTTCATCTGCTATTTTGTTTTAACTGTTAAATATTTTATTAAATTTATAAAGGCTCACTGATTGAACAATTCATTCATTACCAGTCCTTTTTGTGTCAGGCCGTTTAATAGCGAGTCTGCCTAAAATGCATAACTTCTTTTAGTTTCTCGTGCCTTATATGAATGTATAGGGAAGAAAGAAATTGTTTTTGTCAATTTTTTGAATTCCAGTTTCACTGGAAAGAAAGTTTTTAGGCCCCTTGAACCCTAAAAACATGTTTTTAGCGATTGGTTAGTATGTGAATAAAGTATCTCAAGAACAAAATAGCGAACGAAATTAAAACTTTAAATTTAAATAAGGTAGGCCTACCACTAGGGAATCTGACTCGAACAGCTTCATTAAAATCGGTCAACTGAAAGTAATAGTTTATTGATGTAATTTTTAACTTTTTGCAATTTTGTCAAAAATAGCTTTTACGATTTTTTTATTATATCGCCAATTTGCTAACTTTTAATGCCCAAAATAGAGTAAGCTCAGTGTCTACTAAAATTCTTGGGGGGGGGGGGTTATGCTTTTGTAGTAAAAACAATTGTTTAATATTGCGGCCTTAACATACATTTTACTACGGTGATACTACTAAAAAGAGTGCATGACACCCAGTTTAAAAAATAGAAAAATCTGATGTGATACATGTCTTTCTCTTGCCAAATTAAATAATAAAAAATATAATCTATGAAATAATAAAAAATATAATCTATGTTTAACCATTAGTAAACGATGTAAAATGAAAAACCTTAACAAAATTTAATCATGAGTGAACGACGCTAAATGAAAATCTACTATAAAACTTAAAAATGTGGAAAATAACTTCTTTTTTTATCCGAGGCGGCGAGAAAAACTCATGGTCAATCCCTTACGATGGAAGAAGTAGTGTTGGACTAAATTGAGACGGTCTCCTCCAGTCCCAAGGAGGCCGCAACCGCCTACCAAACAAAAACCCGCCGTCTGGCCACTTGATCCGACATCAGCAAACAACCCTCCAGCCCCCTCGGAACTGTTTGTATAATACTACAAGCGTAATAGGTTAAAAAATTTATATACTGTCAGTGGAGCGTGGAAGGGAACCGTAGCCTAATTTCCCTCTCGCTATCACTGACCAACACTCACTCTCTCACTTTTATTCATATCACCAGCTCAGGAAATAAGTGTGCCTACTTTCTGAGATCGGAACAGGATTGATTTACTGTGGGAGAGGGCAATCCCGCTGATCTACAGATGTCTTTTCCCTCCGCAGTCTCCCGATCACCCTCTCCGCAAACTGAGCGACCAACTTCCAGCTCTCCTCATACTGCAGCATCGCTGCCCCTACTCTTTCTGGGATCCGCTGTGCAACGCTTATCTTCTCAGATGTCTCCATTCTTTCGAGGCCAAAATAGGGACATTTTTCAAAAATATGCACAATGGACTCCTCACTGTCACATAGTCGACATTTCGGGACTTAATTAAGTTTGAACCTCGTCAAATATGCCCCAAAGTAACCATGCCCTATTAACAACTGCGTCAGTTCGTGGGTGGTATCACCAAATGTCCTCCTTATCCACACCTTGACATTTGGAATGAATTTCCTTTTCTACTTTCTGACCCTAGCTTCACTCCATCTCCTCTGCCACCTGCTGAGTAATCGATTCCAACATTCCTCTTTATAAGCCCCAGCTCGCTGCTCTATGGAAAATACCTTATTGATGCTAAACTGTTTGTAGAAAAAGTTGCTAATAGAGTTGTGAATTGTTTACTTTCCTATAATTTTGATTTTATAAACGTTGTCGTAAAATGTTAACAAAGGTCGCAATAATAAACAAATTACATTTTTTACCGATTTTCACGAGTAGAATACATAAAATTATAAATTAACGCTAAACTAAGCGTTGAAAACAAATGTTTGAAATAATAGTTGTTGGTTTTTGAATTTCCTACAGTTTTAATTTAACAGTACCATTCACTTTTGCCGTAAAATTAAAATTAAGGTAGTAATCTTAAAAAAGTAATTTTTTACTCAAAAACACAGTCTTTTTAAAATCTTTTAGCAGACACAGCGCTTACCTTACCTTCGAGAACACGAAAAATTCAGTATAAATGAGGCGACTTAAACAAAAATTTGTGGAGCTTTTTTTGATAAAATTGCATGAATACACTACTTCTTCTTGTTGACCGATTTTGATGAAAATATTTGTGTCCGGTCTTCTAGTCGCAAGTAAGTTAAGTTTCAAATTTCAATTTTGTACAGTAGCCTATTCCATTCTTATGATAATATGTTAATACACACACAGACCTACCAATAACAACATGTTTCTGGATTCAGGGGCCCTGAAAACGTGTATTTCCGGTAAAAACTAGATTTTGGAAAAATCAACATGAAATAAGTTTTTCCTTTCCTATACATTCCTATTTTTGTTCTCTCGTATAGAGCCAATTTTAGACCACGTAAGGTGACTTAAGAAGTTCCTGGTAGCTTGTTTTGCAGCCCACATTGTCAGCATTTGCTCACTGGATGTTTTATTCTTTTCGTCTGTCCACTCGGTGTTCTCTTTTTGCTCTTTATGGAAGCCCTTGAAGTCCGTAATCAGTTGTCTGAATTTGGTTTGATTCATAGAGTTTTCTTGGTTTATTCCGGTTTACTCAATATCCTTTCTGAATTCTTTAAACCATTTATCCGACATCTCAAGGTCTATTGTTCAGTGTTTTAAAAAAATTTGTTTTGTCAAACGGTAGTCATCCATTCTTTACAAAAGTCCGTAAATGTTTAGTCTTCTTTTTCTAATCGTTTCCAATAATCGTTAATTTTCCTTGTACATTTGTTCTTCTCGACCTCGTAAATTGTACGTCTAGTATTTTTGGAGTCATTATCTTTTGGTGGATCTTTCTCTCAAATTTCTTTACTTCTATAAGACCAGGTATCCCGGTCATTCTAAGACGCTCACTCCCTATATTCATGTAGGTCAAGAAAAAGTAAAAAATGTTAACTTAGAAAAAATTTAAGGATCAAGTTGGAATATTTTTACGAAGCAACAACTTAAATAAATACAATTCATAAATTATTCTCAAAATAATTTTTAACTTTTGCGACAGAAATTTTTGAACCTAAATAAAACGTGTTTTGTAAAATTTCAAAACTTTTTGGAAATGACAACAACGACTATTTAATGTAAATTCTGATGAAAGTGAATCTCTTATTGAAATTTAAACGGCGATATTTGACAGTTAAATCCCAGTTGTAAACAATTATATAAGGTCTGATATGAATCTTAAACAGCCCAGTGGTTTATATTTAAACCCGTTAAATTTAATTTATGACATGAAACTGTATAACAATTCAGACTCAAATTTCTAAACTTACTCGTGAATTATAAATGGTAAACAGTGTCTTAACTTATTTATAAACTTACTACAATGAATTTCAAGTAGTAGTAATGTTTTGTCTTGCTTTTAGTTAAGATCATTTATCATGATGTCAGTGATTTATACAGAGTGATTTTTTAGTCCTGTTACCAAATTGTTAATATGTGGTAATTTTTTTCTAAGAAAGGGAAATTTTGTTTTTGTGACACGAAGTTAGTAGCCCTACACAATCAGTATAGATATGGCAGTGTAAGTTGATTCTCGTTGAACTGTGTAAAATTTTGGGCCGTTTCCGGTCGTGTTACGAACAGAACGTCTTTTACCCTAGAACAACGGGTTTTTATTCTTGAACAATATTTGCTACGAAATCGTACGCAAGTATAAAAGAATCATTCCAATTTAAATTTGTTGGTGTTGCTTCACCAGAAATAATGTCAATTTTCAGGCTATTTAACTGATTTCGAGAGGTAGGAAGTGTTGGCGACAGAAAGCATAGTGATCGACCAACTCTCTTGACAGATTACGTTTAAGAGAATATAAAAACAAGTTGCTCAATTCTCCACGGAAAAGTTTACGAAATCTTTCCTCGCAAGTTGTTTGTCATATTCGAATATTCAGAAAGCTGCTAAACAGTTAAAATTGTATCCGTATCGCGTACGATTAGTCCAAGACCTTCAGCCTCCAGATTTAAACAAGCGATTTCAATATTGCCGTTAATTTAGGTCTTTTGTAAATGATAACGAAACCGAAATTTTAAACACAATAGTCTTTAGTGCGGAAGCTTGGATCCATTTCGACTGTTATGTGAACAGTCAAAACACACGAATTTGGGCGGCTGAAAATCCTAACGCTTTAGAAAAATCTTTGCATCCTGCAATAATTGGTGTGTGGTGTAAGATATCTCGTCATCGTATAGTCGGACCCATATTCTTCGAACAGACGATAAATGGTGAAGTATACAGGAATATTGTGCGCCAATTTGTGTCCCTCCTGGAACCTCAAAAACAGTATTGCTGGTTTCACCAAGGCGGCGCTACATGCCACAGGTCTCAAGAAAGAGTAGCCAAAAAGGGCCATAGATTTTCTGTAAGAGTTCCTTGGTGGTCGAAAAATAAGCCAGGGCTTATGGCCTCCAAGGTCCCCAACATAACATTTCCTGACTACTTTTTGTAGGGCTACATTAATCGGAGGCCTTCAAAAACAATCCTCACACTATTTATGAACTTAAAATCAATATTACAGACTTACTGTCTGTCTATAACTTGATGGCCTCCGACAGAGAGGAGCAGAATAGGCCCGCTACTTGCCTTCTCAACAACATTTCACTATGTTCTACTACTGACTAGTACTCTGGACGTGGTACATAATGAAGTGTTATTGAGAATGCTAGTAGCGGGCCGATTCTGCTCCTCTCTGCGGGAGGCCATCAAGTTTTAGACAGACAGTAATCACGAATGTATCCAATGCAACTAAAAAAATGTTTCCGCTAATATGCTGAAAAGATTTCGAGCGTCTACAACCGCAAGGGGTGGGCATTTTGAGCATATTCTTTAACAATTATGTAAGTAATGATAGCTTTTTATTAAATCTCTTTTGTACGTAATAAATACATTTTTTTATTACACCTACTCCCTTTCATTAATTACATTACAAATTGGGTAACAGGACTAAAAATCACTCTGTATTACAAGTTTTCGAAAAAATTGGAGCTACAATAGTTCATAAAGCTTCTATTTAGAAATAGATATATTTTTTGTTTTCATAATAACTTGAAAAGTTTATAAAACTTTTAGTAGCTGTTGCTGAAAAAGTAGCTTTACAAATACATTAATATAATATAACATCTTATGCAAGAAGCTTTAACGAGCTATTTATATTTTCAAGAAATTAAGACCAGTACTTATCATTGGAACACTAAAAGTAGTATACTTTGCCATTGTGGAGTCACTTTTAGCTTAAGGTATAGTGGGTTGGGGTGGAGCTGCTCATTGCTATATGGAACCACTGATAAGAACACAAAGAAGTATTTTGATGAACATCTTTATTTTATTACAAATAGTGTAAGTTTAATTACTATTGAAATACACACACACACGCACACACACACACACGCGCACACACGTACACACACACACACACACACACACACACAAACAGACCAATCGCTAAAAACATGTTTTTTGGGTTCAGGGGGGTCTGAAAACGCGTAGATCCGGTGAAAACTCGATTTCGAAAAATCAACATGAAAACAATACTTTCCTTCCTATATATTCATATAGGCAAGAGAAAGTAAAAAAGTAAGTTAGGTATTATATAATATTGGTAAATAGGGTGCGGCAAACTAACTTTGCCCTCCACCCAACAAATCTCCTAGTTCTGGCACTGGTTAAAAGTAACAAATCGACACAGTGGACGTACAGAACAAGAAATATTTTTAGACAAAAAAGCCATAGAGTGATCTTCTGGAGAGAGCATAATGAAAATAAAGGATGTGAACCCAACAACTTAAGATGGAATGATTAGAAGGAATGAAAAGATTGTGAGAGAAAAGGGAACGTGAACAAAACATGACGTAATAAAAAAAATTGATTTAGCGTGTTGTCTCTAAAGGGTTATTTCGGGAAAAAGTGATAAAATAAAATTCACTTTCTTCAATCATTCATCAAATTTTTTATTATATTTGAAATATGAACAAATGAAAAAAAATGTTTGGTAAAAAATTATATGCTCTCTCATACTTGTATTAAAAAAAATGTTTTAACATTTCGTGGGATTGTTTTAATACGATACAGTAAGTTAGTAAACTCTAAGCGTTTTTAATTTATTATACTTTTCATATTTCTCACAAAAAACAGGAAAAAGGCTACAACGAAATATTATCAGAACGGCGTTTTATTCCTACACTACATTTCAATCTCAGTGTTTATAATTAGTATTTCAGATTAAAATCTCTATTTTCTTCTTTTTTTGTCAAAAATGATGAAAAAACCTCATTCTTTGCTTTGTTTTACACAATGAACAAAGTTAGAATATAATTTAACTGATACTAAATGACGAGGCAACAACTAACTGTGAACATTTTGATATATGCGTTGGACGTGAGATTTTACATTATTTTTTGTCAACTGATTAGAAATTAATTTCATTTTCTCTGTAATGTTTTTCTTTCCTGGAGTACTTTATCTGCCTAAATTCAAAAGCCTTCACGGATTTTAAATTTTACTCATCTCTAATCCTTCGATATCCCTGTCACTTCAAAGCTAAAAATGCGTCAAGTTTTTTTTTCAGGATTTAAACAGAAAAATCTGATGTGAAAAAAATCACACGACTTTTTCTTACCAATGCAAATAATGATAAATATATTTACTGTGTGAAACTTTTATTATACAAGAAGATGTTACTTATTTTCAATGTTTTTTCGATAACTTTAAGATACGTTGGGTTTACGGAGAAAAGGTTTCTCATTTTGGGAGGGCTAGCGGGGGAATGATGTTAGGAGTTAGAATTGATTCAAATTATGTAAAAAATTGTAAATATGCAAACATAGGTAGTAGGCCAGTTGTGACATTAAAATTAAAAAATAGTATAGAGGTCAATATATTACCGGTATATATTAATTGTAATAAGTGGGATGCTGATTTAAGTAGTTTATATGATGATCTTTTGCAGATTTCGGACATGAATGTAATAGTGATAGGCGACATGAATATACGAATCGGAGAAGAACAGGTCTTGTCGAGTAGAACGAACTCAGGTAATCGTTTTGCAAAATTTAGGAAATCGAAAGATAAGATAGTGAATGGCAGGGGGCAAAGGTACTTAGAGATGTGCGATGACCTAGGGCATGTTATTCTTAATGGTAGAACTGATGGGGACAAAGAAGGGGAAATGACATTCGTGGGAGGGATGGGCGTGTCGGTGAATGACGTAGCAGCAGTATCTGGTAGTATTTTAGATCTAGTGGATGATTTTAAAGTGCAAATGCAGTCGTATTCCGACCATATGCCGATAGAATTTGAATTAGTAATCGAAAATAGTAAAATCAATGATATCTCCTGTTTGCCTTTGTTGCCGAAGTTATTATGGAGGGAGTCGAGTGATAAAAACTACAAAGATAAATTGAACAATTCATTGCGTAATCTTTCAATTAATACAGAGTCTAATCAGGCTATCAGTAGTATAATAGAATCAATTAGGAAGGCAGCGGGGAATCCGGTGGTTGGGGGTCAAGGTCAGGCATCTGCTAAAAGTAAACAATCGTGGTTCGATTACGAATGTGTACGTTCACGTAAAGAAGTATTATCGTTATTAAATTTATACAGAAAAACAAATGCGAATAGTATTAAAGATCTATACTTGGTTAAAAACAAAGCATATAAAATGTTATGTGACGTAAAGCGTAAACAATATCAAAAGGCCCTATTAGGTATGATCTCGTCGGCAAAAGACCCAAAAACTTTCTGGCGGGCATTGAACAGGTTCAAAAGAAGATCAAACTCGGTAAGCAATAAAATTAATAACGGGGAGTGGATTGATTATTTTAAAACACTTTTAAATCCAAATTTGTTAGCTGAACCTGTTTTATATGCGGAACCGTACATAGAAAATCCCACATTAGACAATGAATTTAAATTAGAGGAATTACAAGCTGTAATAAGTAAAGGCAAAGATAATAAAAGTCCGGGTTTTGACGGTATTCCATACGAATTTTATAAAAAGGCACCTGTACTACTTATTGAAAAGTTACTGCAAATTTTTAACAATATTTATAGAACCGGCAGGGTACCGGATAGTTTTAAGGCGTCAATTATATTTCCACTGCATAAAAAAGGGGCAATGGAAGATGTTTCTAATTATCGGGGTATATCCTTTATGAATGTGGTAGCAAAGTTATTTACGGGCCTGTTACTGGGTAGATTGAACAGGTGGGTTGAAAATAATAATATTCTCAACGAATTTCAGGCTGGGTTCCGTAAGGGATATTCAACGGTGGATAACATATTTGTCTTGTCATCTATTGTTAAACTCAGATTGGCCAAAAAGCGGTGAAAACTTTACTCTTTTTTTGTGGATTTTTCCTCAGCCTTTGATACAATTGATAGAAGGGCCTTGTGTTACAAATTATCTTGTCTGGGGCTATCAACGAGAATGTTAAAAGTAATAAAGTGTTTGAATAGGGGTACAACTGCAGCGGTATGGAGTAAGATTGGTATGACAGAAAGTTTCGAAACCGGCATGGGAGTAAGACAGGGGTGTTTGCTGAGTCCTTTGTTGTTCGCAATATTCCTTAATGACTTGCACGATGAATTAGAGGGCGGGATATTGGTAGGAGGGATAAGAATAAAATTACTACTATATGCAGACGATATAGTAATTATGTCAGAATCTCCAGTGGGATTGCAGTACATGATAAATAAATTGGAAAAATATTGTCAGAGTTGGAATCTAAAAGTAAATTTGCAGAAATCCAAAGTAATGGTTTTCAGAAATGGGGGTAGGCCGGGTAATAATGAAAAATGGTTTTATAAAGGAGAGCTGATAGAATGTGTTAATGTGTACAAATATTTGGGTGTCTTCCTTACACCCTCGATGAAAACAGAATACCATTTGCAGAAAAAAATGGTCTCAGCCAAATCGGCACTCAATGTAAGTTGGGAGAACGTAATAAAAAATAAAGAAGTGACGTGGGCAACCAAAACCAGTCTGTTCAGCGCATGTGCTAGGGCAATTATTTGTTACGCAGCCCAGGTATGGGGCTACAAGCAACACGACAGTGTGGAAAAGCTCCAGCGTTATTTTGTAAAAAAGGCCCTTACTCTTCCAAATAATACCCCAAACTATATGCTTTATATCGAAACAGGTATGGAACCATTATATCTGTATACTTTAAAATTGCACTTTAATTATATAATTAAAGCACTAAAAATGAAAGATGAAAGGCTACCGAAAATCATGGCTTTGGAAATATTTAAAAATAATATAGGTTGGTTCAGGGAATGGGGGGAAATTGTGTCAAAGTTAGGTCTAGGGATGAGGTTTGAAATAGGTAATATGGTGAATTGGAAGGGATGGTTTAGGCAAATTATATTATCACTCCAGGATAAGCAGAAGGAACGTTCTCTCGCAGAAATTAATGCCACAAGATATCACAGTTGGTACAAACAGCTAAATGTAGTTCTAGGAGAAGCCAGTTATTTTAATGTGATGGAGGATCTGTCAAAAATCAGGTGGATCATTAAAGCGCGTGGTGAATTGATAGACCTAAATTACAAACCATGGGTTGTGGATAAAAATTTTAATTGTTCTATGTGTAATTTGGGAGAAAAAGAGGACATATTTCACTTTGTGGGAAGATGTCCAGTACTTAGGGAATGGCGCCGAAAATGGTTGGGGCAGAATGAATTGGGACAGGAAGCTTTTCTGGAACTTTTAAATGGGAAAGACTGGCAAGGGCTAGCGTTCTTTTGTAGAGATGCTTGGAGATATAGATGGGCATTGATTACAGAATTTAATTACTGAGGCGTAAAAATTTGATTGGTTTTTTTTGTGCTTCTGTTGTGTCTAGGAAGAGGGATGAATAGGGTGATGGGTTCTGGTTTTTGAATTTATTTCCTATTGTGTTTTAATTTAATTTTTCATTATGTCATTATGTTTCAAAATCTATGTATGTCATTTTTTATTATTTTATAAAGTTGGTGTATAGTTTCTTTTTTCTAATGTATTGCTGATTGTAATATACTGTATTTGGTTTTTAAATTTATTTCCTATTGTGTTTTAATTTAATTTTTCATTATGTCATTATGTTTCAAAAAAGCTGTATGTCATTTTTTATTATTTTATAAAGTAGGTGTATAGTTTCTTTTTTCTAATGTATTGCTGATTATAATATAATGTATTTTTTATTATTGTAATTAATTGTAAGTAAGTGTACTCTGATTTTCCGGCTGATGACTGCGGTCAAGCCGTAAGATGTGTGTAAAAGTGTATAACTTTTGTAAAAGTGAAAAATAAAGCATCATTATTATTATTATTATTATTATTATTATTATATTAATGATAAATATAACCTATGTTTCATCACGAGTAAACTAAGTGTAAAATTTAAAACATAACTTTATTTTAATCATGGAGTGAATGACGCAAAATGAAAATCTACTTCTGTAAGACTTTATAAATATGAAAAATCACTAATTGACACTAAGCTAGGCTCTGTAGGAAAATATCTTGAAATAAAAGTTGTAGTTTTATTTATTTCCTATAACTTAAAATAAAATATAACGATTAGAAAAAGAAGACTAAAATTTTACGGACATCTCTATACTCTAGAACCGATGACAAAATAAGTTTTTAAGACATTAAATAATAGACCTAAGGTGTTAGATAAATGGTTTAAAAAGTCAGAAAGGATATTTAGCAAATCAAAAGAAATCAAGAAAACTTAATGAACCGAAAAATATTCAGACACCTACTTACGGACTTGAAGGGCTTCATGAAGAGCAAAACCAGAACAACAGGTGAACAGAAGAAAGCAGAAAAGCATATAGTTCACAAATGTTGAGAATGTGGGCTGCAAGAAGAGCTTCGAGAGACATCTAAAGTTACCTCATGTGGTGTAAAATTGGTCCTATACGAGAAAAATCTGTTAAATGGGGAAAACATCCCTTTTATGAGACGATGGGTCTCATGGGTGGTGACAATTTTTAAAAAGGCTTTGACTTATTTATTTCCTTTGACTTATGGCAATTACCATTAGTGATTTTGAAACTACTCTTTAAGAGGAATCGATTGACACTATTTTTGTTTTATAATTCCGACTTTGATTTCTTGACTTCTGATTTTGGACCACTTCTGTTCAAATTGAAACTGCAAAGCCAATCCACTAACTTATTGTGTAGATTACGAATATTCTAAAAGTAAGTACAAATTCTTGAATAATTTCGAACTTTGATTTATCTACACCTCCGGTTTTGGGTCACCTCCAGTCGAAACCGGAACTTCAAACCCAACGATTTCTGTACCTACTCTTTAAGAGGAATCATAAGACCTTTTTTTGTTTCCAATTCAGACTTTGATTTATATATATCCGGTTTTGGGCCACTTACAGTCAAAATCAGAACTTCAAACTTAATTTAGGTCCAGTAACTTTTTGTATAGATTACGAATCCGAAAACCGTTTGTTCCTATCTATTGTAGTTTCTTACATTTGGGTGTGACGGACTGACAAAACTAAATGATGTTGACAATTTTATAAATTGCCATCAATAAATGTTTATTATTATTATCATTTTGAATACGTAACTGTTTTTTGAACAGATTATAGAAAATTTTTCTCCATCGCATTAAATTTCTCATATTTTCCAATAGATAGCGTGCGAGTGTGCAGTGATATGGAATTTTATTAATTAAAATTAATTAAATGTTTCAAACGTTCAGGAGGTGGAATTAACTCATATTTCAGTAAATCCTTATGTAGGGAATTTATTTCTTATAAAACCCTAACAAAATTCACCTAAGTAATTAGGCATTGTAAAATATCTTTGAAAATATTCCAAGAATTAAATTGTATAATTGGTTTAACTTTACAAAGGTTGTACAATTGAAAAGATCTTTGAAATTTTCTTCATATAATGAACTTAATTCGTTCCATTGAAACATGAAATAAAGTCACCAATAAAATGCGGTTTCTCTCTTTTAAAATTTATAACATTATTAAATTTAGGCTTTCATATTCAAAGAAAAGATTTTTGATAAGGTTACATTTATTTTACTTTGTCAAATTGAATTAGGATTTATTTTTTTTATTATTAGGTTGTGTTTTTTTGTTATTTAAGTATACTCTGTGTAAGTCTCTGACAATGGACTAACGTAACGTTATCTTAATTTAATTGTGACAAAAAAATTTCTTTGTGTATTTTTTCACATAATTTTATTTATTTACAATGAAAATATATTGTGTATATTTTATGTTATATCCTCATTTAGAGTTTCTTGAAAGTATGAATTTATTTATTTATTTTTAGATTTATTCTTGTTTAATAAAGTGAACTAGTTTACTTGTAAAAATATGATTTTTATTTCAGTTAATTTGTAAGAAAACGCTAAAAATGTTTGTAATAATGTATGTTAAAACTATAATATTTATGTACAATTTATATTATAATAAGAGTTACTCTAGATTTTAGAAAGAAAACGCGAAAGGGTCCATGATGGTTAAAGAATGAGATTACCAATAGTACAACAAAGAAAACGAAGAGGAACATTTCAAAAATTAAGACGGAGAAGAAAAAAATGAAGATGAAGAAGGAGGAGAAGAAAAAGTGAGGAAAAGTTGAGACAATGAAAAAAGTATAAAAGAAGAAGGAGGAATAAAAGTAGGAAGAAAATAAAATATAGAGGGAGAATTAGAAGAAGATGAAACAAAAGAAGAAAAATTATTAAACCAAAGAGAAAGAAGAAGAAGGAGATGAAGGAGAAGAAGAGGAAGAAAGAGGAAGAGTAGTAGTAGAAGAAGAAAACTAAGAGTAGAAGGAAGGAGGAGCAGGAGCAACAAAAAGAAAAGGAGGAATAGGAGGAGGAGAGGAAGAAGAAGAAGAAGAAGGGGAAGAAGGAGATGAAGAAAGATCAAGAAAGAAGAAAAGAAGGAAAAGAGTTAAGAAAAGGAGAAAAAGCAAAGGAAGAATGAGGAGGGGAAGAAAGAAGAAAGTGAGAGGAGGAGCAGAAGGAGGCGAAAGAAGAAGAAGATTAAGAAAGAGAAGAAGAAGGACTAGGAGCAGCAGCAGGAGAAGATGAAGGAGAAGGAAGAAAACGCAAAAGAAAAATGAAAAGGAGGAGTAGCAGCAGCAACAAAAGAAGAAGGAGAAGGAACAGCAGCAACACGAGTAGAACAATAAGAAAAATAGATAGAAGAAGAAACCATTAGGAAGAGAAACATACGAATAACAGGTAGAAGCAGAAGAAGAGGAAAATAAACAACGAAGAGGAAAAAGAAGACAAAAATAGGAAGCAACAGAAGAAAAAAAGGAAAAAGGAGGAGGAGGGAAAGAAGATGAAGAAGAACAAGAGAAATAGATAAGAAGAAGAGGGAAATAAGGGTAAACAGGGAGAAGAAAAATGTCAAGGAGAAAAAGTAGGCGAGGAAAAAATAGAGAAAAATAATTCAAAAAGAAAAAGTGAGAAAAAGCGGAAGGAGAAGAAGAGGAAGAAGTTATGATTATGGGAAAGAATGGGATGATAAACAGGAGTTGGTTAAGTTATAAGAAGAACAAAAAACCCAAACCAATACTCCTATATATATAAAAAATATAATAAACTGATATAATCTTATATAGATATTACACAAAATTAAATCATGTATAAATATAAGTAAATAAAAGCAACGCTAATATTGTTACCTGTTAAACCCGCGTAGTACCGTTGATGCCTAAATCGGAATTACTGTACTTTTGTATACTTAGGTTAGGTGTAACTAAGAATCTCAATATTGAAGCTAATAAGAGAGCCAACTTTGTAATGATAATAAAAGCGTTTAAGTATTCTAGGTAACCCCTTTATAAAGACTTTATATTGTTAATAAACTTTTATAGACTTATTCTCTATACTACACACCAATACAAACGTCCAGAAAAAACATCCGTGTCAAAGTTTTACACTAAAACACATAACTACATACTTATTTAATACAATGTTGCCATATTTACTTTGTTTTAATCATTTAATAACCCAGTTTATATTTATTTTTTTATCATTTTCCATCCACGGGAATTTCATTCGCGATTTACTTTTTCTATTTTAAACTAACAAGTATTATATTGTTTTCTTAAAACTTTTCTAAAAAATTTCATTACTTTTAATAACATATTCTCTTCAATGATATTATGTTAATAGTTAAAACGTGTTGGGAACAAAGCAACAATTTTCAAAACAAATTTTTAGGACTTAAACCGGAGACCTAAGACGTCGCATAAATGATTTAAAATTTTAACACTCACACAGTATTCTCTTACCGATATAAATATATAACCTATGGTTAATAATTTTAAACCATGTTATATTAAAGAGAAAAGCAAATTTTAATCATGAGTGAATGACGCTAAATGAAAATCAATCTGTATATTTTATTTTTATTATCTTCTTTATTTATAAACAACCAGATCCTGGTATATTCGTTACAATAATAAAAATAAATACAAATTAAGGTTTCTCTTTGAGAGCTAATGCTTGTGTATATCTTTGGCGTTGCGTACTAAAAATATAATCATTCAAAACTTCAAAAGAATTAAAAAAAAAATTCCTAATGTTTATGCAATTCGTTCATTTTAAGAACAAGCAATCCCAAGACCCAATGTAATGAGGATGATATATATATGACGTTTAATTGATGGGTAGTCTAGTACACTTGTGCAGACTCAGGCTGACCATTCCTAAGAGGGTATGGTTATTGTAGCCTAACCATCAAAGTACACCAGTAGCTACTATTGTCTAGTATTCTAATCCGTATAAAAGTAACTAACTTTACTAGGACTTGAACCAGGAACAATCGTCTCCAAAAATCAACTGTCAAACAGCTGACTTGGGGGACGACTTTACCACTAGACCAACTTGATGGATTAGAAATAAAATAAACGGCTTGAGTCTATACAAGACTACAACTCATTAACACGTCATACATATCATCCTCATCGCTTTGGATAGTGGGGTTCCTAATTGCTCTAAATTGAACATATTGTATGGTAAAAACATTAGGGTAAAAAAAATTCAAATCAACTATAAAACGAATCGTCTTCCTCCGTTACCATAGCGTTTCGAAAGTAGTTTTCAAAATTGCCTACCTGTTTTATGTAGGCCTAATAATTTGCAGTACTTACAACTACATTTTTTATATGTTTTTTTCTAGGCTGTTGGTTACTTATTATAAATGATAATAAATGAAATAAACTTAATCTTAAATACATTTGAAATTGGTTCGTAACATTTTTTTAATTAAGTTTAATTAAAGTTTTGACTAAGTTTTAGGTAATTTTGTATGAACTTAGTTAACGTCTTTATATCCATTTTCTATTTGACATAATAAATGTAAGAAATTAATTTTATATACATTTTTGTTCTAATTTTATATGATTTTTATTAAATTTATAAATCACCTGGTTGGTACAGTGGTAAATTTGTCGTTTGGTTCCATGGTTCAAACCCTTGTGAAGATACTTACTTCTTTGGGAATGTGAGTACTAGATATTAGTTACCGGTGTACGCTGATGGTTCGGGTTTAATTAACCATACTCTCTCAAAAATGATTGGCCTGAGACTGGACAAAACTGTACCTCATTTGCACATCATACACATTATCCTCATCTAATTGGGTGATGGGGTTGGTTATTATTCTTAAATTCAACAGATTGCAAAGTATACACATTTGGAGTTTTAAAAGTCTGGTGTGAAACACTCACACAACTTTCTCTTGCTAATGCAAAAAATTAACAATATAACATAACATTAGTAATAAAAATTTATAAATAAACAAAAACTAACCTCAAAAAAATAACCTTATTTTAATCATGAGTGAATGATGCAATATGAAAATCAACCTCAGCTTGACTTAAAAATACGGATAATCACTCTTTCACGCTAAACTAAACTCTGTAGAGAAACTCTAAATAAAACTTATAGGACTTCTTATTCCTTATAAATTTTATTACATAGGTACTTTTTTGTCGTAAAATGCATACTAAGGCTGAAATCTTCAAAAAACATTTTTATTTTACAGATTTTCATGAAGAAAACAGAAAATTACTAATTACCGCTAAACTAAGCATTAACAAAATTGTTTGGAATTATAAGTGTAGGGTTTTAAATTCTCTACAACTTTTATTACAAACATTTTTGCACTAAAACACATATTAAAGACGCAATCTTTAAGAAACAATATTTTTACGAGAAAACGGCCTTTCCAAGAATTTCACCAGACATGTTGCCTACCCTATCTTGTAGAGTATAAGAAATTTAGGAAATGAGGCCATTTTTTAAAAAAAATCGCAGGGGCCATTCTTAAGAAAATTGCAGTAAAGTGAAAAATGACACGAATAAACTACTACTTCCGGTTGACCAATTTTGATGAAAAGTTTCGTATCGGGTCCTCTAGTGGTACCTAACTTAAGTTTCAAGTTTGAACATCGTATGATGTTCCGTTCTTGAGATATTTTGTTCATACACACACATACACACACACACTAGTCGCTAAAACAAGTTTTTTTTGGGTTCAGGGGGCCTGAAAACGTGTATATCCGGTGAAAACTCAATTTCGAAAAATCGGCATGAAAAGAATACTATTCTTACTATATATTCATATAGGCAAGAGAAATTAAAAATATGTAGACAATCAGATCCCGAAAAAACCTGAATGTAAATAATAATAAAATAATAATAAAAACAAATAATGCGCCTCTTTGAGGCTAGTGCTTGTGTACGTCTGTAGATTTGCGGACTGAAAACATAATCAGTCAAAAACTCGAAAGAAATATATATATATAAATATTTTTAAAACTACAGTATTCTTTATTACAATGATCAAAACTAAAGAATTTTATAAAATTTAAACTTACTATTTGGTCATATCTATTTATAATATTATAAAATTATATAATCTGATTTGTCATATTCGTATTCGACATAAATGACTTAGAATCAGTCAATTTATTGACAGCTGTTGAGTTCGCATAAAATTAATTAATACAATTGTTATGAATCCGTCATTCAGTGTAACAAGCAAGCGTCTCATGCCATGAATCACATGACATTGGGTATTTATTCAAATTAAAAAGTTTTGCTTAGTATTATAAAATCACGTTTGTATACTTAAATGTTACCTGATTTTAACTTATCACAAAAAAATCATTTTTAAAACTGTAATAAATGCTTACACAAGAAAAATTTGGTGTGTAACACTCACACAACTATCTCTTGCCAATGCAAATAGTAAACAATATAACCTATAACATTAGAAAGAAAAAACTAACCACCTAAAACATAACATAATTTTAATCATGAGTGAATGATGCAAAATGAAAATCAACTTCAGTTTGGCTTAATAATACACGAAAAATCACTCTTTCACGGTAAACTAGGCTCTGTGGAGAAAATGATTTAAATAAAAGTTGTAGATCTTTTAATTTCTTATAAATTAAGTTATAGCCTACTTTTTTGTTGTATAATGTATACCAAGGCCAAAATCTTAAAAAATCCATTTATTACAGATTTTCATGAAAAAAAAGAGAAAATCACTAATTACTGCTAAAATAAGCGTTACACAAAGAAATTTTTTAAATAAAGGTTGTAGATTTTAAAATTGTGTACAATTTCTATTATATACACTTTTGCCTTAAAATGCATACTAAGGCCGCAATCATAAAAAAACATTTTTTTCTACGAGAGCCCAACCTCCACAAGAATTTCAGCAGACATGGCGCCAATCTTATCATTTAAAGCATACAAAATGTAGTAACTGAGGCGATTTTTAAAAAAATCGTAAAAATGTGAACAATTACAGAATGAACTACTACTTCTCGCTGACCGATTTTGATGAAAATGTTGTTGTTGGATTCTCTAGTAGTACCTAATTTAAGTTTCAAATTTCAACTTCGTACGATGTTCCGTTCTTGAGATAATATCTCAAGAACGGAACATCGTACAAAGTTGAGTGTACAATAGTGCGCGCGCACAGATACACACTGAATCGCTAAAAATATCATTGTTGGGTTCAGGGGGTCTGAAAACTTGTATATCCGGTGAAAACTCGATTTCGAAAAATCGACATGAAACAATACTTACCTTCCTATATATTCATATAGGCAAGAGAAAGTAATATTTCAATTACGGTATACCATATGAAGTTGAAACTTGAAATTTCAGCTAAATACCACTAGGGGAGAGGCCAAATTTACTAATTTTTTTAAAAACGACTCTTACGATATTAATTTTCTTAAATTTTTTACTAAACCACTTTTACTAAATTTTTAATCCTCTGCAAGGTACGTTAAGCGTCATGTCTGCTAAAATTCTTGGGGCTCTCGTAGAAAAAGAGTTCGTTTTGAGATTGATTAATATGCATTTCAGGGGAAACTCGTTCATAAATTTGAGTTTTAGGAAATTAAAACCCTAAAACCTTTATTTCAAATATTATTTTTTACAATGTTTAGTTATGCGATAATTTGAGATTTTCCGTATTTTCTCATTAAAATGGGTAAAAATCAGATTTCTTTGATTGTATTAGTCACAATATTTTGCATATTATAAAACCAATATTCATTATTATTTCAATTAGGCCTATTTTTTCCTAAAAATGGTTAGTTTGGTGTTAATTAAAGATTTCCTGTATAATTTCATTAAAATCAGTAAAAAATGGGATTTTTTTAAGATTGTGATCTTGTATCCATTTTACGACAAAAGTAGCCACTAGTATTTATACTTAGTTACAGAAAATTAAAAAACCTACAAAATTTTTAAAAGTTTGTTTCTAAGGAGCCTAGTTTAGCGTCAACTAGTGATTTTCCGTATGTTTAAGTCTTACAGACTTAAATAGACTCTTATAGCCGGCCGCATTGGCATAGTTGGTAACGTGCTCGCTTCTCATCATGCGGTCTTGGGTTCAAATCCCATTCAGGCACGGCATAAATGTTCATACCTTATAAAAAATTATTTCATCCTTCACCGTCTGCATTAGCAGTAATTGTAGAACAGTCAGACGTAAAAAAAGAAAACAAAATGTCTTACAGAAATTGATTTTCATTTTACATCGTTAACTAGTGATTAAATGGATCATACATTAGCAAGAGAAAGTCGTGTGAGTGTTTCACACCAGATTTTTGGTTGTTTTTATTATAGGGTTCACAATTTTCCCTTTTATTAAAATATTCTCAGTTTTATCTTCCGGAAAATCTCTTTGAACTGTTATCCCTCGTTTATCAAAAGAGAAGATAAATATGCTTTAGTTATTGTCTGTTCGGAAAGCCTTAAACCTTCCAACCCCAATTAATTTTTTAGGGATTTCCAACATACTCCTTTGAAATAGATTTTACCAAAATAACAGCCATCGTTGTATCATAAACTTGTGCATAAAACCAAAAGTTCAGATTAATATTAATACCATATTTCCTAACAAAGAATACAGTTTTAATTTTAACATTTTAATATCCTATTAATAATTTTTACACACAACCATTCTATTACCACAATCATTCCAATAATCGAGGCGGTAAAAATTGACATACCATCCAACTATGGTTAAAAAACAACGTGCGAGGATGTAAAACATTATTTCACTAATTTTTACTATCGCTTGCCTATATGCGTGTATAGGAAGGGAAGTATAAAGTATATTGTTTCCATGTTGATTTTTGGAAATAGAGTTTTCACCGGATATACACGTTTTCAGGCCCCTTAAACTCAAAACAAAACATTTTGTTAGCGATTGGTATGTGTGTGTGTGTGTGTGCGCGCGCGCGTGTGTGAGCGTGCGCGCGTGCGCGTGCGTGTGTGTGTGTGCGTGTGTGTGTGTGTGTGAACAAAATATCTCAAGAACGGAACATCATACGAAGTTGAAACTTGAAACTTAAGTTAGGTACTACTAGAGGACCCGACACGAACATTTCCAATAAAATTGGCCAACCGGAAGTAGTAGTTTATTCGAAAATTTTTTTACTTTTTTGGGATTTTCTCAAAAAAAGGCTCCTTTTCTCAGATCGCCTCATTTACTACATGTTTTATGTTCTACAAGATAAGGTAGGCGCCATGTCATGAAATTACATTGGCAAACTACTGTGACGTTTCTCATTCCAAAATTTTAAAAATAAAAAAGGAAACTAAAGACGTGAAGAAGCTGTTCTTCAACAGTTTTGTTGATACGTGGTAATAAAAGGAAACGGTTAAGTAGATACTAGTGAGACTGATAGTGAAGACGCCGGTGACAGCGATAGTAAAGAAGGCGATTCATTTGTAGAAAATTTTGTTCCAATGGAATAAGGTAGCTGTGGAATAAGTTATAGGCAATATTACAGGTCACATTTATTTCTTATAAGGTTCATGAAGACAACGTTTTCTCGGAATAAACTACAGCTTACAAAATGTATGTAGAAACTGCACGGTAGTGAAATGTACGAGTTGTCTCACTGTTGAGATTGACAGCATCGTCAAATTTTCACTTCCCTTTTTCACAGCCCATACATACGCAAAAGGCAATCTCGTGACTTCAGTATCTATGTACGTTTATGTAGCGTTCATAAAACTTGGGGGTCAAGTGTTACTAAAAGTTTTCTGTTTATTTATTTACTTTTTTGTATATTATGAAATTCAAAGATAAATGTGATGACGAATATCTGGGATGGTGAACAAATGTCGTAAATATCTTGATGAAACATATCACGTAACTGTTACGTTCGATAATTTTTACTTTTTCTTGAATATAAATACGGAAGGAAAATAATGTTTACATGTCGAAATCGAGTTTTCATCAGAAATACACGTTTTTAGGCCCCTGAACAAAAGAAAATATTTTCAGCGATTGATCTGTGAGAATAAAATATCTCAAGAACGGAATATTGTACGAAGTTGAAAATTAGAACATTAACTTAGCCAATGAAAAGAGGCGTAGTGGTGTAGTGGAAGAAAATAATCATTCCACCAGTTATGGACGCAGAGCACGAAGATCACGTAACTTTCCCCCCTCGCTGAGGAGGATTTGGTGGAATATTTTGTGCATTTAGCGAGGGATGGAATGGTTTCTGTTCCTCAGAAGGTGTCCAATTTGGTACTTTACTGAATAATTATATTGAATATAATTTTATATTTATGATTAAATTTATGAAATTTTTAATTCATTTACCGACAAATTAATAAAATATAAAAATTTAAATTAAATTGTTGTTAATTTACTATGATCTTTTGAAAATAGTTTAAAATGCCCAGGATCTGGTTTCATTACTTTATGAGAAATCTGGTGTGAAAAACTCACACGACTTTCTCTTGCCAATGAAAATAATGAACAATACAGCCTTAGTAATAAAACATTTGAAATAAACAAAAAAAACCTAATTACAAAAAAATAACCTAATATTAATCATGAGTGAATGATACAAAATGAAAAACAACTTTAGTTTGGCTTAATAATAGGGAAAATAATTTTTTAACGCTAAACTAGGCTCTGTAGAGAAAAATGCGTCAATAAAAGTAGATCTTTTAATTTTCTATAAATTTTATTGTAGACACTTTTTATCATTGAATACATACTAAGACTGAAATCTTATAAAAAAAATGTTTAGAGATTTTCATGAAAAAAGAACAGAAAATCACTAATTATTGCTGAATTATGTGTTAAAAAACAAATGTTTGAACTAAAAGTTGTAGGTTTTTAAATTTTTTACAACTTTTAATATTTTATAAATTTTTGCGCTAAATGCATATTAAGGCCGCAATCTTAAAAAAGCATTTTTTTCTACGATAGCACGGCCTCCCTAAAAATTTCAGCAGACATGGTGCCTACCCTATCTTATAATGCATAAAAAATATAGTAAATGACGTGATTTTTTAAAAAATCGCAGGAGCTGTTTTTGAGAAAATCGCAAAATAGTGAAAAATGACTCGAATAAACGACTACTTCCGGTTGACCGATTTTAATCAAAATGTTCGTGTCGGATGTTCTAGTAATACTTAACTTAAGTTTCAAGTTTCAACTTAGTACGATGTTTCGTTCGTGAGATATTCTGTTTACATACACACACACAGACCAATCACTAGAAACATAATTTTTTGGGTTCAGGGCGTTTAAAAACGTGTAGATCTGGTAAAACCTCGATTTCGAATAATCGACATGTAAACAATACTTACCTTCCTATGTATTCATACAGGCAAGAGAAAGTAAAAAAGGTAGGCTCCAATCTGTTAAGCACTTGTGTCGGATAATCCAAATAGATTCTGGTCCACATTAGTTTGGATTAATGAGGTTAGTAAGTAGGCTACTACATTAAGTTATTAATGAAAGCAAAACAAAGCATCCAGGTGAAATATGCAGCCTACAAACAGTTATGAAGACCGCATGCACCGTCGATACAAATTTCATTCATAGGAACGGGAATTTTTAAAATATATTTCACTTAAAAAATTTTCAAAGTATTACAGAAAATATATTATTTAAATTCTTCATTATTATTTTTCTTTGTATAATATTAACATTTTGTTGAATGTTTTTCTTTCATTATAGGCAAAGAGAGATATCTCCCGCAATGTAATCAATCAAAATTTAATGCAATAGATTTTATTTCTTGAAAAAATATTCATCTAAAATACCATAAAAACATTTAAAATTATTTCATTTTTGAATACAATTTGAATAATTTAAAAATGATTGTAAATTTTACATCTGTGTAATAACTGTTATAGCCTTATAAACTTCTAAAGCTTTCTCATTATTTAAATGAATTCGATTACAAATGAAAGTTTCATTTTTTTACCGGAACGTAAATTTAAAGAAAATATTGGGTTCAACCTTTTTAATTTAGTTTTTTAAAGTAATAAAATTATATAAATTTTGTGTTTGAAATTGGGTGAATGTTTTACTGTTTGCGGATGATTTGTGGATTTTGCAAGAGAATGAGGATGAATTTCAGAGATCGGTGTATATTTAAAATGAATTATACCAAAAATATAATTTTAACGTTTCCGTAAAAAAATCAAAGGTAATGGTATTTACTGGTGAATATCGTAAGAGTTCTAAAATTGTGGTAAATGATGTGGTGCTCGAATAATTATCTCAAAGCAATTATTTAGGTTGTGACGTCGGATTCGATCAAGATTTGGAGATAGAGAAGAAAGATAGCAAATTCCAAGCAGTGTGGAACAATATTGCAGAACTCTAAGCAGGAAAACAAGAAAAGAAATTCAGATAAAATTTTATATGGTGATGGCTGCCCCAGTCCTACTCTATGGAGTCGTGAGACTCCATGAGAGTTGCGAGACTCTATGAGTCGTGGATTAGTATCAGACCTCAGGAGAGTAGAGAGCAGGCGCCAGAGATGCGATTCCTGCGAAAAACAACGATTTGCAATTATATGGACCAACTAAAAAATGAGAACATAAGAACGAAACTGGATGTTTACAACCTGAGTGTGAAGACTACAGAACATCATAATCGATGGAGGGAGCAAGTAGAGAGAACGCCCGAGGGAAGGATCCCCCTCAATGTTTTGCAATACAGACCAGAGGAGAGCAAAAATTTTGAGAGTCCACGTAAAAGATGGCAATGATTCAATAGTTTTATCGCTGTTGTGAGTCGGAACAGGCTGGAGCATAATCCTCCATTCTGAGTAGAAGAAGAATAACTTGGGTGTAGAGTAAGTGAAGGGTAACTGTAGTATTTTTTGTAAAAAGCCAATTTTAGATCGCGTGAGGTGACTTTAGATGAAAAACTACAAGGAAAAATATAACCTAATTTTAGCTATGAATGAATGACGTTAACAGGTTGACTGCCATGAGACATATAAATATGTCTCAGTATGAAATCCACCACTGCTTTGAGACATCAATCTGTGTCTCGCATAACTTTTCCACGGCTGCTGCGAGACATGAATTTGTGTCTCGTTGCAGATCGCTGTTTACGAAGTTTGACAGCTGACAAAGTTGTACATGAAATTGACTTATTATATATCCATAAAAATATTAAATTACAAACTTTTTCCCATGTTTTTAGCATTTGTGTATTATTTATTATTAAAATTATTTTGTTAACAATTTTTAAAAACATTCAGTGACGAATATATTTTTTTACTATTAATAAGTTTTCACCAGTAAGATTCTTGACTGTTTTTTGAAAACCATGTTTCAAAAAATAAAAAAATGTGAGCTTGGCCCAATTCAGTTCATCTTTTGTAAATACTGAACAGTAAACTGTGATTAGAGACTTTAATTTTTAAAAAGAACCATAAAGTATATCGATTTTTTGTGATTTATTTTGTGGAACTGTAAAACATTTTATTTCATTTTAATCAAGGATATAACATTAGTAATATTAATATCTTTTTGGCTGTAGTTATGGTAAGTTACAAAATACTCCTTGTTTCCCTACTATTACTAAAGTAATAAATAACTTAGTGTGTTTTCACTCTTTTGTTTCAATTTGTAATTTACTTTGAGACATGAAACCATGTCTGATCATCTTTGGTTGCTACGAGACATAATTTTGTGTCTCAGCTATTTATGTGTATTTTTTTTAATGAAAACTAAATGTAAATTAATTATGCATTAATTATAAAACAATAAATATGTATTTTTGGGTTAAAAACTTTCATTTTATTGAAAAAATATATTTTTTTGGCGCTGGTGGAAGTTTTTCATCACTTAGGCGTAGCGGTCTTGGATACTACTAATATTTTAGCGTGGCAGTCAACCAGTTAAATGAAAATCAACCTGTATTTAGACAATTGTATAGAATGGATGATAAACGGTTGACAAAATTAATTTTTAAGAACTAAAAAATACACCAAACGTATTGGATATATGATTCAAATAAGTCAGAAAGGATATTAAGGAAACCGGAATAAACCTAGAAAACTTAATGAACCAAAAAATATTCAGACAACTAATGACTATTTACTGACAACTAATTGCACCGGGTAAACAGATAAGAGGAGAAAAGTTTACAGTGAACAAATGCTGAGAATGTGGGCTCCAAAAAGAACCGTCAAAAGAGAAACGTCTAAAATCATTTCACGTGGTCTAAAATTGGCCCTATACGAGAAAAACATTAATGAACTTAAAGTTTTTTCCAAAAGTTAATCAAATTTATTCCATTTATGTAAAAATTTAATGTAAATTTAAGTTTGTTAAATATTGTTCCTCTATAGAATAAATGACAACCGTTTGACAAAACTAATTTTTAAGACACTAAAAAATCTAGAGCTAAGGTATCGGATAAATGGTTTAAAGAAGTCAGAAAGGATATTGAGAAAACCGGAATAAACCGAGAAAACTTAATGAACCGAACCAAATTGGCACTACTAATTTATGGATTTTAAAGGCTTCCATTAAGATGAAAACAGAACAACGGATGGACAAAAGAAAAAAGGAAAACCTACAGTGAACAAATGCTGAGAATATGGGCTGAAAAAAGAGCTTCCAGAAAATTCTTAAGTCACTTAACGTAGTCTAAATTGGCCCTATACGAGGGAAAAATATATTCATACATGGAAAGAGAAAGTAAAAATATATCTATTGTAACTTTAAAAAGTAAAAACATTTCACAAGATATAATAAAGTTATTCATACATTTATAATGAAACATAAATACAGTTAATTTTTAAGGCGCCTAGTCTTTTCAGCAAACAAAAACACATCCTAATAAAAGAACAATGACTTTCAGTTTCATTCTTAACGCAATAAAAATGGATGTTGAAATATTAAAACATTTCTTTCTACATAAATATTTATTTTTCCACCTGGAAGTAAAACTGACTACATTTTTTTCACCAACATTATACGAGAAAATATGTAACTTAAAATGAACAAATGAAAAATAGGATATTTTTTGGTCGGTAATATAAATTTAGAAAGTTTTTAAACATTAATTTCCATTTGGCAAACTGCACTACATTTTTGATAGCCTATACTAACAAACTGATCAAAATTTCTTTATTAACCGCTTCTTTGACTTAAAATTATATCAGAGATGGTGAAATTTATTTAAAATTTCTATGAATTTTTTTATCCCTATGCCATATTTTGATAAGTGCAGCTATGAGATCATTCTTTGTAGTGATTGTTTTCTTGAGATATTCTTGTCAATTGCCGAAAGATTCTCTTTCAGTTTTTCATCAGTGCTGACACCTGGTAAGGAAAGGATTTTCAAGTTACTTTCTCTAAGAAAATTTATGACTTATCTATCTTTGTAACAAGGATGAATACCAAATCTCCATCAAGGAACCAGTCGCTTAATTATAAAAGGAGTCGGGTTCATATAAATTTTAAATAGTATAAATATATGTCTTTGCATTGGCAAGAGAAAGTAGTGTGAGTATTTCACACCAGATATTTTGTATTGGGTTGCCTCATGGTCCTTTCTGCGTAGAAGTTAATACAAAAAAATTATACAAACCAGACTCGTTACTCAACTAAATAGCTGTATGTCCACACTCATGCCCTTTTTTATTCGACGTGCGACGTCGCATGTGACATCGCATGCGCTTAGAGGCATGCCACCTTCCCGCTTCGTTTGAATAATCTTTTGGCAATTGTCAAGAAAAACTCAAGATGAAAACAGTCACTACAAAGACTGATCTTATAGCTTCACTTATCAGAATGTGGCATAGGGATGAAGAAATTCATAAAAATTGTCACTAAATAATAACAAGCACTCTTGCCTTATATAAATATATAGAGAAGAAAATATTATTTTCATGCTAATTTGAAATCGTGTTTTCACCGAAAATACACATTTTCAGGCCCCTTAAACCCAAAAAGAAGTGTTTTAAACGATTGGTCTGTGTATGTATAAGTGAACAAAATATCTCAAAAACCGGTTTTTGTACAAAACTGAAACTTGGAAATTCAGTTAGGTACCACTAAAGGACCCGACACAAACATTTTCATCAAAATCCGTCAACTGGAAGTAGTACTTCATTTGTGAGATTTTTCACTATTTGAGATTTTCTCAAAAGCGGCTCTTACGATTTAAAAAAAAATTGTCTTATGTACTATATTTTTTATGCTCTACAAGAAAAAGTAAGTACAATGTCTGCTGTATCATAAATCTTTGGAGAGCTATGGTCTTGTGGTGAATATAAAGGTTTTTTAAAGAAAGCAACCTTCTTTTATAACAATTAAGAATTATTTACTAACAGTTTAACAAAAAAATTTCAGTAAAT
The DNA here is from genome assembly GCA_035578175.1 of Catonia carolina. NCBI lineage: Eukaryota > Metazoa > Arthropoda > Insecta > Hemiptera > Achilidae > Catonia > Catonia carolina. Next base: position 7,152,534 of record JAQMRL010000007.1, on the reverse strand, counting down.
GTTTTAACAATTTTCGAATGTATCTTGAAGAAGACAGCATTCAGCAGCGTTGCTTCCGCGTGATCGTTTGGTTGTAAGTAATGAAGGGTTTCTTCTTGCATCCTGGCAATGTAAAACTTTTCATTATACGGAAAAAGACGTAGTTGTCCTTTTAAAATTAATGGACGAGGTGAATGAAGGTGTCAAAAGGAGAGAATGAAGACGTGATACTGATGGTCTGTTTAACTGATAAGATTAAGTTTATTGAGAAATAAGAGTTGAACTTTAATAGTATATATTTTTTTTAATCTTTAAAGGATGGTTAAGAATTTTCGATCAGGTGAATTGGTATGGAAGATCTAATATTCTCACCTTTTTGAGTCTCTGATTTGCAATATTGTCGCCGAGAAGATTTATAGCCAAATGATTAGAATGAATGTCTAACTTGTTTAAATATTTTTTACTCCTACTGCTAATTTCTTCTCTCACCGTAGGTATGCCCAGGTCATGGTGGAGTACTTCATTAGCCACATACCAAGGTGCACAGCATATTAGTCGAAGAAACTTCAATTGGAATCTCTGTAATATTTATACATTAGACGTACTTGCTGTGCCCCAGAGTTCAATTCCATAACTCCAAAACTGGTTTTATCATCACCTTGTACAGTGTAACTTTATTTTCCAAAGATTACTGTGATCGTCTCCTATCAAGCATATACAGTTGTCGTAACTTAAGTCTACGTAGTTTCCATTTGGTCCATATACATTTTCTCCCCGTCAATCGCCTGTCTAGATAGATGGCTAAATATCTCACGTCATCTGAATGTGGAATTATGTTGTTGCGAAATGTTACTGGTGAACATTTTAGGGCAAAATAGTATAATTATATATATAATCAAAGTTTTGAAAATTAAAACCTACAACTTTTATTTGAGGATTTTTTTACAGAACCTAGTTTGGTAATTACTAATGATTTTTCGTATTTTTAAGTGGAACAGAGGTTAATTTTTGTTTAGCCATTTATGATTAAAATTAGGTTGTTTTGAATTTTACATTGTTAACTCATCATATTTACATCGACTAAAGAAAGTTGTTTGAATGTTTCACACCAGATTTTTATTGTTGTTGAGTACACGTTTCACGTTGAGAATAAATGGAGTTGGATGTGCCATCACATGCATTTCAGTTTGAAGTATGACAATACACGTTTCTAATAAATATGTAATTGTTGAAATGATACTGTACATAATGTAAATAACACTGTTATGTAAGTAATGTATACTTTGCATTACAAATTCTAATTAACATATTTTGTTTATACTGGTATAATTGAACATAAAAATTCTAAACCATGCATCCATTTCGTTTCAGCGAATAATATTTACTTAATTAAATACCAATACTAATAATTTCAGGTAGAAATTCCAATAGGGTCACACTATAAAAATGAAAGTTCACTAACGATATTTCTTTAGAGATAATGTCACGTTTGTTAACAGTGGTTTAATGTATTGTGACATCTAAATCTAGGTTCGTTCGGGATCTGGGTTTAATAAATTATAAACAAACTTATGACAACTTATTCTAATTATTTATTGTCAAAATTAAATTACAACTCATGAATTTAACTTATTCTACTAACAAATAAAATTACATAAATTAAATCAGTACCCTGCCATTATGTGGACGCCACTCTTAGTTCAGATGTTTTCCGTTTAATTGTTTGGTTATTAATATGAAAAACATTATAAGGCTTTAAAATATTTTTTAAAGCCTTTAAAAGATGTAGGGTGTTGCAGGTATATAGATATAAAACGACTTGCACAAGATAGAACAGCTAAAAAAAGTGCATCAAATCAGTCAAGAGACTGATGATTATATAAAACTATAACACCGTCACGAAGATCGGTGGCACCCGTGTATTACGTATACGGCGTATACGGGATTAGTTCCATTATGTGGGCCCCCTTATTACATTAGATAATTCAACGGTTTTCAACTTTGACAAATACGTTTCTAGAGTTTTCTTTCATAGGTAAACCAAACTGTAAATTCTAATCGTTCCGTTTGTTTGAGTAGCGTAAAAGTGGAAGAAATCAGCGGAAAGGAGTAGCGTCCACATAATGGAAGATTGTCTAGAGCACCAGATCTATTATGCGGACGCCTTTACAACGATCGATAATTTAGTTAATTTTCAAAAACAACAAACTCGTTACTACAATTTTCGTTTGTACGCGAAGTGAAAAAAATTAACGGGATTTTGAATGGCCTCCAGATAATTGAAGAGTACCATTAAATCAATTACAAAACTTAAACTTAAACCAACTTGATTAACCATATATTACTGTTCTTAAGGAATGAAAACGATTACCTGTATATATAATCATGTGCTACAACCCACAAGCACAATATTACCGTGACTCATGAACGGTTCCGTAACGATAATAATATTTCTATTGGCCGAATTTTTCATTCACAAGTTCAACTATTGACTGCTTGACTACACAGGCGCTAACTGTTTTTATACCTACAGTCTGGTAAATAATCTGGACCCTTCGAAAAAATTTTTCTTTTTAGTAGAACACTGGAGAAGGAATCAAAATTAAAAACTTCTTCATGTGTTAAAAATAATAATACAGTATTATTATTATTAGGGTGGAGGGTTGAGCTGGAAAGTATATTGAAATGTGCTAAAAACAATTTTATGAAGTTTTGTTGCGGTGAGCTGCAGATGCGCATTTTCACAGTCTGTTTAGTCGGTTGGAGCACGACTTAAGAGAAAATAATTTTTTGAATCTGGGCTTAGATAGGTGTACTACGGGATTAATTTTTCGGGCGAGGGGAGAATCACTAATATAAGTTAAAATTTCAGATGTGGTAGACCAAAGCCAGTTTTCCACGGGGAACTCTTCCGAGCAATTCACGACCTGCCATTAGGCAAAGCCCCGGGATATGATCTTATTACTTCAATACTTTTGCACCATCTTCCTAGGAAATCCATCATACTCTTAACTCACATCTACAATTCCATTCTCCGAGTCGCTCACTTCCCTATTCAGTGGAAGTACTCTATCATAATTCTCTTCTTAAAACCAGACAAACCACCTCACCAACTAACTTCTTACAGGCCAATTAGCTTACTCTCTATTCTGTCCAAACTATTTGAGAAACTCCTTCTTCCACGCCTAGTACCGTTTATCGATGCTTCAAACACAATTCCTGATCATCAGTTCGGATTTCGTTCATCTCATTCCACGCTTCAGCAATGTCACCGACTAATTGATATAATCTCTTCAGCTCTCGAAAACAGACAATATTGTTCAGCCGTGTTTCTTGATGTATCTCAAGCCTTTGATCGGGTCTGACATGATGGACTCCTATACAAATTGAAACTAATACTGCCAGATAGCCTGTATCTAGTAATAAAATCGTTTCTAGTGGAACGTTAATTTAGAGTAAAACAAGGTGACGAACTTTCTGGAATGTACGAAGTCAATGCAGGTGTACCACAAGAAAGCGTTCTTGCACCACGGCTGTTTTCTGTAAGCACGGGTGACATACCAAATTGTATCTATACCACTATGGCTATGTTTGCTGATGATATGGCAGTTCTTGCGGTTGATGCCGATCCTGTAATTGCGACTCGAAAGACACATGACCATTTACACCAGATAGAGTCATGGATAAAACTTTGGAAAATTAAAATTAATGAAAACAAATCGCAATGTTTACTCTTGGACGACAAAACTGCCCAACCATTTACATTAATAATATTCCGCTACCTCACACTACTCAAACACGCTACTTAGGCTTACACTCGGACAGAAAACTTACATGGAACGCACATGTTACACACACACGCCACAAACTCAAAACACGCTTCTATCAACTAAAACGCTTACTCGATAGACGTTCTAAATTAAACATGTCACACAAATTAACAATCTACAAGACAGTCTTAAGACCAATCTGGACATATGGAGTTCAACTTTGGGCATCTGCTAAACCTTCACACACGAAACGTATTCAAGCGATTCAGAACAAGATTCTACGAACGATAATGCAATGCCCCTTTTACATCACAAACTCAATGTTGCACAAAGACTTAAAAATGCCATACGTAATTGATATCGCGAAACAACTATACAAGACGATGCATGACACATTTGAACTACATGACAACCCTCTCATACAAAACATGTACACTAGGGCGATACCGGGTACTCAGCGCAGACGTTTGAAGCGCCTCTGGCCAAGAGATCTTCTTGGCCAACTGTAGGACTGTGGTGATGACTGCACGCTCCTTCAAGTAAATCAAGTTTTGGAAATTGTTTACACATTTAGAAATTGTTATATTAATTTAATAACAGATACTAAATTTCAATTAAAAGTGTCAAAAAAAAAAAGATGTGGTAGAGAGGAACCCCAGTGGTTATGTTCCCTGTGTAACTTGCGGAGTAAAGAAGATACTTTGCATTTTATGGGAAGGTGTCCCATATTAAGTGGTATACGTATAAATTATTTCGGTAAATCTGAATTGAATGACAAGGAGGTTCAATACATATTCAATAGATATTTCAGAAATGAAATCAACCTATTACATTTTTAACCATTTCTATATTAATTACGAACTGTGACAGTATTTTAAAGGCTAAAGATTTCAATAACTTATTCATCACTAATTTTATTATTTTTCGGTCCGACCTCTTGAAGCACATCGACACACATGTAGTCATTAACACCACAGCACATATAACACCGTAGCTTGATATTTTTTAAATACTTTTAACGCCCAATTGCCATATATGTTGCCAAAAACCTTTGTTAGTTGCACTACTCTCTTGTCTCATCATCAGCTGTTATTCACATCTTATTGGATGGTTTTCAGAGCGAGATTATGATTAATTTTTAAAATTAACTTGTTCCTCAAGAGATTAAGAGCTGAAGGTCAACACATATATTCCTTCCAAATGTAGTTCGTGTTGCGCCTCCTAATAGTACTTAATTTTAAAATTTAAAATTTGTCTAAAATTACGTTTTTATGATATTTTGTTTACATACATACTCAGACCAATTGCTAAAAATAAGGTTTTTGGGTTCAGGAGGCCTTGAAACGTGTTTTTCTAGTAAAAAGTCAAGTTTTATAGATCAACAATATGAAAACCATACTTTCCTTCCCAGAAAGGTTTAAAAAGTTAAAATGAAAATAATCATGTTGCAATATATTATTCTTTTGATATCTTTCCCGTAGTAAATCATTTTAAAAAAATTCCAAAATAGTTTATATCGAGTTTTAGTACGATACTGAATTGTACCTGATACCTGATTGAATATTACTTTACTTTATTCTAAAACATTTAAATCGTCTATATGTTAGTTTTGCTAGTACTGTCACACTGTTGGATGCCGTACACCCAAATAGACATCAATAAACTTTTCTATTAAAACTTTTGTAGTATATACTCAATCCCGTTTTACCCCGTAGGCGCAAGTGGTGGAAGCTTTAGTCTTTCTGGTTAACCCCTAACGAATAATTTTACTGAACTGCTACGTTATTGGAAAGTTAGAGAATTACTAGTGAGTGAGCAAGTGAGGTTTTCAGTATATATAAGTAAAGTCTTGCAATTAATCACAAAACTTGAAAAAAAATAATATTTAAATTTTTGTTATCCAGTATTGGGGGTAATCTCTGAAGCAATAACTTATCAAAAACTTTTGAAAGAATTGACAATAAACTTATATTGGTCTTTAAGATGATATTGTGACAATATCTAAAAGGAAACCGTTGGTTCCAGAATTCTCTGGCAGGACTGAATTTTTAAAAGTATTAATGTAAATAATATTAAGGATAAATCCGGTTATTTCCAAGAAATAGTTAGAAATATAGCGTATACATGGTTTGGTGTAGTATTGGTCTATTGTGTGAGGGTAAGGTATATCTATTTAGATAATTGTTTCTCTTCTAACCCTCTATTCAATCCTATTGTGTTTACGGTGAAGATCGTTTTCGAATAATCGACGTGAAAACAATACTTTTTCCCTTCTTATATAATCCTTGTAATATGACAAATTTGATGTACATCTGGAGTTGTTTATTTTCGAGTCTATTGAAATAAAAATAGATATCTCCAGCTGATTAAAATAAATACTTTAAAAATTATTTGATTTCATTAACAAAAATATGGTTACTAGGCAACTAAGAAGAAGAAAATAGAATTGAAAAATATTTTAATGGGGGACTGGACGCCAAACCAAACGAGTGGTCCCTCATTCAGTCTTAACAAATACTAATAAAAATATAATTATGTCATACACCCTTGTCGCCACCGTGAACACCCACGGCGCAAAAAACACAAGCGACAGGTCGGATAGGGTGAGAACAAATAAAATTAGGAAGCGCTGAGCAAAACAGAGGAATCGTTGCATGAGCAAATAAAATCTTTCACAAAAATGCAGTCAAATAAATATTTAATTATTAACAGAACCAGATTAGGATATAATATACGAAGCATTAAATGCAAAAAAAACAAATAATATACTGTTCGGTGTAAACCGAACAATTGCAAAAAAAGAATTAATACAATGTGGATAAATAAAAAAATAAATTTAGAAAAGTAACATTTTTATACAATAACATATAGTATTGTTTGTGTTGGCCAACATACTCAAAATTTTAAATAGTTTTCAATAGAATTAATAACCATTATGTTCAAGTTTCCTGATTACTGCAGGAATTTTTATTTTAGTAATTTAGGTTCATTTTCTTTCATATAGACATTGAATTAAGCATAAAATTTTAAAGTAATTTAAATTACAAGAACCAATCAAAAAGATAGAACATAAATAATAATTTAAATAAAATTTATAGAATTTAATTTTGTAATAATTAGTAATTGCTTATTTTGAATAGACTTGAAAAATATAATAAAATTATGTTGTGTCTTGACAAGATCTGTTAGTTCGATACTTGCGAATTACCATGATTTAAAATAGATTTATGAGTAAAATGCCAATTGGTTTCGCCGAATTAAAGTTGATAGAGAATGATGATTTCACCAAATATTTAAAAAAAACAGTCACATACCTCTTTTTTGCAACGTATAACTGCGAAACACTCACTAGTCCTGGTAATTTAATCTTAAGAAGCCAAATTGAACAATATAATCGAAAACCAGCAGGTAAACCCCATCAAGACGTTGAATTTCATTTTGATTGGTACAGATCACTTATGGTAATCGAAATACCCAATTCATAATTGTTTAGCTGAAGTCGGCAGGCATTGAAAATTTTAACTAGATGAACTGCAATAATCAGTATAATTGTATCCACACAGAATCTCCCAAAACATGCACTAAATCGTGCTTTTGTAACGCATACTTGAACCCATTTCAAATGGGCAGACGAACAATACTTTTCCTAAAAGTATCAAAATAATCACATTTTACGTAAATGAATTTGCATAAGAAAACTTACGTATCTACATTTTACAACGGTAGACATGACACAGGCAGGTTACATCGTCGTAGCCTGTTTTGAGGAACAGAAGCAGTACCAAAAGAAAAACAACAGAGCGCGCCAGCTTACGGCAAGCAAAACCAAACTATCGGCAATACGACAAACTACTACGGTGAACAACGCAGATCAAACTTAAAGAGACAGTAACAATCTGCAAAACAGATGTTACAATTAATAGTAAATGAAATAAAATGGACGGTGCGTGGTCTTGTACGCGTGATTGAATAGAAAATGTTGTAATGATAGGGACGGAGAAAGAATCAATGTGATTGTGAATGTAAAGAATTCTGTTGTTTTTAAAATGAAATTACAAATAGTTTAAATGAGATAATTTAGTCTTCTTACATCCTATAAACCAAGAGAAAGTCATATGTAAAATTTTGTATTTTCAAGGGTAGAAAGTTTATGAAGTTTTCCGTACTGTATTCATTTAGTTTTCCCTAAGGAAAAACTACATGTAGAATTGAAAAGAAATCATTACAATAAGGGTTACATATTATAATGATATTGTAACACCTTTATTGTAATGTATAACAATAAATTTGTTGAAAATGGCTGAAGCTTTTATTTTTTGTCGTACAATGTTGTATTGTAATGAAGTGTAAATAAAGTTGAATGACAAAGAAATAGGAAAATGGCGGCTTTTCATGGAAAACATTCAATAAAAACTTTATAATTATGTTTACATAATTTTTTATACACCTTTTTTAAATATTTATTTCCCATTACTATGCAGGGAAATATTTAAATATGAAACGGCAATGTATCTGAGATATATTTTCTAGCAGCAAAAAATGTAATTCTACAGTTTAAAAAGATCTGTATTAAGGTTGGTTTGAAATTTTCGTCCACCTTGAATCAAAATTAATTTTTTTTCTCGTTCTTTATATAAAGATATAAGAAAGGAAAGTATTGTTTTCATGTAGATTTTGAAAATCGAGTTTTCACCGGATATACACGTTTTTCAGGACCACTGAACCTGAAATAACAAGTTTTAAAGATTGGGCTATGTAATGTGTATGTGTGTGTCTGTAGTGTGCATGCGCGCGTGTTCGCGCGCACACACACACAGGTGTGTAAAAAATGGATTTTCTTAAGATATCGGCCTTACTATGCATTTTAAGACAAAGAAAGTGTATATAATCATATTTATAGAAAGTTAAAAGATCTAAAATTATATTTTAAGCATTTTTCTCTACAGAGTCTAGTTTAGCGTCAAAGAGTGATTTTCCGTATTATTAACCCCAACCACGGCACGGCATATTTTCATACGTTACAAAAATCATTTCACCCTTCACCGTCTACATTAGCAGTAATTGCAGAACAGTCGGACGTTAAACAAAAAAAAGAAGCCCAACTGCGGTTTGTTTTCATATTGTATCATCCACTCATGATTAAAATACACACTGTTTTTGATGTTAGTTTTTTGTTTATTTCTAATATTTCATTACTAATGTTAGATTATATTGGTCAATATTAGCATTTGCAAGAAAACGTCGTGTGAGTGTTTCACACTAGATTTTTATAGTATAATATCATTTAAAAAAAAATTCTTGTACTGTATAATAGTTTCACCAATCAAGTAATTTTTCAGAATTTTTTTAAAGGAATGCAAAAATATTTACATTTTAAAAATTAACGTAATTTATTGATGTAGTTTCTTCCGGCATACATAGGTTTTTATTCAAACAATTAAGTGTTGGGTTAGCCACGTAATAATCGTTTCTGCTTCTTGTGTAATAATATTGGACATTGAAATAGAATTTTGCTTAACATACACTATAACCTCAAAAATCTGGTGTGAAACACTCACACAAATTTCTCTTGCCACTGCAAATAATTAACAATATAACCTAACATTAGTAATAATACATTAGAAATACGTAAACAAAAAAACTAACCCCAATAAACATAACCTAATTTTAAATGATTGAAAGACGCAAAATGAAAATCAACTTCAGTTTGGCTTAAAAATACGGAAAATCACTCTTTCACGTTAAACTAGGCTCTGTAGAGAAAAATGCTCAAAATAAAAGTTGTAGATCTTTTAATTTCCTATAAATTTGATTATACACTTTTGTCGTAAAACTCATTCTACGGCCGAAATCTTAAAAGAATCTAATTTTTACACGTTTTTGAAAAATTATATACCTGACCAGAAATTGAACCCGGGACCCCAGCGTAGAAGACAGTTGCGCTAACCACTGCACCAACGGACCGACCCGAGAAAGAATTACACAGTAATAAGCTACCATTAGTAATTTTTCAACATTAAATCTGGCAATTTGTTTCAATGCAAATATAAATGAAGTGTGAAATGAAATTCAAAATCGGTGAAATAGATTAGTCTATTTTTTGGCTAACATTAATGCAGCGCGAAAAGCGCAGGCACAATCAATATAAAAAATAAATTATCATACTACCTGTAATACTAATTAATGCCTTTAAGGAAACATCCAATTTCGATTTAAAGAACGTAACACAGAAACGATTTTAATGAAGCAATTTAATTCAAAAAATCTGTAACGATGAAATTCAATCAGTTATATAAAAAAGTAACCTAAGGGCTTCGGATTTTTGTAGTTGTAATTTTAATATTGACAGGTTTTTTATTTTCTTTTATTTTGGTTTGAAATTTATAATAGTCGTCGTTTACGATGAAATATAACACTTTATCTGTATAATAGTTTTTAATGGTTCGATACTAGAAAGTTGTTTAAAAGAAGTGAAACCTAATATTTTCAACATTATAATCGTTACTGCGGTATTTACTTTTATCGTAAATTTTTAACTCAGAAAGAAGTGAAAAAATACAACTGCTCGTTGATATCATTATACTTACCAACTGCGTTGGTCTAGTGGTAAAGTCGTCGCCTCGAATCAGCTGCTCACCAGCTGATTTTCGGAAACGAACGTTCCTGGTTCAAATCCTTCCTTTTTTAATTAATTTATTTTTGTCCCTAATTTGTGTACGTTGCAATCTATTCAATTCAGAATAATAATGAACTCCATGACTCAATGAGATGAGGATAATGTGTGTGACGTGGAAATGAGGTGTAGTCTTGTACAAACCAAGGCCGACCATTCCTAAGAAAGTATGGTTAATTGAACCTCAAGCATCAAAGCGCAACGGTAACCACCTGTCTAAACTATTTTTCAGCGTTGATGAGCTCTGAACATACGCATTTCCCATTACCCACTTTATAACCAGACAGAAACGTTCCCAATACTTGCTCTTGTTGCACTGTTATATATGTCGTTAACCATTTTTTTGGTGTTTTAATAACAATTATAACCTATGAACATACAACCAGCTGATTAAACTATAAAGTATTGCATGTTAACGCGCTCTTTCGACGTGTTTAGTAATGTTTGTTAAGCTGATACATTCATACAATCTGACAACGCTGGCGAGTGTTTTGATTGGTCTAAACGCGTGGAACAGCAGAGCTCATCAACGGTGAAAAATAATATAGTACTAAAAACTGTATAAACGTAACTACCTTTACTAGGATTTAAACCAGAACCATCGTCTCTGAAAATCAGCTGTTAAACAGCACAACACTGCAAAATAAGGCTAGGAGGGAAACAAAAATGAAATTTTATAAGGTGATGACAACTCCTGTTGTCTTTAATGGAAGTGAATCTTGGTTCACTACAAAGTAACAAGAGAGCCGGACTCAGGCGGCAGAGATGAGGTTCCTACGAATGAAAAAATAAGAGCAGAATTAGAAATATATAATTTGAACGAAAGATAAAAACTTAATTGTTGTAATTGGAGACAGTAACTAACTAGGGAGACTGCTGAAAGAGAGAACCCTTGAAAGTGAGACACTATAGATCACGTGGACGAAGATACATTAGAAGGCCGCGGAAAAGATGGCAGTAGTAGAATTTTAGAAAGTTTGATACATCTCTAAGGATAATATTAATGAAAATATATAGCTAATTGCTAATACATTTATATAGCTAGTACGATACATAAAAGTGAGAACGGAACAGGTAGGAGCTTAATCCTTGATATCAAGAGGAAGGAGAAGGTTTTCGTTGTTTTTTGATGATTGGAGTTCAATTTACCATTTTTTCTCAGGAATTTTTTTGTAAGAAAAAACCTGTTACTCCTCACCTGCTACCATCGCCTGTTACTCCTCACAAATTTGTGTAGGGTCTGTTAAGGCATTTGCAACCCCCGGTTAATTCATTTTTATTGTCCGTGTGCTGGTATTCAATTTTCACGCGCTGTGCCTTCTGTTTAATCTGATTTTAGTTTCAATATACGCTATTTTGACCGCGCGATGCAATATTTCGTCACTTCATGTTTCCTCCCACCAATTGTCCTTAGTTTCGATCCTTCCCTCTTACTCACTTGTGCGTTGGCTTATGCTACATACATTTAGTTCGCTCGAGGCTTTTTCTTCGGTAACGAATCTGACGGGATGTGTTGACCAAGACTTGATATATTGCTGTATCACTTTCGAGTTTATGCTTGCTAATGTGTTTAACTGTATTTTGTGTTATGTTTTTTGTGCTCGTATAAATGTGTTGTGCTATTTAGTGTATTTTCCCAACGATCGCCCATCAAATCATGTTCATCGTGTCCAGATCTACAAGTCTGTAATCATCAGTGTGCAGTAACAAGTAAGTGGCTTCTTTTGTTTGGAGCTATAAGTTTAACTGTAGAAGTGAGTTTTCCTTTTCTTCATTTAATTATCCTAAACTCCTACTGTATTCTCCTAATATTCCGTTTTCGTTTATGCATTCGATCGGTCGTTGACATAGACCACGAAAAAGTGTCTTGGTCCTCCTAGGGTTTCTCTAGTTCAAAACGCGGGCTGCATTTCGGGAACATCTTGTCAAAAGACCTAACTGGGCCTAAGGTGGACAGAGCTCAGTTTTCTTATAATACTAAAATCTTTCAAACTACAAGAGCCGTTTTTTCTCAACCTCTGATAAGCCAAAAAATAAAGGACAAGTGAATATAAAAACAAGTGTTTTGTTATTAAAAGTTACCTACATTTATGGCTATTTTTGACATAAACCACCTTGACGATTGAAGCATTTGTCGTACTTGTGGACAAGCTTTTCAATACCCTTTTCATAAAATGTTGCCACCAATGAATGTAAATGAGTCTGGACCTTGTCTTAAAGCTCTTAAAGCTGTTAATTAAGTAACTATTTAATTTAATTTTTTTAGTTTATTTGAACTCGCATCAACTGCTTGGTTATTAGTGACTATGGTGGGTAATGTATTAAGATCAGTGGGTTTTAACTTGTAAAAACTTCTAGATGATACATCTAGAAGTCTAGTCGGGAATCGAACCCGGGACCTCCACTAAGTAGGTTAGCGCGCTATCCACTAAGTCACGAAGACAGCCATTTTTAATTTTACGTTGTTAGCTAATGTTAGGAATGTTAGCTAATGTTTCCCTATAACTAAGGGCCTCAGACAAGGTTGCTGTATGTCCCCAACTCTCTTCAAGATATATATTAATGAAGTATTAAAAGAGTGGCAAAATAAATGCTCTAGGATGGGGATAAAAATTGAAGAAAGATTTCTCCACACACTTCTGTTTGCAGATGATCAGGTTGTTATAGCAGGAGATGAGTTTGACATCCAGTATCTGATGAGAAAGTTGACAGAAACCTTTGAAAAATGGGGTTTGAAAATAAATTATGACAAAACCAAATATTTGGTAGCTGGAGGAGACGCGGTAGCTGGAAAAGACGTGAAAGATCTGGTTGTCGATAATAAAATAATTACAGGATGTGAGGAAGTGAAATACCTGGGAGTAGTTCTTCCAAGAAAAGGAAATAGTGAGCAAGAAATTACAGAGCGTATCACAAATGCCAGAAAAGTCATTAGTCAACTTAACCCACTGCTTTGGTCAGAAACTCTCAGTCTAAGAACTAAAAGAATGATGAACGATGCCATCCTTAGAAGTGTTCTGATGTATGGCGCAGAAGCATGGGAGTTAACAAAAAGAAATAAAGATAGACTGAATGCAGTGGAAATGGACTTCCTGAGACGCAGCTGCAGGGTGTCTAGGATAGGGCACATAAGAAATGAAGAAATAAGAAGAAGAATGAATCAACAGGAGTCAGTTGTTGAAGCAATAGAAAGTCGCCAACTGTTATGGTATGAACATGTAAAAAGAATGTCAGAAGCTAGATGGCCCAAGTTCATAATGGAATGGACACCTCAAGAAAGGAGAATAAGGGGGCGCCCTCCTAGAAAATGGGAGCAAGACATTCAAAACGCCATGAATTTGAGGCAACTGGCTCCTGAAGATGCACTGGATAGGGGCAAATGGAGGTTGAGATGCGAGAAACGGCCTGATGATGCTGTAAGAGACCTCGCTTAAGTAAGTAAGTAAGCTAATGTTAGGTAGAGTGGACGCCAAATAAGCTTGCCGGTGTAGTTGTGCGAACAGTTCAAATTCAGTCGGTACATTTCGTGTCTTAGTACCGGACTGCCTATTAAATCACATGTTATTAACGATGAAAATTATCATCAGTTAGCGACATTAAAAACATTCAATTGTAAACATTGTATGCAACAATTTTAACGCCTACCACATAATATAACACATTACTAACAAAATGTTTGCAGGTTAGCTGATATAAGGTTGCGAGAGCGACGTGACAGATCACAGCTGGTACAAAACTGACTCCCTCCACTCGCTGAGGCAACCGAGCGCGCTAATACCAAAATAAACCTTCTGCGCACTTCAGAAAACCGGCAAGCTTATTTGGCGTCTGCTGTAATATAGTTCATTATTTACATTGGCAAAAGAAAGTCGTGTGAGTGTTTCACACCACTGGTTTTTGTTTCTATGAAAATCTACATTTAAGATAATTTTTATGTATTTTTATGGTAATCATTTTTAAGTTTTAAATTGTTTTAATCATAGATTCAACAAATTTAATTATAGATTGTCACGTTATTATGATATAAAGGTTATTATTTTATTCTATTGTAAATGGACCCACCGGGTTGGTCTAGAGGTAAAGTCGTCGCCAAAATCAGCTGTTTAACAGTTGATTTTCGTAGACGAAGGTTCCTGGTTCAAATCCTAGTAAAGGTAGTTACTTTTATACGGATTTGAATACTAGACAGTGGTTACCGGTGTACTTTGATGGTTGGGGTTCAATTAACCATACTCTCTCAGGAATGGTCGGCCTGGGTCTGTACAAGACTACACCTCATTTACACGTCATACACATCATCCTCATTTCATTGGGTCATTGGGTTGCTTATTGTTCTAAATTGAACAGATTGCAACGTACACAAATTAGGAATTAAAAAAAAAAAAAAAATTGTAAATGGACATATTTCGTTTAATTTAAACCTTAACGAAAGAACTTTATTTGTAAATAAACTTTTATGTTTTATTTACAAATGAAGTTATATTGTTTTGATATAACTTGAAACGAAACCGGGAATAAAAGTACAATAAAACTCAGTTTTAATTCATTTATATACAATATATACATCCTTTTACAGTAATTAATGAATTAATTGAGTCAAATGATTATAGTATTTAGTAGAAGAAATTTTGTATTCTGAAATTGTAAATTGGATCGGACAGAATTTAGGCCTAAATAATCTCGTTTTACCTTTAAATAATTTAATATTTTTTGATAGCTTCGATTTGATGTTGGATGAGAAAGAAATCCGGGTCTAAATATTTTTTAGGTATTAATGTTGCCATGGTAACGACTGAAAATGAATGCCTCATAATCTCATGTCAATTTTCTTGTATTTTACTGCCATTTTTCATTTTTCCCTTTCACTTGCCCTTTATGAATATATAGGGAGAGAAAGTAATGTTTTCATATCGATTTAACGATTTTATAAAATCGAGTTTTCTATCGAAATACACATTTTCAGGCTCCTTGAACCCAAAAAAGAACAGGTTTTAACCGATTGGTCAGTGTATGTATGAATACAGTATCTGAGGAACGGAAACCGTACGACGTTGAAACTTGGAACAAGTTAGAGACACAAAGAACCAGGCACGAATATTTTCATAGTATAAGTTTTATTCGTGCAATTTTTTCAAAAACGGCTTTGATTGTTTTGTTTTAATTTTTTACTATTATTATACATTTACTAAACTTTTTATTCTCTACATCAGTAGTTCTCAAATTTCTTTCACTCGCGTACCCCTTACCAAATTATTTTATCAAATTGTACCCCTGTATATTGTCTTAGAGACAATATACAAAATCAAATTAGGGGTTAAATTAAATAAAATTAAAATAGTATGTGTACTGTACACTAGGATTGCAACTATCCGGCTCCGAGATATCCGGACCTCCGTACTATCCGGCATGGGTACAGGGTAAAAATAAATAATTAATGACAAAGAAAAAAATAAAATACTGTAAAAGATAAACGTTATTTACTGTGCACTTACAATCGGAGGGGCTTATACCAGAGTGAACAAACTACAAAATTTTCACTTTTGAGTTATTAACATTACTAAAATATAAAAGTAGTTGATTTTCATATGCTATAAGCAACCAAAAAGAAAAGTAGCTTGCAAGGGAATTTTTTACGATTTTATTCTTGTAAAATGGAAATTTATAATTGCAAATTAAATTTTAAAGTCCAACACTGAAAAAAACATGAATTTGTATATGGTTCATCTTGCATAAGCCCCTACTTTTGTTTTGCCGTTGTGTTGCCTTAGATTTGTGCAAATGTTACGCTGTAACAGTGTCACTATACTCGTACAGTACTGTGTTGATTAGCCTTCCTACTCCTAGCTTAAGGGGGTAGTCAACTCAAGAAAATGATTTTTTTTAAATTTCGATTGGTTTTTGCATTTATTTGAAGTTTAAAATTTTCTGAAGCACAACATTCGTTTACTTTGGTTGTACGTTGACAAAAAGTTATAAAAACTGTTTAAAAAAAAGCTCACTAGCAAGGCGAGTGAAATTATTCCTTACACTTTAAGTTTTCCGGAAATGTAGTTTTTGCATGATTGTACACTCTTGGGAATTAAATATTTTGATTTGTATTTGAGATATTTAGATCATGTTTTTTTTCAAATGTTGATAATTTCTTGCTCTATTACTGTAGAATGATTATTACAAAAACCTTAATAGGGATTTAGTTAAAAAAATAATTGGTGAATACATAAAATGAATGTGTTTGAAAATTTGGTTTTTCTTCAATTAATTTCTTGTAAGAAAATATACAAACAAGCGCATACAACAGATAATAGACAGCAATTTTCCGTATTTTGTAGCATAAGAATCATGTTGATATTTTTCTTGGTTCCTGAGATATTTGATACCTCGTAAAAGCCCGCTGTTCCAACCTCACCCTTATATTAGGGGCTGTAATTAATTTTTTGGCTTGGTTCAAATGGTAGATCATTACTAGTAAATTACTCTTTCATTTAAAATAAATAATGATAAATTATAGCCAGAAGTTTTGATTTTCATTTTTTGGGTTAACTACCCCCTTAAATACTTTTTCTATCATTTTTTGTATATCGTATTACCGTATAATAAATTTTAAGGTTCTATATGAACCATACTATGTACTATATTTTTTTATAGCTTACCCTACTTTTACAGTACATTAAGCTTAATCTCCCGTTTACTAATTCCGTTAACTACACATAACAAGAAAATCACAAATTAATGTGTCCTACAAACTATAATATTATTCAGTTATCGCTAATCAGAGTGAATTACTGCACATAAAACCAATTAATTCCGGCTTATCCCGGCTTATTTCGGCTTTTCTGCTATCCGTCCTGGGCTACCGCCACGTTAGGCCGGATAATCGTGAGCCTAGTACTATATTTTGTGATTACGTTTTAGCACTACAATCTTAACACTTTCAGTGCTAAGGCCGTAAATTTACGGGTTCACGAAACTTCGCTACAGTGCGGAGCCCGTAATTATACGGGGTCGACTTTCACGTGTTGTGCAATACATATGAACGTTTTTATACGGGTTTTCTAACGCTGTGAACACTTTTTAATACTTTTAGTTACAATTTCAACCGCTAAAGCGCTGTTTTAAACTCAATTACGTAGTCTATGACTCGTTGTACGATGTGTTGTTTACAAATCAAAAAGTAGTGCGTCTAACCTACAATTAGTAAAAATTATAAAATATGAATATTTTAGTATTTGTTTTTTAGTGTAAATAGTTATTTGTAAATAGTAATCTGTAAATAGTTGATTTGTTAGTGAATATATATATAGTTTTATCAGTGTAGTTTATTACGGTTCAATTTCTTTTTCTTCAAAAAAGCTATTTCATTAGGGTCAAAATCAATATAATTAATGTTGAAACAACTACAAAAAAATAAAGCTTTAAAGAGGAAAAATGGAGCTTTAATTTGAGGTAAGATACATTAAATTCTATCAAAAAATAAATTTCCTATAAAATATCAAAAATGTTTAAAAATGGCCAGCATACTCGGTAAATTTTAATAAAAACGTTCAGCACTGAAAGTGAATAAAAAATACTTCTTAACTAAAAATGTTTTAAAATTCAATTTGTCCATTAGTTTTGTTATTGCATGAAAAAGTTGATTTTTTAAAACGTAAACACTTACGTCACATTCTTACTTGCATTAATGGGAGCGCAGTCCTTGCTTTGCTGCAAAATGTTTTTTGAAGTTGGGTTCAAAAGAAGCCAAGTAAATCTCATATCTGAAGCAGCATACAACTTGTCTCTGTATTTGCTGTTTATGAAAGCGTAGGATGAAAAATCTCTTTTCACCTATACAGTGGATGGAAAAGGCAACAAAACCTTCATTGCAAGGTCAGACAGATGGTGAGATGTTCATGTTCACGGTTCAAATCTAACCAAAAGTTAATAAGAAGTTTTGTCTTATATGTTGATTTCATACACTGTCAGTAGTAATTTCAATCAGAATTTCTTTTTGTGCAACATCCAACTGTGCTTATTGAAAATTCTATCCGGGAAAAGGATATGAATGTGCTTATTAACCTTTACTCATGTGGATGCTTTTTGTTTAGTTGAAAGTTATTCGATTTACAAATCTGCCATTGCATATTTTCTTTCCACGAACCGCTAGGGGTTCGCGTACCCCAGGTTGAGAACCGATACTCTACAAGATGGTATACACCCCGTGTCTTCTGAAATTCGTGTGAGGGCTGAGGTCTCGTTGCATTTTTTGTTAAAGATTGGGACCTTAATATGCATTTTTGGGTAAAAACGTATATAATGAAAGTTGTAGGAAATTAAAAACTCTGCAACTTTTAATTCAATTATTTTTTTCTACAATGCTTAGTTTAGCGTCATTTAGTGATTTTCTGTATCTATTTTGCTCATTAAAATGAGGACCATAAATTTTAAGATTGCGGTTATATGTTTCATTATTTACATTGGCAATATAATGTCGTGTGAGTGTTTCACATCAAATTTTTCACAATAATAAAATATTATACGCTGTTGTAATTTTTTCAGATTGTTTGTTTTTATTTTACGTTTTTACCAATTGTCTACTGCATAAAAACGCATATGTTTGAATGTTAGAAATTGTGGTGAAACCATGTTCTTTGGGTTCAGAAACCATTATTACCTGTATTTTTACTTTCTCCTGTTTTGTATGATATATTACATAATTTTATGTTGTAGAATGAGTAGGCCTACAATATACAGTACCAACTTGGTTCTTTCGAACTTGAAGGGGAATGGAAAAAAGTTTGAATTATCCAAATTTCGAATTAACCAACATCATACGGAACAGTATTGTACAGTTAAAAAATTACGAAATTTGAACTTCTCTTTTACTATGTACTAATAACAGAAATGAAGTAGAACGTCAATTTAACTGAAGACCCCGATTTATTTCATTAATAAAGTAGGAGAGTATATGTAGGGCTACATACATTTATGTATAAATTATAGTATTAGACATACATCATGTCCAGTATGTATTACTGAAATACAGTAGTGCAAGTTATTGAATCTATTAGACAAAACTACAAAACACATATGTCCACTACAGGATATTCAGCTGTTCTTACCCACTTTTAACTTTTTCCATTTTTTATTTCAGTTTTCTATAATTGTGTGTTAATTTTTTAAGAAAGGCAAAAAAGTGTTCTGGAAAATCCCGTATTCTTTAGCTATGTCACTTTCGTTTAGTATCTTGTTCCACATCTTGAATCACTTCAACTTTTTTGTTCAAAGTTAAACTCGTATATGAGCCACGCTTAGCCATTGTTAAAATGAACTTAACCGCACTGCACTAATATCTTAACAGAAACGAAAAACAATACAGTACTGAAATGTACTGTTCCTAGTTTATGAAAAATGTACGTGTACGTAAATTGTACAACACAAATTTCACACACAGTATGCATTTGTGTACTTTTCAGTAGACCTACTATGCTGGGACTGTAAACGGTTTAAGGATGAGGGTGTAAATTTAACTGGGGAAATCCCAGACCAATCATATAGTGCAAGTCTCCGTGAAAGTGAAACTCACTTTACAATGTTCAAAGCCTATACGCGTACAGGCTGGAACTCCCTAGATTAGGCTACTCATGCGTTAACACCTGACTCTATGGTGTCTATTTTCAACCCCAATGAAGCAGGTAAAAATGTTACCTGTCTACGAAAAGCCTAGGTAAACAAATATATATTTTCTTTCATTGAAAACTTTAAATTAACCAAAAAACATAATTTTTAACTTTGAATTATGTATACCAGTTTTAATAAGATTTCAATAAGGCTTTCCTAGGGGAATACCAATTTATTCAAATAACTAAGTTATACCACGGTTACTATACTAGACGGTAGCGGTCATGCGCAGCTGCTGTGAGATATAGTATGAGTGATGACGTAGTCTGGTCCCCAACAACACGGCCGGTGCGCAGTGACGGTAGGATTATTGCATTGTTTTTATAAACATAGCTGTTCAAGTATGTTTACACGGGAAATCGATTCTAATTTTAATAATTCTTCGTTTGCGGGCACAAGTTTTTCTCTAACTAACTTGTTTTCTTTTTTTAATTCGGCACTTCACGTTTTAAGAGATCTGTTTCCTATGACTGCGCAACATTAAAATTTGGCGGTTCTTCATTTAAACGAGGCCTACCGTCCTTTACGGCTATCCCTTCATTTTGTGAACTGCCTGTGTTGTAATTGGATAATGAGTTTGATATCATAAATTTCTTTACGAGCGTATCGTTTCTTTACTCAATTTTTACGTTTATTACAACTCGGGTTTACCGGATATAGAACGGCACTACAAATCGGCAAATTTCAATGTGGGACTAAATTCATCTTTAAGACACGTTTTAACAGAATATGTAGCAATTTGGACTCAAAATCGCATACGTATCCGATTCGTCGAAATGTAATGAACACACGCGACCACTATCAGCAGAAAATGAATTGGCCCGCATGCAAGCATTTATCCACTTCAATCTAGTTTCACTGTCCTTTGCAAAACGGTAAAACTTAATTCCCAACTCCTTATGGTGTCTGTCGTGATTAGAACACCCGGAAATCGCACAACACACTATTATTAAATACTAATAAACATCACAGACCGACACCGTACGCATCGTGCGTTGGCTGTCCTTGGTGACCAGTGACGTTAGGGGCGGGGCTTGACATTGCGCATATTATTGATGCTTCCTACCGTCTATTAAAGGAACCGTGAGTTGTACTCTATTAGAATAAGAATAAAAAATAAATATTTTTAAAATTTCCGGTTTAAAGTACTTATTACGGCGGTGCAGAGTGCAACAATCAGTTATTTTAAAAGAGAGATTCAAAAAAATTTGATTAAACTTCTTTTATGTAATACTTTTGCATGGGTCATTAATAGGATATAAAACATGTAAAGTTTTATCTATAATTTAACTGTATTAATGGGAAAATTCAGGGGAAGCTCTGTCAGGATTTATTGTTAATAAGACAGTCGCATGTTTGTACTAAATTATACAACACAGTAGGATACATTCTAATCTGGTTGATTACAATAGGTCATTTGGAACCAATTTTACTGCAGAAATAAATAGTCATTTTTTGTAACAGTTTTACTTGGTCTTGTCCTATATGAACATACTATAGGAAAGGGAAGTACGTATTGTTTTCATGTCGATTTTCGAAATTAGTTTTCACCGGAAATAAAAGTTTTCAGGCCCTCTAAACACGTAAGCCTGTTTTACCGATTGGTGTGTTTGTATGTGTGAACAAAATATCTCAAGAACGGAATTTACGAAGGTAAAACTTGGGGAACTTTAGTTTTTTTTGTTTTGTTTTTATTCATAATTTCTCAGCCACATGTTAAAACTCTTTACATCTTAGAAGATGAGGTCCGATTAATTATAAGGGAAATTTTACATTTACATCGCTTCACTTCTGACAGTATAATTTGACCTAGGAAAGCCGATGGAGGTCTAGTCCTACCTCGGATTCGTAATGTACTAAAAGTAGGAAGTTGGAAAACTAAATCTAAACTTATCCAATATAATCAACTATTTGTTCAAATGTATTTCCTTCCTCCAGCAGTTGACAAGTTTAAAACTAAACTGAAGCGAGAAGATATTGTATGGCCCATTTATACCATTTTGATAAGTTGAATATTATTTATAAAAACGTGGTGTGAACACTCTCTCGACTTTCTCTTTCCAATACAAATAATGAACAATACAACCTAAATTTGTTAAACAACGTAAAACAAACTGAAAAATGGACGCCTCCGTGACGTATTGGATAGCGCACTAGCCTACTAAACGGAGGTTCCTGGTTCGATTCCCGGCTAGGGCCTGAAAATGATTGTGTGCCAAAACCCATCATTACAGTTTCTTTACCCACTCGTTGCCAATGATCAAGCTGTTGGTGCGACTTTAAATAAACAAAAAAACTAACCTCAAAAACATATCCTAATTTTAGCCTTGAGTGAATAGTGCAAAATGAAAACCAACCTTAGTTTGGCTTAATATGACGGAAAATCTTTATTTGACGCTAAACTGGGCTCTGTACAGAAAAATGCTTATATGAAAATTATAAATCTTTTAATTTCATAACTTGATTATAATACACTTTTGTCGCAAAATTTCATAAATTTTCATGAAGAAACAGTAAATCAATAAAATTACTGCCAAACTAAGCGTTATACTAAGAAATGTTTAAAAAAAAGGTTGTAGATTTATAAATTTTCTACTACTTTGATTATACACTTTTACCCTAAAATGCATATTTAAGCTGCAATCTTAAAAAAATCAATTTTTCTACGAGAGCAGTCTCTCCAAGAATTCCAGCAGACATGGTCATCAATACGAAATTATTGATGAAATATCCTCATTATTACATTCTCTTGTTCTACATAAATAGGCTATATATAGGAAGGGAGGTATTGTTTTCATGTCAATTTTTTGAAATCTTCACCGGATATGCACGTTTTCAGACCCCCTTAACCCAAAAACCTTGTTTTTAGCGATTGGTGGTCTGTGTGTGTGTGTGTGTGTGTGTGTGTGTGTGTGTGCGCGCGCGCGCGCGTGTGTTTATAAGATTGCAGCCTTAATATGCATTTTGCAGCAAAAGTGTGTAATTGAATTTGTAGAAACTTTTAAAATCCCACAACTTATATTTCGTACATTTCTTTGTACGAGTATAATGCTTAGTTTAGCGGTAGGAATTGGTGATTTTCTGTTTTTTTTTTCCATGAAAATCTGTAAAAACAAGGATTTTTTAAGATATCAGCCTTAGTATGCATTTTACGACAAAAAAGTATAAATCAAATTTGTAGAAAATTAATAAAACTACAACTTTTATTCAAAGCATTTTTCTCTAGAGAACCTAGTTTAGCGTCAAAGAGTAATTTTCCGTATTATTAAACCAAATTAAGGTTGGTCTTCATTCTGTGTCATTCATTCATCATTATTAAATTTATTATAAAATTAGGTTATGTTTTTCAGTTTTTTTATTTATCTAAAGTTGCATGAACATCTTGATCATTAGCGACTACGGTGGGTTAAGAAACCAGATTTTTCAATTGGTAAGAAAAAAATTGTGTGACTTTTCACATTGGAGTTTTATTTCGTATAACTAGTTGTGGATATGACTTAAAAAATGATGATATAAGATGAGATGTAAGGTAAGATGTCATTTTTTGAAGATAAATAATAATTTTTATACGATTTTCTGTTCAGGTTTTATTTTTAAATAAATTTTTTAAGTAGGTTGGCATGAGCGTTAAATAATAATAATAACTTAAATATGAAATACCTTATTAGGTAAAATTTATGAGAGTAATTAACTTTTATACCTCGTCTAGGGAAAGGTGACGTGTTAATTTATCGTGATGTAACCACTAAGGTTTACATTGTTTTCCCAAGTGTATTCCAATTTTATTCAACTTGTTTATAATTAGGGCAAAAGTTGTTACTAAATAAGATTAATCTAATAACCAGGCACCTAATTAAACTACTTAACGACTCCAGACTGTCTTTTACATAAATTAGGAATGTTAAGTAAGTTTTAAATTTATCACTAATTTTTTAAGATTATTTTTTTTAAATATTAAAAAATTAGTTTTGACACGTCAATTAAACATTTTATAGATTGATTATAGAAAATCTGGGGAGAAATACTCACACGACTTTCTCTTGTTAGGTTTAATCCATAAATATAATGAACAATATAACCTAACATTAGTAATAAAACATTAGAAATAAACAACATAACTAGCCTGAATAAATATAACCTTTTAATGATGAGTGAAAGATACCAAATAAAAGCCAATCTTTATTTGGCTTAAAAATACGGAAAATCACTCTTTGACGCTAAACTAGGGATCTTTAGAGAAAAATGTTGCAAATAAGAGTTGTAGATCTTCTAATTCCCTATAAATTTTATTACACACACTTTTATCGTGATGTGCATACAAAGGCTGAAATCTTAAAAAACCATTTTATTACAATATTTTCATTAAAGAAAATTACTTATTGCCGCTGAACTAAGCGTATTAAAAGAAATATTAGAAATAAAAGTTGTATGTTTTTAAATTTTCTACAATTTTTATTGCATACATTTTTGGGTTAAAATACATGAATTAAGGCTGAAATCTTAAAAAAACCTATTTTTTCTACGAGAGCGCAGCCTCCCTAAGAATTTCAGCAGACATGTCACCTACCCTAGGTTTTAGAACATAAAAAATATTGTACTATAACGATTTTTAAAAAAATTGTGAAGCCATTTTTGAGAAAATCGCAAAACAGTGAAAAATTACACAAATAAACTACTACTTCCGGTTGATCGATTTCGATGAAAATGTTCATGTTAGGTCCTTAAGTAGTACCTAACTTAAATTTAAAGTTTCAACTTCGTACGATGTTTCGTTCTTGAGATATTTTGTTTACGTACACGCGCATGCGCTCACATACACACACCAATAGCTAAAAACATGTTTTTTGGGTTCAGGGGGTCTGAAAACGTGTAGATCCGGTGAAAAATCTACAATATAATCTACTTTGTAAACAATACTTTCTTTCCTTTTATTCATATAGGCTAGAGCAACTTAAAAACGTTAACATTTTGAATATTTCGCTGTAATTTTATAATAATTTGAGCTTGCTATTATAATAATTATAATTTTATTTTATAATAATTTGATCTATTGAGTGTTTTGAAAAGTAGTTTGACATTTTTAATAGTAGTTTGAGGTATTCTAGAAATAGTTAAAGGGGAAAATAATGTGAATTCTATAAATTGGTGTATCTTGAACAAAGTTAATAGATCGGGCTAAACGAAGTGTTATGAAGAGAAATTCCTGAAAATTGAAACTAGTAGAACAGTTTTTGTTTATGTAGATTCCTTCTATCATGTTCCAGACAAACGAAAAAAGTATTCAAAAGGTCTTGATTGCTTGGAAAATTATCAGACTGCAGGTTAAAAACAGTTAAAACTTTTGTAGCAGGTTAGTTGTTATTTTTAATATGAGTGGAATTAATTAGTCATGTCGGGTCGTTTTGAAGCAGTAGGCCTACTGTTACGGAACCCGTTATGAATTACGTTAATAGTGCGTCTGCGTGTGGGTGGTATAAAGTGTTTGTGGACAGGTAAAACGTTAGTTATGATTGTTTAGTAACAGTTTTAAATATTGTACTCATGTAAGCCTAAATTTTGTAATTTATTTAATTGAAGTAATCTAATTTGTTAAACCCAGATCCCAAACAAACCTAGTCTTAGTTGTTACAGTACATCGACTTTTAACATTTTGTGAAGTTTTTTCCAGGTTTTTTTCAGGATCTGGTTATTCGTTAATAAAAAACTTTCGTTTCAAATTTACAAAAATATTTATTTACAAATTAAGTTCATATTTACTATATTACACCAATTGAAAATTTTTGTAACGGTTATTTATTCAGGGATCATTAGTGTGACAAGTTTCTGTAATTTTACTTTCTCTTGTTTGTATGAATGTATAGAGAAAAAAAGTATTATTTTCAAGTCGATTTTTTAAAATCGAGTTTGACCAGATATACACATTTTTATGCACTCTCAATCAAAACATAACATGATTTTAGCGTTTTTTAGGATGTTTTTAGGGGACCCAAAAAAATCAATGAACTGGAAGTAGAAGTTGTTTATTCATGCAATTTTCCACTCTTTTGCAATTTTCTCAATTACGGCTCCTACGATTTCATTAAAATCATTTTATTTAGTACATTTCAAACGCCATGTCTATATAAGGACAAATAAAGGAAAAGTATTTTTCAAGTATGTAAGTAATTGCAAGTCTTCTGAAATTCTTGAAAATACTGTTCTCTCGTGGTGAATGTTTTGTCTTTCATAAGATTGTGACTTTTATGTGCATTTTTGGGCAAAAGTGTATAATGAACGTTATAGTAAATCAAGAATCCACAACGATTTTCTTTTATAATGTTCAGTGATTTTCTATATTTGCTCATCAAAACCGGTAAAAATTAGAATGTTTTAAAACTGCGTTCTTAGTAAAGTAAATGCTCGATTTAACGGACTAGCCTTCTAAACATATAAAACGCTTTGAAAATTACAAAAATCTAAGGAATGTTAATTTTTACGACGCTTTGAAGCTCTTCCCCTAAGGTAAGTTCTTCCTGAAAGGTTCAGTTTTTGTAGGTTATGATAAGAATAAGGCTAAAAGCAAATCCAATATTTACTTTAATATAATAATAGAAACATACGTGACGGATTGTGTTATAACATTCATTTGGAGGACTTTCACAACAACGGACATCAGTATCCCCCTATTAGTCCCTTAAATCGAGCATTGAATGTATTCATTTTACGTCAAAAGTTTATATAATTAGAGTTAGAGATAATTAATGGTATCCATGATATTTCCTTGAACGCCGATTCATCCCCTGAAATTAGGAGAAGAACGGCGTTCGAGGAAATATCATGAATACCATATCCCGGAAGCAGTTAAAATGGTTTGGTTATTTGCAGATGATGGAGGATGGTAGGTAATCAAAGAGGGTATGGGAGTGGACGTCAGCCGGTAGAAGAAGGAGGGGTAGGCCGGAAGTGATATGGTTGGTTGGGGTGCAGGGGGCAATGTCTTTGCGGCGGCTCTCCGATGGGGACTGGCAAGAAAAAGAGAGGTGGTGCTTAGGAAGCGAGATGCGGCTGGGGCTGTAAATCCTAGCATGAATATATATGTACATAGATAATTAATAAATCTACAAATTTTTATTTAAGCATTTTCATCTAGGGCCTAGTTTAACATTAATTAGTGATTTCCCGTATTTTTAAGTTCTACAGGGTTTGATTTTCATTTTGTGTTATATTCACTCATTATAAAAATTACGTTAAGTTTTTCATTTTACATTGTTTACCAATGATAAAACATAGGCTATATTGTTCATCATTTGCATTGGAAAGAGAAAGTCGTGTGAATGTTTCACAACAGATTATTTTGTAGTTACACGTAATGTAATTAAACTAATCTAACTGTATTTGATGGTAGTCTTGAGTTCAATAATTAATTTTTATTGTTAATTTAAAATTTTGTGAATAAATAATGATTGTTATAAGTTTAAAAGAAGTCTTTTCGTTGTTTGTTAGACTCAGATCCCAAACGAACCTAGTGTTAGGTGTTACAATACATTAACTACAAACATATTGGACGTTTGTTTCAGGTCCTTTCAGGATCTGGTTATTCATTAATAACAAAAGTCCTTAACAATTTATAACAAATATTTCTTTACAATTTAAGTATACTTAAATTAAGTATTACAGTTATCACAAAATAGAAAATTAGAATAAACTTTTTATTTCAGTAACAGACTGAATTTATTACTAAATTATTTAAAACTTACATGACTTAAACTAAACTTAACTTAAAAGAAACATGACCTTTTTTTCAAATAGACCTTCAGAGAGCATGCCAAATCAATATTTTAATAATTCTTCACAGTTTGCTCACGTTTTCTTTTTCTCCTACAATTTTTTTGTCCTTACAGATACCACCTTCTTAAGTTGTTCAAAGTTGTTGGGTTCACGTCTCTTCCTTTCATTCTCTCTCCCGAAGATCATTCTCTGACTTTTTTCTAAAAAATTCCCTATCCTCTGTGTCTTTTGTATTCATTTTTGCATCTTTAAGGTCATTTAATATTACTGTGAACCATGCTGGTTTGGTTTTGAGTTTTATTATTTTATCAAAAAATTGTTTTGTCAACCTGCTATCGTTCATTCTTACCACATATAAGAAAAATACGATTCTCCTTTTCCTCATTACATGAATGTTTTTAATTTTTTTTTTGTATATATCTTTGTTCGAACGGATTCTATTGTAATTGTACGTTTCCTTCTTAGGTCCTAGGATGTTCCAAACTATTCTCCTTTCTATGTTCATTATAACAACTTTTTGCCCATAACGGGCAGGTGGAGTGTTAAATTAATTGCACTCGATCTGTTGGTTCCAGGGCTACAAAAACATAGTTCTGTTTCTTATCACATAGTCAGCCAATTATATGACTGAAATATTTAAGAACAGAAAAGGTAAAGGTGTAAAGGTTGATACTTCTAGTAGCTGTTACTTGTTATAACTGTCATTGTGTTGAGTGGTTGTTAATTCATTTTCGGGTTATTTATTAGTGCTATCGGGCATTCTTTGTGGTGTCGGTCTTTTCGACCGTCGCGCGCTTAGTTAAACTAGTCTGTTTTAGTCACAATATTTTCCAAAAACTTTTAGTGTTGTACCATTATTATTGTTCCTATCTTCATAAATAATTATTATTCATTCTTTTAAACTTAACCTTACATTTTTTATTTCATTACCATTAGTGTGTGTTTTGTCTATTTCCATTTTTGTTTCTAACAAACTTTTTATTTTGTACATAATACGGTTGGGTTTCTTGATATAAATAACCCTCGTGAAATTTATTTTGTAAATAAAGCCTTAGGAAAAATCTGTGACTATGAACTTGAAATAATTGGGGACAAAACAGACAAGGAGGACGTTCCAGAAGGATCAGAACATGATACGGACACAAACACAGAGGCTGCCATCCGAAATATTTGGTTAGATGTTGTAGCAGATACATTTTTTTTTAAATAGAAAACAAAAACGCAATATAGCAAGTGCGATGCTTGTCCTATGTGTGGAAAGAACATACTGTTGTTATTTGTTGTGACTGTGCTACAGACAACGGCGCTAACACAGATGTGTATTCTGACACTGAATAACTCTGATATTATTACTAGAGACTATAGTTTAGCTTCCTATTTTTATATATTTTTTTATAACGGCTACAAACTTTTGTGAGAAAATAATGCATCAACAGGGAAATACGAAAGTAAATTCAGATTAAACTCAATTTTTTTTTCATAACAAAACGTTTTAAATGTTGTGAATTGCCTACATGAGTAAAATTATTTAAAAATTACGAAAATATAAATAAATAAATAATAACTATTTATTTGTGTTTTTCAATTAAAGTAACAACTAGTTACTATCATGTTTGGCTACCGGGTAGACGGGTAGGCGGGGAAAAGACTGACGCGCGACCACTAACGTGACCAAGCATAGCGCGCCCTACTAAGGGTTAATGGAACGATTAGATACAGAAGGCTAAAATTTTACGGACACCTGTATAGAATGAATGACAACCGGTTGACAAAAAAAATTTCTGAACACTATACAATAGGCCTAAGGTGTCAGATAAATGGTTTAAAGAAGTCAAAAAAAAAAATATTGAGAACCGGAATAAACCGAGAAAATTTAATGAGCCGAACCAAATTCAGATAACTAATTACGGCTTTCACGTACACTACCGGCCTCCATGAAGAGCAAAAATAGAATACCGGGTGCGCAGAAGAATGAAGAAAAGTATTCAGGGAACGAATGCTGAAAATGTGGTTTGGAAAAAGAGCTTCAAGAACATCTAAAATCACCTCACGTGGTCTAAAATTAGCCCTATACGAGGAAAAACTACCGGATAACAATATTGTATACTACTTTATGAACGTGTGACTTGTACTACATTATTTTATTCGTTGTAATAAAAATTATTCCATCAACTACCCAATAAAAATTGACCCATTTTCTGAAAATTGGTTATATGCAACTTTCAGTAATGTAATCACAGGTAATCTACCACTTCCTCAATCCTTCAAATCACTATCTATTCAATTTATATTACTCAGAAATGTTGCCTCATTGATCTATATCAATCTGATATGTACAAAGTACTTCAATTCAGTTCTTGACTCTTTTCAAAAGGAAGTACTAATGGAGCATTATACGATCTTGAGAAAAATCATCTACAAAAGAAATTTGGGTTGAAAGACTTACATGACTTTCTCTTATCAATCCAAATAATGAAACATATTACTTGTACATTCGATATTATTACTAGTTGTACATTCAAACATGAGTAAACAATAATTGAGATGAAAAACATAACCTAATGTTAATCATGAGTGAATGACGCTAAATGGAAGTGAATTTATATTTAATCATATATTTACGTTAACGTTGTACTAAGCTTTGTAGACAAATATTTTTGGAATAAAGGTTATTGGTTTATTAACAATGTAATTCTTTTGCAATCAGTTTTTTTATGATGTAATTATAAACTTTTAGCAATGATGAGAAAAATCTGAGTAGTGTTCTTATATAAACCACCCTCATTAGTGTGTTTCAAAAAAGATTAAACTGTAAAGAAAACAAATATAAAACTAAACTTGATGGATTGTGAATTAATCTTGAAACATTAATTTGTTGAAGCTGAAGATACCGATGATCATGGTAGAGATGATAATGATGATGATGCCGATTGTAGTCTATGAGATCATGATTATTATTAAAGTTAGGAAAAATATTAAATGAAATCGTAAAGGTAAGTCTAATATGTTTTAAAATTTTGGTTTGTGAGTATCTTCGCTTATGTCAAGGTTTTAAATTTCTAATGTTTTAATTATATACACCTTTATCGTAAAATGCATGCTAAAGCAGCAATCTTAAAAACCCCATTTTTCCTATTTCAGTGATAAAATACGGAAAATCACTAATTGAAGCTAATTTAAGAGCTGTAGAAAAGAGCTAAAAATAAAAGTTGTAGATTTTATGATTTTTTACAATTTTTTGTGTATACTTTTGTTGTAAAATTCAAATTAAGAGGCAATCTTGAAAAAATATATAATTTTTACCACGGGAGCACAGCACTCATGAATTTCAGCAGACATGGCTTTTACCCTATTTTGTTGATCGTAAAACACTTAGTCATTAAGGGGATTGAAAAAAATCGTAGGAGCCTTCAATGAGGAAATTACAAAGAAGTGAACAAATCGCGTGAATAAACTTCTACTTCTAGTTGACCGATTTTGATAAAATTGTTCTTGTCGAGTCACTTTGTGGTAGATAACTTAAGTTCTAAGTTTAAACTTTGTACAATGTTCTATTTTTCAGAAAGTTTGTTTACACACAAAGCCACCACTCAGACCGATCACAAAAAACATGTTTTTTTTTGGATTCAGAGGGTCTGAAAACGTGTATTACTGGTATAAACTCGATTTAAAAAAATCGACTAAAAAACAATACTTACCATCTTCCCTATAGCAACTGGCTTCGACGACTGGATCCCGGTCAGATCTGGCATTTGTTTCATGATTTATTTTCACTGTAACCGTTCTCATCGTCTGCATTTGTAGAAATTACAATGCAGTCGAACTTATAAAAATATATAAATATAGGGAAGAGAAAGTCAAAATTTATTATATGTTTATTTAGAGATCTTTAAAATTATAAATCTACAAAACATTTTGTTTTGTTTTACGTCCGACTGTTTTGCAATTTTTGGCTAATGCTGATGATGAGAACGGTAATAGATGAAAATTTATTATGAAAAAATTATAGGCCTGACCGAGAATCCAATCTGGAACCCCTGGCGGAGAAGCCAGTTGCACTGACCACTACACCACGGCCGGTGATATTACAGTGGCTTGGTTATCTCAGAACAGATCCTGGGACGTAATCCTTGAATGGGAAAAGAAATACTAAGTGAAGAAGAAAAAGGAGATAATTAACGGGCGTATCTTTCTGAATAATTTGACAGGTGCACATTGTGAAATAATGCTGGCTTTAAGGGCTTTCAGGAAGAACAACATTAGAAAACTGGATGGATGAAAAAGCTATAAAATCTTAGAGCAAACTATGAACGAATTCTGAGAATGTTGGCTGCGAAAAGAGCTTTCAAAAATGTTTAAAATTACTTCAAGTGGTCTCAAATGAATCTTTCCGGAAAACCAAAATGCAGTAATAAAACCAACTATATGGTATTTTCAACTCCTTTAACTTACTGTAGTACATAATAATTATAATTAATTGTTACCTGTTGAATAATATTTCTCAACATTGTTAACATTTAAGTTCCTAGTAATTTAATTCTCATTGAAATCCTATACATTTAGTTATCAGATGAAAATTTCAAAATACCTTCCAACAATAAGTTTTCCTTAAGTGATTCAATTACCGTTTAACATTGAACAGGAAGTTTCAAAGTTGCTAAGTTTCATTACAAGGAAATCACTAATTGGTTAACTTCAAAGATTAACTTTTATTAATAAATCTATATAAGTTTATACTCAATTATTTCTTATACGAACATATTATTTTGTTGTGGTTTTGCCTTCCTATAACTGGAAAACAATTTTTATCTGTAGAGATCAGTAGAAACGTTAAGGAAAGATAAAAAAAATCTGAGTAATAACGTTCTTAGACTGAAAATATAAATCACACTCACTAATGTGTTTCAAGAAAGATTAAACTGTGAATAAAATAAAACTAAACTTAATGAATTGTGCGTTAATAATATGTTGAAATACGAAGAAGTTGAAGCTGAAGATGATGATGATCCCGATTATTTGACGGATGATTATTAGTAGAATTAAAAAAAGATTAAATGATTACCGAAAATGTAAAAATAAGTCCAATGTTTTAAAACGTTTCAGTCTGTGAGTATCTTTGCTGTTGCTGATATGATGAGGTTAATTGCTAAACGATTTTCATACTTTCTAATTTTTGTGTTTTTCGCTACTTTGTTTAATTTATTCTTATATAAAGTGCGGGTTTAGATCGTTTAATATTTCAATGGTTACGTACCATGGAGCTGCAGTGATAAGTCTCAGGTATTAAATAAATAAATTTTATGAAGGGCCGCCTCCGTAGCTTAGTGGTAGTGCGTCTGCCTACATCGCAAAGGTCCCGGGTTCGACTACCAGCTAAAGTCTGGTAATTTTTACAAGTTAAAACCCTCATCGTCGCTAATAACCGAGATTTCGATGCGATTAAAAATGAACTATTTTCAATTATGTTTGTAAATTTTAAAATTAATAAAATTTAAAAAAGAATTATGATTAAACTATTCAATTAAAATTAAGTATTTACTTGATAATCAAAATTTGATTTTTACATAAATGTATGTTGAAGATAAACAAAAATTAAAAATAAGTCATTATTTAAAAATTTTAATCATGAAACATTAATTTTTTTTTATCTCTAATGCGTGTACGTTGCAATCTGTACAGTTTAAGAACAATAACTTAGAAGAAATTAATAGAACTTATATCAAATATTAATTCATCAGACGTGAATGAGGCGATGTTTTAAAAAATCGTAGGAACCTTTCTTAAAAAAAATCGCAAAAAGTGAAAAACGCCCTAATTAACTACTAATTTTTGTTGACTGATTTTCTTGAAAACGTTTGTGTCGAGTACAGATATCCCTTACTTAACTACATTGTTTCAACTTCGTAAAATATTCCATTCTTCAAATATTTTTTTAACAAACACGCATGCGCTCGCGTGCATCCACTCAACAGATTCATCGGTAAAACATGTTTTTTTTCGGGTTCAGGGTACCTCAAAAAGTGTATTTCAGGTAAAACTCGATTTCAAAAAATCGACGTGACAATACTTTCCTTATCTATTTATATTGGGCAAGATAAATAAAAATGTACCGTTAAGTCCTCTTGATGAGTGGTGTTATTCATTTAAATCCTTTAATGTCTATTCCCACGACCCTAGTTTACTAGCTGCCAGTACTAACAGCTTATAAGTAACTAGCAATGTTTCCAAACGTTCATACCGAGCTAGTTTACTAGCGCTAGTCAATTATGTGAGTTTTCTCCCCTACTAGTGCTAGTAAGCAACGTTCACACTGAGCTAGTTTACTAGCGCTAGTCAATTATGTGAGTTTTCTCTCCTACTAGTGCTAGTAAGCAACGTTCACACTGAGCTAGTTTACTAGCGCCAGTCAATTATGTGAGTTTTCTCCCCTACTAGTGCTAGTAAGCAACGTTCACACTGAGCTAGTTTACTAGCGCTAGTCAGTCACGTGACCTCTTCTCCCCTACTAACGCTAGTAAAATCAAACATGTCCACTGTAGTCGTGAATGACCAAACGTCGATGCTACGTTAAATAAACAAAATTTTTTGTTTTTCCTCAATTAATTACAGAAAAATTTAAACCTATATTAATCAAATAAGCAGAGATTAGTTTGATTATACCTTGGTTTCCAATCAGTTTTCTAAAAAAATGGATATCATTGCCTAAGATTGTTTTAGAACCAGATTAAAATTAAACCATAGCCTATTTGAAATTGAGATGCTCTAAATGCTCTTGAGATAACAGAATCAATTATTAAATTGGATGTAAAATTGACTTATTCTCAGAAAAATGATAATATATCTTAAGTAGTTTGCTGGTATGGTTGCTATAGATGTACTTTGATACTACTTGGGCAACTAAATGGTTAGAAATGCAGAAAAATATAGCTAATACACTATTCATTAGCGCAAGTGAATACAAGCGCTTTGAGTAAAATAGCTGCTACTTGTTCGTTCTCAGGACGCTAGTCTAGTACTAGCTACTAGTCTACTAGCAGCTAGTTCACTAGTATGACGCTATATTACTAGCAGCTAGTTCACTAGTATGACGCTATAGACTATTACTAGCAGCTAGTTCACTAGTACGATGTTAGTCTACTAGCAGCTACTTTGCTAGTACGACGCTAGTTAACTAGCAGCTAGTTCACTAGTATGATGCTTTATTACTAGCAGCTAGTTCACTGGTACGACGCTAGTTTACTAGCAGCTAGTTCACTGGTACAACGCTAGTTTACTAGCAGCTAGTTCACTAGTACGACGCTAGTTTACTAGCAGTTAGTTCATTGGTATGACGCTAGTTTACTAGCAGCTAGTTTACTAGTACGACGCTAGTTTACTAGCAGCTAGTTCACTAGTTGACGCTATATTACTAGCAGTTAGTTCACTGATACGACGTCGTGGGAATACTAGCGTCGTGGTAATAGTAAAGTTATATTTTTATGTTTTTCATCATAATTCACTTGTAAATAATTGTTTATACGTTTGTTAATAAATGTTTTAAAATATTAAAAAAGTGGTTCATTCTATTTGCAAGAAAATGCAGTTTGCTGTCCTATTTCCTTTTATTTAATCAAGAGTAAATAATCTTTCACTGAAGTATCCTTAACTTAATTTTAAACTGAAACTTTCCAGAGTTAACCTCACATTATTCTGGAACAATTACAAATTAAATCCGAGGAAATTGTAGTTTTCTAATCAATAAGTGATAAAGGAATTCTAAAAAAATTACATGAATTTTTAATGCAGATTTATTTTTCGGATCATTTGTAATTCGTTTTTAAAACAGTATTAAGGATTCCTTAATCTTAGGGGATGATTTCACTCTTTCCATTTTTATAATCCGTTTTATCAACTTTTTCTTTTTGATTGATTAGGCCTATCTTTTATATTCCATTTCACTCAATTTCTAATTTTCTTATTTGTGCTCCCCCACACTCTGTGTACAGAGTGATTTTCAAAGTTTTTACCAACGGCGTTCTAAACGTAATGTATAAATTAAAAAGAAAAATCTTCATGTTATTGTAACGTATGTGCTAATAAGATAGTACTGCAACACAGTTATAAGGCAAACAAAAATCTTATGTGAAACACTCACATGACTTTTTCTTACCAATGAAAATAATAAAACTTGTAACCTATGTTTAATCTCAGTAAACGATATAATGTGAATGCCATAACCTAATTTTTATCAAGAGTTATGTCGCTAAATAAAAATCAACCTATACTAGATTTTGTTTAGGTCATTAGCTGAAAGGCTGTTTGAACCTCTAGAGGCTTTAATAAGAAAAACGAGGAGTGAGATGGTTTACCATTGCTTTCCTGAGTGGAAAATTATGCTTATCAGCATGCCAGGCCCTCCGAAAAACATCTACTTTCCACCCAGCAAATAACACCTTTACTTCATTTACTACAGGGTCTAGCTGTACTATAATGAAATTCAGTAGCCTACTTTCAGAGATGATAACTATAATGTCTTTTACACCTCTACTTCTTCTGTTCTTAAATGCTTCGGTCATATAATTGGCTGACCATGTGAAAAGAAACAGAACTATCTATTGTAACCCTGGAACTAGCTGATCGAGTGCAAATAATCACTCCACCTGGCTTTTATGGACAAAACGTTCTCTTGTCAATGTAGATAATATTGACGCTAAACTAGGCTCTTTAGAAATAAATATTCGAAATAAAAGTTATAGGTTTTATATTACTGTAGTTATATACATTTTGTAGTAAAATGTATAATAAGGCCGCAATCTTTAAAAAATCCATGTTTTTACCGATTTTAATAACTAGCTAACATACAGAAAATCACTAATTAACGTTGAACTAAACGCTTTAGAAAAAAAATATAAAACAAATTTAGGTTTTTTAATTTCCTACAACATTATTATAAATGCTTTTAAATTAAAATGCATAATGAGTCCGCAATCGTAAAAAAAACATTTTCTACCACAAGAGTATGTATTTATTTTCTAAAACATTTCAGCAAATATCGTGCTTATTTTATCTTGTAGAGTAAAAAAAAATATCTACTAAATGAGGAGCTTTTTAAAAGCAAATCTTAGCAGCTGTTTTTGAGAAAATTTCAAAAAAGTGAAAAATTGCACGAATAAATTAGTACTTCTGTTGACAAATTTTAATTTAAATCTTTGTGTTTGGTGCCCTAGTGGTACCTAATTTAAAATACAAGTTTCAGCTTTGTACGACATTCCGTTCTTGACGTATTTTGTTCACACATGTCCAGGCGATGTGAACTGTTCTTGCAAAGCTGTTGTTAGTCAGCAAATAATAAAGTACTTGGGAATAAAATTTAACTGCCGTCTTAAAATGGACTGAACACATTCACGGTCTTTGTCAGCATCTAAGAAAATA
This sequence comes from Catonia carolina, assembly GCA_035578175.1. Lineage (NCBI taxonomy): Eukaryota > Metazoa > Arthropoda > Insecta > Hemiptera > Achilidae > Catonia > Catonia carolina. Next base: position 7,115,277 of record JAQMRL010000007.1, on the reverse strand, counting down.
GATATTTACATTCAAGAAACGGAGTACTGAATGGGGATACATTAAAAATTGTTTACTTATCTATTGTGCAGTCGGTACTAACGTACGGTATAATTGGGTGGGGTGGTACCAATTTGTCTTCTTTGGACTCCGTACAGAAGGTACAGTAGTTGATCTTATGAATAATCAATAAAAGACAACCACGGTATCCATCGGAACAGCTTTTCCAAGAATTCAACGTACTTGACATCCGCCAAAAGTTTGCAAGAGTAGCTCTTATTTTCGCGTATAAAAATATAAACTATTTTAACTACAAGAGCACACCATTATAATACCAGGAACAAGGCTCTCTTACTTTTACATAAGGCCTCAAAACTTTATACCAAAGGCATTTCTGCTATTTAGCGCCCAAACTGCTCAATCTGCTCACCTTACAAATTAAAAATATGCCGGACATTATTAGGTATAAAAAAGCAGTAACCATTTGGCTATTGGAAGTAGGGAGAGAAGCTGTAGAAAAAATGGTTACTCCAGGAAACATTATAGTTTTGTGAGCTCGTTTATCGGTTTTGATTTTAGTTTTTATTTTTAAATAAATTATTTTGTTTTGCATATTGTTTGTTATGTTTCTCATTTGTACATATAATTATATAATAGTATATTTTTTTAATAAAAATGTCTTAGTGGTTTTAAGTAACTGACATGTAGTTGTAATTACTACTAACACACTATATTACACTACATATCCAACACTATATTACACAGAGACACGAACGCTCCCATGGTACACGAAGCTACACAGAAATTTTGCACCAGTTACCAAACAAGACTTGAAAATCATCAGAATCCAGAAGCCATCAATCTCCTAGACAACAGTGGAACACACAGAAGACTATGCAGACTACACCCTACAGATTTATTTGAATATGTGATTGTGTAATTTATTCTACATTCCTAGCAAGAACAATACAACGAAATGGGAAATTTTATAGAGTAATACCAAGGGATATTACTTACTCATGTTTTATATTTACAACATATCTACTCATTGTTCTATGAGAGCAGATCGTAGATTTACAGTTATTAAAAAAAAACACACTAATAGATTACCGTAGTAATTGCAGTAGTTAATAAACAAAGAAGCACTGAATTGATCTACCCTTGAACATGGTAAACCATAGTTGGGGGGATTAATTTTCCCACCACGAATTAAAATAAATAGTTTTAGATTTTTATGTATAATTAAGAAAATTAACATTTATATTATAATTATATTTTCTTGTAAGCAATGGGAAAATAAATAAATAAATTAATACACATTCTCTCTAAAAAACGAACATGCTAAAAACATGTTTTTTTTTATTTAGGGGACCTGAAAACGTGTATTTTCAATGAAAACTCAATTTAGAAAACGACATTAAAACATTACTTTTCTTATCAATATATCATCAAATAGAGCAAGGGAAAATAAAAGTAGGTATGTTGAGGAACTTTCTGAAACAGCTTAAGAATTTATATTCGTTAATAATGTACGTATTTAATTAACAACTGATGTATATTTACAATGAAGGAATACCTCAAAGAGCTTACCCGTATATGCTGTTACCACCGATAATACTCATTAGCACTATCATGGCATATTCTCCATTCGGAGAGTTTATATATATAGCTTACACAGTAATAATAACATGTATGAAATTCCTGAGACATTAATGTTTCTGTTTAATATGAATTTGAATTATATCTGTAGGCTTGAATGTTCTGGTGGTAATGATTAGTAGTTACTGTGAGACAACATATACAGTTGATTTAGGAGTTATTAAATAATATGATATTGTTTTGTACAGTAATCTGCAATATTCAGAATTCGCTCATTGGCACGTAACATCCTTTCATCGTCTCTACACATTAGAATTTTGAAAACGCTGTCCCTTTCTTTATTACTTTTTAAGTATTTTGATAGTATCGAAATTCAAATAAAAAATATTTTTAATAATAATTTTCTTTCAAAAAAATTTAACATGATTATAATATATTAACAATACTTATGAAATACGGTAATGATAGTAATTGTAAAAAAACTATAAGCGTTAAAATTTAAATTAAATAAATGTAATATTGTATCTGTAATATTTTTACTTTATCTTTGTCTTATATAATTTATATAGGACAAATTCCGTCCCTATATATTTTTCAGGGACGGGATTTGTCCATAACAGTAAGATGGAGTGTTAAATTATTTGCACTTGTTCTGCTAGTCCAAAGGGTACTAAAAATAGTTCTGTTTCTTATCACGTGGTTAGCCAATTAAACAGGAAATTTTGGTTCACCCATTAATAAGCGACAGACTTATAACAGGTAGTTTTTCTGTTTTATATCGGGAACTCAGAAATTAAGTTTTTTAATTACTTTCGAATGTCGACTTTTTCTTTCAACGAACTGCATGTTTTATTAGAAAATTATATAAAAAAACAAAACTCCAAGAACAGAAACTCCATTTCACCAGTTGAAAAGTTGGCGGTTACTTTAAGGTATGAAAGTTCATATAGCCGGACATGGCGAATTTCGTCAATGAAGGCTTCTACATCAAAACTGCTGATAACATTTCCATTACAAAGAAGCAGACGTGTGCTCGTGTGAACAGATTACGTTTACATACTAGCGCGTTGACTAGCCCGGCGAGTTGAATTCAACTGTTCGGGAGAGAACGAGGTGGCAGACGTCTGCCTTTCTTGATTCCCTCATGTGACCGTGTGAACAGGGTACTAATACTAAATTAATGGAATTTCTGTCCCTAACATACGTTTGCCGCTTATGTCTGCTTCTTACGTCTGCCTCATGTGAAAGAGACCTTAGGGTTGCAAATTCACCGACCATATCATGATTTTACAACGTCGGGTGAACCCAAATTGACTTATTTCGCCTTTTTTACGTTGTCTTCGAAGAAAAAACAGAGCAATTACTGCACTTCGATCCATATCTCCAAGCTAACAAACAAAAATTTAAAAAATCGGTCGGCAAACCGGCTGTGTGTGAAAGTAACCTAACAATTAGTAATTAAATTTTTTACTACTATTGCTATAATATTCTTATTATTATTAATGTTTAATACCCTCGTTATAATTAAATTTTCCCGTATTTATTGCTAATTATTACATATTTAAAACAATAATTGAAATTAAATAAACCTGTAAACCTAATTTTAGTAAACTTATATGAAAATGTCGAATATACGTTAATAAGCAACCTACTACTTTTATACTTGTATTATATGCAGGAATTAAAAGAGCATATTAAATTAATTATTGATACATGTGTTGATAAATTAATTAATAAATGGAAATAACAGAAACAGAACAATGGTGTGAGCAACGAGAGAAAATTTATGACATAATCTCTCAAGTGATATGTAAAACTTCGTTACAAATACATTTCCCATGATTATTTTGAAACAGAAATTGTTATGTTGAATAGAAAATACATTTACCTGCTGATGCAAATGCGTTTAGTACTCGGGGACAGTTTATATGTTCGGGATATGTTATTGAACTCATGTACTTGGGCAGAGTTGTGCTTTATGTTGAGTTTCATCTCATGAGACTTACCCAACACTCTACTTTATATGTTAATAGGATTAAATAGATTATAAATATCCAGGACTTTAAAGGAATGTTGAAGATAAAATTTATTTATGAATTACTTTAATTAAATTCATCTATATCACAGGGACGTTCAATTATATTAAGGAGACAAATTTGTAGAGAAAAAATGGTTCATAATATTACTATTTAACTTTTTGAGTTTCAGCCTTGGAATTGGAAACACTTTTAATCAGTTTCCTCTTCTTCTCTTTCTCCTTATCATGGATTAGACATTCCGACTTCTTTGCCCATCTTTTACTCAGAATATCTACATCTCTTCGTCCATCGTGTACGTATGAATGTAGTTTGATAATGCTCGTTTCGCACATCTATCTTCACTCATTCATATTAAATGTTCCTTCCATTTCTCTCTGTATTTACTGATTGTTTTTGTAGAGTAGCAGATATTTAAATCGGCCCGGATTTCCTCTTTTTTAATGTGATCCATCAAACTATACTGTAACATTTTTAAATTAATGTTACTTTATTTAATTATTAATTTTTCCTTTTTCTGTTAAGTTGAATTTAAATTTCGTTATCTTTTAATGCCGCCGTAATCCGTTATCTCGTTATCAATTTGCTTTCATTCTGTCTTTGTACTGCCGACTGCTGTTATCTGTATCTTTCGTGTCGGATCCGTTTCTTCCTGCTTTTCATGTTCTTTGGTACATGTCTAGCGGGATGGAAGGGGTCGGTGACGTCAGAACCCAGGTTTCCTTTTGAGTGATTTGATTTTCTCGCTCTCTCTTAGCAATTGGTCAGGAAGATGTTCGATTCTTGAAATATTATGTGCCGTAAATTTTTTTTTAAGTTTCTTTTCGGGGCGTTGTTATGCTGCTGTTTGACTAATTGCTATCCCGTTTTTACGGTAAGTCCTTGTTCTTTTTGCTTGTAGTTAAAACCCATTGTAGCCGTGAACATTTTTTTAATTGATTTTGTAAATTTTGGTAAACCCTTTTGGGTAATTTTATTAAAAAAAAATTTTTTTTTTAACTTAAAGCTTTTCCTAATGTTTGTTTTTTTTAAATCTTTTGCTGTGCTGGTGGGGTTTAACTACTTTCTTGTTTGTCTTTTGCGGAGGCCCTCATTATTCTAAGTCCTGGTTTTCTGCTCTTTGCAGGGACCAGCTTTGGGGTGCAGTTTCTTCCAATGTTATACTTGTTTAACTAATCCTTTTGGGCGGCATGGAAGCCAAAAGGTTAATTTTGGCTTTTCTAACTTCACCTAAAAGCATCGCCTTTAATTACTTTAAAACAACTCATCTGTAATCTATTCTTTGGACAAGATAAATTTTTCTTGCGCCTAAATTTTCGGCAAGCATTAATTTGGAATCACTGATTTTAAATGGACACGTCGCCTTTGGCTTAAACTTGTCTCCAGCTAGTTATCTAGCAAGTTCTTTCGGGGATCATCCTATTTCTTCTTATTCTACTCTTCCTTCTTCTGGTTTTTCAAAAAAACTACTATTTTTTTTTATATTACATATTTAATAAATTTTTTTATTATTTATTTTGTAAATCATAAAATGACTAATTTTTCTCATGTTTGCTGCATTATGCAATTTTGCATAATCTTGTCTCGTGGTGGACAAAACATGTTTTGCATCTAACTTATTATCTTAATATTGTATTAAGCTTTTTTTGGCTTTCTATTATTTTGTTTCTTTAATATTATAAAATAGAATTTTGAAAATATTTTGGTAAAATATTGCATAAATGTTTTTTTGTAAAATTAAATTCTGTTACTAAAGGTAAAATGTAACTTGTGTTTCGTTTAATGAAACTAATTATTTTTCTATTTTAATTTTTTTTTAATTAAGATCAAATCTTTTGAAGCAAAAGTTTGAACATGTTTTTTATTTAAATTTTTATGAATCTCTTTCATGTATAACCAAATCTGATTAATTCTTATATTTAATTTGGTACTTTCGTTTGATTTCTGTGTACCGCTTATTTATTTCTAATAATTATAATTGTAATACCGAAATGGTCTTACGTTTTTTTTTTAATTACTTAAAGATTTTCTTAAATTGCATTTCTGGATCCAGTTTAAAGCATGCTAAATTATTATTGAGCTCATACTATTTAATATTAAATTTTGGTTATTAATTATGATAATTTCTATTTAATGCTTGCGTAACTTTGTAATTCTTCTTAAAGACTGAACATAAAATTTAATGTATCTTATATTTATTAAGGGTACCTAATCTATCTATTTAATTTTATTAAATTTTCTACTAATCAAAAATTGTTTTGTTAATTTCTTTTCTTTGCACCACATCACCGCAGTCTCCCTTTTTGGGGGTTTTTTTTTAATCTTCTTTTTCTTTCTTGTCCCCTGTGCCACTTTTGCTTTTGGTAGCGAATCTTTGGAGTTCGCGTGAGCAAAAAGGGGCTACAATACCCCTAAAAACTCTTTTCAAGAATCGAATTTCCAATGCCTGGATCTGATGTTCATCTTTCCTCCTACGTACCCAGGACTCACTACCAATGCAGCAATACTGAAACAGCCGAAGTTTTGAAAAACTTCACCTGGGTTTCTTTCCGAACTCATATTTTCGACCAATTTCTTTATTCAGTTGATTGTTCAAGTCTGCATTTCTAGCGTAAAATGTTGTAACTGCTCTATCAGGCACCCATTAATAACTATTATTTTTGTACGGGATACCTCTACCTCTACCTCTACCTCTACCTCTTCTGGTTTTAAATAATTCAGTCATTTAGACTGACCATATAATAAGAAACAGGACTATTTATTTTAGCCCTGCAACTAACAGATTGAGAGTAAATAATTTGACACGCCACTTGTCTGTGCTGCAAATATTAATTACTACAACATGAATTAATTACTAGACATTAATAATTAATGAATTAATTAACAACATGAATTTAAATATTTTTTAAATATTCTTGAAATATTTTACTCAAATAATTATAAACCCCTTTCTGCAAATCATCTTCAGGCTCAGCTAACCGAACCCGAAAGTCTGCAAATAATAACGTATTAAGTACTCCACTTTCTCTATTTCAATTACAATAGAACTAACTGTTTGCCATAGCCGAAGGACATCATCAATGTATATGTATTAAAAATTTGGTGTGAAACACTCACATGACTTTCTCTTGCCAATACAAATAATGAACAATATAACCTAACATTAGTAATAAATCATCAGAAATAAACAAAAAACTAACCTCAAAAAAACATAACCTTATTTTAATCAAGAGTGAAAAACGTAAAATGAAAATCAACTTCAGTTTGGCTTTAAAATACAACTCTTTCACGTTAAACTTGGCTCTGTAGAGAAAAATGCTCTTAATAAAAGTTGTAGATCTTTTAATTTCCTATAAATTTGATGTACACTTTTGTAGTGAAATGCATGCTAAGGCTGAAATCGTTAAAAAAATAGATTTTTTACACGCTTTTGTAAGAAAAAAAAACAGAAAATCACTAATTACCGCTAAACTAAGCGTTATAAAAAACATTTTTGAAATAAAAGATGTATGATTTAAAATTATCTACAACTTTTTTTATATACATTTTTGCGCTAAAATGCATATTTAAGTCGCAATCTTAAAACAACAATTGTTTTACTGGAAAACAACCTCCCCAATAATTTCAGCAGACATGGGGCCTACCCTGTCTTGTAGAGCATAAAAAAATTAGTAAATGAGGCGATTTTTAAAAACATCGTAGGAGCCGTTTTTGAGAAAATCGCAAAAAAGTTAAAAATTGCACGAATAAACTACTACTTCCGGTTGACCGATTTTGATTAAAATGTTCGTGTCGGGTCCTCTAGTGGTATCTAACCTAAATTTTAAGTTTGAACTTCATACGATGTTCCGTTCTTGAGATATTCTGTTCACACACATACACACACACACACACACAAAAACACACAGACGAATCGCTAAAAACACGTTTTTTGGGTTCAGGGGGTCTGAAAAACGTGTAGATCCGGTGAAAACTCGATTTCAAAAAATCTACATGAAAACAATACTTTCCTTTCTTATATTCATGTAGGCAAAAGAAAGTAAATAAGGTATTGCAGTAAAATTTTGTTTTCTTTATAATTACCTATCTATTTACCCTTTTCAACCCTCGGTGCTTCCTACCATCTAATCAGTATAGTTGACTGATGTCTATTATCGAAGGAAAATCGTTACGGACCGCTAGCCTACTACCTATTGTCAACCAGTTCTCCAAGGCGGCCGTCCCCAGAAGGCACCTCAGGAATCAGTTCACCGAAGACTGGGTACAATCAGTTCACCGAAGACTGGGGACAAGGTACTGTCATTCCAATTTTAATTTGTTTCTGTCTAATTTTTACTTTCTCTTACCTATATGAATATATAGGAAGGAAAGTAGGCCTACTATTGTTTTCATGTAAATTTTTCGAAATCAAGTTTTCACCGGATCTATACATTTTCAGACTCCCTGAACCCAAAAAAAACATGTTTTTAGCGATTGGTCTGTGTGTATGTGTGTGTGTGTGAACAGAATATCTCAAGAACGGAACATCGTACGAACTTCAAACTTGAAACTTAAGTTACATACCACTACCGGACCTGATACGAACATTTTCATCAAAATTGGTGAACCGGAAGTAGTAGTTTATTCGTGTAATTTTTCACATTTTTGCGATTTTCTCAAAAACTGGTCCTACGATTTTTTTTTAAATCACCTCAATTACTTAATTTTTTATGCTCTACAAGATAGGGTAGGCGCCATGTTTGCTGAAATTCTCGGTGAGGCTGCTTTTACGCAAAGAAATAGTTTTTTTAAGATTACAGGTTTAATATAAATTTTAGCGCAAAAACTTATATAATAAAAGTTGTAGAGAATTTAAAAACCCTACAACTTTTATTTCAAACATTTTTTTGTATAACGCTTAGTTTAGCAGTAATTAGCAATTTTTTGTTTTTTTCTCACGAAAACGTTTGAAAAATTGATTTTTTTAAGATTTCGGCCTTAGTAGGCCTATGCGTTGCATACTAAGTATTATTATAGTATGTATTTATTGCATAAATGTATGCATTTATGGCATAGTATGTATTGCGGCCTTAGTATTTTATGCGTTTTACGACAAAAGTGTATAATTAATTTTATAGGAAATAAAAAGATCTACAACTTTTATATACAGCATTTTTCTCTACAGAACCTAGTTTAGTGTGAAAGAGTGATTTTCCGTATTTTTAAGCCGAACGAGTTCGATTTTCATTTTGCGTCTTTCAGTCATGATTAAAATAAGGTTATATTTTTAGAGGTTAGTTTTTGTTTATTTCTAATGTTTTATTACTAATGTTAGGTTATATTGTTAATTATTTGCATTGGCAAGAGAAAGTTGTGTGAGTGTTTTACACCAGATTTTTTTACCATAACCATACGGTCCACTCTTGTTTTCCTTTTACGCCCCTTTCACTTAGACGATTTATTGGGTACTCAACAACTCACACAACTTTCTCTTGCCAATGTAAATAATGGAAAGTATAATCTATGTTTAATCATTAGTAAGAAATATAATTGATTAACATAATCTAATTTTAATCATGAGCGAATATTTTCAATAATTTCCTATAATTTTAATTACATAGCCCATACTTTTGTTGTAAAATGCGCATTAAGGCTGCAATCTTAAAAAATTCTAATATTTTTTACAGATTTTGATGAAGAAAATATTAAAAAATCACTAATTAATTGATGCTAAATTAAGTGCTGCAGAAAAAAAAGTTTAAAATAAAAGTTGTGGGTGTTTTAATTTCCTACAACTTTAATTATCTAAACTTTTACCTTAAATTGCATATTAAGGGCATAATTTTATTGTAAGAAAACTATTTTTTACCACGAGAAAACAGCTTCCCAAGAATTGCAGCAGCCGTGCCGTTTATCTTACCTTGTTTTTCTTGACCCTTACATGTATTCGTTACAATTTCTTAAATTTAGAGCAATAAGACGACCCATAACCTGATGAGATGAGAATGATAAATGTATATTGTGTAAATGAAGTGTAGTCTAGTTCTTCACAGACTCAGGCCGAAAATTCCTGATGAGTATAATTAATTTAACCATAAAAATTCAAGTACATTGGTAACTATACTATAGTCTTTTAAAAGTATAAGTGTCTTTACTAGGATTTGAACCAGGAACTTCTTCTCCTAAAATCAACTATTGCTGAACAGACCAACCCGGTGGTTTACGTGACAATAAAATTTTATTGTTCATTTATCCTTACATATAAATAAATTAAGCTAAGCTTAGAACGTTTCAACGTATTATTTTAAGTTATTTATTATTATGGGATGCACAATAAGTAAACATAACTACTGTATAATGTCTATTGTTAAAACGATGGGACTCTTATTTGTGACGTCATAAGTTTGTTATGTAGATAACGAATAAGGAAAACCTTTAGTTAAGGTGCTAAGTTTATTCAAACACCTACCACAGTTCAGTTATTGTTTTCTATTGTGGGAATTTATAATGCTGTTTAATTTATTAACCGAATGCACTAAGCAGATGTAGATCATAAATATTGCATAAGAAGATTTGTGTTTATTTACTTATGATCTACAGGGTGATTCATGAAGTTCTCCCCCCACTTCTACAGCACATTGTACTAGTAAAAATAATGAAAAAATGTTATATAAACATAGGTCCGAAAACGCTTCGTTAGCGAGTTACAGCTAGCGAAAGTTTCGCCTGGATTTCAGTTCACCAGGTGAAATGAGGTCTTCCTGGAATTGTGGTAAGGTAGATTAAGGGGCAAATTCAATCATTTCTTATGGTTTTTGATCTGATAAATTGAATAAAACAGGTCCCAGAACTGTAAGTTAAATAGTTTTTGAGAAAACCAGTGTCAAATGCAAAAAATGGAGTGAAAATCACATTTTTTCATCTTTGGGCAAGAATAACTTTGTTATTTCACCAAGAAACAGTTAAAAATTTTCAATAAAAAATGTAGAAAATTTTATTCTGAACAAACCGGTGTAAATAAAGTACACAGAAAGCGAATAGTTTTTGAGAAAACCAGTGTCAAATGCAAAAAAATGGAGTGAAAAAACACATTTTTTCATTTTAGTTTTTCCGGTTAATTTTACTTTGTACTCTTATGAATAAAAACTCATTTAATCAAACATCTATTCGCTTTCTGTGTACTTAATTTACACCGGTTTGTTCAGAATAAAATTTTCTACATGTTTTATTGAAAAATTTTAACTGTTTCTTGGTGAAATAACACAGTTATCCTTGCCCAAAGATGAAAAAATAAGTTTTTCACTCCATTTTTTGCATTTGACACTGGTTTTCTTAAAAACTATTTAACTTACAGATCTGGGACCTGTTTTATTCAATTTATCAGATCAAAAACCATAAGAAATGATTGAATTTGCCCCTTAATCTACCTTACCACAATTCCAGGAAGACCTCATTTCACCTGGTGAACTGAAATCCAGGCGAAACTTTCGCTAGCTGTAACTCGCTAACGAAGCGTTTTCGGACCTATGTTTATATAACATTTTTTCATTATTTTTACTAGTACAATGTGCTGTAGAAGTGGGGGGAGAACTTCATGAATCACCCTGTATATAAAGTATACTAGCATAGTGTGCGCGGCTTCGCACGCGAAACATGTGTAGGACCTAATCAATTTTTTTTAAATAAATATGCAAAATAAATCGTCTAGCTGTTAGATCGACTGCATATATATATACTCTAACGCACACACACACACACACACACACAAAGTTTTGATAAATTCCCTGCATACGTCTCTCATTTTCACAAACCCCTTCATCTACTTCAACAGCAATACCTACTCACATGTACACACACACACACACATACATTTTAATGAAAATTTTCATTAGGGCCCTTAGGGTCATCATTTTTTTAAATTTAAAAAGAAAATGTTCCTTTGAATATATATATATATATATATATTTATATGAATATGCGTTAAAATTTCATGAAAATCCCTTCACTAGTTTTGGAAATTGGCCTGCACAGAAAAACATGCTTTGTCTATATAATATTAGTATATATACGACGTGTGGCTATTAAATAATGAAACTGACGTCGTAAAACATTTTATTTTTATTTTATACATAATCACTTTTGTCACCTTCAATATACACTCCTTCTCTATACCTACAACACTCCATGCGAATTTTCCATAGTTGGAAACAGTGCTGGAAGTCTTACTCTCAGTCCTTCAGGACATGTGCCATTTTCTCTTTTACAGCTTCCACAGACTCAAATCTTGTCCCTTTTAATGCAGATTTAACCTTAGGGAACATATAGAAGTAATATGGTGCAGGATCTGGTGAATAAGGTGGATGTTCTAACACTGAGATGCTGTACTTGGCTAGGAACCTCTTGACAGATAACGCGGAATGAGCTGGCGCATTGTCTTGGGGGAGAACCCGTGATTTTTTGTCCTTCCACATTTCGAGGTGTTTTTCCTTACTCTTTAACGTAGTTTAGAAAGTACCTCAAGGTACATAATTATATATCAAGGTATATTGATTGACTTGGTGTATATTGATTAATTGTTTGACCTTCAGAAACTCAGTAAAGATACACAATCCCATTGATATAAAAAAACAATCATCATTGCTTTAAATTTTGACTTGCTCATTGGAGCTTTTTTGGCTCTCGGTGAAGTTCGGCTCTTCCAGTGCATAGATTGGCGCTTCGTTTCCGGATCATAAGTAAAATACTACGTTTCATCACATGTTCTTATCGTTTCCATAAAATTTGGGTCATTTTCAATCGCGTGCAAAGTGTCAGTACAAACATTTTGGCAAGCTTCATTTCAAACATTTTTGAGCGGCACGTGTCCGAAGGAGCTGACAGAAGATGACTTCCAGCACTGTTTCCAACTACGGAAAATTCGCATGAAGCTTTGTAGGGATAGAGAAGGAGGAGTGTATATTAAAGGTGACAATAAGTGATTATGTATAAATAAAAAATAAATTTTTTTACAACGTCAGTCTCGTTTTTTATCCGCTACAACTCGTAGATACCATAAGTATATTAAACAAAAGGATAAAAATGTTTTAAATAAAGTACCAATTAATAATGAAATAATAAGACAAGTCTACATTTATGTGCATTGTTTGGAAAATTTTAATATAACGCAAAGTACAATGTAAATTATTCTACATATCGATTTTTGCTTTCACTAAATGTAGGTACAACTTTCAGGGTAATAATTAAAAGGTATTCTGACTTGATTCTGATATTTTATTTTTAGGGTTTAGTTGTGAGTATTCGTCATTTTTCAGAAATGGACAATTTAATTGGGTTAAATAAACCCAATCCAAATCTATAATAACTAAAACATAATAATAATTATAATTATAGCAACTAAATTAGTGAATTTTTTATAATATTTTAAAGTAAGATTTTCTTAAAAATTCAAGGGTATACTGCTCGGCCGGTAGCTGTGCACATAGCGTGTGAGAGAGATAGAATAATAGGACGGCGATATAGATATTCCCTTTTTGAAAAACATCACGTAACGCAGTGCATACATTTTGTAGTAGGCTACAGTAGAGTACCGATTTTCCGTGGATCGTTTAACCGGGGTTTGGATTAACCGTGCGATCACTAGAAATTTTTTTTTTTTTTGTTTAACGTCCGACTGTTTTGCAAATTGCTGCTAATGCAGACGGTGAAGGATGAAATGAATTTTTTATAACGTATGAAAAAATGCAATGCCCGAGTGGGATTCGAACCCAAGACCGCGTGATGAGAGGCGAGCACGTTACCAACATCGCCAACCGGCCGGCTAGAAAAATTAAAATCACTAGTAAAATAAATTATGTATGTACTGTATAACTTTTACAAATTAAAACTTTTCAACTCCCGACATTTTCGTCGTCGTAATTATCACAATTATTGTGATTTACTACGATAATATTGTTCGATTACGACAACAATAATTGGTTAAATGTTGATGCGTGCGATTCGGGCTATGATAAAATTAGTGATAACGATCTACTAGACAGTGTAACCAAGCCAATTCCTGGACCGAGCTCCTTACTACAGCAAGATGAAAGCAGTGATGACGATTCAGAACCGGCTCCTAAAATCAGTTGCAAAGAAGCTTTAACCGGTGCCGAAACATTACTTACTTTCATGGAAAATCAGGATGACACAGATTACGTGGACATTTTACATATTCGTGGTTATATAGGGTGATTCAAAAAGAGCACCGGTGTTGATATATCAAATTAAGAGATTTATTTTATTGAAAAACTGAAAATAAATAGGCCTACATCAACAAGTTCATCTTTCCTTCCGATTTTATGTATGAAAAATGATGTCATGCATGTATCCTCCTCTACTGCGCTGGCACGCATCAACTCTGTCCATGAAATTGGATATTAATGCACGACAAGTTTCGACTTCCATTTGCCCGATAACCCGTCAAATTTCCTCCTTCAAGTCATTGATGTTTCGGGGTTTATTGGCATACACCAATGACTTCAGATGACCCCAAAGAGGAAAGTCACAAGGCGTCAAGTCACACGACCTGGTAGCCATTGATGGTCGGAATTACGAGAAATGATGCGATCCTGGAACCGTTCACGGAGCAACAACATTGTTTCTCGTGCAGCGTGACAGGTGGCACCATCCTGCTGAAACCACAACTCGTCAATGTCCATTCCATCCAAATGACGCCACAAAAACTATCTAATCATCGTACGGTATCGGTCTCCATTTACTGTCACGGCTTGTCCTTCTTGATTTTCAAAAAAGTAAGGGCCGATGATACCGCCCGACCAAAAGCCGCACCAAACTTTCACTCGCTGTGCATAGATTTCCCTTTCATTAACCACGCGAGGGTTTTCTAAACCCCACATACGGCAGTTCTGTTTATTAACAAAACCGTTTAAGTGGAAGTGCGCCTCATCACTGAAAATGATTTTGTTTGCGAAGGTGTCATCATCCTGCCGTTTTCTCAATACCCAGTCAACAAACTTCGTCTCTTCTGGTGGTCTGCCACTTTCAAATGTTGCGTCAACTGAATTTTATACGGGTGATATTGGAGATCGTACCGAAGAATTCTCCGTACAGAAGAACATCTTAAACCCAATTGTTGAGAACGGCGACGTATTGATTTTGCTGGGCTAACAGCCACACTGTCACGAACCAACGCAACGTTCTGCTCAGTTTGGCCAGAACGACGATGTCCAGAACTTTTAAGGTCGACTGTTGTACCCGTCTCAAAAAACTTTTTCATGAGCCTGCGAACTGTTGATTCATTCGGTGCTTCATTACGTCCTAGAGTACCGCGAAATCGCCTGACAGTAGCCGCATAACTCTCTCCACTCTGGTAAAATGTTTTGACGATTAACACTCGTTGCGCAATAGTAAACTTCTCCATGGTTAGACACAGACTGCGAGAGTACTACACTGCGAACAAGAGAAACTACAACTGAATCGTCAATCGGAATGTTCTCCGAAATAGAAATGAGGTCAAACAATGTTGCCAACCGATAAACAAAAATTTACCAGCCGTTTAAAAACCGGCGCTCTTTTTGAATCACCCTTTATAAGACAAATAAAAGAAAATATATTGCGGCATAAAATGAAACAAAGTAAAATAACAAATTTTTGTGATTTTTTTTGTTACGTAGTTTAAGGTAAGATTTATATAAATTTATGTAGTAAATATTTTTATTTCAATACAATTTGTTTATTTATTTCCAATATCCGATAGTATTAACATGTATTAATCAGTAGAATAAAACATGCGCGTAACTGGTGGTTTTGTTTCTGACGTAGGTGGTCTGACCGAATCGGGTTGTATTACCCGTGTTTTCCGGTTATCCGGTATAGTTATCCCCCCCAATTACCACGGATAATCGGTATTATACTGTAGTTTATTCGTGTAATTTTTCACTTTTTTGCGATTTTCTCAAAAACGGATCGGACAATTTTTTTTAAATCACCTAATTTACCACATTTTTATGCTCTACAAGAAAAGGTAGGCGTTATGTCTTCTGAAACTCATGGGGAGGCTGTTTTCTCGTAGAAAAAATTTTTTTTTTAAGATCAGCGCAAAAGTCTTCTGAAACTCATGGGGAGGCTGTTTTCTCGTAGAAAAAAATTTTTTTTTAAGATCAGCGCAAAAGTGTATAAATAAAGTTGTAAACAATTTAAAAATCTGCAACTTTTATTCATAACATTTATTTGTATAACGCTTAGTTTAGCAGTAATATGTGATTTCCTGTTTTTTTCATAAAATTCTTGTAAAAAAATTGGTTGTTTAAGATTTCGGCCTTAGTATGCAATTTACAACAGAAGTGTATATAATAAAATTTATAGGAAATTAAAATATCTACAACTTTTATTTCTAACATTTTTCCCTACATAGCTTAGTTTAGCATCTAAGAGTGATTTTACGTTATTAAGGCAAACTGAGGTTGGTTTTCATTGTGCATCATTCACTCATGATTAATATAAGGTTATGTTTTTTGAAGCTAGTTTTTTTGTTTATTTCTAATGTTTTATAACTAGTGTTAAGTTATATGGGTCATTTTTTTCATTGAAAAGAAAAAGTCGTGTGAGTGTTTCACACCAGATTTTTTTTAATTTTCAATCGCTAATTTGACAACCGGATTCCTTAACCCACATTGGGTAAGAAGTTTTTTTGCTTTTATTTGTAATTGTGAAATGTACATTGACAACCACCCAATTTGATTGCGGCTTTTCGCTGTATTTTTGACGTAGATTAGGCATGAGTTTGAATAGGGACCCCCAGTAGAGTTTTTTCACTGATCACTGTCAGCTGGTCACCATACAAAGTCGCTTGCCCAACTAGTGTTACTTAACAAATAATAACGACTTTCTTTCTTTTAAATAATAGCGAGCTGACTGATTGAACCGGCCCGAAGGCTGGAAAATAAGTAAGAGATTTTTACAATTTTTATTTACTCAGGGGAATTAACAAATGCGTCATTCTGTATAGAGATATATTTTCTTGCTTAAATAATAAAACTTTTTCGAGTATTAGTAATTTATAAGAAAATAACATAGTATGAATTGTTGGCTAGAATATTAATTAGAGAGAAATTTAAATTGATAAAAAAATTTGGAATATATAATAATATTTTCCGGCTCGAATAAGAGATTACGGAATTTTCAGTCTAATTTCTTAAATAAAAATTTATGTTCTTTCTAAGTTACTTTTTTTATTACAATTTTATTTTTATTAGTTTGCTTAATTTATGTGCTAATAGAAATTTTATTACAGAGAAGAGAAATAAATTACGGAAACTGGCGTCGCTCTATGCTATATAAAACAGCATTTATGAAGAACACACAGCCATTAGGTTATGTACGACTGTAAAAAACATGTGTTAGTGTTAAATTATATAAATTTAAGTAAATGTGTTTTATTTTTTAAGCCATTACAAGAATAACGGCAGAAAGCTGCCTCCATGTTGTTGTTACTTCAGAATAATGTTACGTTCGGAAAGTTTTAGTTTAATTGGGTTTTTACTTCTTAGGTTAGGTAAGTAACATGTGTGATATTTTGCGTTTTTACTACTCGCACGCTATCTGTCGGATAGAACGAGAAAGTATTCCGATAATTTATTTATCTTTTAATCCGTAATGCGTGTGCATTGTAATCTGTGCAATTAAAGAACAATAAGCAACCAAATGACCCACTGAAATGAGTATGATGTTTATGACGTGTAAATGAGGTGTAGTTTTGAACAGACTCAGACCGACCATTCTTGAGAGTGTATGGTTAATTGAAACCCAACCATTAAAGTACACCGGTAACCACTATTAGTATTCGAATCTTTTCAAAAGTTCAAATCCTTTACTAGAATTTGAACCACGGAACAATCGCCTTCGAAATTTTCTGTTAAACATCTGATTCGCGGTGACGATTTTACCACTAGACCAAACCAATAATACAATAGAATCTAGGTTATTCGAAACACCAAAAAATTAATAAATTTCCGATGTACGTATTTTACATGAAAAAATAGTATTAAACACTCTTGCGTCTTTTTCTTGCCAATGTAAATAATGCAAATTATTACCTATGTTTAATCCAATAGTAAACTATGTAAACTGAAAATACTACCTAATTTTAATCGTAAATGAATGACGCAAAATATTAATTAACCCCTGTAGGACTTAAAACAGACCAGTTTAACCGTAAATCCATTATAGGTTTCAAAAGAGAATAATATATGCGTGATTTTTTTGTGCCACTGGTAATTTTGATCGTATATGAAATAGGGAATATAAAAGAATAAGTCTGGAAGTTAATAGCAAACGTTTTTACTTTCTCTTGCCTATATGAATATATAGGAAGGAAAGTATTGTTTTATGTCGATTTTTCGAAATCGAGTTTTCACCGGATCTATACGTTTTCAGACCCCCTGAACCCAAAAAACATGTTTTTAGCGATTGGTCTGTGTGTGTGTGTGTGTGTGTGTGTGTGTCTGTGTGTGTGTGTGTGTATACAAAATATCTCAAGAACGGAACATCGTACGAACTTGAAACTTGAAACTTAAGTTACATACCACTACCGGACCCGACACGAACATTTTCATCAAAATCGGTCAACCGGAAGTAGTAGTTTATTCGTATAATTTTTCACTTTTTTGCGATTTTCTCAAAAACTGGTCCTACGATTTTTTTAAAAATCGCCTGGTTTACTAAATTTTTTATTCTCTACAAAATAAGGTAGGCGCCATGTTTGCTGAAATTCTCGGTAAGGCTGTTTTTACGTAAAAACATTGTTTTTTCAAGCTCGCGGCTTTATTATGCATTTTACCGCAAAAATTTATATAATAAAAGTTGTAGAGAATTTAAAACTCTAAAACTGTTATATAAAGCATTTTTTGGTATAACGCTTAGTTTAGCGGTAAATAGCGATTTTCTGTTTTTTCTCACGAAAACGTGTGAAAAATCGATTTTTTAAAGATTTTGGCTTTAGTATGCACTTTACGAGAAAAGTGTATATAATAAAATTTATAGAAAATTAAGAGATCTACAACTTTTATTTAGAGAATTTTTCTCTACAGAGCCTAGTTTAGCGTGAAAGTGTGATTTTCTGTTTTTTTTAAGCCAAATTAAGTTCGATTTTCATTTTGCGTCATTCACTCATGATTAAAATAAGGTTATGTTTTTGAGGTTATTTTTTGTTTATTTCTAATATTTTATTAATAATGTTGGGTTCATTATTAATTATTTGCATTGGCAAGAGAAAGTTGTGTGAGTGTTTCACACCAGATTTTTTTTTTTTTGGTATGTGTGTCCTTTAACGGAATTCAGACCAAAATACTAGACAGTATCTGCTTGTGTGAGACGGATAAATATTTAATTTTCTTTAGAGGCAAACCTTGGTTATTTTACTAATTCAATAATATTAAAAGTTACATAGACTTTCTTTAATCTTCACTGTTTTTTTTAAATTTACTTAATTTCTCGCCATAGATACTGCGAATATCACCATTACTGTAGCACACACGCGACCCCAGTAGTTTATTCGTATTTGGACAAAATATAACAAAACAATTACAGCATTAAGTTAAATACCCAAAACAGGAAAACTATGAAAACATCCGAATATAAAAAAACCTAATGACGTAAAGAAAAAACTATGTGATTTCATAAAATTACATTTAAAAAACCGGTGTGAAAAACTTACACGACTTTCTCATGTCAATGTAAATGAACTTACTATGTATATAACTTATGTTTAATCATGACGCAAATTGAAAACCAATGTCTGCAGGAATTAAAAATACTAAAAATTACTTATTGTTGCTAAACTAGGCTCTGTAGAAAAAAATTAAAACCAAAGTTATTATTTTCTGTAACTTAATTTCTATGTAGTTTTGTCGTAGAATGCGTACTAAGATTGCAATCTTAAAAATACCATTTTTACCCAGTTTATTCAGCAAAATACAGAAAATCGCTATTTGACGCTAAACTGTCATTCCATGCAGCCTTAGGTTTGAGTCCCATTCAGGCACGGCATATTTTCATACGTTAAAAATATAATTTTCATCCTTCACCGTCTGCATTAGCAGTAATTGCAGAACAGTCGGACGTTAAACAGGAAAAAAACTACGTCATTGTTGAAAAAATGTTATAACTAACAGTATAGGATTCTTAATTTACTACAATTTTAATTTATTAACTTTTGCTTTAAAATAAGTTAAGGCTGCCGCCTAAAAAATTGTTACCACGAGAGCACAGCCTCTTAAGAATTTTAGCAGACATGGCGTTCACCCTATCATATAGAACACAAAAATTGTAGCGTAAATGAATGATTTTAAGAAAAATCGTAGAAGTCGTTTTCGAAAAAAATCGCAACACAGTGAAAAATCACATGGATATTAATAATAATAAATTTATTTGTTTTTGGGGACTTGCCCCATACAAATGGAGTTGCTACAATTATGTTCTTAGTAAAGTAAAACAGATACAATTTATGACACATACTCGTACAATAAGTAAAATATCTAGCACTACACAAAGTTCAATAAAAATATAAGTGTAGAAACGTTAACTAGCAGGTAGATTAGATTTTAACAAAGTAGGTAGATCAGGAATTTTAAGAACAATTATTATTGTATTAATAGATTTATAAAATTATTTCCTAAAACAAATAAATGAATAAAATTTATTAATTAAAATTTCCTTAAATTTTATTTCGATCAAATTGGGTAGTTGTCAACAATGTAGCCTACAGTTCCCAATAACAAATAAAAGCTAACAAACAAATTTCATTTAATTAAATTTCGTTAAAACAAGTAACAGTTAGACTAATAGATGGTAGTGGTACTGATAAAGACGCCTCAATAAAACAAATCACAAATAAACGGCATAAATTTTCATTAATTATAGTGCATTTATATTTTTGACCCACCGGGGTGGTCTAGAGGTAAAGTCGTCGCCAAAATCAGCTGATTTTCGGAGACGAAGGTTCCTGGTTCAAATCCTAGTAAAGGTAGTTACTTTTATACGGATTTGAATACTAGACAGTGGTTACCGGTGTACTTTGATGGTTGGGGTTTAATTAACCATACTCTCTCAGGAATGGTCGGCCTGGGTCTGTACAAGACTACACCTCATTTACACGTCATACACATCATCCTCATCGCATTGGGTCATTGGTTGCTTATTGTTCTAAATTGAACAGATTGCAACGTACACAAATTAGGAGTAAAAAAAAAATTATATTTTTATAGTCAGAAATAGTTGGCCTATTGGTACTACTGTATCATATTCCCATCAACAGCTGGTACACCAAAAAACAAATAAAATTTAAATTTAAATTACGGCTATCGTTCACTACATATTGTTCTTCTTATCTCTTTTCTAAGCTTTGCACGTATAAATAAAAATACTGTTTATTTTTTCAACCGTAAAATTTCGTAACAAAACAACCAGTTTGTCTTTTTCTCTGACAATATTATTAAAATATTTTAATATGTAGGCCCACTTTTTCCTTATATCATTGTACATGGGGCATTTTAAAAAAAGTGACAGATTGATTCATTTTTGCGTGAGTTACAAATCGGACATATTTCATTGCAATCAATATAATTTCCTACATTATCTACAAACAATTAAATAGATTTATTTGTTGCTAGTCGTAACCGAGTATACATCTAACTTTCTTTATTGCTCTATTCACTAACAACTGATCGCCAAGAGAAAAGTTTGGGTTGAGAAATATATTCAGGGAAACTGTATGAACCAAATTGCGACCTCTCTGTCTCCAGCTGCCGGAGCATCCGCGTACTTTCTAGCTGACTCATTTCGAAGGAGCTTTATATTTTCCAACGCATCATCATTCCAAAATTTTCTAATCTATTTTTTTCCAGATGTTTTTTAACTACAAAAACCCAGTTTAGTTTGTGTCCTTCTTCTCCTCCACCTGCCAGCACTACCAGACACAATAATTGATAACACATTTTAGTGTACCTATATGGCATCATTTTTAAAATTTTAATCAGCCAGTTTACTGTTCTTTGAAAAATAAGGGTTTTAAGTTTTAAACGCACCGCTCAGCTCGGAGTACATTTTTATTCAACAAGATTCTCGGCAAAAATTTAATTGCGCTTTTTCTATAACACATGAATAAAAACTACTTCTGGTTGAACGGTTTTGATGAAAGTGTTCGTATCCGGTCCCCTAGTGGTATTTAACTGAAGTTCCAATTTTCAACTTCGTACAATAAGAAACGGAAACAGCGTTCTTAAAATATTTTGAGATTTTTTTTGAGTTTTTTATATTTTTGATATTTTGTTCACATATAGACACACAAACTAATCGGTAAAAACATGTTTTTTGGAGTTCAGGGGACCTGAAACTCGTGATTCCGGTGAAAAAGAGATTTCGAAAAATTAATATCAAAACAATACTTTCCTCTATTTAAGGAAAGAGAAAGTAAAAATAGCGATATTATTAGTACGATTTGCGATAACGTTTTTAAAAATATGGATGGTCAGAAGAAAAGGGAATTTGGAAAAAATTAGAAGGAAAAAGTTGAGTGAAATATTTTAGAATATCCATCTTGTTAAATTGAAACCATTTAAGCCATTATGCATAGAACGTCGAATTACCTACCTTGCAGAATCTGTTATAAATCAGCGAACCTGATCAATTGATCCGATTTTATAGCAAAAAATATTCCTTTTTTCCGTAGTACAATGATAAATTTACTACTCTATCTTCTTTCGTAAGTTTCCTTTGAATACTAAACGCACTAAGCGAACCCAATAAAATTTCACTTTTTTGTAAGTAACTAATTACATTGAATGATTTATTCTTGTTAAAACTATTATAGGAAACTTTGAAGCTAATAAAAAGATGTCCTAAAATTTATAAATATTTTGATTCCGTGGTGTAGTGAATAGCGCGCTAACCTACGAAGCGAAAGATTCCGTGTTCGATTTCCGACTAGGAAATTTTAACACGTTAAAACGCACCGTTACAGTACCAAAACCCACAGTGGTCGCTAATAACCAAGATGTTGATTCGACTTTAAATAAATTAAAGGTATTATGGCTACAGAAGGCGATTTTTATTTTGTGTCATTCACTCATGATTAAACAAAGGCTATGTTTTCTATTATTTATATTGCAAGAGAAAATCGTGTGAGTGTTTACACCAAATTTTTGATAATGTAGCCTGTCACCTACGGCTCATTTCCAAATTTTGGACTGAATCGGTAGCAGACAATTCAACGTTAAAAAAAAGAGAGAAGGTTCAAGTTCATTAAAGAATGAGAATATGAATGATGGGGGCGGGTTCATGGTGTAGTGCCAACGTAACTGGGTTCTATGCCCAGGTTCCGAGTTGGATTCCCGATCAGGTCATTTTTTCATCTTCATCTATCATCCTTCTGATTGTCTGCATTGGTAGTAATTGCAAAATACTCATAGTAAACGTAACAAGAGAAATAAAAGTGAATGAGAAGAGGAGGTTGAAGAGAAAGAGAAAGGGTGGCAATAATAAGAACGAGAGTATTTTCGAATGAAATAGTTATAAAGTGGGTAGAAAAGGGAGACACGGGAGGCAATCTACGCATGAAAGTGAGAGAAAAAATAAGAAACACTGCATATAAGAGGGAGATATTGACAGTATTAAACTGCAAATGAGAGTAAGTGTGTGTGAGCAAGGGAGAGGGAGATTTTGAGTCAAAGAAAATTGCGAATGAGAGAGAGTGTTAGTGGTTTGGGGAGGGGAGAAAGACAGAGTGAGAGAGATCACTAAACAACCGGAAGATAGAATTTTATCGATGAGTAATTTAAACGATTAAAGACTTTCACATTTTATTCTACTGTAGATCCAAAAATATGACAAAATTGTGAAGGATTGCATTAAATTTTATTATTTAAATAATACGAGAAATTATTATTTTTATTTTCTCGTATAGGGCCAATTTTAGACCACGTCAGGTGACTTAAGACATTTCTAGAAGCTCTTTTTGCAGTCCATATTCTCAGCATTCGCTCACTGTAGGGTTTTCTCCTTTTTCTGTCCACACGATGCTCTGTTTTTGCTCTTCATGAAAGCCCTTAAAGCACGTAATTAGTTTTCTCGGTTCATTCCGTTTTTTTCAATATCCCTTCTGACTTCTTTTAACCATTTATTAGATACCTTAGATCTACTGTTAAGTGTTTAAAAATTTGTTTTGTCAACTGGTTGTCGTCAATTTCTACACAGGTGTCCGTAAAATTTTATTCTTTTTTTAATCTGTTCATTAATCATCCAGTTTTTTTGTGCAGTTCTTCTCGACCTTGTAACTTATACTGCTCGTCTACTATCTTCGGCCCCATTATCATGCTAAGGATTCTCTCAAATTTTTTTGTTTCTTAGGCCAGCCTTCCCGGTCATTCTAAGGCATTCACTTGCGTAAAGACACAGGCTTTATCACAGTATTAAAATGATCAATCTTGGTTTCTCTTAAGAGTACTTCCTTCTTGAACAAGTGGTGGTTCCTCGAAGTGCACCGGCCATCTTTCCTCGTTTGTTGTTGTTCGCTTTCTTTTCGCTGATCTTTGTTTGTTCTATCTCCCCAAGGTATACCTTTAGCTATTAACTTCCCAATTTTTCTGTATTGTGCATTCAAGTGACGCGGGGCTGTTTTGATGTTCGTTATGCATTTAGTTTTCTCGAAGAAAAACTGTAGTCGTGCTTTTTCCTCTGTTCTTTTAACACATTGATCTGTTTTATTGCAGTTTCCGTGTTCCTAGACACGATTGCTAGGTCGTCTGCAAAAGTAAGACGTTTATCTTTATGCCGTTCTTCAATACAAGAAATTATAAAACTGTTAATAACTTTTAATGATCTTATTTAACTTTAACTGCTAAGAAAACTATAATATAACCTTATGTAAATCAATCAATTAACTTTGTTACATAATGAACTTTTATAAACTTATGTAAAAAAAAACTGTCTGAATTCACGTTGAATTGTATTTTTAACTTATTTCTGTTTTCATAATAGACTTTGTGTTAATTAGCTCTTATTTTTCTCTCTTTTTTTACACGAATTGTTACGTTTGTAAAACTCGCCTCATTTTTCAAGACATATCTTAAGAATTATTTTGCTAACTAATTAGTAAAAAACAACTAGTTGTTTTTTACCAAGTTGTGAGACGCACATTTTTTATATTATTCTTTCTTTTCACTCAACTTTATTTATGACACACAAATGAAACTATAGACAAAGAATCAATCGGATTTAAAATGTTTTTACATTTCATAACACCCGAATAAAAAAAAAATTTAGTGTTAATTATTCACACGATTTTTTTTCTGTGTAATGTAAAAATAATGAAAAAACATAAGCTAATTTTTTAATATCCCCATAACAGGCATGGGGAGTGTTAAATAATTTGCATTCGATCTGCTAGTTCCAGGGCTACAGAAAATAGTTCTGTTTCTTATAACATTAACAGCCATTTTTATATGAATGAAGCATTTAAGAACATGAGAAGTAGAAGTGTAAAATACACTAGTCAGAGTTATAGCCTATCGTCTGAGAGTAATAAATTTCATTATACAGCCAGATCTTGTGGTGAATGAAGTCACGGTTGTGATATTCCACCAAGGCTGGTTATTTAAATCACATACAAATTGTAGTTTTTGTTCTAAAACTTTATAAAATAGTTTTTAATTAATAAATAAATCAGATTATAGTTACTTAGATTATATTGTAATCCAAATAAGACTATACGAGGTGTGGTTATAAATAATAAGACTGACGTAAAAATTTTTTTTTTAATTTTATACATAATCACTTATTGTCACCTTCAATATACACTCCTTCTCTATCCCTGTAACGCTCCATGCAAATTTCCATTGTTGGAAACAGTGCTGGAAGTCTTCTTCTGTCAGCTCCTTCAGGGCAAGTGCCGCTTTCTCTTTTACAGCTTCCACAGACTCAAATCTTGTCCCTTATAATGCAAATTTCACCTTAGACAACAGGTAGAAGTCACATGGTGGGAGATCTGGTGAATGAAGTGGATGTTCTAACACTGAGATGCTGTATTTCGCTAGGAACCTCTTGACAGATAACGCGGAATGAGCTGGTGCATTGTCTTGGTGGAGAACCGATGATATTTGTCCTTCCACATTTCGAGGCGTTTTTTCCTTTCTCTTTGACGTAGTTTAGAAAGTACCCCAATGTAGTAATATTGATTAATTTTTTGTCCTTCAGGAACCCAGTGAAGGTACACAATCCCATGGATATAAAAAAAACAATCATCATCGCTTTAAATTTTGACTTGCTCATTGGAGCTTTTTTGGCTCTCGGTGAAGTTCGGCTCTTCCAATGCATGGATTGGCGTTTCGTTTCCGGATCATAAATAAAAACCACGTTTCATCACATGTCAATCTTCTACCTGTTCCCTTAGGTGAAGTCTGCATTAAAAGGGACAAGATTTGAGTCTGTTGAAGCTGTATAAGAGAAAGTGGCACGTGTCCTGAAGGAGCTGACAGAAGATAAATTCCAGCACTGTTTCCAACTATGGAAATTTTGCATAGAGCGTTGTAGGGATAGAGAAGGGGTGTTTATTGAAGGTGATGATATGTGATAATGTATAAAATAAAAATAAAATTTTTTTTACAACGTCAGTCTCGCTATTTAATAGCCACACCTCGCATAGTTCGAAAATATTATATCGTCTCTAATTATACAATTAAATATAATAAATTAAATTATTTGTCTTTGTTAATGCAAAACAATGTTAAATTTTAGAGATCTCCAGTTCAGACTAAAAAATTAATTCTTCTTTAGAAATTAATACATCAAATAATGAACATTTAAAATAACATGTCAATTAATATTAAACAAACAATGAATCGGTCATTTCAGAAAGCCCATAAGTCAAACAAACTAAATTTGGAAAATTTTAAGAACTGGTAATTTACAATGTTTCAATAAAATACAATATTTACTCGAAGAAGCGTGCAGTCATCACCACCGTCCTACAGTTGCCAAGAAGATCTCTTGGCCAGAGACGCTTCAAACGTCTGCGCTGAGCACCCGGTATCGCCCTAGTGTACATGTTTTGTATGAGAGGGTTGTCATGTAATTCAAATTTATCATGCATCGTCTTGTATAGTGGTTTCGCGACATCAATTACGTATGGGATTTGTAAGTCTTTGTGCAACATTGAGTTTGTGATGTAAAAGGGGCATTGCGTTATCGTTCGTAGAATCTTGTGTGAAAGCTGTGACGTTTTTCTATAGGAATTTGCTTTTGTTACAGACGGTTGGGTCTAATGTACGTTGTAGTAAAGGAGGGAAGGGAGTGGTGCACGACAAAATACTATCTGCATTGTTCCCAAATAAGTCATCCTTATGTCATTCTCCTGCATTCTACGGAATTGTGAAATATACGTATATGTGTCGATAAAATTATGCTTTACAAATGGTTTATCACAAGTAAAATCTAACTATATGAATGTATGTGTGTGACGTCATTGAAATGAAAAGGAATTCAGGTATTTATTGTGAGATGCGACCGCTGTGTATTAAAAGCGGAACAGTATGGAACAGCCGGAGCCTCAAGGGTTAATATAAACATTCAAGAAAAATATAAAAATAATTAATGAACATATTCTTAATTACTATTTTATGTAGTTTGGTAAAAATATTATTTATTCAAAATTAAACTTCTTAAGTGGATGATTTTCGGAGGGCCTGGCATGCTTATAAGCGTAATCTACTTTTAGTGAGAAAGGCATGGTAAACCACCTCACTCGTCGTTTTAGTTAGTAAAGCCTCTAGATATTTAACCTTGTCTTTGGCTAATGACCTAAGCAACAACAATATTTTAATCACGAGTGGGTGACGCTAAAAATTAAAATCGATTATGGAATATCACTGATTAACGTTAACCTTATCTCTTATAATTGTGTTTTTAACAAAGAGGAATAATATAAGTTTCCAGCGTATTATTTCATAAATTTTAAAATAAATAAAAATTGTGAGATGCGTTCTATGTTTTTGTTCTGGTGTAAGTCTGTTTTCTTTCTACAGTTCACGTACTGTTATAAAAATATTGTTTTTTCTCTAAATGAAAATTTCATCTTAAATGCTTTATTCTCGTGAGTTTATATTGCTAATCGATTATTCAACAAGTCGGGCGTGAAATATTTTGTTGGTTTGATAAATATTTATTTATTAAAGATAATAGCTAATACGACTGCAGTAAGCGCAATGCTATTGGTAGCTTCAAAAGGGTTTCAGTAAAAATTGGAACTGAAAATATCAGTCTGTGAATAACGTTAATCGTACTACAGTAAAAACTTGCTATACCGATCCCGAGATATCGGGATTTTGATATACCGGTCTCGGCTCGGACATTTATACAAAAGAGTAAAAGTGCAAAGAAATAATGATAAAATAACCTTTTACATCAATTTAGATTTTTTCTAAAATGAGCTCTAAATTAAGCACTTCTACGTTGATTTAGTTTTATTATTATTTAATTTATATAATAGTCTATGAATAGAAAAACTGGCATTGGGAATAAATAGAAAATTGTAAGGGGTTGATTGACCACTTGAACAGGTTCCATGTAGAGTAGAAGAAAAGAGAGAACACTGTGGAGAAAAAGTGACCACCTTTATCAAGGGAAAAGTGTGTTCGAGAATTCTCGAGGAGGACCGAGATTTAAGAAGTGTTAATGTAAATAACAATAATTGCTAAAACAGGTTGTAAGAAATGTTTAGAGATGTGTGTAAACGGTTAGGTTTAGCAAAAGTAGGCCTATTATAAGCGACTATTGTTATAATAAGTTCGATACAGCGTAATTGGCTGTTTTTATAACTATTTTATTCGATTATAATGTGTTGTATACATTTTTTTGTAAAAATTTTACATTTTTATTATTATATCGGAGATCTCTGTTCTTCTCGTGACTTTCATAGCTTCATGTATATAAGCAGCCGCCCCGTTTGAGCTTGAGTTTAGTTTTGGTCTGTCATTCAGTAAGTGCATTATACTGAGTAACGGATAAGTTTGCAAAGAGATCCAGCGTACACTATAGACACGTATAATCATTAACTTTGTAAGTAGGATTTAGTAAATTAAGTTCTAGTAAATCTAGTTACTTGGTTAAGTTATTTAATGTTATTAGTTAATTATAATTACCTAGTTTGTTACTTTTTATAAGTAATTTAATTGTAGGTTTAAGACACATTATTAATTGTAATTTATAGTGTGTTATAAATACTTGTAATATTAAACGACAGTTGGTTTTATTTTACCCAGATCCGGAAACGGACCTTAGCGATAAGTAACACAGTATTGTTTTCAAGTCAATTTTTCGAAAACGAGTTTTCACCGAACATACACAGTACACTTTTTCAGACCCCCTGAACACTAAAAACATGTTTTCAGCGATTGGTTTGTGAGTGTGTGTGTGATCAGGGCTATTGGGAGACATTGGTGTTGATAAACACCGCCGCACTGAGAACACAAAACCGACCAAGGACACACACATAGTCCTCGAAATGTATAACGTTGAAATTCGTATTCTATAACTGCCTACGAGTTAGGAAAAGTCAGATTTGTAAGAAAACAAAATTCCCATTGTTAGTTAGGCTTACCCGATTAGTTAGTTTCAAGTGTGTCTCTCACGTAGCACTGGCACTTGAGAGTAATACAGACCACGTACACTCTTCATTTCTTCATTGGTTCAAGTCACATAAGCTAGGACCACTCGATGCTGACCATCATCTTACAATTGATACTTGCAAAATTTGTTACTATTATCATCTTTCAAAGCTTTTACCAAACTTTGTAGAACATAGGTGTACCTGAGTAAATAATTACACATTTATTATTGACTTACATCAGAATTCGTCACCAGTAGCAATACTTTTAACTGCCAGAATAAATATTTCGTAGTTTGTAACATCCTTAACAAACATATTGGCTGCATACGTTTAATTTTCATCTGGTCATTTTCTAAACCATCCAGCCGTTTATCATGTTCAATGTCATCAGAATCTTGTATTAGTAAACCAAATTTATTCTTGTAGGCGATTGGATGCGTTGAAGCTTGCCTACTAAATTTCCGAGAATCTCTATCAATCACAGGAGAACAGGGCCTTTTATTAGTTACTGTTTTACAACCGATTTCAATATTACCTGTTGTATCATTCGTATCAACAGTTTTCGTTACCGTAACAACGGAAATGTAGTTTGTTGGTTAGCAACAGAATGGTAATAAATTAATTTATATTTTGGTAGCACATATCACGTAAACATCGTTCGGTTCATCTTCTTTTTGTTTCTAATAATTCATAAAAGCGGCATTGCATATGAAGATACTACGGTCTATTTGCACTTGAACAATCATTTACTGCATGAAATATTGCAATTTGTTTGCGTTTAGGTTCTTCTCTACGCATAGAGGTAACTGGTTTCTGTTATGTCACTGCCATATCAGAATTCAGTTATAGCCAAAGCTTTCGAATGACGTTCTGAAAAATGATTAATATGAACACTTACCGTATAAAAATATTTGAAAGCACAATATTCTGTAGGCCAAAGAAAATGTATAGTAAAATATAAACTTTTACTATGCATTTGCTTTGGCTATAATATATATTATCCTATGTTCTTTTTATTAAACTTTATCCTGAATTTAATTGTAATATAAAATTTTGGCTCGGTGAAGTATGTTAACGTGATTTCTTCGGACTATATTGTAGTGTAATTTCATTCCTTTATTAATAAAAGGTATACAGCGTTGGTTCTAACTCGTTGCGTCCATCGGGAACAAAACTAACATTTTCTTTAAAACGCTGAAATTCCTTACCCTTTGTACTAAAAGGCTGAATTTTAGCTAAAATTAATTAGAAAACATGAAGGAACACTCCTCTAAAACGGCATATTTTTCCTCTTAAAATTAATAATACTATATGTTCTAAAATATGGACTAAGTGAAAAATGCGTTAAAAACAGGTACCCAACATATTTTGTTTTTAAATCACTAGAAAATGCCTATACGATTAACCACAAAATTTCAAGCTTCCTAGTAAACCAAGCAGTCTTGTATCTTCACCCGTTCTACCTTACAGTGTTGCCACTCCACCCACCATGCCCTTGGCATGGCAATTGCTTCATTCAGTCAGTTCAATGCAAGCGTGACATACAGAACGTTTCGTAATGTTTGTGGGCTGTTTCTTTTTAAAGTCATTTTCGTTTTAAATTTTTTTATTTTATAGGCCTACCGTTTAATTGTTTAATACAGTCTTTCGTTAAAAGGTGTTAAAATTGTATTTATTGTTCATTGTATTAAGTGTATTTTTAGTTATAAATATGAATGAATTCAGTGATTTTGACAAACAACCCGGTAATTCGACTCCAAACAGCGGCCGTTGCTATCGAAAGAAAGGCCTTAGAAAACAAAGTAAGATAATTTTGCTAACAATCCTTAAGCAAGAAAAAAATGTAATTTCTAATTTTTAGGATAATAAGATAACAATACAAAATAAAAAATTCGTTCCCACTTTGCCAAATATGGCAACGCTGCATTCCTGTCTAATTAAATCCAGGCAATAATTAATTCCAGGTACTGGAAACGCTCACGTGTTTCGAAAGTTATACGAATAAAATAACAAAAGCCCAAGCTTTAAAACCAACTGTACCAGACATTTTTATGTATCTTACTTGATGAGGTACGCCGTTCCAAACACAGGCTTCATCTTTTATTTTACGTACTTTATTGAGGATATCTTAAATGGAGTGAATGAGATCACGAGAAAGGTTATTTCATGAAAACTAATAAGAACAAAACGAAAGTGTTGTGCAGTAGCAAGAGTGATTAAGAAGAGATGGAAATTTAAAAGTAGGCAACGAAAACATACAGGAAGTAGGGGAGTTGTGCTGTCTTGGGAGGAAAATAACATAGGATGGTGAAGCACAAGTGAAATCAAAAGTAGGAATGCTTGAGCTAGAAGGGCCTTTGAAATTAAAAACAGCTTACTTACTACGAACATGGATTTACAGATAAGGAAAATTTCTTGAAGGCTATGTTTGGAGTATAGCATTATGCGGGAGCGAAAAGTACGTGATAGGGACTGTAGAAAGGAAGAGGATAGAAGCTTTTAAAATGTGGTGTTATAGAAAAACGTTAAATATTAAGTGGGTGGACCAAATAAGTAATTTAGTGGTTCTTAGACGAGTGGATGAAAGAAGTATATGAAAACATCTTACCAGAAGAAGGAATAGGCTAGTGGGGCATATCGTAAGACATCCAAGTTGCTCTATCAATAATTGGGGGTAATATTGAGGGAGTGAACTATAGAGGGAGGCAAAAGTTAGAATATTTAAAGAAAATTACAAAAGATGTAGGGAGTTGGAGGTATGCAGAAATGAAACAACTTGCACAAGATAGAACAGCTTGGAAAACTACATCAAACCAGTCGAAATACTAATGCCAAAAAAATTGTTCACTAATGAGTTAATGAATTAACACATATTGTTAATTAATTTAATTTTCAAGAGAAAGTCGTGTCATTGATGCACACTAGATTTATTTGTTGTATGTTTATCCCTTAAAACTTAATTACGTTGTCTTATTGCTGTTCTGGCTTGCCTGAATTTCTTCTTAATTTTTTTGAGATTGTAAAATTAAAGTATTTAATTGTTCAATTTCCTTTTCTTTACCAAAAAGTTTTTTTTCTATCACACTAAGTTATTGTGATGACCTAATTGTGCTGCAGGAGAGTGAAGATGATCTGCAGCGAGCTCTTTTTAAATTAGACAATGTGTGTAAAGAGTACAATTTGACAATCTCCTCTTCCAAAACAAGAGTGATGGCTTTCTGTGGAAAGGATCCGGTGAGAAGTAAAGTTGTTTTACGGAAGAAAATTCTGGAACAAGTATCTCATTTCAAATATCTTGGCTGTGATATCTCTTATCAACATGATAGGGACGCTTGCACCAAGATACATCGCTTTCAACATATCTGTGGAACCATACATATAGCTCTTAAGAATAGTGCCACCAAAGAAACTAGAATAAAGTTCTATAAAACAATTGCGGCTCCGACATTACTATATGGAAGTGAAACTTGGGTGCTATCCAAGCGTGATGAAAGCAGATTGCAAGCTTCTGAAATGAGGTTTCTGCGGAGAACATATGGGTGCAGTAGAGAGGATCGTTTCAGAAACACGGATATCAGAGCTCAGCTGAATATATTTTCAATGAGAGATAAAATAAATGGGAGTAGAAGGGATTGGTTTCAACATGTGGACAGAATGAGTGAATACCGGATCCCTAAGCAGGCCCTCATATACCAACCAATTGGGAAAAGAGATAGAGGGCGTCCAATGAAAAGATGGACCGATTGTAGAGGCGAAGAGGTTCGGAACAGGCAATAATGCCTTACCCGTGAAAGGAAGAAGAAGAAGAAGACTAAGTTATTGAAAATTCTGAAAATTTGTACTTATGGAAAACCGGTATACACGGGCGGGAAAATAAAATAAAAGACTTATGTTACAATAAGTGGATTAAAAACAAAAGACGACAAAATCAAGTACCTATTGATTATAATAAAAAATACACAGTACTATTTTAAGATCAGCACTTGAAACATGAGACCAGTCAATAAGTGAATAGTATTCTAAAGAATAAAGAAATACGTATTTCTAAAGAGAAACAGAAAGAATAAGAAAATCGAACGACAAAATGAAAAGAAAGAACGGTTTTAAAAAAGTAGAAACAGCTTTTCAATCTTGAAATTTAAATTATAGGTACAATAAATTCAATTGAAAAATCTAGAAACCTTTAACGGAGCACGTATCGCTTGAATAATACCTTAAAAACGCCTAACAGTCACGTAACAAGTTAAACTATAAACATTCACGCTCTAGGCTTAAAGGAATGTATTCGACTTCGTGTAAATTTATAAACCTTTGATTTACAACGTTTGTTTCATTTGATAAAATAAATTTATTGTAAAATATAAAATTTTTTATAACAACTTAATCAACGCCACCGTAAAGAGTTGTAAAAAAATAAATGGTGTGAAACAATCACACGATTTTCTCTTGCCTATGTTGTTTTCTCTCGTAAAGGGCAAATTTCAGACTACTTGAGGTGACTTAACAATTTTAAAAGCTCGTTTTGTAGCTCAAAATCTCAGCGATCGTTTACTGTACGCTTTTATCATTTTTTTTATCGATCCTGTCCATTTCTTCTATTCATCCTGAATTGGTGTAAAACAATCACACGACTTTCTCTGACCAATGCATCTTCTATATCGTATAGGGCCGATTTTCGACCACGTGAGGTGACTTAAGAGGTTTCTGAAAGCTCTTAACGCAGCTCACATTCTCAGCATTAGTTTAATGTAAGATTTTCTGATTTCTTTTATCCATCCAGTGTTCTGTTTTTGCTCTTCATGGAAGCCTTTAAACTCCGTAAACAGTTGTCTGAATTTTCGTTAACTTTCTTAGTGTTATTCCGGTTTCAACTGAAAGAAATGTGATGTCTTTATAAAAATAACCCTGAGAATTTTTTACTCTCTCTTGCCTATGTGAATATATAGGAAGGAAAAAATTGTTTTCATGTCGATTTTTCGAAGTCGAGTTTTCACCGGATCTACATGTTTTCAGACCTCCTGAACCCAATAAACATGATTTTAGCGATTGGTTTGTGTGTGTGTGTACAGAATATCTCAAGAACGAAATATCGGACGAAGTTGAAACTTTAAATTAAAGTTAGGTACCACTTGGAGGACCCGACATAAACGTTTTTATTAAAATTGGTCGTCAGGAAGTAGTAGTTTATTCGTGTAATTTTATACTTTTTTGCGATTTTCTAAAAACCGGCTCCTGCAATGTTTTTAAAAATCGCCTCATTTACTAAACATTTAATGCTCTACAAGATAGAGTAAGCCCCATGTTTGCTGAAATTCTTGGAAAGGCTGTTGTCTTGTAAAAAATTGTTTTTTTTAAGATTGCGACTTTAATATGCATTTTATTGCAAAAATGAATACAATAAAAGTTGTAGAAAATTTAAAATCCTCCACCTTTAATTCAAACATTCTTTTGTAAAACGCTTACTTTAGCGGTAATTACCGATTTTCTGTTTTTTTTCACGAAAATGTGTAAAAAGCTGTTTTTTAAAGACTTCAGCCTTAATTATGCATTTTGCGACAAAAGTGTATACAATCAAATTTATAGAAAATAAGAGATCTACAACTTTAATTTAAAGATTTTATTTCTCTACAAAGCCTAGTTTAGAGTAAAAGAGTGATTTTCCGCATTTTTTAGCCAAACCGAGGTTGATTATCAATTGCGTCTTTCTTACATGATTAAAATAAGGTTATGTTTTTTGAGGCTAGTTTTTTGTTTATTTCTAATGCTTTATTTTTAATGTTAGGTTATATTTTTCATATTTTCATTGGCAAGGGAAAGTCGTATGAGTGCTTCACACCAGATTTTTTGAAATGTTTTATATTATTTGTGGCTTAAATCGGTCCAAGTTTACCGCCGATTCAACGAATCCGATCTAACGGTTTTGTAGTGCATTATACTCTTTGGTAAATTATATGTTATGACAACATGAACGAGATAATTTTAGTGATTTTATCAAAAGACTTGGAGAATAATTTCATATTAAGATAGAATAATGAGAAAACTTGGAAATCCGGATAAGAAGTTCCAGATAAATCTGTGGTCATAATAAAACAACAGTAATACAATGGCTATATTATCATTTAAACACTGTTAGATTTGAAACAAAATTGATTCAATGTTCTTGAATCTGTTAATGTTAGACGTAATTTAATTTGCGTGGGTATGTGTGTGTGTGTGTGTGTGTGTGTGTGTGTGTGTGTGTGTGTGTGTGTGTGTGGTTAAAATGTGATAATACAAAGTTCAAAACAGTCATTAAAGTGTTAGCTAAATATCTTTTGAGAATTTGTGGATTAGGTATATTGTCAGTCATATCATTTTGTGCAGACTTTATACATTAGTGTATTTTACTCAACTGCCTACAGTCAAGTTAAATTTAGTTGTAAATATACAACTAAATTTAACTGTTGTTCTGTTATTATATACGTGGCATAAAATTTCTTCTCTTGTCATTTGTAACTGAATAATGTTGCAGTTATCTTATTTCTCAAACGTTCCATCTCAAAATTAATCTCAAATGGACGATTCATATAATGACAACTAACTTTATGTAAATGTTATTTTGAGTTACTTAAAATTCAACTGTATCTTATTTCCTATTTCCCCTGTTTATGTTCTCACGATTAAAATACATTCATTAGATTTGTGAAGAAAATTAAAAGTAGAGGGGGAGGTGGTGCTGAAGTAGGAGTGGAGAAGGAGAAGGATGAGAAGAAGCAGGAGGAGAAGAAGGTGCAGGAAAAATAGGAAGAGTGAGATGAGGCAGAGGGTAGAAGGAATAGGAGACAGAAGGGCATGGAGAAGGAAGACGAAGAAGAAGAAGAAGAAGAATTAGAAGGAGAAAGAGGAGGAGAAGAACGAGGAGAAGGAGGAAGAGGAGGAGGAAGAAAAAGAAGAAATTTAGAAATCATTTACAGAATACGTGGAAATTTTAACGGTAGCTCTTAGGCTGTAAGAAAGTATACTACAAAAATCTGGTGTGAAACACTCACACGACTTTTTGTTGCCAATGCAAATAATTAATAATTATAACCTAACATTAGAAATAAACAAACAAACTAACATCAATAAACATAACCTAATTTTGATCATGAGTAAAAGAAGCAAAATGAAAATCAACCTCAGTTTATCTTAAAAATACGAAAAATCACTCTTTCACACTAAACTAGGCTCTGTAGAGAAAATGTTTTAAATAACAGTTGTAGATCTTTCAATTTCCTATAAATTTGATTATATAGAATCCTCGTTTATCGTAGAATGCATACTATGGCTAAAATCTTTAAAACAAAATCTATTTTTGTACAATTTTTCGTGAAAAAACAGAAAATCGCTAATTAACACTAAACTAATAAAATGAAATTTTTTGAAATAAAAGTTGATTTTAAAATTTTCTACGACTTTTATTATACAGAGTGATTCACAAAGATATGCAGAAATTTTGAGAGCTCATTGTACATGTCAAAATAATGAAAAAAGTTTATCTAAACATGGGTCCGGAAACGCTTCGTTACCGAGTTACGGCTAGCGAAAGATTTCGCCCGGATTTCAGCTCACCAGGTGAAATGAGGTCTTCCTGAAACTC
Source organism: Catonia carolina (assembly GCA_035578175.1). NCBI lineage: Eukaryota > Metazoa > Arthropoda > Insecta > Hemiptera > Achilidae > Catonia > Catonia carolina. The sequence continues at coordinate 7,078,412 of JAQMRL010000007.1, read as the reverse complement.
TGGTAAGGTAGATTAAGGGGCGAATTCAATCATTTCTTATGGTTTTTGACCTGATAAATTCAATTAAACAGGTCCCAGAACTGTAAGTTAAGTAGTTTTTGAGAAAACCAGTGTCAAATGCAAAAAATGGAGTGCACAATCATTTTTTAACATAACATTAATACTTAGACGTATTAATGAAGCTTTTACACCGTTAAAGGAAAGCCCTGTTGAACTACGGAAAGCAACAAGAGCTATTCTTAAACGAGCAGAAAAATTCATTGAAGCCGGCGGAGAAACTTTTGAAAATTTGCAGTAATTTGGTTGAATAGGTTTAGATTAATGTTTTTCTGGTTAATTTTACTTTGTACTGTTATGAATAAAAATTCATTTAATCAAACATCTTTTCGCTTTCTGCGCACTTTCTTTACACCATTTTGTTGAAAATAAAATTTTCTACAAGTTTTATTCAAAATTTTTATCTATTTCTTGGTGAAATAACATAGTTATTGTTGTCCAAAGATGAAAAAATGTGTTTTTTTCACTCCATATTTTGCATTTGACACTGGTTTTCTCAAAAAACTACATAACTTAAAGTTCTGGGACCCGTTTTATTCAATTTATCAGGTCAAAAATCATAAGAAACGATTGAATTCGCCAATTAATCTACCTTAGCAGAATTTCAGGAAGACCTCATTTCACCTGGTGAGCTGAAATCCGGGCGAAATCTTTCGCTAACCGTAACTCGGTAACGAAGCATTTCCGGACCCATGTTTATAGAAACTTTTTTTCATTATTTTTATATGTAGTGTACAATGAGCTCCCAAAGTTTCTGCATATCTTCGTGAATCACCCTGTATAGTACACTTTTGCGCTAAAATGCGTATTAAAGCCGTAATAATAAAAATATTTTTTTTTATGAGAAAACAGTCTCCCCAAGAGTTTCAGCAGACTTGGCGCCTACCCTATCTTGTAGAGCAGAAAAATTTAGTAAATGAGGCGATTTTTAAAAAACTCGTAGGAGCAGATTTTGATAAAATCGTAAAAAAGTAAAAAGTGACACGAATAAACTACTACTTCCGGTTGATCGATTTTGATGAAAATGTTCGTTTCGGTTCCGGTAGTAGTATCTAACTTAAGTTTTAATTTTCAAGTTCGTACGATGTTTCGTTCTTGACATATTTTGTTCATACACACACACACACACACACACACACACACACACAAACTAATCGCTAAAATATGCTTTTTTTGTTCAGGGGGTCTGAAAACGTGTAAATCCGTTGAAAACTCGATTTCGAAAACTCGATATGAAAACAATATTTTCCTTCTTTATATTCATATAGGCAAAAGAAAGTAAAAAATAAATATTGGTTCAGGTTATTCAACCCCAATCCATAAGTCATAAAAATTCGATGGCTTTGGATTTTCTATTCAACTTCTCGAAATAGACGTGTCCATGTTCAGCTTTTAAAGTAATTTGGGAGTTACAGAATTAGTGGAAGACGGGCAAGTAAATCACTGAGCTAGTGAGTAATTTTAAAATTCATATACCTCCGGTTATTCAGGTGAAGTAGGTGAAGAGCCTCTTTACCTATTTTCTGGATTGTATCGAGATTTATTTCTCTCACAAACTATATATACTATATATATAATTTCTGTTATATATTTTTTTTGTTTTACAATAAATGAAGAAGTGTCCACGTCCTGCCCCTGGATAACTACATTTAGTAGTGAACTGAGCACCAGCAAACGCCGAGCACCGGGCGGCGGTTAAAAACCCGGCAAACCATAGAGGGCAAACGGCTACGGGCGTATGTGCCCTCTAAGGAGGGGAGATAGACCCCTGATGGAGGAAATGTCACCAAAATCTGTAACTACAAGTGTCTGAACTCAGAATGGGCGACTTGTGGGCAGCGTCTGTTCTCCAGGTTAGGGGCGGCTGTAATCCATTACTCCTCCAAAACTAACACTTTTGGTTGTATACCTCGACCTTCGGGTCCAACAAACACTCTATTCAACAACAGCATGGTGGGAAACAAAAACAGGAAAACTACTCCAGGTGGTAATCCGAAAGGAGAATCCACACCTCGAAAAAGGAGGTCAGAGAGGCCATCGGATTCTGGAGAGCCTCAACTACCATGCAGGGATGAATCGGAGCATCCCACGAACCAGCAATGTGCACAGAAAATGACCCTTAGAAGGAGCCTACAGACTAAGGCCAACATCAGAGTTGTACCTCTCGAATGAAGCTGAGAAATAGAGCTACGTTTAGAGAGGCTGTCAGAGCTTTTGCTGGTTTTCGGGAGCGCGTTTCTTTGAGGAGGACGGTGGAGTGGTCTGAGGAGAGGAGAGAGGCTGCAAGGGTGAGGCTGAAGAAGTACTGGGACGACATCAAAGCCGGTAGGAGGAAAAGGAAATCCTAATGCTGATTGTTTCTCGTGGTCCACAGATGGCCGAAACGAAAAGAAGAAGAAGAAGAAGAAGTGTCGTGTAAAATAGTACATAAAATTGTTGTGTCTGCTTAGAGCACTTTCTATGTTTTAAATACCCCTTGTAATTGCCTTAATAATGTAAAAAACGCTTGAGTGAAGAGTTAAAGTTGTTTCTCACTATACGTTCCGTTTCCATTCCATACAGCATCCGTTCCGTTTACGTAAAACATTATTGACTGTAAATTAGTGTGCTTATACACATCTTCCGTTCCGTTTACATACCGTTTCCAAATATTTCCGTTCCATATAGTTACAAATATATTTTTGGTGGACAGGCTGAGACGAGTCGTAACCGGTATTGATAGTGGGAACATCGTTCCGTTACGTTCCAGTAACTTACCTCAAACGAACACAGAGTTTTTGTTTTGCTGTAATCGATTCCCCTGAATATAGTGAATGTAGAATGGTGGACAGTAATTTGTGGAATTTATATTTTGACATCCGGAAATAGTGATGAAATTTGGTTTTGGCATCTTTCAGTTCTTTAAAATAGTATTGTAGATTCTCCATCGATGTTTCTTTTCTTCAACATATTGCGCACCCAAAATCGTCGATTTTTGTCTTTCTTTTTCTTTTAAACTAGGTTCTTCATCTAATAAAATAGCAGTTAGAATTAAGTTTCGTCGGACCATATCATTTGAACACTCAATGAACTGAACAGGAACGAAAAATGTGATTAGACAAGAATTTAACTGAACGGATATGTCACGGTTATGGAATGGCGACCGAATGTATAGTGAGAACAACCATTAGATGGCCGCTGCTTCTCTTCCAGCGCGAGCGGGTTGCATTGACAACGTTAACCTCAGCGGCAAATCCGCACGCCTAGCTCTCCTTACCCTACCACTAATAGTGAAGATAATGATGCGGGTCAACCAGTCTACTGCACCTGCATTTCTATAATATGTACCTGTACGTTAGATGTTTTGTATTTGCGGTGCCGGCGCGGCGCGACAAGTGCCATTTATTTTAATTTGACAAGTTTCATTTTTAATGAAATTTTTATTCCAACGATATTTTATACGTCATCCTTAAAATCAAAAGATATAATTTACTGGATATCACAAATAAAAACCTCGCAAAATATTAAGAGGAAAAAAGGATAGAACAGTTCTTTAACACTTTTTGAAAAACTACTGAACTGACAGAATTCAACATGGAAACGAATGTAAAAAAGAAAGAGGCTAATTTTGACCAAGAATAAATTTAAAAAAAAATACAGATGTCAACGTCGTTCTCTTTGATTAGGTAATGTGCTGCCGGTTATCAAAGCTTGCAACTTAGCTACAGCGGGAACCGCCAATAGTTAGTAGGAGGCGGTAGGCCTGTGGCGGCGTACCAACAGAGGCCTTTGTTGCCAAGCCCAAGATCAATAACCGCTCCCTACCACAGTGCTCTCGGTGACTATATAAAGAGCGCTCTACTGATTCCGGAAGATTAGATTCCACGCATCGGCAGCATTTTCAAGACTTCCTAAATCGGCACACGGCTACCGGACTCCAGCGAAGACTCATCGACGACCCCGCAAGAGAGAAGATGATGCCTTCGCTCACCGACCCGACATCGTAAGCCGTTGACCGAGACCGTCATCACCCGCTGCCGCGAGCTTTGCCCACAGCGGTCCCTCTCCTAGCCTTACGCCCACCGTATCCGACGAAGCAGCCATCGACGCACTTCTGCGAGGGAAGAAGATGTCATCTTCGCTGGACGACGACACGCCGTGTCGCCCAGCTCCTCGACCGCCACGAAGACTACGACCGACGCTTCGCCAAGACGACCGCCGCTTAAACGGCCCTTTTCAAGGCCACCAAAAGTTAAGATTTTAATGCGCCACTTAATGTCGCCATCCGGTAACACAGAGTGAAATTATTTGAAATTTTAGACCATATCTTCATGTAAATGGATGTTACATCTCAGGACTGTGAAAAAAATTCTTTGCCTTGTCGACAATACAGAACTTGAACAATACAAATCGTGTTTTCCCTCTGAAGTTTTGAAAAATTTACAATCATATTATTTACTCGTTGTTGTTGTTTAGGTCATCAGCCGAAAAGCTGGTTTGAACCTCTAGAGGTTTTACTAAGTAAAACAAGGAGTGAGGTGGTTTACCATTGCCTTCCTCACTGAATAGAAAAGTACGCTTATCAGCATGCCGGGCCCTCTGAAAAGCACATATTTTCCACTCTGCAAATGACACCTTCACTTCATTCACCACAGGGTCTGGCTGTATAATGAAATTCATTACTTTCAGAGGAGATAACTCTGATTAGTGTCTTTTACACCTCTACCTCTTCTGTTCTTAAATGATTCAGTCATTTAATTGGCTGACCATATGATAAGAAACAGAACTATTTATTTTAGCCCAGCAATGAATAGATTGAGAGTAAATAATTTGACTCTCTACCTGTCTATTATATATTATTATTTACTCATATTTACAAAAATGCAGCGTCGTCGTAACGAACAAAGCTTATTTTATGCCGATGAACATTACCGAACTAAAATAACGCTAAAAGGTTTCAAGTACTTCATGAAAACTAGGGCATTTGTACCGACGCCTTCAAATTATTTTCGCTTGTTTAAACGATTTTATCTACATGCTTGTCCGATGAAAGAAGTTTTAGTATCTTAAACGAATAAAAACATATTCAAGATAATACTATAAGCCAAGATAGAATTTTGTAGTTAGCCAATATTTCAATTCAAAAAGAACTGTTAATGGATATTATGAAAAACCAACCATTTTATGAGGTCATAACTTTTGCGAGTCTAAAGGGCAGAATTGATTTAACATATACAAAATAAATAAGTACCTACTTATAAATAGTAAATGTATTGTGTGTAATATACAGGCAATGCAAATTACACACACACCCATAATGTCTGTCTGTGTAATTTACATTGCATTACTAACGTGAGTCTCACGAATACTTATAAGTTTACTAGTTTTTCTCGGTTTTTTAAATTCTTTATCTATTTTTAAAGGAACAGAGCGAAAATAAATAATTACGTAAGAATCAGTATTGAAGCTCAATTTTTTCCTTCGATTCTAAATACGAAGAACTTGTTACCAGGCGTCTTGGTATTTCGAATCAACACATTTTTAATTTCAAGAAATGTTAAGAAATGTAAAAGCATATTATAACAATGACTTAAAAATTTTGTAGTTGAATTAGTAAATAATTTTTATCAGCTGATAATAAATCAAAGTTATAAAAATCATGTGATAGACATTCATTTTTAGGTTGGATGGTTAAACAGTTTTTTTTTAGAAGAAGTAGAAGAAGATGATGATTATTTTTATCAATTTTGGACAATATTATAAAAGTTTATAAAATCACAACGCATATTACTGTTGTTTAAAGTATATCTACTATTAGGCTATATTATAATATCGAGAATGGACATATAAGAAAAAATGAAAATATAATACAAGATACTATAATTACGATGAAAAATGAGTAATATGGTAATAAATAAAATCAAAATTTTAATCAATCCGGTCGAGGTAACGTCATCGCTGCAAGTCAGCTGTTTACAACTGATTTTCGAAGACTTTCTTGGTTCAAATCCTAGCAAAGGTAGGTACAGTTGTTTCAAATTATAAAGATAGCAACTTTTCCCCTGATTTTTTAAAAACAATTTCCCTCTAAAATTCTTTTAATTATTTTTTTCAAGTTTTAATTGAGTATTATTTAACATTAAAGTTGTATTGTTAATTTGTCGGTCATTATTAATTTAATTTTCACAATGTCAATAACGTTTTCAGAAAAATTTAAACTATGTTTTACAGTGGTAACTACAAATTCTCGTAACACGCGGTATAAAATACAGTACATCGATTACTGCTTTAAACAGCTGATATAGTAATTTTCAAAATTATTAACTTTTGTACAAATCCATGCTGAAGCCGGTTTGGACTTACGGAATTCATTTATGGGGCACAGCATCGACTTCAAACATCGAGATCCTGCAACGGTTTCAATCAAAAGCTCTGCAGACCATACTAAATGCACCGTGGTGTATTACCAACGCCGATATACATCGTGATATGGATGTGCAGACGTTACGAGAAGAAATACGAAGTTTCAGTTGTAAATACAGGTTGATTATAAATGAAATAGACACTTTCGACAGCTTTTTAAATATCAAACTGGTGTATTTGAATATAGTAAATGATATAGGTTTGTAGAGAATTTTTTAAAGTTTATGTTGGTTCAACTGTTGCTAGCATTTTGTTGTTGGCTGCTGTTACAACGACCAGTCTAGCAAAATAGCTGCAACTCAAGAGGAGAAAGCTTATTGTGTTCTTGAATTAGCCAAAACAAACTCGGTTACGGTTGTGTAACGTCATTTCAGAACATGATACGGTAAACCACCACCAACAAGATAATCAATCTATGACTGGTATAAATATTTTGAAAACAGTGGATGTCTGTATAAAATGAAGAGTACTGGAAGACCTTCTGTTACAGAAGAACAAATTGGTAGTGTTCGTGATATTTATGTACGAAGTTCAGGAAAACCAACTAGATCAGCAAGTTTAGAATTGCAAATTCCTCAACCGACTGTGTGGAAAATTCTGCGGAAACGTTTGAAAATGATAACTTATAAATTGCAGTTAGTAAAAGGTTTAAATACCAGTGATAAAGTCGTACGTAAAAATTTTTGTCTGGAGATGCAACATTGTGTTGAAAATGAGGCATTCTTTAATCGCCTAATTTTCAGTGATGAATGTAATTTTCAAATTATTGGAAAATTTAATAGACATAATGTTAGAATACGGGGCACTACTTACTTACTTATCCTGGCGCTACAGCCCGATGTGGGCCTTGGCCTCCTCCACAATTCGCCTCCAAGCTCCTCTATCTCTCGCTTTCCGTCTCCATCCTCTCATCCCATCGATCTCAAATCCCTCTCCACATCCTGCTGCCATCGTGCTCTCGGCCTCCCTCTTCTTCTCACTGCCTCCAACTTCTCTTTCAGCATTACCTTTTGCATTCTTTCATCAGACATTCTTTCGATGTGACCAAACCAACTTATTCGTCTTGCCTTTATGCACCTAAGGATATTCCTTCTCTGCAGTATCATCTCTATCTCAGCATTTTTCAGGATTCTCCACGCACCATTCTCATAAACCGGGCCATATATCCTCCTTACTATTTTTCTTTCAAACACTGAATACGGGGCACAGTAAACCTAAAAATAAGTTGACAGCATACACGCGATTCCCCTAAAGTAAACGTCTTTTGCGCATTATCTCGTGAAAAGGTTTACGGGCCGTTCTTCTTTCACGAAGTGTCAGTAACCGGAGTAATTTTTCTGGATATGTTAAACGAATGTTTAATGCCTCAACTCCAGGAAGATAGTGATAACTTCATTTTTGTACAAGATGGAGCTGCGCCTCACTGGCACTTACAGGTCAGAAATTATCTTGATGAGCGTCTTCCTAGACGACGGATCGGCCATGCAAGTAAGAAAAACATTGTGTTTACGCCGTGGCTACCTCGTAGTCCAGACTTAACGCCCTGCGATATTTTCTTATGGGGTTATGTAAAAGACAAAGTTTTTGTACCACCGCTTCCTGTAGATATCGATGATCTAAAACAACGTATCGCAAATGCTCTTGCCACAGTTGACCGTCATATGCTTAATCGTGTGTGGGAAGAATTCGACTACCGCGTTGATACCTGTCGTGTTACAAATGGTGCACACATTGAACGTCTGTAAATATTTTCAATAAAGACTAAATGAATTCTTCTATATAATCATGTAAGTAATTACCTTAACTTTTCAAAAATAAATTTTCTATAAGCTATCGAAACTGTCTATTTCATTTATAATCACCCTGCACATCAAAAATCTAAACAACCGCGTAAATCACTTAGTACTGAATCTCTTAGACAACAGTAATAATGTCAATAGGCTAAAACGTGCTACAGTACTGGATCTCCCAGGGCGATTCTGATAGTGTGATTTTAAAGTTGTAAATAATATAACGTTAATATTCTGCAGATGACTGTCGTGTTTGAGCGTGAATGTTGTAAATAACTGAATGAACATTTTTAATTATCTCCAGTAAAGTTAGGTGTACATATTTTTCGGAACCATGTGCTTATTATTTTTTACTTCTCATTTTGTTTTTTTTTCAGTTTAAAGGAATTTTTGGTAATTTTTTATTTATTTTTTAAATTTATTTAAAAAAGCACTACCTATCTAATTTTGATTGTAAATAATAATTAAGAACAGTATAATATGTTTTAATGTTATAATTTGTTGATTACACCAGTGGTTGTAATTTTTTCATGAGTTAAATCTAATCGATAAGTTGCATTTATTGTTATATAACAGATTATGCATAAAAGAAAAGTTATATGAAAAATAAATTATCCTCTAATGGCCCTATCCTCTAATTATCCTCTAATTATCCTTTGCCGGCCGCGTTGGCGATGTTGGTAACGTGCTCGCCTCTCATCACGCGGTCTTGGGTTCGAATCCCACTCGGGCATGGCATTTTTTCATACGTTACAAAAAATTCATTTCATCCTTCACCGTCTGCATTAGCAGCAATTTGCAAAACAGTCGGACGTTAAACCAAAAAAAAAAAAAAAAAAAATGGCCCTACTCTAGCGTTAACGAATCCACTAGTATATTTATTTAAAAAAATATCCCTCTTTAACCACTTCATACGTTCCCTATTTAAACAGTACTCTCTTAATAAATTGAATTTACTGTAATTACTCTAATACAGATTTAAATACTTCTTTTAAAAAGACAGCGACTGTAAACAACATTTTACCAAGTAAGGTTTAGATCTGTTGTGTCTACGCTACATGGAACCAGATGGCTGGCGCCCGTTTCATTTCTATATATACTACTGTAAAACAATATTCCAATACTCTACATTTCAGTAGATGCTGTACTAGCAAACTAATCGGTCATTTGTTTCAATTTATTTATTTATTCTAATCTAATTGTTATGAGCAATGTTTGTTTGTCCATTCGGCAAGAAAGGAAACGTTCCTAATCGATCTTCTAAACATATTACGATAATTGACTGATTAAAAAGTAAAGGGGTACAATTCGACAATAGTATGCTGAAAGTTGAACTTTTAAACAAATTTAAATTAATTAAACCTAAATTTATTTTGTATGAAGTAGATCAACTGGCAAAGGCAAGCAACTGTACAGTGGTACAATTTCCGCTGTACCACTGTAACCTGAATCCTATTGAGTAGCGTGGGCGCAGGTGAAGGATTACGTTGCTACAAACAATAAGACATTTAAGCCCCAAGAAGTCAGAAAATTTTTTGAAATGGGGATTTCTAAAGTAGCCCTATCGATGAATAAGTGGAAAGCTGTAGCTCACGTTGAAAAGGAGGAGAAAAGCATGTGGGATTTTGATTCTTTTAGCGAAGTTCAGGTAGAAAAACGTGTAAATTTGGAACAATTTGATGAAGTTTTATCGGGTGCAGAAGAATTACAATAAGGTAACGTGTTACAGTAATCTTTGTTTACAATTAACAACCTTAAGCCTAGTTACAAATAAAAGTTTATAATAATAAGATTATAATTATAAAATGAATTATAATAAGAATGTGAATTAATTATTACAAAATTAATAATGGTAAATTTCCTGAATAACGAACGTAAACTTTTTTGGATTTGGTAACCCGAAAATTTTCAGGTCGCAATCCCAGGTCGCATGAGAAAACGAAAATCTTAAAGTATCATACATTCAAATCTCAATATTTAAAGTTGAAATTTTGAAACTTTAAATATTAACCTAAAACTTCAAAACCTTCAAATTTAAAATTTTGAAACTTCAAACTTCATCTTTAAACATCCATATCTTCAAATTTCAAAATATTGTAATCCGCACTTTGGCGGACGAACTTCACCTTGTGGCAAATGGTTCTGATCCACTTATGAATTCTGATCCACCTACCCGTCTGAGGCCGAGACACGTAAGCGGCGCGAAGCGCCGCTGGAGTGACGAGTATATTTCTTTAAAACTATTTTGACAAGGTCTCAGCTTAGATGACATAAAGAGGAGTGGTAACCGATGTACTTTGTTGGTCGGGGATCAATTAATCATACTCTTTCAAGAATTGTCGGCCTAGGTCTGAACAAGACCACAATTCATTTACACGTCATGCACACCATACTTATCTCATTGGGACGTAGAGTTGCTTATTGTTCTGACTTGAACAGACTGCAACGTACACACATTAGGGATAAAAAAATATTTCGTAGTAGAACGAATACAAATGTGAAGCAAACGGAGGCGATTAAAAATTTATAAATACAATAAAAAATAATTCATTACATTCCTTAACAAAAGAGAAACTTTCTAATATTTAAAAAAAATTAAAACTTTTATTTTATTCTTAAACAAAAAAATTGAACTTCACACTTGGTACAAAAATAATATATTATTACTCCGTTTAATAGGTTTAAAGGAACTTAAAAGTTAAACTTTTGATAACCGTAACTTTGTAAGCTTTTTAGCTATTTATTGTAATAGCAACAATCTCCTCTATACCGTACATAATGTAGCTAACACCATTTTTAATAAAAAATAAAAGCTCTTTCTAACCTATCAAAGTTTTACTAATCGAGAAAAGTTTTAAAAGTTACGTATTACGGATTATTTTTAGTTTAATCACATAATGTATTTTTCAGTAATCATTGTTATCAAGTTCCCTGAAATCTTTGAAAACCAACCTACTTGATTTATTATTGCACTGTATTACGCCATAAAATTATGTGTAAAACATTCACACGACTTTCTCTTGCTAGTAAAAAATGTAAAATGAAAAGCATAACCAAATTTTAATCTTTAATGAATGACGCAAAATGAAAACAAACATCTGTTTGACTGAAAAATATGGAAAATCACTAATTGACGCTAAACTAGGCTATTTATTTACAGAAAAGCGGTCATTCATTGAAAATAAAACATTTTATTTAGCCAACTAGTGGAGATCCCGGGTTCCCGGCTAGGTTCTTGAAATTATTACGTGCCAAAATTCACTGATCCAGTTCCTTGACCTACCGTAGTCGCTAATGACCAAACTGTTGATACCACCTTAATTTAACTAAACTTTGTTGTCATTTAGGTCATTAGCCAAAAGACTATTTTGAACCTTGAAAGGATTTACTATGTAAAACGAGGAGTGAGGTGGTTTACCTTTGCCTTCCTCGCTTAGTGGAAAAGTGTGCTTATCAGCATGTCAGGCTCTCTGAAAACTCTGTAAATGAAACCTTTACTTCATTCACCACAGGGACTGGCTGTATTTTAAAATTTACTACTTTTAGAGGAGATAATTCTGACTAGTGTATTTCATACCTCTACCTTTTCTGTTCATGCATCAGTCGTTTAATTCGCTGACCGTATGATAATAATCAGAACAATTTTTTGTAGCCCTGGAACTAGCAGATCGAATGCAAATAATTTACCATTCCACCTGCCTATTATGGGAAATTATCGGAATTATAGAGATTTAAAAAAAAAATTACAACTATTATTTTCTAGCATTTTCTTCTACAGAGCCTAGTTAAGCATCAACTAGAGATATCCCGTATTTTTAATTCGAACAGAGATTGATTTTAACTTTGCGTCACTCGCTTATGATTAAAATTAGGTTTAAGTTTTTCATATTAGATTGTTCACTCATTATTAAACGTAGGTTATACTCGTATTGTTAATTATTTAAAATGACACGATGAAATCGTGTGATTGTTTTACACCATATTTCTTTTAGTTTGTTTAATGTTACATCTAGATTATAGTTTGGTTAGTAGCTACTTTCTGACCCTAGCCGGGAATCTAACCCAAAACCTTTAGTTTTTCACTCGTTTACGAACGCGCCTTGCAGTTTACTCCTTGAAAATTTTAATCCAAGTATATTTTTATTACTTTCTCTTGCCTATATGAGTATATAGGAAAGAAAGTATTGTTTTCATTACGATTTTGCGAAACCGAGTTTGCACCGGTCTACACGTTTTCAGACCCCCTGAACCCAAAACAAAACATATTTTTAGCGATTGGTGAGTGTGCGCGCCCGCGTGTGCGTGTGTATGTGTGTGAACCGAATATCTTAAGAACGGAACATCGTACGAACTTTAAACTTAAAACTTAAATTAGGTGTTACTACCGGACCCGACATAAACATTTTCATCAAAATCGGTCAACCGGAAGTAGTAGTTTAATGATGTCATTTTTCACTTTTTTGCGATTTCTCAAAAACGGCTCCTAAGACTTTTTTAAGAATCTCCTCATTTATTACATTTTTAATGCTTTACATGATAGGGTAGATGCCACATCTGAAATTCTTGGGGAAGCTGTGTTCTCGTAAAAAAAAGGTTTCTTAAGATTGCGGCTTGAATATGCATTTTAGCACAAAATATAATAAAAGTTGTAGAAAATTTAAAAACCTACAACTTTTACTTTTACCATTTTTTTATGTAACGCTTAGTTTAGCGGTAATTATAATTATCTGTTTTCTTCACAAAAATTGTGTAAAAAATCGATTTTTCTAAGATTTCAGCCTTAGTATGCATTTTACGAGAAAAGTGTATATATTCAAATTTATAGGAAGTTAAAAGATCTTCATCTTTTATTTAGCTCACTTTTCTCTTTTGAGCCTAGTTTAGCGTGAAAGAGTGATTTTCCGTATTTTTAAGCGAAACTGAGGTTGATTTTCATTTTGCATCATTCACTCATCATTAATATAAGGTTATGTTTATTTTAGGTTAGTTTTTCGTTTATTTCTAATGTTTTATTATTATTATTAGGTTACATTCTTCATTATTTGCATTGACAAGAGAAAGTCGTGTGAGTGTTACACACCACATTTTTTTGCAATATTTTTTAATATGGTACTTAATTTTTAAACGGATAAGTTTATTTTAAGTTTATAAACTTTTAAAAAAGGTTTCTGTGTTTTTCTCCTTATCAAATAATAAAATCCTTTACCGAAGAAACGTTGATGAGCCTCGAAGAGACTGTTCAGTTTTTAAAACTTTTTTAACTAAATTCATGAATTACTCAATTAAATAAATAAGTGTTTTAAAAGTACTGAAAACTTTTTCCCTCCCCAAGTTCACAATAGGAAAGAGTATTATTATAGAGAAAAATGTTTTGCTATATTTTATTTTAATTTTTACATTTTATAACCTCTTAAAGCCTAAACGTTGGGTTTCGAACTATGTCGATCTAAACAATGTATGTAAAAGTATTAAATTTCTCTTAATAAATTCAAGGAGGAAATCTGAAATTATCTGTGTACCACAAAAAATTGATATTATAATTAATATAATGAAAAATGTAAGCTATGATTAATAATGACGCACCGGTTTGGTCTAGACCTAGAGATACTGTCTGGAAAAGATTTGGTTGTCCCTTGCGGAGAGAAATAGAATCGGCCCGCTACTGACCATTTTAAAACATTTCATTTTTAAAAAAATATTTTTATAACGCTGAAAAATGCTCTACTGTTATGTAAAATCATGATATGCATCTTTTTTGTCCTATTAACTTTTACGATAAATGAAACGGTTAAAAAGTTATTAGTGATTTGAAGAAGAAGAAAAATAACAGCTGTGAAATAGTACGGTTTTTCGTTTCCACGATTATTAAGTATTAATTGAATTTCTTGACATTGAAAAAAATTCATATTTGGGATCAGGATATAATACCGAGAAAACTTACAGATCAAAATGAAAATGTATATTTGTTAGTGATTTCAATACTGTAGTCACTCATTTTGTAAAAAAGTTTGATTGAAGTGTACGCCCGGACTTGAAAAAGTCTTGTCGCGAGAAATTTTTCAGCTTTTAATTATTTTTATACACATACAGAGTACGAAATGTCGTTTAAAGAGTGAACTTATTTTAAGTGAAAGAATAACGCAATTTTGATGACCCCTTCAAAAGCTAAGGACCTCTAAATATTTGCGTTTGAAAATGTTACTGTTTGTAGATTAGTGTATTCACAGTTTGTTTATGTATATAAGTTAAATATGTATACTAAATTGTATTACTAATAAAATAATATTACGATATAATATGTAGTATTAGTACATAGTATTTTGTTTTATATTTAACGTTTAACAATTAGTAGAACACATAACTTCACATATGGGTGATAAAAGTGATTGGACTTGGTACATAATGAAATGTCACTGAGAAGGCCAGTAGCGGGCTAATTCTGCTCCTCTCCACAAGGGGCAATCAAATCTTTGCCACACAGTAAATTCTTCGCCACGAGTCAGCTGCTCAATTGCTGATTTTCGAAGATCCCTGGTTCAAATCTTAGTAAAATAGTTACTTTTATACGGATTTTAATACTAGACAGTGGTTACCTGTGTGTTTTGATGGTTGGGGTTTAATTAACCGTACTCTCTCAAGAATAGTCGGTCTGAGTTTTTACAAGACTGCACCTCATTTACACGTCATACACTCATCTTCATCTCATTGGGTCATGGGGTTTCTTATTGTAACGTACGTACATTGATTACAACGTACACATTAGAGATTTAAAAAAAATGTTCCATAATAAGCAAACAACTTATAATGAAAAACATAACCTATTTTATTCATGAGTGAATGGCGTTTAATTAAATTAAATCTCTGTAGGACTAAAAACTTGAAAAATCAGTAATTGACGCTAAACTAGGCTCTGTAGGAAAAGATTCTTAAAACAAAAGTTGTAGGTTTTTTTTTACTTTACGGTAATTTCTGTTACATTCTATTGTTTTCGTAAAATGCATACTAAGGCCGCAAACTTTAAGAAATAATTTTTCACCACGAGATTACAATCCTCTCAGAATTTTATAAGACGTATGTCTTATACAATTACTCTGTCTTGTAGAACATAAAAAATGTAGTAAATAAGATGATTTTTAAAAAACTCGAAAGAGCCGATTTTGAGATAATCGTAAAGAAGTAAAAAATCGTACGAATAAACTACTGTATCCGGTTAACCGATTTTGATGGAAATTTTCTTCTCGGATCCCATTTATGAAACCTAACTTAAGTTTCAAGTTTCAACTTTGATATTCTGTTCTTGAAATATTTGTTCACATGTTTATTTGGGTTCAGGGGATCTGAAAACGTGCATTTCCGTTGAAAACTCTATTTCAAAAAATCTACTTAAATACAATACGTTCCTTCCCTAGTTTTATTTATTTATGGCAAAAAAGTAAAAATGGGTGAATCTTAATAAACTTAGAAAGTCAGAACTTACCAGCAACACAGGTTAACTTCTGTTTAGATAGCTTTTGCGTCGGTAGACACTACACAAAATAAGTTTCTAACTTACACCTTTAAATCTGTAAACCATCCTCATCCAAATAGTTTCATAATATTATTGTATCCTAATATTTTTATCTTAGATGACCTGGTATTTGAACAAATATTTGCACTTATTGTGCCCACTACGAAAGAAGTCTGTTTTATTTGAAAAGCTCTACATCAAAAAACCGAACGGGAAAATTTTAATGCTACACCAAATTAAAGCCTGTTCTTTCCTGAGTTGATTCAATTGACTTAATTTTTCTAATTTAAAAATTTGTCAATGATTCAGAAATTTACGCATAAAAAGTACTCAGATTTTAATCGGGTTTCCTGTAATGTGCTTTTTAAACGTCAGTTACTTTGTCCAGGCTTTACATAAAATATCAGCTTCCAATTTCAATTTTTTGACTGTACTTATATCTGTTTCTATTTTATTTGTCATTTCATTTAGAAAAAGATATGCTTGTCGTAACACTTTTGCGATAATCCATAGTTCAGTCCTAAATTCATTTTCTGTGTTAACGTGGAGCCAAAATAACACTATCTTTAAAAATGTCCGCAATATTAACAAAGAACAATAAATTTTATTTTTTAAATTTCCATATTATTAAAGAGAAAACTGTGAACATAAAAGCAACATTTTTTTATGTAAAGACCGAATGAAGAAACAAAGTCTAAAAAACGGATAACCGGAAAACCGGCTAAAAACTAGATACTTTTTACGCGTAAATTGATGTATTTCCAACAAACTTTTTTAAAAAAACAACTTAAATCAATCGAATCAACTTAGGAAAGAAAAGGCTTTAATTTGGTATAGGGTTAAAATAATTTCGATCAGTCGTTTTTAAAATAAAGCTCTTCCAACACAACGGACTTCTTTTGTGGCGGGCACTTTTTATTGATCTATCCTAGTACATATTATTCATATACTCCATAGGTTAATTTTTTCATCTCGTGCATGAATTTTATATAGAGATAAACGGATATGTAAATGTAATAAATGGTATATGGTTATTCATATACAACTAATTGTTGGAAAATAAAAATTGTTATTACTCGCTTTATATTCATAAATAAATTTTCTATTAAGCGGATAAAAAATGTATTTAACATATAAATAGATTTTTTTTTTAGTGCTGATACATAATATATGTGGTATGGAACACAATATAAATTGAAATACAAATACAAGTAAAAATACATTTGTGAACGGAATGGTACGGTATTGTATTTCAGGCAATGTACGAGACTACAAAATAATATCAGTACGTACGGTAAAATTTCCGGAATTTATTCAGAATCTACCTCTTTTCATTCTCCTCCTTCTCCTTATTCATCTCCTCCTATTTCTCCTTCTCCGCTTCCTGCTCTATCTCCTTTTCATGCTTTTCCTTTTCCTCATCTTTCTCTCTTTTTACTCTTTCTCCTTCTCCCTCTACTCCTCCTTCTCCAACTCCCTCACACAATCCTTCTATTTCTTTTCTTTCTCCTTCTTCATCTCCTCCGCCTTTTCCTTTCCTTCTTCTCCTTCTCCTTCTTCTCATTCACCTCCTTCTCTCTCCTCCTTCCCCTTCCTCTTAATCCTTCTTTTTCCCCTCTACCTCTCCTTCTCTCCATTCTCCATCTCCTCCTCCCCTCTCCACCACTTCCAACCCCACCTACTTCTCTTTCTACTTCTAAAAAACGTTAGGTGTAAGCCTGTTCCGAACTCACAAATACAGTATGTCCTCAATTAACCGGTCTTGCATTTACCGTGGCTCAGATTTAACTTCAGTTAGTTGAGAAAAGAACAACTTCGCCCCACCTTTTACGTCACTTTCCTTCTAGTGAGTTTTGATTCGGTGATTTATACAGGTGAGCTTAACAAAAAACCTAACCCATAATGTCTTCGGTAATCGTGTATAATGCAACTCAAACTAAGTGGCCTCTGAGATGCGCACATCGCCTGTGTGAGAAAGAGCTATTTAGAAAGAGATTGAAGTACTGTGGCGCGCTCGGTACAGTCCGGTTGAAAATTTAAACTACGTTTCGGAAAAAAATATATTTTATTCGCGGCACTAAAAACTAAACTACTCGGAAAATAAATAATAATATTTATTAGAAATCAACGTAATATTTAGGATTATATCGAACTAGAACTTATGACACTCCAAGTTAGCTACTCACGCTGAAGGAATATACTAAATAACATTGTTGCTGCTGAGATATTCGACTTGTAATTGGAGTGCGGACTGTACCGGACGGCTCCACGGTCGTTCAAGGTCAGACTAGACTTCTGCGTATCCACCATTAAGAGGCCAATTGGTTTGAGTTGGGTTGTAGCGTGTCCAATAATTTTTTAATCAAACTGTCAATACACAAGTTTATATCAATATTTTTGAAGAATTCAATCGGCAATTAATAGATAACGAAAGAGAATACAGCTTTTTTCAACAAAACGGAGCAACATGTTACACGTCAAACGTTCCACTGAATCGCGTTCATGCTGCTTTCACGAATGATTGAGTTATCACCAGTGGACGGTGGCCTTCACCATCCCCACAGTTGTCTGCTTGGGTTTTTTTCTTTGGGGTTACTTAAAGGAGAAAGTTTTGTAACTAATTCCCACAATATTGATGAACTGAAGGTAAACATTCAATGAAACATCAATGAATTGACTTTGGGTCAGACGTCTCTCCATTATGATCAGTCGATGAAATACATCGATGCTCAGTGTGGTCATTGTAAACAGCTTTTGTAACAAAAAGGTAAATAAATGAAACATTTAAATTAGGTACGTTTGATGTCATTACTTTCTCTTGCCTGTATGATTATATAGCAAGAAAAGTATTGTTTTCACGTTGAGTTTTTAAAATCAAATATTCACCGGATATACAGTTTTCAGACCCCCTGAACCCAAAAAACATGTTTTTAGCGACGAGTGCGTGTGCGTGCGTGCGTTTGTGTGTGTGAACAAAATATCTCAAGAACGGAACATCGTACAAAGTTGAAACTTTAAACTTAAATTAAGTAGTACTAGAGGATTCGACATGTTCAGTTTCATCACAATCGGTCAACCAGAAGTTGTAGTTTATTCGCGTCATTTTTCACGTTTTGCGATTTTCTCAAAAACGGCTTCTACGATTATTTAAATCACTTCATTTACTACATTTTTAATACTCTACAAGGTAGGGTAGGCGCCATGTCTGCTGAAATTCTTGGGGAGGCTGTTCTATCGCAGAAAAAAATGTTTTTTAAAGATTGCGGCCTTAATATGCATTTTAGCGCAAAAGTGTTTATTATAAAAGTTGTAGACAATCCAAAATCTGCAACTTGTCTTGCAAACATTTCTTTGCATAACGCTTAGTTTAAGGGTAGTCACTGATTCTTGGTTTTGTTTGCATGAAAATCTGTAAAAATAGGGTTCTTTAAGATTTTGGCCTTAGTATGCATGTTACGACAAAAAAGTATATAATAAAACTTATAGAAAATTAAAAAAATTACAACTTTTATTCCAAGAATTTTTCTCTACAGAGCTTAGCTTAGAGTAAAATAGTTATTTTCTGTATTATTAAGCCAAACTAAGGTTGATTTTCATTTTTCATCATTCACGCATCAGTAAAATAATGTTATATTTTTTGAGGTTAGTTCTTGTTTGTTTTCTAATGCATTATTATTAATGTTAGGTTATATTTTTCATTATTTGCATTGGCAAGAGAAAGTCGAGTGAGGGTTTCACACCAGATTTAAAAAAATTTAAATTACCTGCATCATTCAAAGAATTTCATAACAACATAACCTACCGATTCTGCAGCGGTTACCTCATGGGTTCGAGGTTTTATGTTGTGTTCCCGTTACTTCAACGTTAACGGTTCTTCAAAAGCTCTTAATATGACAATTTTCATACAATATTAAAACATATGTTTATTGTAAGTAGACGCAGAATAAAATGAGCTAAATTTTTATGGAAAGTATGTTGAAATTCGACTCATCGTTTTGGAGATACAAGGGTTCAAACTCGGGTGTATATAATTTTGAAACCGATAGTAGTTGGTAAATTCTCACATTTAGAAGTTAGATCAATTACGTTAGAATAAAATTGTTAGTTAGGACAAAATATTAGTCACAATATGAAAAGACTAGAATAATGGGCTAATGTTATTATTTTGAGATATTTACAAAAATATTCCGAAAAGATACCACGAAGATTATTGTTATGGAACACACGGGATTAACGAAAACTTATTAGCTTAACAGATTATCTTTGTAGAGGTTTTAACTTTTATTTGTAATCTGAACAAAATGTTCTCCAATTTTCGTAAGCTGCTTCGATTGTAATAACAAAAGAACTTACAATTTATTTCTATATGTTTTATTTATTACATCCCCTTCACCACCAATAAAAAGAGAAATTAGAAGAAGAGGGCAAAATTTTGTGAACCACGATTTCAAAAATGTTAACCTTTAATGATTCTTGAATTTTAAAAAAAACCAAATTTTTACTTACAACGTTATTCTATTTATTCATAAACATTGGACGTAAGGAAACAGTAAAAATTCTAGACACATACGACTTTCTATTGCCAATGTAAATAATGAAAATCTAATCTACGTGTATATAAAAGTAAACGATGTCAAATTTAAAAAATCTTTTAATTTTAATCATGAGTGAATAACGCAAAATGAAAATTAACTTCTGAAGGGCTTAAAATAACTAAAAATTACTATTGACGCTAAATTAGGATGTGTAGAAAAAATGCTTGGAATAAGAGTCATGAGTTTATTAAATTTCTATAACTTCAGTGAAAAAATTACTATTGTCGTAAAATGTACAGTATGTATATTATTAAGGCTGCAATCTTAAAAAATTTCATTTTTTTAACGATTTTAATAAACATAATACAGAAAACCACCGTGACAATAAACTAAGTATTGTAGAAAAACGTGTCTGAATTAAAAGTTATAGGTTTTTAATTTCCTACAGTTTTAAATTATATACATTTTCGATTTAAAATACATATTAACCCTTTATAGGTCTTTGGTAAGTATACTTACCACTGGCAATAAGGTAAATTTTTTTAAAGAATAAGCTGTGCAGTTAAACCCTATTGGCATTTTATGGTTTTATACCGTGCGTTCGGAAAGTCGCTGTGCACTGGAATTGTGACTATGGATTTATGAAAATATGTATAAAGAAATGACTAAGCATTTTGGAAAAAAATTTATTCAATACCTTAATTACATTGTTAAACCGTGATTACATTGTTTATAGAAGGTGTTCGAAATGACCTCCATTGGCATCAATACAGCATTGCACTCGTTTCATTTTGTTTGCAAACACCTTTCGCAACTGAAGAACAGTGATTCCTTGAATGTATGCCGTTATTGCGGCTTTAAGTTCGTCAATCGTGTGTGGTCTGTTCCGATACACAGTTTGTTTCGCCGCACCCCATAAAAAGAAATCGGGGGGAGTCAGATCAGGAGATCTTGCAGGCCACAAATTCTTTGAAATTATTCGTTCACCAAACACGTTGCATAACGTTTTATACAGTTGCGAAAGGTGTTTGCAAACAAAATGAAACGAGTGCAATGCTGTATTGATGCCAATGGAGGTCATTTCGAACACCTTCTATAAACAATGTAATCACGGTTTAACAATGTAATTAAGGTATTGAATAAATTTTTTTCCAAAATGCTTAGTCATTTCTTTATACATATTTTTATAAATCCATAGTCACAATTCCAGTGCACAGCGACTTTCCGAACGCACGGTAGATGTTTTCTGGTAAGTAGGCTATCCACATTTTGAAATTAGCGCGCAGCGACCATTTGCTTCGTGAGTTGCACGAATGTGGTAAGGATTCATACCAGGGTGCGGAACCATGTTGTTTTATTGTTACTTTAGTACAGTGCTTAGAAAATTCAAGTTTTTTACGGTAAAGCATTCATGCTAATATAAAGTTGAGATAAGTTATTCTACACATTTTTCTGTTATGTAGGACTACAAGTAGTTTTAATAAGCATTTTTAGCACTAAACATGATGTGATTCCCATTTCAATAAACGTTCTTTGGTAGTATACTTACTAAGGCTTAACATAAAAAAAGAGAAATATCTTACTGTTATGACACTACAAATACATTATTCAAGTCCCTATAAAACAAAATTTTACATTTTATAACATATATTTTCCCCGTAGTACTGCTTATAAAGGGTTAAGACCACAATCGTAAAAAATTATTTTTACCTTAACAATACATCCCCAAGAAATTAAGCATCTACACGATAATTTACTCTATCTTGTAGAGCATAAAAAGTATCTAGTAAATGAATTTATTAAAAAACATCGTTCACACACACACACGCGCGCGCGCGCGCACACACACACACACACACACACACACACACTTACAGTAAGAGAAATTAAAAAACAGATAAAGGAACACAGCAAACAGATATTTTTAAAATTTTTTTTTAAAGTCGCATTAACAGCTTCGTTATTAGCAAGTACTGTTGATTTATGTACTACAACGGTGGGTATAGCCTAAGTGTGTAAAAATTTTCAGACCATAGCCGAGAATCGAACCCGGAACTTTCGCTTTATAGGATAGCGCACTAGTCACTACGCTAGGGAAGACGCCCCAGATAATTTTTAATCTCTGTTTTAATGGAATATAAATAAATTTTTTGGGTAAAACGTTTTCTAATTTGTAAATAATTTTATCTTGGTTATTTATTTTTGAAAATATTCTTGAAAATGGTAGAGACTTTTGAACATTATCTTAAAAAACCAAAAGCTAAGCTAATGTGTGAAAACTCTATTTTAAAAAGTCGACATGAAAACAATACTTTCTTTTCTATATACGAGTATTAGATATAGGGCAAGAAAAAGTAATATTAAAAATTTCAAAATTCCGAAACTAAAATGTCTGCCGTTACTGTAATATAAATTAATTTAAATAAGGATGGAATTGTGTTTGAAACATTAAACCCTGAATTGTTGGTAAAAACCGTTGGATAGTCGCAGACTGAATTTATACAATGTGGATAAATATGAAAAATCCACGCATATTTCTGTTTCGGAACACTTGTTACAGATTTCATTGTGTTTCAAAATACGTTGTTTTTAATAACATACATATAATGTATATATTTAAGTTTCATTGTTTTTAACAAGCTCATATTTCTTTTGTTTCACATTACGTAATCCCCTTGCACGTAGAGAAAATGGATTTTTTACGTAATTTCTTTTTTACCGAAGTTTACGCATTTAGAAAAAAAACAAAATTGGATCGTCATTTTCGTTTCTTTTATTTCATTATTTGTTCTGTACATTGTATAAATAATTTATGTACACGGTGATTCAAAAATGAAGTGCTAGTACTACACCTATTTTGGATTCGACTTGTGAAACTAAACAAAAAAACATCCTATGGAAAAATTGCGTTTCCCCTTTTGTTTTCCCGCTGTCCGTCATTTTGTTATTTTTATTTATACATTTATATTTTATGATATAATTTACCTTTTGTTTGCCTATGTGTTTGCCTTTTGATATGATTTACCCATAACAGGCAAGTGGTGTGTTAAATATTGGCACTTGATCTGCTAGTTCCAGAACTAAAAACATAGTTGTGTTTCTTATCACATGATCAACCAAATATGATGAAGCATTTAAGAACAGAAGAAGTAGAGGTGTAAAATACACTAGTCAGAGTTATCTACTCTGAGATTAATGCATTTCAATATAGAGCCACACTCTGTAATGAATGAAGTGAAGGTGTCCTTTTCAGAGTGGAAAGTAGATGCTTTTCAGAGTGGCTTGCATGCTTATAAGCATACTTTTTCACTCAGGAAGGCTTCTGTAATTAATTTTATTTTCTATAATTAATTCTCTAATTTTAGTAAAGGTTCTATAATTATTTCAAACCAGCTTTTCGGCTGATGACCTAAACAACAACAATTTACGATCAGATTAAGGAATCACATTAATATTTGGAAAGCGCCTTTAATGTAAGATAATAAATTTTAAAAAATCACCATTTAAATTACTTCGCAAAATAGTAGCATATTTATGGCAAAATAGTAGCCATATTTATTTTTCAATCCATTTAATAACTATTAGCTTTACTACCACCAATGCTTATGTTAAGCATTATCAAAATGTATTGTAACATTATTCAGTAAATAAATGTTATAAGTTTGTGTATTATTTATTATACCCAGATCCCGAATAAACCTAGGTTTAGGTGTTACAGTACGTTATATAATAAAATATTAAGCCTTTTATTTGGAATAAAATCATCTTTAAATTTTTAAATCGGTTAATAAAATATTGAGTTATGGTAGAAAATTTATGTAATTTTGTATTTGATTTCATGTTCTCCATTTCTATTTAAATCCGATATACATTAAAATTAAACTAATACCAATAAAAATTTCCTCCATACTTCGGGTATTTGATATTATCAATTCTTTTAATTATATTATTATTTTTATTTTAATATTCATTGAGCGTTGTTGCTGTTGTTTAGGTCAGCAGCCGAAAGGCTGGTTTGAATGTTTAGAAGCTTTACTAAGTAAAACGAGGAGTGAGGTGATTTGCAATTGCCTTTCTCACTGAGTGGGAAAGTATTTTTATCAGCATGCCAGGCGCTCTAAAAAGCATCTATTTTCCACCCTGCAAATGACACCTTCACTTCATTCCCCACAGGGCTGGCTGTACAATGAAACTCAATACGCTTAGAGGAGATAACTCTAACTAGTGTCTTTTACACCTGTACCTCTTCTGTTTTTAAATGCTTCAGTCATGTAATTGGCAGACCATGTGATAATTTTATTGTATATTAACTCAAAATATAACTCGGTTATTTATTAATAGATTTATTTTGTTACAAATAAAAAGCTTAAAACTTTAATATATAAAATACATTTTTATAAAGCTAATTGTTATTGAGAAACGACGGATTGAAAAATAAACATGACCGCCATTTTGTAATATCTGCAGCAATATTGTTGGTTATTTTTTTTTACATAACGTTAATATAAAGATGCTTTCCAAATGTGATTACTTTATCCGATCATAAAGTATAGATTTATACATAAAAATAACAAAATGGCAGACAGGGGGAATCAAATGGGTAATTGAAATTTACCCATAGAATCTTTTTGTTTAGTTTTACGAGAAAATCTAAAAATGTGTAGCCAGTTACCATTTATGAATCACCCTGTATATATTTTAGTATTATTATTATTATTATTATTATTATTATTATTATTATTATTATTATTATTATTATTATTATTATTATTATTATTATTATTATTATTATTATTATTATTATTATTATTATTATTATTACTACTACTATTACGGTCATTAATATAATTTTTTTAAACTGTGAAATTCCTTTAATGTCATAATGGGTTTTATTCTTTTTTTTATTTTTCCCCTAATTAAGCCACCGTGTTATTAAATTTTCCTTCATTTACAAATTCTGTAAGCCTACTACACAAAATTTGAAATTTTTGGTTTATACAACACCATTTTACCTGTGGAAAAATGTATTGTCATTAACAGATTATAATATTGTTTAGTTTACATATCAATTAATTATTTAAAAATTTGTATTTGTATTTATGGCTAAATAAAAAGAAATATAAATTTTAATTTTTAATAGAAGCATTAAAACACAAAAGCTCTACAGAAAAACTAGTGATTTCAAAATTTGATAACTACCTCTTCAATTTTTTTGGTTTTTTTAATAGCCCTTTAGAGAGAGCACGCCAAATCAATATTTTAATTACTTTTCCATGTTTTGCTCACGTTTACTTTTCTCCCACAATCTCTTCATTCTTTTGCACTTTTCCTCCGTAAGTTGTAAAATGTTGTGAGGTTCACGTTTCTTCTTTTCACACGAAATCACTGTTTTTTTTCAAAAAATTTCCCTATTCTGTATGTTCAGTATTACAATTGATTCAAATACCGCTCGCCGTCGAATCTTCCAGAATAAATCTTTCCCGCTCGATTGAATCAGTAATATTGATTCTGCATCGATTACATCACTAATTAGTTCTACGCATGTGTGATCCTTGATCACGTGGCTCGTCCTCCGCCAATAGCAAAATTAGACCAATTTCCCTTGCTCACTCCGCCATTGTTCCTTTCTTCCCGAATCTCCTTCACTTCAAGTCAAACCAGCTAACTGTTCGGTTGTGGTTCAACGGACGCTCGCAGCCTCGAGTGCTGGCGTCACCTGCATTTAACGCGTTGGATATTCCTACTTCATGTTGCCGATAATGTATTAATTACGGCCCCAAGCAACGAAGCTATTCATTGTGAACGCGCTTATAATTATGTAACGAACTATTCATGTTGTGTATTATTCAAGTGATTACCGGACTTTGTGCAATTTGTGTTACCTCGTGTCTCGAACTTGTAAACCGTTATCCGAACTGCAATTATCCAAGTGTTAGCAGTGCTTTATGTTTACTCTTAACGTGCCCTTGTTTATTGTGTGAAATCTGTACAGATCTAATCGAACATTTAGTACTTTCCTACAACGACGTCCACGAATTGAAGCATCCTGGGAAATCTACGCACTCAAAATCGAGTAAGTACTGCTAAACTCATCATTAATTGCAGTGTTACTCCCTGTATATGTTCCTGTCTATCCTCCAAACATCCCTATTCCTTAACGAGCAAAGCGTTACGCCTAATGTGCGCGTCGAAGTCACATCGCGCCTTTTGTTTCCCGGTTGTACTCGATCCAACCACCTTAACGAATCTAGCAGATGTAGGAATCATAATACCATTTGATTACCGCATCGAACACTGTATGTCTTCTGTATCAATTTTTGCATTTTTATTCAATTCATTCAATATTTCTGTGAACCAAACTGGTTTCGTTTTGAGATTTATTATTTTATGAAAAATTTGTTTTATCAATCTGCTATCGTTCATTCTTGCCAAATGTACGTAAAATACAAGTTTCCTTTTTCTCATTACATGGATGTTTTCAGTTTTTTTTGTGTATTTCTTTGTTCAAACGGATTCTATTGTAATTGTCTTCATCCTTCTTAGACCCTAAGATGTTTCAGGGTACCACCTTTCAACATATTTTTAAGTGTTTCTGATCCATACAATACTTCCGATCCAACCACCGTCTGATAGTGCCTGATTTTTATATTCCATAATAAGGCCTTTTTGTTATAGGTTATGGGTTTCTGGTATTCATGAATGCAGTTTTTATCTTGTCCGTCCTTCTTTCTCAGCTACGCTTCTCGTTTTTATTTATACTGATCTATTCTCCCAAATATTTGAACACCCTTAAACTTTTGATGAATAGGTATGTAATTGGGGTGGTTCTTAATGTTTGTTATGAACTCCGTCTTAGAAAATTATACCTGTAGGTTTATTTTTTCAGCTTGAACTATTAAACTTTTTTTAACCTTTCCTATTTATTATGAAAATAATAAAATTTTCCAAAAACAAATTTAAATCTATTTATAACTAAGAGCTTTAATCATCAATGTCGAGTAGGCATATGTTACTTTCTCTGTGTTTAGCCTTTAGACAGAAGCGGTTGAAATTCAAATATTTTAGTTAATCAGTAGTTTAACTTCTAAGAAACAAATGTGCTGAATTTCAGAACTCTAAGTGATCGTAAAGTTACGAAATCAGTGATGAGCTACAAGTACGTCAGTCAATCAGTGAAAGCTTTTGCAATTCAGTATACTAATATTATTGAGAAGTATAGAACTTGCTGTCAAAGCTAACAAATTACACATCTTGACCCAAAGGACCAAAATATTAATTAATAATAGAGGGTTTTGGGATTCCTATCATATCGTTTCTAATAATTACTACTTTGTGAAATGTTAATTACGAGTGTAACCGTGACTTAAGAGGTGTAAACTAAAATTGCTAGTTAACCTTTGTGAAATAAACTAGTGATGGTTGAATTTAATAGCCTGTGTGTGTATATATATTTGAATAACACTGACAGTTTTCTGATGAAAGTGTTTGAAATTAGTTATTGATCAAGTGGTCTTTAGTTTCTGGTCACTTCTAAAGCGGTACTAAATACCACAATAGAGCTAAATTTAAACGATATTAGGTCAGGAATTAAAACTGTCATATGACCTCTTTAAATAATTTTCATGTAAGGATTTTCCCACGCGATTTTACATAATTAATTTTTTTTACCATAATCTGTATACGTTGAAATTTGTTCAATTTAAAACAATAAGGAATCCTATGTCCCCCAATGGGAACAATTTCTTTGGAATCAAAATTTTATCTTAGTTTTGTAACTATTTTTATTTTGTCTATATGAGTACATAGGAAGGAAAGTATTATTTTAATGTCGATTTTTGGAAATCGAGTTTTCACCGGATCACACGTTTTCAGATCCCCTGAACCCATAAAACATCTTTTAAGCGATTGCTCTCTCTCTCTCTCTCTCTCTCTGTGTGTGTGTGTGTGTGTGTTGTGTGTGTGTACGTGCGTGTGTGCGCGCGCGCGTGTGTGTGTGTGAACGAAATATCTTCAAAACGGCACATCGTACGAACTTGAAACTTAAGTTAGATACTACTACCGGACCCGACATGAATATTTTCATTAAAATTGGTCAACCGGAAGTAGTAGTTTATTCGTATCATTTTTAACTTTTTTGAATTTTTCTCAAAAACGGCTTTTACGATTTTTTAAAAATCGCCTATTTAGTAATTTTTTTGTGCCCTACAAGACAACGTAGGCACCATGTCTGCTGAAATTCTAGGGAAGGCTGTGCTCTTGTAGAAATTTTTTTAAGATTGCGGCTTTAATATGCATTTTAGCGCAAAAATATATATAATAAAAGTTGTTGAGCATTTAAAATCTTACTTCTTTTATTTCAAACATTGTTTTGTATAACGCTTAGTTTAGCGGTAACTAGTGATTTTCTGTTTCTTATTTTCATTAAAATTTGTAAATAATCGATTTTTTTAAGATTTCAGCCTTAGTATGCATTTTACGACGAAAGTGTATAGTACAACTAAATTTATAGGAAATTAAAAGATCTACAACTTTTACTTAGAGCATTTTTCTCTGCAGAGCCTAGTTAGCGTGAAAGAGTGATTATCCGTATTTTTAAGACAAACTGAGGTTGATTTTCACTTTGCATCATTCACTAATGATTAAAATAAGGTTGTCTTTTTTGAGGTTAGTCTTTTGTTTATTTCTAATATTTTATTACTAATATTAAGTTATCTTGTTCATTATTTGTATTGGCAAGAGAAAGTTGTGTTAGTGTTTCACACCAGATTTTTCAATATACATATCAATGAGTGGCATGATTTAGCTGCTTCTGTCAACAACTTCTTCCGTTACTTTTGTTGTTGGTTCAAAAACGTTTTTGTTTATAAATATCTTTATAAATGTTACTTCTTTTCCAATTTTTACGTTTCAAGTTTTGGGATGCAATTTGTGGATCTGCATGTTTTGTCTGAATGACTGTGTCGTCGATAAATGTTACTGCTGTATTGTTATTTCTTGTGGAAAATCAGTAGAGAATATAAATTATGTAGAGTAAAAATAGGAGACAATTCGTTTCTTTGTGGAACACCAGCTTGTAATAATGCTTTCCCGGATTCTTTTAAACATTATCCAGGCTCAACCTGAAACCTGAAGCTCAAACCCGCAGTTATTAAACCTTCAACTGCAAACCCTCAAACTTCAACCTCAATATGTTCAACGTTTAAATTTGTAAAACCTTCAACTTTAAACCGGCAAAGTTAAAATACAAACAATCGGTAAAAACCTAAACCAAGACGCGCAGTGCAACGATGTTTGCTCGTTTACTTTCTTACACCTTAATAAATTAAAAATGATATTATTCTCGGTTGAGGCGAATTAATTTTAAAGATGATTGTTCCGGCTTAGGCCTAATACTAAGTATTAAAAAATGCCCAATATTTTACAATAAAAGTATTCATTGTAAAATATTAGGCTTTTAAATATGATGTAATTGAATAATATTGGTGAGGTTGGGCTAATTTCGTTGTTTTTGCTCTCCTGAAAATTTTACTGGTCAAAAATAATATATTCTCAGTTGAGACGAGTTATTTTAAAGATGATTGTTTGGTCTAATAATAAGTACTATTAAAAATTGACCAATATTTTACAATAATGTGATCATTGTAAAATATTGGGCTTGTATGTATGATGTAGTAATTGAATAATACTGCCGAGAAAGATTCAGTGTGATATTGAAGACCTTTGCTCCACGGTTTGTCAAAAGCTTGCATGTGTCGCGAAATGTAATTAAACAATAATTTTGTTAAAATAAATTAACGTTGCTATGAAATAGAATGGTTTCTAAGGATACATAAATATTTTATTTTCATTATTTGAATTTTCATTTCGTGTTGATTTCGTTTCTTGATTGATGCATAGTCTTCAATATTCATTCTTAGTCTTCAATATTATTGCAGGACGTTGTAATGCTGCACTTACAACATCTTGCAATAATAATCTCATGATTCGTTAATAAATCTGTAACTGGATTTCAAATATGGATTAGAATCTTGGTAGGAGGTTGATATCATGCCTCTACTAGTTTCGGATCTAACTGTACATATTATTTATTACAAATTTATTGCAAATTAATTACTCACATCAGTTAATACATATAGTACATTACAGCAAAAGATTTAGCCTAATTACAAACAAAATTGATCACAAAATATTTTTAAATCTTAAGACTTAATTTTAACTAAAACAAAAATATGGACATTTACAATCAAATAACTTCTGTTATTTATTTCCACCAGAATAACAAAATCAATATAGAAGTTGATTGTAGGGTTATTTTTTTGTATAGCATTTGGTTAAACCCAGTCAAATTATTTCTTTTTTTTATATATTTAGTTTTTGATTAAGTTCCATTTCGGCCATCTGTCATCACCCAAGCTTCAGTGCCATGAAAAATTCTAGGATTGAGAACATGAAAAATGTAATAAAAATAATTGTAACATCAATTCAAATATGAAGTCCAATTCATGATAAAATAATGAAAACTGAACACGAAGAACCATGACGAAGAAAGAATGAGGGATTCAAAGATGAAAAAGACGATCTGGCATTGAAAAGAACACGGTGAGGTTCAGAGAGAAGAGAATAAAACGGCACTGGGGTTGACAATTCAATCGACGCGTCTCTTATTCTAGAAGAGGGATGATATCACCTTCTAACAAAATTCTAATAAAAAAATTAAATAAATTCTGATAAGAAAGTAAAAGAAATTAATACAGTTATGTAATATTTTGCAACTTCTAATCCAGGTTCTCTTAAGTATGTGGTTAAGAATATGATTATATTCTTTTGAAACTTTTTTTGTGACACTCAATTGAAATTTAGTATCTGTTATTATAATAATACAACAATTTCTAAATGTGAAGCTAATGTTCCATAACTTGATTTACTTGAAGGAGCGCGCAGTCATCACCACAGTCCTACAGTTGGCCAAGAAGATCTCTAGGCCAGAGGCGCTTCAAACGTCTTCGCTGAACACCCGGTATCGCCCTGTGTACATATTTTGTATGAGAGGGTTTTCAGGTAATTCAAATTTTTCATGCATCGTCTTGTATAGTTGTTTCGCGACATCAATTAATTACGTATGAGATTTTAAGTATTTGTGCAACATTGAGTTTGTGATGTAAAAGGGGCATTGCGTTATCGTTCGTAGAATCTTGTTCTGAATCGCTTGTATACGTTTCGTGAGTGAAGGTTTAGCAGATCCCCAAAGTTGAACTACATATGTCCAGATTGGTCGTAAGACTGTCTTGTAGTTTGTTAATTTGTGTAACATGTTTAATTTAGAACGCCTATCGAGTAAGCGTTTCAGTTGATAGAAGCGTGTTTTGAGTTTGTGGCATGTGTGTGTGTGACTTGTCCGTTCTACGTAAGTTTTCTGTATAAGTGTAAGCCTAAATAGCGTGTTTGAGTAGTGTGAGGCAGCGGAATATTATTAATGTAAACGGTTGGGCAGTTTTGTCGTCTAAGTGTAAACATCATTTGTTGCGATTTGTTTTCATTAATTTTAATTTTCGAAATTTAAAAACAAATAATTATTAAGAAACTAGCGAACCTGTACTCGCTTCGCTTTGTTAACTAAAAATGGTATATCTATACTAAAAGCGAAACTAAATAAATAGTGGACCACCCCCTTAGCTTCGCACGGGTGGTAGGCTATAAAAAAGATTTTGTTAAGCAACCTTGTTTCTGCTGAAAATAGTATTTTTCCCAATTGAAAGCCCCATAACATTTTCATCAGTTAACACGCCCACAATATTTACAATACCTTCTCATACACAATATTCTTTGTCTTGTTTCCAGTCATTATAAAATGTATTGATTGCGAGAACAACCAGTTAATGAGAGACTCACATGTAACTTTCTAACTCACATGAAAAACATCCTTTGCGCAAATCTAACCCAATGAATTTAAATGTTTGCCCTTGAGATTTATTAATTTTTATAGCGAAGGATAGCTTAATAGGGTACTGAATACTCTTTTAAATTAAAATGTTCCATGGTGTCTGGAAACAAATGAACGCAACAGCATAATGGCTGGCGTGTCTTTTCGTTCAGTCTTATAATAAAAATTATTTTTCAACTAGAAAAGGTATGGACTGACGTACGGTTTGAAACTGAAACTTTTTAGTTTTCTGGGTCTATGAATCACGGGTGAAGTTGCAATTCGATAACTTTAACTGTTATAGAGATACCTACTGTTTTCAATATCCGTTAGGATTTTCCGAGTAAAACAAAATATTTGGGAATTTTTAGAAAATTTATATGGCAGTAACTTTCAAACGACACCAAAATCATTAAAATCGTATTATGGTGCAACTCCAGAAATATCTATCGTAACCAAACATTTTACCATTTTATACAATAGTAATAGATTACTTAATTACAATAAACTATTACGGTTATAACACTACCCGTAAATTAAATTTTAACTACTTAATAGTAGTGTCACCGGATGACGACATTAAGCTGCGCGGGGAATTATGGACTCTGCTGATGTTGTTGTTGGTGTGCGATAGTATTTTGTAACGATATATTTTTATTCATTAAATTATTTATTATTTATTTAAACGAAAATTTTATTTTGCAATTAAAATACAACAGAATTTAAATAGGTGCAAAAATAAAACAGTTGGAAAAGTATGTTAATTAAAAATAATTGTGCTTTTCAGTGTCGTACCTACTTGAAAACAACTCCTCTGTTTGCGTCACTTTAAAAGTGAATTGCTTTATGTTTTTCTACCTACACTATATAAAGTCTTCGTGCCATCTTTCTGTTTGAAATAATTCTATTTGAACAAATTCTTAACGTGAAATTAAATTCATTAATTTCAAATACTTTTTGTTAAATAGGTACGTTATTTTATTGTGATACTGTTTGAACTGAATAAATACAAATATTTAAAATTTCATTAATTAATTTATTTCAGCTTGAAGTTTATTTGCAATCATTCATTTATTGAATTAAATCTATTTCAATATTAACAGTAGGTTTTCAATTTACCGTAATACAATCTGGTCGGATACCACCGTTAAATCCGAACCTTATAAAAACCGTTTGGGGAATTTCGGTATTCGTATAGGTACCTACAATGATCCTAAATGTACTTCATTAGAACATTAATCATAATATAGACGTATTACTGAATAAAGACGGTTTATCGATAATCCAATATGCATTGTTAATAAAATAGTTTTTTGACCTTGTGTTGGATCTTTGGACTGGAAAGCTAGAATATTACTTAGTGGACAATACCAAAATAAGCCAGTTTCATCACCACTGTAGACCTGTACTAACGTGACATTTTCTTCTATGAATCTTTGAAAATCGGTAATAAATTCGGCAGCGCTTAAGAGTCACCATCCAATTATTTCTCTTCTTGGATACCGATATTTCTGATGCTGTAACGCAACTGGAATCACCATAACCAACCTTTAAAACCTTTAAACTCACCTTCACAGCTTAGTTCTTTATAGAATATTTTACCCTTTTTTAATAGCGCTGTTAATAGGCGTTACTACGGCTCGTTCTTGACTTAAAAATTGGACCATGGCTTTATCCAAATTATCATAAATCCAAATTTTCATACCTGTGAGTCGATTTTTTCATCGACTTAAATATTTTTCAAATTTTGAGTTGAATCTGAAGAAACTGTGAAAGATTATACATTCTTTGTTTTTCAAGATAGAGTAAAACTCCGATTATCCAAATTGATTGGGAATCGGGCCGATTAAAATACTCAGAAATTCGGATAATTGGATATATTTCGGGAATCTCGCAAAAAAAGGTACAGTACGTTGAAAAAACCGAAGTTTATTGACAAAGTTACCGTACATGTATGAAGATTAAATAAGCAAACTGTCACAAATAATGTTTAAAGGAAAGAAGTATTAAATGACGAGTTAAATCTAATACTTATAATAGTATTTACTTTAGTTTATTTACAAATTTCGAGTAATGTTCGTAGCCTTGACGTAGCAGCACGTTTCCGAGCAGCAAGGTCAACTTGAAACTTGCTTTCGGTGTTATTTTCTTGATTCATATTTCACCTTTCGCCTGATTCGAATAATTGGGTATTCGGATTATTAGATTACTAGTGTATTACGAACATTGGTTATCCTGATGCCATATTGATTTGCAAATTTACAGCGCAGTAACTCCTTTAACCAGTTGTTGAATTATATGAGGTTTGTCATCGATTGTATCCGTTTAACTTTATTACTTTTTTACATTGTCTCAGGAGAATAATTACCATTTGACTAAAAGAAATGACTGAAGTGAATAATAATGTAAGAGTAAGTTTTTTCGTATTTATGCATTAACTTATGAGTATAAATTAAACCATTAAAACTCAAAAAAAAGAAAATGACGTAAGGGTTGGGGGAAAAATAGTTCTTTACACAAGTGAAAGACGTTTAGTCCGAGCCACAGTAAATGCGGAACTGATAAATCGAGGAACTACTGTAAATAAAAGGTTTAGAAAACCTGTGTTTACTAACTTACTAAATTTTTAACTAGAGCTCTATTTGCCTCAGAGAATATCGATTCTGATGCTTCATCCATAACGGATAGAACTTAAAATTATTATCAATAGTTTGGAATGGTGACATGGAATCTATCTTTTTTTTAGTTTATTTAAAGTCGCAAAGTTACATCAGCATTTCGTTTATTAGCGACTACGGTGGGTTTTAACTGGTGAAAATTTCCAGGCCCGAGCCGGGAATCGGACCCAGGACCACCGTTGTAGGCTAGCGCGCTACCACTACGCTACGAAGGCGACCTATCAACAAAATAGTAAAATTTTGATCTCCAGCGAGCTGTCCATGAGCTTATAGAATCTTGTAACACTTCGGCATAACGTGAAACGGAGTTTTAAAAGTGGTGTTTTGTGTGAGTTGAGTCAATGTTATTTATTGCCCCCCAGGCGCTGCCTTGCACAGAAAAATGTAGTAAATGAAGCAACGAAAACCGTAGAAGCCGTTTTTGAGAAAATCGCCACATTTACTACATTTTTAAAGCTCTTTAAGGTAGGGTAAGCGCAATGTCTGTTGAAATTCTTGGAAGGGCCTTTGTTCAAGTGGTGAAAAATGGTTATTGTAAAATGCCTTAATATGAATTTAAGGGCAAAAGTGTAAAGGGCCTTTCAAAAAGCTGTAGGGAATTTTAAAAAAAGCTACAAATTTTATTTCGATCCTTTTACGGTATTTTTACAACGATTAGTTTAGGATCAGTTAGTTATTTTCTTTGTTTTGCTCATCAAAATCTGTAAAAATACTTTTTTTTTAAACTGCGGCATTAGTATGCATTTTACGACAAAAAACACCATAATTAAAGTTATAGAAAAATCAAAAAAATCTACTTTTTTATTTTAAGCGCATTTTTCTACTGAGCCTAGTTTAGCGTCAATTAATAATTTTCCGTATATTTAATACCTTTACAGAGGTTGATTTTCAATCTGCGTCATTCATTCATGATTAAATTTAGGTTTTGTTTTTCGTTATTTATGTTTATAAGAAAAAGTCGTGTCAGTGTTTCACACCAGATTTTATTTTGTAAATATCCGAGAGGTTTAAGAAAAATTTTATACAGAAATATCATTAATATAGAACTCTAGAAATCAAATAAAGTACTATTTAAATTTTAAATAGTAAAGTGACATTTTTACGATACAATATAAAAGATTTTATTTTGAATTCAATGTAATCCAACGTTCAGGAGATGGAGAATGGTATCCTTAAAAAGTCATTTATTTTCAAAGATTTAGTAGACTTGTGATGAAGCAATTTACGCGGTTAACATATTGTGTTTCAAATTAACAAGTCTGACTTTTTTTCAAAGCCGTGGTTTCTTTTTACAAACTGAAGACGATGTATATAACAGCTTGTTAAAAAATAAATTAGCTTGGCTTTTGGTTTCTTAAGATAATCTACAAAATTCTCTACCAATTTTCAAGAATAAATAACCAAGATAAAAGTATTTATAGATTGGAAAAAAGTTGTACCCGAAAAAATTGATTTATATTTCTTTTAAAACAGAAATTTATCTGTGGCTGCTTCCTTAGCATAGAGATTAGCGTGCTAGCCTACAAAGTCCCAGGTTCGAGTCCCGGTTATGGTCTAGAAATTTTAACACATTAAAACTCACCGTTATAGTACAGAAACCCACAGTAATATCTAATAACCAAGCTGTTAATGCGACTTTAAATAAAGTAAAAAAAATTGTGTTTGCTGTGTTCCTTTATCTGATTTTCTATATGACTTTTACTTTTTCTTGCCTTACATGAAATATGATAGGAAAGTTTTTATCAAATTTTTTATCAAAAAATGTTACAAAAAATAATTTCATCCTTCAAAAAAAAAGCTTATTTAAAAATCTTCACCAACCAAGAGACGCATCGTCTCTTAAAAGGAATTTTTTCTATTAATTCATTTTCTTTTTTTTTTATTTTCCATTTGAAATTAGTTTTAATTTTAATGGAGAGAGAAATTACAAATACATATTTTGAAGATAACCTAATGACAAAATTTCTTTTCAGCCTGAATTTTAAAAAATTAATACCTACAACAATTTATAAAACTTATGCATTTACGTAGTTCGAAATGTAACATACATAAATACTTTTGTAAATGTTAACAATAACAGATGAAAGATCTCGATGGTTTTCTTTTGTATTTTGTGTTTACAGCCTAATTAATTTGTATTAAATTATTCATTATTGATTAATGTTTTCAGTTTGTCTTTATATATACAAAAATTCAATTCGTTAAATTAACTACTGTTTCAATGATTCTGCTATTTTAAAATTGTAGCATTATAAAAATATATAGTTACTATAAGAAACAGTTCAAATTGATGCCATGTGAAAATGAACATTTCATTGAAGAAAATCAGACATTTTGTTGTAATTAATTGATAACAGAAATGGCTGTCGTGGTCATGGTTTTTGCATAGTATCTCTTGACAATGCTAAGTGAATGCCGGTCAACCTCTTTTTTGCAGTTTGTGCAGTAGAATATCCTTTCCAACTCCTAAATTTCAAAATTTGACATCGTATACAGTAAAACTCCGGGAATTCGGAAGTTATACCTGCAGTGTTAAATTTGGTACATGTAACGTTCTTTCTATTGTGCGGTTAAATTTTTAAAAAAATAAATAAAATAATTGTATCGTACCCATTGGGTCATTTAAACACAATGCCAGAAAGCCGCTTGTCTAGTGTTGCTAGAAAATATAAACCAGTGGGAAGTATAGAAATTGGTAGACCAAAGAAAAGATGTGTATCGGAACAGGTAGTAAATAGGTAGTTAATACCTAACCCGTGAAGAGGAAAAGAAGAAGGAGTTAAACTATTGTCTAACTGATTTTTAGTCAATTTTTATGTTGTAGGAGACGACGAGTTTTTTTTATATGGTCGTCTACTATAACAAGAAACATCATAAAAGTTTTATTGGTGATTTAAATATAAATTAATATTTTGGCTTTGATTTTGATTTCGGATCTGTACACTAAGCAACACAATTTCCATATGTGATATTGGAAATCATATAAAGGGTGGTGGGAAATTTTACCGCCAGAAGGAGATGTATTCAGTAGTACATTATCCGATTAGAATTACACCTGTTGTTACTATTCAACAACAAGATCCCTGATCTACTTTCGCTTTAGACGCCACGGTTAGGTAGTTACTTTTATGTAACTAGGTCATGAGCTGGCTAGTTATCGAAACCTTCATGAAAGACAATGTCAGTTACCAAACCTAATCTTAATCATAAGTGAACGACGCAAAATTAAAAACAACCTTTGTAGAACTTAAAAGTAAGGAAAATCATTGATTGACCCTATACTAGGCTTTATAGAGAAAATGCCTGAAACAAAAGTTGCCGATTTTTTATATCAGATAACTTTGATAATATTTATACTTCTGTCGTAACATTTTCAAATTAAGACCCCGATCCTAAAAAATCCCATATTTTACCAATTTTTTCAGAAAAATACTGAAAAACACTCGCTAAACTAAGCGTTGTTGGAAAAATATTTGGACTAAAAGTTGTAGGTTTGTTAATTTCTTACAACTTGAATTATACATGTTTTTGCCCTAAAATGTTAATTTAGGCCGTAATTCTAAAAAATAGAAACATTTTTTAACATGAGAGCCCAGCTCCCAAGTATTTTAGTAGACATTGCGCTTACCCAATCTTGAAGAACATAAAATTATTGTAAATTAAACGGTTTTTAGAATAATATTATAGAAGCTGTTTTTGAGAAAACCGCTAAAACGTGAAAAATCGCTTGAATAAATATATTATTAATTTCGGTTGATCGATTTTGATGAAATGGTTCGAGTCGGGGCTCCATGTGGTAGGTACCAAACTTATGTTTCAAGTTTCAACTTCGCACAATGTTCCGTTCTTAGATATTGTGTTTACCACAAAGAGATAAAATCTCTAATAACATATTTTTTGGGTTAAGTGGGCCTAAAAACACGTTAGTATTTCCGGTGAAAACTCGATTTTGATAAATCGACATGAATACTTTCTTTTCCTATTTATATTCATATAAATATGGCAAAAGAAAGTAAATTTTTTTGAAAAATTTCAAACCTTTTATAAAATGTAAGAGAAAAATATATCGAAAGAAAATAACTATAATATAAAAAAATATTTTAATTTATTTTCTTCACAACTAACTTTTTTTTAAATATCGTGCTTAACTAGTACGACGGTAGTAGTATATCAAAGATTGACACATTTTTTAGAAT
This sequence comes from Catonia carolina, assembly GCA_035578175.1. Taxonomy (NCBI): domain Eukaryota; kingdom Metazoa; phylum Arthropoda; class Insecta; order Hemiptera; family Achilidae; genus Catonia; species Catonia carolina. The sequence continues at coordinate 7,039,327 of JAQMRL010000007.1, read as the reverse complement.
TCATTTCTCTAACTTGTGTGGCGATTTGTTGACGTACTTCCATCTTACATAGGCTTACATTGTATTATGTCACCACATCTATTGAAATATAGACTGAAAAATCAAACCTATCGATTTACTCGGAAATTTTACCAAGTTTTAAAATAACTGTTCTTTTGTTAATTTTTACTTATTTTTAATGTAGGCCTAATAGTTTTTCTGGGATATTTTCCAATATTTTACAATAAACTTGCGGGTTACAGGTAAACGCCCTAATGAAACACTACGCACTAAAAACAGTACATTTGTCATGACAGGGCGTCCAATATGATGAATTGGATGAGTGGCGTGCTTACCGGGAAATTCTACATCTCCCGGAAAGTTACGATCATAGAACAGTAAACCATTTCTTTAAATTTAGTGGACCCACAAACTGATGCACACACCCAGACAGCTGAAAGTATTTGGCGTTTGGCGAAACACTATAGTAAAGTATAGTGCGGTAAAAACCGAAATATGCTACAATCATATCTTTCAGAGTTAATGGGGCGTAAGCGGCATTGTCATAGTGACTTATTCGAACAGCCTCGCAGACGCCGGTTTTTACTGGCCTCCACAAGGAAACGTAAGTAATACTGATACTTGACAATTAACTTAAATTACTTTAAATTAACTGAAATCAGCTGAAATGTATAGTTAATATTTTAAAACAAAATGAATGTAAGAAGCTGATTCATTTCATTATTTTTAATCGTATGTGGGCAATGAAAAAGTTAAAAATTTTTTAACCTTGCTGATGTTATACTGGAGTTTATCAAAACTCCAGTTGTATAACCTGCTAACATATGCTTAGTATACTAATGATAAGTTTTCTTGGTTAATTTTCGGGGACTGGCGCTAACAAAATAATATAAGGACAGGCGCCGTTGCGTTTTTCAACAGCTTGTAATATTGAAAATATTTCTACCAACACTGATTACCAACTTAAATATTATTATCTTATTATTGAAACAATATTATTAAATACCTATTTTAATAATTTTGCATTTTTGTAAAATATATTTAAAATTACAAAAATTACAATAAATTTTATTGCATTATTTTATTATTAAAAAACAAATTATTATTAGTGCAAGGCACTGTTTTGTTCAATATTTTAAAGCAGCTACTACAATATAACTGCATTACGAGTATTTGTAAAGCACTTTATTTAAAACTATAATTCAAACAGTATTTGGCTGGCTTTTGTAGCATGTACTGAATCCAGGAGCAACAGCCACGAAAGGCATGAAGCATTGTTACAAACAAGTCAAATATTTTCTTGATTTCCCGGACAGTTTGGCTATTTTCCGTCTTTCATTCCTAGTGAAGCGATCATCAATTCTAACACAGTTCAGAAGAAATAAGAATCTGTAATAGTTCATGGTAGTTCTCAATAACTGAATGCCTTTGCTGTGTAATAAAATTGTATTGTCTAAAGACAGGGCACAAATTATGCAGTGTAAAAATACGACACCAATGAGTCAAAAGTATGACATCAGGGCCCATCTGGCGCCGTTACGAATTCACAAAATTCCTATACATCAGAAAAATAACAATACTTTTGAAATTTTGATGACATGATAATAATACGCAGTAGGAATGAGTTGGGAATCCATGAAGGGGATCTGACCTAATTTAAAAAAAATAAATTACCTATATTTTAAAAGAATACAAAAAATTACATTTGTTGCGAAATGCAACAGTGCCAGGTCCCGAAAGTTAATGACAAGGTATTCTGTTAAATTTTTTTACAAATGTACTATTTTTAGCGTGTTCTGGTTTCAGTAAGGCGTTCAGCTGCAACCCGCTTTTCTTTCTTTAGGGTATCGATACAGGTCCGTTTTTCTGTTTCTATAATATCATTTATTCAATATTAATCCCCATAAAAATATAAAAGTAACCCTTCCATTATGTGGACCCCACTTCATTTTTAATTCTTTTTCCGTTTAATTGCCAGGTTATTAATGTGGAAGTGAATATAATACCTGTTATTTATAAACGGAGAACAACATTTATATACTATATATACCAATATAAAATTTGAATTGCGTTGACTTATTATGGTAAAAACGTGCGCCCACATAACTGTCAAATTACCATAATACCATTACCAATTTCTACATAAACAACTTTCATAACTCCAACGTCTATAACTCGAATTTTCTATAATTCGAATTAAATTTGGTTTCCCTAAGACTTATTTGTTAATTTGTGTTACAATTAGAGTCTATAACTCAAACTTCTTGTTTGAGACTTTAAAAAACTCCGAATGTTTTTTTGTTGTTAATGTAAACGTGTACGAAAATGTTTTCGTAGCCTGGAATAGAAGAAGGTGTATTAAATTGGCTGCAACAAGTACGCAGGGAAAACTTTCATGTATCAGGTGTAATTCTCCGAGAAAAATCAGATCAATTAGCAATGCAACATAATCATACCAAATTTTTAGTCAGCAGTAGAAGACTTAAAAAATATTAAAATCGTCATGGAATCGTTCAAAACTTTATTTATGATGAATGTGCCCCAATTTCTAACGAAGACTGCTAAAATTACTAACAATTAATAATACTTCCCCCATTCAAAAGTTCCAGTGTAGAAGATTTGTTTAATGCCATCAAAGAGAATGCCAACTGTAGTGGCGTTGTTGGTAACGTGCTCACCTTTCATCATGCAGTCTTGGGTTCGAATCCCATTCAGGCACGGCATATTTTCATACGATACAAAAAAATCATTTCATCCTTCACCGTCTGCATTAGCAGCAATTCCAGAATAGTCGGACGTTCAGAACAGTAAATCGGAATAGCGTCCGATAGACTACATTAGAAATATCCGAAGTGTTCATATTAATAATATTATAATAAAATAGTTTTAGTTAGAAAAGAAAAATTATTCCTTTTTCTCTAAATTACAAATAAATATAAACTTGATGTATTTTTTGTAATTTGTATTATATTATTATTATTGACATTATCTTTAAAAAATGATCAAAATTCTATAGTTTTAGAAGTTTCTGTATTTCGAATTTTCTTTAACTCGAGTAGGTATCATATTCTCTACGTGGTTCGAGTTATGAAAATTCAACTGTATTACTATTATATTTACCATTTCTCCACTATCAGAGCGCAACTTGGTTATCACCTTATCTCTCCCAGTGTGTATTTCATTGTTATCTAATTGCGCTCATAATTTGTTACATAAAATTAAAAAAGGTATTAAAGTGACTAGTTATTGGCTAATTAACAGTAATTCAATTGACACTAAGATTTCGGTGGCGCCCGTTTAATGGGAGAGTATGTACGGTATTATTTCCATTTTGCGGGCGCCTTCATTACATTCATAATTAATCGGTTTTCAAGAAAGATAAAACTTTACTACAGATTTCATTCGTAAATTAACCAAAGTATATAATCTAAAAGTTATATTCGTTTGTGTAGTATAGAAGTGAAAAAATCACCGTAAATCGGAATAGCGTCCGATAGACTACTTTAGAAATATCCGAAGTGTATATTAATAATATTATAATAAAATAGTTTTAGTTACAAAAGAAAAATTATTTCTTTTTCTCTAAATTACAAATAAATATAAACTTGATGTATTTTTTTGTAATTTGTATTATATTATTATTATTGACATATGTGTAAATAAAATTGCACCTATCTGCTTTTTAAGACTGTTACATGACATTTTTTCACCCTTTTATATGTTTTAATAGTATTTTTATTGTAGTAAAATATATTTTATGTATTATTTCTTTGTTTTATAACTGTTTTTGTATACACCCATGCGCGGTCATAACTCTTTTTGAAGAAGAGTTTTTGCGTTTAAGTAGATATTTAGTTAAAAATATTGTATAGCTTAATTTAGAAGTAAATTATAATGTATATTTAACTAAATAAAATAAATAATTAAAATAGTTTGCATAGCGATGTTTAAATTGTAAATAAAAATTCATTTATTAGAAGAAATATTTCAAAATTAAAACATGTATTTATTTTCTTAATAATTATGAATGTATATTCATACTACGATATATACTCATGTATCTGGGTTCCTGACAAATAAACATTTATTATTTAGTTATACGGTATACAAAACAAATTTTTAAGTAAATAATAGACATACCTAAAGTGTCGGACAAATGGTTTAAAAAAGTCGGAAAAGATACTGAGAAAACCAGAATATACCGAGAAAACTTAATGAATTGAACCAAATTTAGAAAACTAATTACGGACTTTAAGCGCTTCCATGAAGACTAAAAACAGAACATAGGGTGGACAGAAGAAACGAGAAAAACTTATAGTGAACGAGTGTTGAGAATTTGGGCTACAACAACAGCTTCCATAAACGTCTAAAGTCACCTCACGTGGTCTAAAATTGACTTTATACGATAAGAACATAAAAAACATTGGTTAAAATTTTAAATCTGTAGGTTTACCAGAGCTGTAAAAATATTTCCAACAAAATGAGGCGAAATAAGGAACTAGGGAAATTTAGATGAGGCAAAATAGAATTTTGGGCCCTCGTACTTGGTCTAAAATACGTATTTTATAGAAAAAATCTTAATTTCCCAAAGAATACATAAATAAATATTATTATAAGGGGTTTTTAAATTTTTTAAATTGTAATTTCATTTTTTTTTTAAATATTAATAATTTTTTTGTATATAACATTTCTTACTTGGGTTTTGAAGTTCGTGAAAATGGAGATGAGTCTCTTTTCTTTTTTTCGAAGTTGTTTACTAAGCGATGGCCTCTCGTCAAATAAGAAAGAGCGGCGTTCTACCGCGTTTAAATACGTTCCCGAAGTTGAACGTCTGTAATAGTAGGGGTAATTAGGGGTGAGAAATGTGGGTGGTGGTTGGTTTTTCAACCATCCCTTCCCTAACACTGACAAAGCAACCTCCCCATTTTCACTGTTGCTCTCTCTGTGATCTTCTCCTGCTTTGAAACCATCCCCTCTGTCAGAATATATATCAAAAAAAGTTGTTCTTGTTTTCTTTTAACATCCCTCAAAAACCCTCTTCGACAAAATAATATTGTTAAAATAAATACACGATAGAACTCCACAACATTCTTCTGAATTTTATACCAATTTTTCACTTAATTTAGACCCACTTTAATAATGCATTGAATACAATATAATTTTCTTGATACTATCAAATCTCGATACATCGAAATTGAGAATCTCAGAAATTAGTTAAATAGTGGGGTCGTGGCGAATTCAATTAACCGTCTGAGTAAAAGGGTCGTAAAAGAAAGCAAAAGGTGACTTTGGTTATGATAAAAAATTCGTGTGAAACACTCACACAACTTTTTTTTGTCAATGCAAATAATGAACAATATTACCTAAGATTAGAAATAAACAAAAAAGTAACTTCAAAAAACATGAACTTATTTTAATCGCGAGTGAATGATACAAAATGAAAACAATCTCAGTTTGGCTTAATTATACGGAAAATCACTCTTTGACACGAAACTAGGCTCTGCAGAGAAAATCGCTTGAAATAAAAGTTGTAGAGCTTAAAATTTCCTATAAATTGGATTTATACTTTTGTCGTTAAATTAATACATACTAGGGCAGAAATCTTAAAAAAAAACAATTTTTTACAGATTTTCATGAAAAAAAATTGAAAATAACTTATTACCGCTTAACTAAGCGTCATAAAAAATATGTTTAGAATAAAAACTGTAGTTTTTTAATATTTTTTAAAACTTTTATAATACACACGTTTGCTCTAAAATGCGTATTAAAGCTGCAATCTTAAAATAACCATTTTTTTCTACGAGAGCACAGCCTCCCCAAGATTTTCAGCAGATATGAAGCCTACCCTATCATGTCGAGCATAAAAAAATGTAGTAAATGAAATGCTTTTTAAAAAAATAGTATGAGCCTTTTTTGAGAAAATTACAAAAAAGTGAAAAATTACACGAATAAGCTACTACTACGGTTGACCGATTTTAATAAAAATGTTCTCGTCGGGTCTTTTTGGGGTACCTAACTTAAGTTCTAAGTTTCCACTTCGTACAATGTTCCATTCTTGAGATATTTTAATTACACACACGCGCGTGCACACTCGCACACACACACACACACACACACACACACACACACACAAATACATAGTACTGAAAAAATCGCTGAAAGTATGTTTTTGAATTTAGGCGGTCTAAAAACGTGTATATCCGGCGAAAACTCGATTTCGAAATATCGACATGAAAATGATACTTTCAATCCTATATTGATACAGGCAAAAGAAAGTTAAACTAGGAAAAGGAAACAAATTAAAATTGAATGACAGACTTGGTCTTCCGTGAACTGATTTCTGCGGTGTCTGAGGGGGAGGCGACCGCCCTAGAGAAGTCGTTGGTTCTAGATAGAACAGCTGGTGGTCAGCAATGTTCCCACGAGTATCCTCATTGGTCAACTCCATTAATTCAATGGTAGGAAGCACCGAGGGTTGGGAAAGGGTAAATAGATAAGGAAAATAATTAAAATAAAATTATACTCCAATACCAAACAGGCGGCCTATTTGTTGTATCGAAAATTCCTTATCAAATTATTTTTTACAAATGTTTTGTTCTCGTTGTATGATAAATTAAGTACTGTTATTTTACTTAATAGCGTTATTATTATTTTATTTTTACTTTCTCATGCCCTGTGTGAATATAAAGTGATGGGAAGAAAGTGTTGCTTTCATGACAATTTTTCGAAGTCGAGTTTTCACCGGAAATACACATTTACAGGCCCCCTAAACCCAAAATACATGTTTTTAACGATTTCTCTATGCGTACAGTGTCTGTCAAAAGTTTAAGGACACCGCTATTTTTCACGTTATTGGGTTTCGTCCTTATACATTTGCTGAACTACACAATGTAAAACAATTAGCCCTTTACAAGCAAAATAATTAATTAAAAAATAAATAAATAATTAAATAAATATTTAAATAATTATAATTTAAATAATTATATTTAATTAAAATAAATAATTAAATAATTAAAAATAAATAAATAATAAAATAATTAATAAAATAAATAATTAAAACAATTATTACAAGCCAATTAGCCCTTAAAATTAGTAGTATTTCAGCAAACATTCGATTTCTCTATCTTTTATAGAACTAATTTTATTGTATTTTCCTGTTCAAAAAAGAGGCCAAATTTTAGTTCAAAAAAATTATAACTTTAGAACGGCTACACTCAGACTAATTTTTGGTATGTGTATACGCTTGCAGGAAAGGCACTTTGGGCCAGTCTCCTTTTTGTGAATAAACACACATAACATCTTGGTCACGGGATTGAATGCACCATTTTTTAACTCTGTTTGGAGATAAATAAAACCTGTTTTTCTAATTTTGCTCGTGTTCGTAATTGCCTCCGTATTAATTTCGAACAGCCATTGCCATTCGAAAGGGATCTGAGGAGGTGGTAGCATTGACGAAACAACTGATTCCTTCCACTTGTCATTTATGCTGTTAAGTTTACTACTAGAGAGTTTTAGGTTAATTTCTGAACTTCAAAATCTGAAAATGGGCCGCAAGTTAATGAATACCAGTGTGAAATGGTAAATTGTGGCGATGTGGATAAGTGACTTAAGCCTTTGAATGTCAGGGTCCAATATTTTCGGAATGAGGGTTTTCTGAAAATTGCCAGACCCGGTCATATCGGATGTCAGTAAACTGTTGCGTAAATGGTTATAACTTCCGTATACACCGGTAGATTGCGTTGAATTTTGGTTTTATTAATAATGTAAAGATGAACTTTCATTTCATGTCAATAGATTTCGCTATCATTTAGTAACATCTGTTTTACAAAGAGTTTATAGTTTGCGTATGTTTTTGTAAACTGACGCGTTAAATGGCGGCTTCTTTGTTTTTATACAGTATATAATTATAGTAGTTTAAATAATGTCGTGTTATACATCAATCTAATCAGAACAAAATTGTTTATAAAATGAAATAACTCGCGATGGTAAAAATATTTTTATTTTAAAACCTACCGGATGAAGAATATTACATGAACATCGAATTCGGGAAAATGAATAAAAATATTTTAGTAAATAAAAATAAATTATCAATGAATAAATTTTTTAAACTGTGCTATTTATAGAGTAAGGTTTTCTGCTAATTTTGGTAAAAGAATTAAGCTAATATCCGTATTACTTTTGATGAAATTAATTTTTAAAGGGAATAGTGTCATTAGCTTGCTTTTGACCTGGCATTTTTCACCAGTTCTCCACTACAAGCCGTAGCACTCAAAGGGTTAAGCTATAGAACGATCGCAGGAAAACTTTTGTAAGAAAAATTAAATTTTATATTTCATGGTGTTCTTAAACTTCTGACAGACACTGTATGTCTGTGTGTTAGTGTGAATAAAATAAATTCAAGAACGGAATGTCGTATGATGTTGAAACATAGAAATTAAGTAACGTACCATAAGCAGACTTCACACGAAGATTTGTATTAAAATCCGTCAACCGGGAGTAACAGTTTATTCGTGATTTGTTTACTAAAAAACGGATACTCTGATTTATCTTTTAAATCGCCTTATTTACTAAATTTTGTGTGCTCTACAAGATAGGGTAAGCCCCATAACTATTGAAATTCTTGAAGCTATGCCTCATGATAACTTTTTTTTAAAATAGCAACCTTAATATGCATTTTAAGGCAAAAGTGTAATAATTAAAATTATAGGAAATAAAAACACAGAAAGTTTTTATTTTAAACATATTTTTCTAAAACACTTAGTTTTTAGTTTAGCGCTTATTAGTGATTTGCTTTATTTTGTTCATTATATCGGTAAAAATGATATTTTTTTAAGACCGTAGTATTAGTATTCATTTTAGGACCAAACTGTTTTAAAATTGAAGTTATAAAATGATATAAATTAATGAGTGTGACGCGTCAATTAGTGATTTGCCGCATTTCAAAGTCGAACAGAGGTTGATTTTTATTTTACATTATTCACTCGTGATTGCAACTGGCTTCTACGCTGGGTTCCCGGGTTCGATTCCCGGTCAGGTCTAGTATTTTTTTATTCTTCATTTTTATATGTCATCATTCTCCACCGTCTGCGTTAGCAGAAATTGTAAAACAGTCAGATGTAAAGCAAAAAAAAAACTTGTGATTGAAATAAGGTTTTGTTTTTCAACTTACACTGTACACTCATGATTCAAAATAAGTTATAGTTTTAATTACAGTACAACCTTGTTTATCCGAATTAACTGGGACCAAATGCAATCTGGAAAATCAAAATTCCAAATAATTTGGGAAATATGGGTAAGATACAAAACAAATCCTTAAAAAGAGACCGTACTTTGTATTCCGCCAATGTTAAATTTGCTACATTTAGGTACATTTTTCATAGAATTGGTGAAATAGGAAAATGAAACTTTACACACTTATAGCTGTCGGGTTTTTCTAGCTACTGACATGATTTCATTTTAATCTGTCGGACCATAAAATTAAAAAACACAAATTAATAACATGAAAGTTTTATAATTTGTTTTTACGGTTTCTTCTTGTTACTCATTTTTAAAGCACTTGAGGAAGTCGCAAAATTGTCGGTACATGTGAATGTACAAGATAAATAACTGGCAAAAATTTCAGTTTGGTAGGTTCAATAGTTTCTGAGAAAATTTTACCCTAGTGTTAAACATCTAAATTTATGGGAAAAGCCAAAAAAAAAACAAAATGTACACGTACAAGTAATTTCCCATTAACTTTCATTTCTTGGTTAGAAAGCTGAACCAACAGCTATATTAAATAATATTAATAATATTAGATAATATTAAAAAGTGATGCAGATATATAAAAAAATTAAATTATCTTTGCACTAAAACAAGTAGTATAAAATTATGAAAAATATCGTTCTTGGTGATATAACGACAATTTTTCTGGGTAAACCTGATTAAAATTTAATTTTTTTCATTAAAATTTTTATGTTATTTAATGTTCTTCTAGTCTATCTAGGTCTAAACTATAGAAAAACATAAAAAACCGAAGATTGAAATTTTCAGTCATAACCATAATACTACAGTCTTTCTTTAATTAAGTAGACTTATGTCTACCGTTTATTGCAATGAAAAATTATGTTTTGGAACAAAATTTAAAAAAAATTGTTTTAAAGACAATAATATAGAAATCATTTCTTAACAAATAATTGGTCCACTGTCCTCTGTTTCGAACACATGTGGCGTTTGAATGAAGCACGGTCACGCAAACGCTTTATCATTAATAGTTCAGTCGGAGTGACACTCCAGTAAAACAGTCGATAAAAAGCATTTTATTATCATAATTTATTGTAAAATCTGTTTTTATTTGGGGAATGTTAATATGACTATTTATTTATTTATTAATCAAATTATTTTATTTATTCTTTTGTAATAGTTATATAAAAATTTATTCAAGAAAAATCTTTATGATCGTATTATTAAAATATTTTATATGAATTTTTTTATTTATTTTGTAAACAACAGTGTTAAATTGGTCTGGAAATTTATTTAAATTACTTATTTTAAATTAAAAGGTACTTTGTAAAATGTATAGAAGTAATAATCTGATAAACAACTTGATAATTTGATAATGTTGTAATTAATATACTAAAAACCTAAGGTAATCTTTGCACTAAAACAAGTAGTATAAAATTATGTAAAATATTCGTTCTTGGTGACATAATGACAATTTTTCAAAAAAAAAATTCAAAAAGAAATTGGTTGAGCGGGATTGAAATCTATTGCGTAGGCATTTGTTATAGATGTGCTCATGAGAAAGAATTACTTCATGGAAATTAGTAAGAACAGAATGAAGGTGTTGAGCAAAAGCAGGAGTGGTTTAGAAGAAATGGGAAATTTAAAAATAGGCAACGATAGCATACAGGAATTTGAAGAATTCTACTATCTAGGGAGTAAAATAACAAAAAATAGTAGAAGCGCAAGACGTGATATCAAGTAGGAAGTAGGATTGGTATCTACTATATATCTACTATTATATAATATGAATGTATAAAAAGTGTATAGCTGTTGTAAAAAGTGTATAAGACAGGCTAAGCGACATGCGTGCTGAAATTCTAGAGGAGGCTATGCTCTCGTAGAAAAATATATATATTTTAAGATTGCGACCTTAATATGCATTTTAGAGTTAAAGTATATAAAAGAGTATAAAAGTAAATAAAAAGTGTAAAAGTGTATAAAAATGTGTATGAAATTGTATAAAAGTGTATAAAGTGTATAAAAGTGTATAAAGTGTATAAAGTGTATAAAAGTGTATAAAGCTCCAGCCAAAGTGTATAAAGTGTATAAAAGTGTATAAAAAGGTGTAAAAAGTGTATAAAAAAGTGTATAAAGCTCCAGCCAAAGTGTATAAAAGTACATAAAGTGTATAAAAAAGTGTATAAAGCTCCAGCAATTAATGACTCAATGACATATATATTAACCCATTAGGAGATCTCGGAGAGCAAAATCGCTAGGTCCTTTTTTGTCGGGTGTCGGCTGATACTTTCGGGAAAAATGCCAAATTTAAGGTACCTCCCCCCGCGGGCTCAGGGAAGGTGCCCGAAAATTTTGTACTTTTTAACGAAGTTTCGTAGTGCACACAGATCACACACAGACACACACAGACCAATCTCTAAAACATGCTCTTTTTGGTTCACGGGGTATGAAAACGTGTATATCCGGTGAAAACTCAATTTCGAGAAAGTGACGTGAAAACAATACTTTCCTTCTTAATTATTCATACAAAACTTTAATTATTCATAACTTTTATTATTCATACAAAATTTTTAATTAATTAAAAGAAACTTACAAATCCGGTGTGAAACACTCACACAACTTTCTCTTGCCAATGCAAATAATTAACAATAAACCTAACATTAGTAATAAAAAATTAGAAATAAACAAAAAACTAACCTCAATAAACATAACCTAATTTTAATCATGACTGAAAGTCGCAAAATGAAAATTGACCTCAGTTTGGCTTAAAAATACGGAAAATCACTTTTTCACGCTAAACTAGGCTCTGTAGAGAAAATACCACAAATAAAAGTTGTAGATCTTTTAATTTCCTATAAATTTGATTATATGTTTTTTTGTCGTAAAATGCATACTAAGGCCGAAATCTTTAAAAAATCAATTTTTCACATGTTTTCGTGAGAAAAAACAGAAAATCGCTAATTACCGCTAAACTAAACGTTATACAAAAAAGTTTGAAATAAAATTTGTAGAATTTTAAATTGTCTACAACTTTTATTATATAAAATTTTGCGCTAAAATTTATATTAAAGCCGCAATCTTAAAAAAATAATTGCTTTACGTGAAAACAGCCTCACCCAGAATTTCAGGAAACATAGGATCTATCTTATCTTGTAGAGAATAAAAAGTTTAGTAAATCAGGCGATAAAAAAAAATCGTAGAACTGGTTTTTGAGAAAATCGCAAAAAAGTGAAAAATTACATTAATAAACTACTACTTCCGGTTGACCGATTTTGATGAAAATGTTCGTGTCGGATCCGGTAGTGGTATGTAACTTAAGTTTCAAGTTGCAAGTTCTTACGATATTTCGTTCTTGAGATATTCTGTTCACACACACACACACACGCACGCACAGACCAATCGCTAAAAACATGTTATTTTGGGTTCAGGGGGTCTGAAAACGTGTAGATCCGATGAAAACTCGATTTCGAAAAATCGACATGAAAACAATACTTTCCTTCCTATATATTCATGTAGGCAAGAGAAAGTAAAAAGCGAATATTTGGTGTACCAATAGTTACGTTCTTGTTATCATAGTTAAAAATTATTATCTGTGTGAACATTAAATAAAAAACAAATCTACAAAATATGTAATCTGGATTATCCGGAGATATGGATAAACGAGGATTTACTGTAATAACATTGGAAAGATATAGTTGTGTGAGTGTTTCGCACCAGTTTTTTTTCTTATGGTTTACAATCACAATTTCCATTTTCGTAGTGGGAAGTGACATGAGCGCCACTCTCTAGTATTCGAGAAACCTTTACAGGATATTACGATCATAATTTATTTGAACGTTAAATTCCGTAGAGGTATTTTTAACATATTCAGCAATAACGATTTTCTATTAATATTCTGAAATTAATTGACTTTTTAATAACTAACTATGTTGATTTACAACATCGGAATATTTGTAATAAATTTAAAGTAGACATACTAACTCTGACGCCAATATTCATGCAGTATTCCAGCTTAGGGTAGTCCGGGGCATGTTTACACGGTTTTTTTATATTTTTATTTTCTTAGTTTTTGTATTGCAGTTATTGCAGTTATTTGGGTATGCTTTGCATACCCAACCGTTACTTGAGATTTAAGCTCCACTTTGACTTCTATGAACAGCCTGTTACTATGATATCTTTTATGTAAGCTATATAAATCTTTTTTGAAAGAAAGCCACCTGTGTAAACATGCCCCTGAAGGGGGCATGTTTACACCCTTCCTGGGATAAGTTTACACACTTTTAAAAATTAAAAAATTTAAGGGTTAATAAACTATATTAGTCAATTTTATTACTATAAAATATTACATTAAGTACTTTGATAAATTTTTATATTATTATAAAATATAAATTGGTCTGGAAGAACCATTTTCAAAATCGCTTTCACATTTGATACAAAATAATGTAGTCTGTTTGTAGCCGTCTACAATGATCATTTGCTATCTCTTACAATAGGTGCATTGTATCCACTGTGCACCAGGTTTTGATTTTTTTGAATCGTTTCAAGCACATTTTTCGTACCATTTTCGTTATCAGATTTTTTTAAATCGTGATTTCTTTGTTTCCTAATTTTTTATTTTTTCTGTGCTTCTTTTTGTAGAACAAAACAGATTTTTAGTTGCTTTTTCTTTCATTTTTTTCCATCAATCTCTCGACTGGTTTTATGGAGTTCTCCAAGCTGTTCTATCTTGCGCAAGTCGTTTCACATCTACTTAACTGCAACACCCTACATCTTTTGTAATTTGTTTTAAATATTCTAATCTTTGCCTGTCCCCCAATTCACTCCCTCGACATTAGGCACCCTCCACTATCGGTAGAGCAATACCTGGATGTCTTAAGATATGCACCACCAGCCTATCCCTTCTTCTGGTAAGATGTTTCCATAAACTTCTTCTTCATCCACTCGTCTAAGAAGCTCTAAATTACTTATTTTTTCACCCACCTAATCTTTAAGATTTCCCTATAACACCATATATCTAAAGCTTCTATTACCTTTCTTCCTATAGCCCCTTTCATACACGTTTCGCTCCCGTATTCTTTCTTAATATTGCTAATATTTATCTTTCTCTATTTTGCTTTATCCTGAACTGCATTTAATGCATATTTGTCAGGCGTATCTGAAAGAATAGAAGTTTACCACTTTTTCCTGTCTTTATTAGTCCTTGTAGGGTACTTGAACCTGCTTTTTCAAATGGCCGCATATGGGATCTACAGAGGATCTATTGGTCTTCATTTTGTACGTTCGCACCATTGTTTACCTACAAAACAGTAATGTGTAAACATGCCCTTTCAGCATGTTTTCGACAAATCGTAAGCTGTAAGCTTTGTTCATGAGGTATATATTAAACTAATTATCTTAAAATAATCTCAATAGAACACTCTATCGGGATAAACTATAATAAATTTTAAAAATTTAGTGGTATAGTTACTAGTAATGATAATATAATGGAGTAAAAATTTACTCACCAAAACAAAAATTACAAAAACGGCTCTCACTTCGTTATTACTCATTATACTGACTCCAGACTGACGTTGATGCTTATGGTGGTCTCAGAGACTCGTCTGACGTGACAAGTGCTGCGTTCCAACGAACGGTTTGTGAGCTATAAAATCTGTGTAAAGTTGGCCCTGTACCAAACTTGCCCCGACCTACCCTACTCATTTTAGAACCGGCAAGAAACCCATGGCAGCATCGGTGTAAAGTACCATTATTTTGGATTAGATATAACTGGTTTCAGTACTCTTCTAGTATTGGTTACGAAAATCCTTATTACTTTCACTTGCCCTATTTGACAACATGGATTCTGTTTTTACTCTTTATGGAAGACATTAAAGTCCTAATTAGTTGTATGAACGTGGTTCTGTTCAATAAGATGGATAGGTTTCTTCTGGTTTTCTCAAATCCTTTTTGACTTCTTTAAACCATTTAACTGATACCTTAGGTCTATTGTTCAGTGTCTTAATAATTTATTTTGTGAACAGTTTGTCATTCATACTATACTGGTGCCTGTAAAATTTTAGATATTTTTTCTAATCGTTTCCATTAATCGTTCATTTTCCTTGTACAATTCTTCTCGACCTCGAAACCTTCCTTCTACTATCCTTCTACTATCTTCGGGTCCATTATCTTCCGAAGGATGTTTCAAATTTCTTCTCTTCTTAGACCAGTCTCTCCTGTCATTCTAAGGCACTCGTTTGCGTACAGGCACCTAGGTTTTATTACAGTATTATAATGTCTAATCTTTGCTTGTGTTGAGAGTGCTTTCTTCTAATACAAGCGGTGAGTTCCTTGAAGTGCACCGGCCATCTTTCCTCATCAGTCGTTCGCTTCTTTTTCGCTGGTCTTTGGTTGTATGATCTCCCGAGGTACTTGAAGCTATTAACTTTTACAATTTTTCTGTATCGTGTCTTCAAATGACGCAGAGATGTTTTGATGTTCGTTATGTAATATATATACTAAAAATTTTAACAATCAGCAGTTCTTAATATTGCTGTGAAATAAATTATTGCTACAGGATACGGAAGTCTTTGGTAGAAAAAGGAGTAAGAAGAGTCGAAAGATGTAAAATAAGTGTAATGACTTTAAAAAAAAAAAATAAATACCACTTAATAAAAAACATAATTCGTTCCGAACTTATTCTTTCATTCACAGAACACAAAACTTACTTGCACATTTTTTAATTCAGACTACAATATATTTTCGCATTTCGATCAACTAATTATTTATTTTGTCTTAGTTTTAATTGAAAAACTTTTACTAAAGGTAAAAGAGAAGTGAAGAGATCTTACGATTCCATTAAACTTGTCAACGAGTTTTATGACATTTTTTAAACTGCCTAAGGTTATCAGCTACATTATAAAAGAAGACATTTCTTTTTTAATATTACAACAGATCTGATAATTTATATTGAAATTATATGAAGAAAGTTTTATCTTAACAAATCAAAAACAAGATCTGATGCGGAATGCTCACACGAATTTCACTTGTCAATGTAAGTAGGTAATGAAAAAATATAAACGATGTTTAATCATGAGTTATTAACACAAAATGATAATCAACTTCTGTAGAACTTAAAAATACGGATATCAATAATTGAAGCTCAACTAAGCTCTGTGGAACAAAGTTCTTGAAGTAAAAGTTATAGATTTTAAAATTTTCTATAAATTTGATTATAGCCCTACACTTTTGTCGCTAATACATCATATGCCTACTGTGGCCGCAATCTTAAAAAATTTAATTTTTACAGAATTGTGGATGAGAAAAATACTGATAATCACAAATTGACGCTAAATTAAGCGTAGTACAAACAATGCTCCTAAATAAAATCATAGGCTATTTAATTTCCTACAACTTTAATTATGTACCCTTTTTTCTTAAAATGCATATTAAGGCTGCAATCTTTAAGAAAACCAATTTTTTAGTACGAGAGTACAACCTCACCAAGAATTTCAGCAGACTTATTTCACTTTGTAGAGAATAAAAAACGTAATAAATGAGGGTATTTATTATAAACAAAGTAAGAGCCATTTTTGAAAAAATTTAAAAAAAGGAAATGTTTAACGATTAATCGTTAAACATTAATCGATTAATCGATTTTATAATCGTTTTTACAATTGTTATAGCATACATACATAGGTAGTTACAAAATTGAAATAAACTTACTTTACAAATAAGTCAAATTGAACGGAAAATGTAAAATTAAATAAAAACAAAATTGAGAAAAATAAATAAATTCCTCAGCTGTTTATTTACTAGATAAACGGATATTAAAATAATAATTGGGTTTTAATTCAGGAGATGAGTTGAAGACGTAATTATTGATTAAAATCCGACGGTTACTTATTTCTCAAGCTCTCCTTCTATTATATCTTTTATTAGTTTACACACGAACACTCACACGCGTTGGCGCGCGCGCGTGCACACACACACACATAATAATGATAATAATATTAACTTAGCTCCCTCTAAATACACTGCTGTTATTTTTCACTTTTCCAGAGCCACATTACCTATGACATTCATTTATGGGGCCATACCTCTTTAGTTTACAAAATGTTGTTGGGTCAAAAAAAGCAGTAAGAATAATACTTAACAAACCTTTGCGTGACCATTGCAATTCCTTTTCAAGGAATTGAAAATTATGCCAATATCTAATTTCTACATATTTTATTCGCTGTTATACATGAAAAAAACTTGAATACGTATCAGCAAGGTCTGATGTTCACTAATATGAAACTAGATTTAGGACAGATCTGGACGTTCCACGTCCAAGGGATACAAGACGTAATGTTTTTACATACTGATTAAAAATATTTAATAAATTGCCTTTAGCAGTCAGGACAGTACTAATTAAAAAATTCAGGAAACAAATTTGCTCCTGGTTAATGCAGAACCCGTTAAAATAAGGCAGAAAAATTTTTCGCAGTTCGGGTCGACATAGCATTTTGACTCTTGTCAGTTTTATTGTTGTACGTTTCTTAAAAGCGTACTTTGATTGCATTTTGCATTATTAATATGTATATTTTAATCTAAATTGTATTGTTTGTAGATTGATTTGACGCATTCTATTCTGTGTTAACAGTTATTATTATTATTATTATTATTATTATTATTATTATTATTATTATTGATATATTTCCCAAAATTACAATTTTTTAATGTGATGAATGTGAAGTTTCGACCTGCTAGAAATATTGATATTTTAAAATAAAATATTATAAGTTGTAAAAGAAGTAGTGTTGTATAATTTTTTTGTATTATTTTAAGTGATGTGATATTCTATATAGGTTTGGGCGGGTGTCAATCGAGAGGCGGTTGACCGGGTCTCTCTGGGATTCCGGTAGTGATCCAAATTTAGTTGTTATTTCTGTTTAGGCAGAAGGCGATGTTTTGCGTTTGTCATGGCTTAGATCTTTTGGTTTGGCTTTGGAGTCGGAGTGAGAGTGTGGTGTTTCTCCGACGACCGGAATTCCTGGACGGGGTGTCTTGTCACTGGCTACCTGTAGCGGTTAGAGTTGTAAACGTTACGATCTTTTGTAAAATAAGTAGATTTTTTAGATTTTAAGGAATAGTACGAATTTCTAGTTGATAATTAAATACCACTGTTCAGTACAACTTGTGTTTTTTCTTGTTTTTTCTCATCCTATACCGCGCCTGCGCGTCCGTCGGTTAAAATAATATACTCTGCTGTTTACAACTGGTTCTTTCGAAGTATGGTTAATTTTTTTATCCCTAACGTCTACGTTGCAATCTGTTCAATTTAATAACAATAAGCAACCCCATGATCCAATGAGGTAAGGGTATTGTAAATGAGATGTAGTCTTGTACAGATTCAGGCTGACCTTTCATAAGATAGTATGGTTAATTAAACCTCAACCATAAAAATAACCGATAACCGTTATCTAATAATCAATCCGTGTAAAAGTCGTACTTTTACTAGAATTTGAACAAAAAACCTTTGTCTCCAAAAATCAGCTGTTAAAACAGCTGACTTGCGACTCGCGGCGACGACTTTACCTCTTGTCCAACCAGGGTCCAAAATCGGTCTACCGGAAATAGTAGTTTATTCCTGTAATTTTTAACTTTTTTGCGATTTCATCAAAAACGGCTCCTACGATTTTTTTAATAAACGCTTCATTTACTAAATTTTTCATGCTGTACAAGAACGGGTTAAGCGGCTTTAATATGCATTTTAGCGTAAAAATGTAATTATAACAGTTGTAGAAAATTTAAAAACCTACAACTTTTATTTTTAACATTGTTTTATATAACGCTTAGTTTAGCGGTAATTAGTAATTTTCTGCTTTTTTTCATGAAAATATTTGTAGAAAAAATCTATTTTTAAAGATTTCAGCCTTAGTATGCATTTTACGACAAAAGTGTATATAATAAAATTTATAGGAAATTAAAAGATCTACAACTTTTAATTAACGCATTTTTCTCTACAGAGCTTAGTTTAGCGTGAAAGAGTGATTTTACATATTTTTAAGCCAAACTGAGGTTGATATTGATTGCATCATTCACTTACGATTAAAATAAGGTTATGTTTTTTGAGGTTAGTTTTATGTTTATTACTAATGTTAGGTTATGTCGGTCATTATTTGCATTGGCAAGAGAAAGTTGTGTGAGTGATTCACACCAGATTTTTTTCGGTTCAGTAGGTATTTCCGGTGAATAGGCTACTTGATTGCGAAAAATTGACATGAAAACAATACTTTTCTTTCCTATATTTATATAGGGCAAGGAGAAGTTAAAATATTAACTTGTTTATTTAGAAAATGAGTATGAACTGCATAAATAAATAAATCATGTCCCGAAGATTGGTACGACTTTTCTTGTAGTGTCTTTATATAACCTACTTACAAATAATAAAACTATAAAATTCACATTTAATTAATTATTAATTAAATTAAAAAACTTCTCTTATAATTTTAATTATAGTTTGAACAAAGATTTAAGTTTATACTTTATTTATGTCTTTTACAGATTTATAACAAAATAACCTTGTCAAAGTTTACGCTATAAATACTGAACCGAACAATATAATAAACTCACAACTAGTCAAAACTTCATGACTTAATGTTTGAGTAACTTAACACGAATTCTGTACAGACAAGTTATTTGATGTAACGGTTTCAAATTTTGACTGGTAGCCTTAAGTTGTCCGCAATAGTATACCAAAGACATCGGATGAAGTACAGTCATAAATTTACTCACTTAAATTTAATATCATGATAGAGAATAAGATGGGTAAAGCAATTGAAGGAAATTCAGGAAATTGGGAAAGGAAACAAAAGAGGAAAGGGTAAATGAAGGAAGCTACAGCAGAATTCTGTTGTTGAATCTACAAAATGTCTACAGGGCAGTAGATTAGATAATCCAAGATAATTCCTAAACATTGTTATTCTACTGTACCTTTGCAACTAAGTTTCAAAATACAGGATGGCTCAAAAATTTTAAGAACCTTATCTACTGTAATACCTACGCGCGATTGATATAAAAGTTGTGTAAAACACTCACATAACTCAATTTTGCCATTGTAAAATAATTACCAATTTTGATGAGCAGTGCATGTAAAATTATTACCAAAAAACCATGTAAGAAAAATATTTGTAGAGATTAAAATTTTCAAAAACTTTTCTTACGTGTTTGTACCTTTACCAAATTGATTACACTGTAATAACCAAACGACAAACGAAGCATATTCTTAAAGTAAGGGCCGTTTGGTCACTTATATAAATAAGCTTGTGAGGAAAGATTTTTATTAGTCATCGTCGTCGTCCATCATGGGTTAGGCTGTAGTTGAGCTTGTTCCGGCGTTCATCTCTTCCTCGGTCTCCCCACTTCTCTTGTGCCCCTTGGTTCATAAACCCATGAAGAGTAACGCTGCTCCAGCTTCTTTAAATTCTCTGCATAGAAGTTTTCCACCTGAAAATTAAATCAGTTGACAAAGGCAATCTTCAGTTCCTCGCCCTATTTTAAACCGTTGTTCACTAAGCCACTTTTTCAAATGTAGGAGAAGGAAGTGATCGCTGGGTGCAAGGACTGTATGGAAGGTTGTCAAAAATTTACCACCCAAAATCTAGAATTTTCTTCTTGGTTATGGTTATTTTCGTGAAGGAGGATTATCTTGGACGACAGTTTCCTGAATCGTCTGTGACAATCCTGTTGATAGAGGTTCGTGCAACATGCGGAAATTCATGTACCAAAACACTAATCGTCAATCACCGATGACATCGCAGTTTTCGGTTCACTTGATCAACGATGTCGTTGGTATGAATACTGGCTCTGCCACAGTGTTCTCCATCTTGAACATTGTGCGGCCATTTTGAAAGTCTTGTTTTTAAAAGTCTTGTCTATTAATGTAATTAAGAACCGTCCCGTGACGATAGTATTTACAGAGGGCCCAACTTATTGGATTAGGATATTCTAAGTACTACAATTAGGTAAACCAATACCTAATGTTAAATGACTTATGGACCATCCAGTGTCGAACTTTATCAGTTTCAACACACTGGTAAAGTTTAGACTGAGATGGAGTAATTTGTAGAAAGGAGGTCATGACTGGGTACGAAAGATGGAAAGTGGTCTAAAGCCAACTACTCACGGTCCTTCCGCGCTCGACGTTCAAACGGACAACAAGATAAAATTTTCCACTTGAATGTACATGACATGTATGTATCTTTGCCGGGTATATACAATGAAAATTGATTTGTGCGACACTCAGTTTTCACGTACAACCAGTTGTCCGTAGGATGTATATAAAGTTAAGGTCCTGCAATGTGTCAGGTATCATGCGTACATGAACGTGAGTAGGCCTGCAGTCCGTAAATTATATGGTATATCGAAAAAATTTGCCCATAAAAGTTAGGTGAAGTGTTAAATTATTTGGACTCGATCTGCTAGTTCAAGGGCTACATAAAAATAGTTCTGTTTCTTATCACGTGGTCAGCCATTTACTATTTTTTTTAGTAAGTTTTTATAAGACTGAAGCATAGAAACAGAAGCATAGCAAACAGAAGAGGTAGAGGTGTAAAAGACAGATTTCAGCCTTAGAGCAAAAAAAAAGAAAAAAGCCTTAGTGCTGAAATCTCTCTTCTACAGAGCCTAGTTTCACACCAGATTTTTCACACTATTATAAAGTATAATATTGGCTTGTCTTGAGTGAGAGTGCTTTCTTCTTAGACTGATGTTAGATTTAATTAATTTTTTTTTAATCTATTAGGCTTTCGGGCCAGCCCAGTTAGTCAGCTGGTAGAAAGTCGCAATTATTTGTTAAGTAACACCGATTGGGCAAGCGACCTTTTTATGGTGACCAGCTGACAGCCATCCGTGAACAAACTGTACTGGGCGGGGGGGGTCCCTGTTCAAAACTCACGCCTAATCCACGTCAAAATAATACAGCCAAAAGCAGCTATAAAATTGGGTAGTTGTCAACAATGTACAGTTCCCGAAAAATACGAGTAAAAGCTCAAAAAAAATCTATTATTAAATATGGGAATTTTTGCATATAAGGTACAACGCTTTAACCGGTTTTCTGAGCTTGAGATTTGTCTGAATCGTAGGTAATTTCTTCCAGGTTGAATATAAAATATCGGCTTTTAAAAATCTCTTTTGGACTGAACCATGCAATTTTACAACATTGTTATTTCAAATAACTTTTCAATTTAATAAATATAAATTATTTCTGCTGTTATGGTTATTTAATCGTATCTTATCTTTTCTTTATCTATAGTCATGTTCATGTTATTTCTTAACGACAAGTAAAACAAGTTTTAATAGGTATATCATTGAAAAAAGTTTCCGTTCAGTAGTTTCTGAATTGATATCTTCAAACACAACGGACTTCTTTCGTGGCGAAAACTGTATAGCTTGACACCACAAAAAGGACCGTCAGTAGCCTGCTATAGACAAACATCGGTAAACAGACTCAGCAAGGAAACTCACCTAAAATCACAGTGAAAGTTTCAACGATAAATTGACAACTTAAAATTTGTCAAGCTACGTCTTCGTTATAAATAACAAACAAAAATGCGGTAGATCGTAGCAAATTTTTGACAAACCTTCTGACTACTAAATTTAACTTGCTTAAATGAAGTTCCTTGCACCATGTTGTATTCATACTCTATTTTTCGTTAGTATTTTCATGATAGCACATATCCCCTCTAAGTTTGTCTATAACCTTTATTCTTCCTTCATTTTTTCTTCCGATAATAGTTTTAATTAAACCTTTTTTCTTATTTAAAGTCCCATCGTCAAGCTCGTTCCTCAGCGACTACTGTGGGTTTTGGCACTGTAACGATGGAGTTTAGGTGTTAACATTTTTAAACCCTAGCCAGGAATCGAACCCAGAACCTTTCGTTTTGTAGGCTAGCCCTTTAGTCACTACGCCTCGGAGGCAGTTAATTAAACCTTTTCGTCTCACTAAGTAACCTAGCCAGTTAGCTTCCTCCTATCGAATGGTTACCATCATATTTATTTTATTTTCCACTTTTCAAAAATTACTTCTACATTCTTCTTTCATCTTATAGTTATTCTGTTCTTATAGTATGTTCAGAATTACGCTACGACCTTTATCGGGATCTGAACATTGAACTGGTAAGTGAAAGACGAGATTTTCATGTAGTTCACGAAGACTTCTACAGCATGGAAATTGTGAGCTTAACTGTACTAGTATTTATAAGGGAAACAAAATAAATGTTTGAATCTACAAGCCTAAATCTAAAATTAAAGTTGGGAATGATCCACCATTCAATTTTTCCAAACTACGTAAAACTTAGTATAAATAATTACAAAAAATTCCTCTGGGAAACAACTGTAGTTCAAACGGAAGGAAACAGATGTATTACTGCGAGTGTGAAAAATTAGCAGGTTCTTAAGAGAAATATAAGACTGTCATAAAAATAGAGTTAAAAAAAGACATTTCTCGTAATTTAATTTTTTCATATTTTTACTTTCTATATAAATATACAGGAAGAAAAGTCTTGTTTTATGTTCATTTTCGAAATCAAGTTTTCACCGAATATACATGTTTTCAGACCCCCTGAAACCCAAAAACATATTTTTGGCGGTTGGATAATTAAGTGGTTAATTTCACGAATAAACTACTATTTTCGGTGGACCGATTTAGATGAAAATGTTCCTATCGAGTCTGCAAGTGATAGGCTACTTAACTTAAGTTCCAAGTTTCAACTTTGTTCAATTTTCCATTTTCGAGATATTGTTCACACTCGCAGACAATTCGCTAAAATCATGTTTTTTGGGTTAAAAAGGGCCTGAAAACGTGTATTTCCGGTGAAATCTTGATATAAAAACAATACAGTACTTTCTTTCCTATGTCCTCATTTTGGGCAAGAGAAAGTAAAATATAGGACTAATAACCTGGAAATTTACCGGAGATCAAACGATGCATTTACGGCAAAAGTGTACAAAACGAAAGTTATAGAAAATTAAAAACACCTATAACGTTTTTCAAACATTTTTCTACAGAGCCTAGTTTAGCGTTAGGGATTTTCTATATTTTTAAGTTCTACAGAGATTGATTCTCATTTTGTATCAGTAACTAATGATGAAAATTATTATATATTTTTTCATTTTACATTGTCTACTCATAATTAAACACAGGGTATATTGTTCATTATTGACATTGGCAAGAAAAAGTCGTGTGAGTGTTTCACACTAGTATTTCCCATGATAATATTAATCGCTTGGTAGGATTGATTAAAACTTTTCGTTAGTCTAAGACTAGTCACAATAATAGAAATCTGGTGTGAAATACTCACACAACTTTCTCTTGCCTAAACAAATATTGACAAATATATCCTAAAATTAGTAACTAAACATTAAAAATTTAAAAAACTAACCTCTAAAAACATAACCTAATTTTAATCATGAGTGCATGATGCAAAAAAAAAACCAATCTTATTGTGGCTTAATAATATACACGGAAAATCACTCTTCGACGCTAAACTAGGCTCTCTGCAGGGAAAAATGCTTAGCATAAAAGTTGTAGATCGTTATATTTTCTTATAAATTAGATTATACACTATTGTTGTAGAATGCATCCTAAGGCCAAAATCTTAAAAAATCCATTTGTTACAGATTTTAATGAATAAAAAAGAGAAAATTACTAAATATCGCTAAAATAAGCGTTACACAAAGTAATTTTTTACATAAACGTTGTAAATTTTAAAATTATCTACAACTTTTATTATACACGCTTTTCCATTAAAATGCATAGTAAGGCCGCAATCTTAAAAAATAAACATTTTTTTTCTACGTAGGAACCGCCTACCCAAGAATTTCAGCAGACATGGCGCCTGCCCTATGTTTTAGAGTATAGAAAATGTAGTAAATGAGGTAGTGAATGATTTTTATAAAACCGTAGGAGCCGTTTTTGGGAAAATCGTAAAAATGTGAGAAATTACATGAATAAACTACTTCTTCTGGCTGACCGATTTTGATGAAAATGTTTACGATATCTCGGTTCTTCTAGTAGCACTTAACTTAAGTTTTAAGTTCCAACTTCGTACGATGTTTTGGTCTTGAGATATATTGTGCGCGCACACACACACACACACACACACACACACACACACAATCGCTAAAATCATGTTTTTTGGGTTCAGGGGGTCTGAAAACGCGTATATCCTGTGAAAACTCGTTTCCAAAAAATCGACATAAAAACAATACTTTCCTTCCTATATACAGTCGATTCCGGATAATTGGTTCACTGGTTAATTGGGGCAGCCGGGTTTTTGGACAGTTCTTTAATGAACGAAAACAAAACGGGAATTTACTTTGATAAGTACCCCGTTTATTCGGTCCATAATGCCGCTTATTGGGGCCAATCAGATGGATGTAACATGTTTTATTAAAATCATTACAGGCCAGCGACGAACAACACATGTAGGCTACATAATTGTCATTGCTCAAATTTAAGCGAGTCATATCCGCTAGTTATGCCCAACCTTACAAGCTTTAAAGCCTCCTTGCAACTTATGGTTAGTTGTCACTTGTCATACGTACATAGAACGTTCGTAATTTCATGCTTCTCATCAGTTTTTGTGACTTCATGAGGGTACTGTAACACAATGTTTCTCGAGTCTGGCTGTTTTTTATCTGCAGGCATAATTTTTTATTTATTTTGATAATTCCCATTCGTTTCGCACATTTTGTTGATATTTTTATGCGTAGGCTTACAGTACAGTACCTACTATCAACGTCTTTGTGTTAAATGCCGCATAACGATATGACTGTGTGAACGAATAAAGCTTCTCTACAAAATAAAAACGTACCACCTAACTTTAGCCAACGTAAACTATCGGAATTAACAGGTGTCCCGAAAATTAGGATAGCTTGTATCGTGCTCCAAGAAAAGAAAATACGCCAAGAGGAGGATTAAAAGATCATGGAACATTTCAGAAAAGAAAACGTGAATGAAGGATTCATTTGTTGAGAAGCGTTGAATGAATGGTTCGCCATTTTAACTTCGCAAACCGTTAGTGTCCATGGTCCAATGCTAGAAACCAAGGCAAAAGGTTTTACTAAAAAGTTAATCATTGTTCTGATACCCTTTTATTTTTTCGTGTGTATATGGATAGAACTTGCATGTAAAATTTATATATGTGATAATTTTAATAAAATACAGTATCGTATACGCCACAGTTTACGAATTCGTTTATTAGGGCCAGCTGTTTAATTTTGCCAAAATGCTCCGGTCCCGGTGTGCCTCAATTATCCGGAATCGACTCCATATAGGTAATAGAAAGTAAAAACAAAAGCATTTCCAAGGAATATTTTACTCTAAACGATTCAACTGTTAGAATTATTCTAAAAATTGACTTGTTAAAAAGTCCATCGTAGGCCTAAACTGCACGATGAATATTTCTAATGCTGAAACATAGTTGATGAACCTTGACTCAGAAATCCAGGCGTTACATCAATGAACTTCTCATATCAAATTTCACAACTGATGTGGAACATTATTACTGTAACACCTAAGCCTAGGTTCCTTCGGGATCTGGGTATGATAAATAATAAACAAACTTAATACAATTATTTATTGAAGTAATTACTAATTAAATAATTTACTGATTTAACTTATTTTACCCTACTATAAAACGAAATGTAATTTCAATAGAAGCTTGCAACGTACACAATACTTCTACTTGCCTCTTCCATCTTATTCCAAGTAGTCAGCACAGGTACTGGATGTTAGAAAAATATGCCTCTGAACTGTTATCAGTGTTTAATACTTTCTTATGAGTCTATTTCTTGTAAAGTTATTGTGGTTTTGTATAATCCTATTTTAGTTTATGTATATCCTTAACTTTATAATTA
The DNA here is from genome assembly GCA_035578175.1 of Catonia carolina. Taxonomy (NCBI): domain Eukaryota; kingdom Metazoa; phylum Arthropoda; class Insecta; order Hemiptera; family Achilidae; genus Catonia; species Catonia carolina. Next base: position 7,012,225 of record JAQMRL010000007.1, on the reverse strand, counting down.
AATTTTTAATAATAATATGAAGTAATTACTAATTTATTTAATCAGAAACTCGATATACCAGGTAGGTTTTATAAACTTAATTTAAGAAATTATGTAGGTAATTTTAATTTAGGCAAAAATAGAATCTTTGCCGTTTAGTGGTCTGCGTGTGTAAACAAAATATCCAAGAACGGAATAGCGGAAAAAGTTGAAACTTATTGAGTAAAGTACCATGAGGGAACCCGACACAAACATTTTTATTAAAATTGGTCAACTGGAAGTAGGAGTTTATTCGTGGGAATTTTTATTTTTGCGATCTTCTCAAAACAGTCAATCCAATATTTGTTTAAATCGCCTTATTTACTAATTTTTTTTTCAGGCATGGAGAGCGGTATGTCTGCTGAAATGTTTGAGGGCTGTGCTAAATACGCTGATGATTTTCAACATCTGTTATAAAGTTTTTATGGTAAGTTTTATTGTAATTTTAATAGCCTATAAACGCATAAAATTATAGTAAAATATTTTTATTAATTTAATATTTTTATACTACCACATTCATGTCATCTCAGATCAAATTATGTCCATTTTGCAACGTGCATTACTTAGAATTTAGCGTCAATTAAATATTTTCCATACTTTGCTCATTAAGTGGGTTTACAAATTTGGAATTTTTTTACATGGCTAAATATTTATTTTATAAATAATAAGTCAAGAAATATGTTGTTCAGAATTTACAGTGTTATGAGTTTGGTAAACGTACAGATAATAAAAGTTTTTGAAAATTGAAAACTACGAGTATAAAACTATTTTTGATGACTATTGTTCGAACCCGAACACACTTCTAGTATACTTCGTTTTGTGGCAGTTAATAATTTCATATATACTGCTCATAAAAATTTGTTCTTTTTAACACTGGCAACAGGAATTGTTGTGAGTTTTTCACACCAGATTTTTATTTTAGATAATATTCATAAATCATAATAATATTCATAGGATAATATTCATAAGTATGGTCTTAAAAGTATTATCAGAGGGAAGAAACTGATCGAAATCTTTCACCTACCATAACTCGGTAACTAAGCATTTTTGCACGTTTTTCTATAAAATGTTTTTGCTTTACTTTCAAAGGTGAATAATCTTCCAAAATATATGTAAGCACTTCGTCGTAAAACACCCGGTAGGATGGACTTGAGACAGAGAAGGAAAAACATATTTTATGCTTCAAGGAACATGGCATTTTCAAACTACGTTACAGTCTGATGGCGATAAAATATGAAAAAATTAAAGTAGAAAAGTTCAAAATATTTTGAAATAAATGGAACAGAATTTTGTTAAAAACTTGTTCCCTGTACCTCAGGTCAGTTTCCAAAAATAATTTTCAAACACTTTTGCCTGTTGATATAGGAGACAATTAACAGAATGTTCAGTAATATTTTAAAAAATCTGTTGTGAAACACTCACACGATTTTCTCTTGGCTATAAATAAATAAATAATGAAAACTATAGCCAATGTTTATTCAGAAGTAAACAATGTAAATTGAAAAACATAACCTAATTTTAATCATGAATGGATGACGCAATATGAAAATAAAACTCATAAAAGTACGGATGGAACTTAAAATAATTCTCTAATTGACGCTAATTGAAGCTAAATTGACGCTAAACTACGGTCTGGAGAAACAGATGCTCAAAATGAAAGTTGTATGTTTTTAAATTTTCTATAATTTTAATTGTATACATTGTTATTGGAAAATGCAGACTAAGATGGGAACAGAACATAAGTTAGATATCATTTAAGGACCCAACACAAACATTTTAATCAAAATCAGTCAAACAGAAGTATTAGTTTATTCATGCAATTTTTAATTTTTTATAATTTTCTTAAATTATAAAATTTGAGAAAAATATATAAAATATATTTTATGCTCTACAAAATAAAGAGCTAAATATCTGGTGAATTTGTTGGGGGCTGTGCTTTCGTTATAATCTAAAAAAAAAAAGATTGCGGCTATGCATATAATGGCAAACGTTTAATTATAAAAGTTTTAAGAAATAAAAAAAATTACAACCTGTGTGTGTGTTAAGAAGGTGTTTAGGTTATCAGCTGGTTTGAACCTCTAGAGGCTTTACTAAGTAAAACGAGGAGTGAGGTGGTTTACCATGTCTTCCTCACTGAGTATAAAAGTATGCTTATCAGCATGCCAGGCCCTCTGAAAAGCATTACTTTCCAACCTGCAAATGAAACCCTCACATCATTCAACACAGAGTTTGGGTGTATAATGATAAAATTTATTACTCTCTTAGGATATAACTCTGACTAATGTCTTTTACACCTCTACCTCTTCTGTTCTTAAATGCTTCAGTCAATTATAATTGGCTGACCATATGATGAGAAAACGAACTATTTTTTTATAGCACTGAACCTAGTAGATTGAGTGCAAACAATTTAACACTCCACGTGACTGCGGAAACAAATTTTATATCAATTTATTTTTCTACAACGCTTAAAATTTAGCTTCAATAAGTGTTTTTCTGTATCTGCTTATTAAAATCGATAAAAAAAAATGGAAGTTTTAAAGAATGTGACCTGAACATGCATTTTACACCAACAGTGTATGGGTGATTCAAAAGTAAACGGCATTCTCTCAGTAGCTCATTCTGTATAGCTGAAAGTTAGAAAAAACTTAAACATCGGCCCAAAAACGCTTCGTTAGTGAGATACAGGGTTAAAGATTTTGCCGAGTATTCAGTACTATCGGTGAATAAGACAATATAAACATTTTTAAGGTTGTAATAAGGAGACAAATTTGATGGTGTTTATGTATTTTTACCTGATAAACTGAATAAAATTGGTCCCCGTATTGGACCTTCATCAGTTTTGAAGATGTCTTACGTAAAACACTAGAATTGATGCTAAAAAATAACACATTTTTGCTTTTACGTCAAACTCTAGTGTTCCAAGTAGTGTCCCATTCTAGTGCTCCAACTCTGGTGTTTTACGTAAGATATCTTTAAAAGTGATGAAGGAACATTACTGAGACAAATTTTATTTAGTTTTTCAGGTAAAAAATACATAAGAAACGATCAGATTTGTCTCTTTATTACACTTAAAAATGTTTATAAAATATAGTCTCATTTCACCAAGGGTACTGAATTCTCGGCGAAATCTCTGACTCTGTATAACTCGCTAACGAAGCGTTTTTTTGCCTATGTTTATATGAACGTTTTTCTTATTTTTGTCTTCAGAATGAGGAACCGAGAGATTGCCTTATAGTTATGCACAACTTATCGGTACAATCAATGTTATAGGAAATCAAGAAATCTACAACTTTTATATATTTATTTAAGGTCGCATCAACTATAAGGTCATTAGCCACCACGTTGCACATATATTTACATGTAGTACAAAATTTACAAATTAGTAAAAATTAGTACAAAAAATTAGTAAAAATTAAATGTACAATTAGTAGTACAAAATTTTCAAAGAAGACACAAAATATATAACAGACACAAACATAATAAGGTCATCAATAAAAACAGAATGAAAAATTAGTTAGGTTCAATGAAAATTAAGACCACATAAAAATAAAAAAATAGAATGACACAATGAAAAATAACATTTAAAATTTTACAATTATATCAAATCTGAAATTTTGTGAAATTTAAAAAGAATTATTGTGTTTTGAACCGCTACTTTGTCCAGATTGCACCAAATCGAGTGCTAAATTGTTGTTAAATTTAGATAGTGTTCGTGTTCGTTCATGGGAAAACTTTTATTTCTAGCATTTTTTCGACAAAGCCTAGTTAAACTGCAATTTTATTATTTATTATTTAATATAATTTTATTATTGATTTCCCGTATTTTTAAAATTCACCCATGATTAAAATTAAATTATGGTTTTTATTTTTCAATGTTTACTAAAGATTAAAAATAGATTATATCTATATATATAATAATTCACCGTGGCAAGAGAAAGTCGTGTGAGTGTTTTACACCAAATTTTTATCATGTTTTTCCAAAATTTGCATTACTGTGAGAAAACAGGTTTTAATTCTGTTTAAACTAACTGCATTCAAACGATGTAGTTACAAAAAATCATTTCATCCTTCACTGTCTGCATTAGCAGTAATTGCAGGACAGTCGGACGTTAAACCAAAAAAAAAGAACGATGTAGTATGAAGAGGTTATGAAATCTAACCACTGCGACCAATTTTTGAGGATACATCTAATAATATTGTAGACAATCTAGAGGTAGACTTCGATTTAGTGTTGGTAATCAGTAAACAGTATTCAAAGTTCACGAGTCAAGAGGTCCTCCATTTTCCACTCGAGCGTTCATTTGGTAAACGTGTTCTCTACTCCGATGTACTTCTCTTTTCACATAAATTCATAGCTTGGAAACATAAATGACATTAAAAATTAAAATACATGTTTTTAAAATCTGGTGTGAAATACTCGCACAGCTTTCTCTTTCTGATGTAAATAATGAACAATATAACCAATGTTTAATCATTATTAAACAATATAATAAGATAAACATAACCTAATTTTAATCAAAAGTGAAAGACGCAAAATTGAAATCAACCTGTCCAGGACTTGAAATAAATGTTGTAGGTTTTCTAATTTTCTATAACTTTAATTATTCTACGTTTAATCAAAAAATAACGGGAAATTTTTAATTTCGCGGGTTTTGTAAACCCGATTTCCAACATTTCTTTTTACCTTGTTAGTACATCTGTTTCCAACATTATGTTCGAATTTGCAGCCATTTTGAATGTACAGTTTATAGTTTTTAGTTGAAAAGAGTACACGTGTTTGTATTATCTCGGTAATTTGTTACTTCCGAAAAATGGATCAAAGAGTTTGCATTAAATTTTGTGTGAAAAATGATATAATGTGTAGTACCTCATTCGAAATGTTGACAGTGGCTTTTTATGAATCTAGTCTGAGTAAAACAAGAGTTTACGAGTGGTACAATTGGTTCAAAAATGAAAATGTTGAAGATGACCGCCCTGGACGCCCTAGCACATCAATAACCGACGACAGCGTCGTAGAAGTGAGAAAAAAGATTCTGAAAGATAGCAGACCACTATCAGAGAGGTTGCTGATGAGGTCGATATATCATTTAGATCATGTCAAGAAATTTTTAGTAAGTTTTGGCATGAAACGTGTGGCAGCAAAAATCGTTCCGAAATTACTGAATTTCGAACAAAAAGAACGTCGAGTGGATATCGCCCAAGAATTGGTGAATGAAGTCAACACTGATTCAGAATTTCTGCAAACGGGCAAAGCAGGTGACGAAATATGGTTATATGGGTATTTGGTTTCCACGCTACTAGAGAACCACGAAAGGACCATTTTTTTGCTACCATTGATCCCATAAAAACAGAATCACTATAGGAGCTGAAAGCTTTACCTTAAAGTGAGTTCCAGAAGTGCTTCAAAGATTGGAAAAAGTGCTGATGAAAGTGTATTTTATCTGAGGAGGATTACTTTGAAGTAGTAATCTAATTTTTTTACCGATTTAGATGAAAAAATACAAAAAAACATACAATCACGCTAGAAGTAAAAGTTACTGGCTTTTTAACTTTGTACAACTTTGAATATACCCTATGTACCTAAAATGCAAATTTTAGGACCGCAATCTTAAAAAAACTTCCTCACAGAGAAGGAAATGTAAGAAATTGAAGCTCCTTAAATAATGTTCTTCGTAAGATTAAGTGGTTACCTCCTACCTAACACCTAATGTTTTTTTCTAAATTTTAAAAACTCTTTCCATGTTAATTATGAATTACCCCAAAATAATATGGCATACGGGATACGAGATCAAATTAAACCACGGTAAACTACTATTAGCAATTTTTCATTATTCAATCTGGCAATTTAATTTAATGCAATTTTCCCAAATTATATTTTACCACAGATTTAATTAGTATAAAAATTAAAAACTCCTAGAAACTTCATTGTATACAAATCCCACATTAAATTTCTATCAAGTAACAAGTTCGATCAAGTATGGAAGTAGTGAGATTTCTAGGAGATATCTCACTGTTTGTACATTTTCTAGGATATTATGTTGTATAATAATATAATCTTTATTCCAGATATTATAATAGTCTACAACATAAGAGAAAAATACACAAATCAGTTTACAAAATGTAACCTAAATAAAACTACACTAATGCACCGTTAAATTAAAACAATGAAACGAAATTATATCAAACAAAATAGGAATTTCATATAAAATGTGGAACTAGGTATCTGCTGTAGCAAAAGCTTCGATGGAGGGTACCATTCATGAAAAAGCAATGGCAAAGATGTAGCAAAATATAGACAGTACTCATAAATAAAAATCTGGTGTGAAACACTCACACAACTTTCTCTTGCCAATGCAAATAATAAACAAAAATCCTAATATTAGTAATAAAACATTAAAAATAAACAAAAACTAACCTCAATAAACATAACCTAATTTTAATCATGAGTGAAAGACGCAAAATGAAAATCAACTTCAGTTGGCTTAAAAATACGTAAAATCACTCTTTTACGCTAAAATAGGCTCTGTAGAGAAAAATTCTCCAAATAAAATTTGTAGATCTTTAAATTTTCTATAAATTCGATTATATACTTTTTTGTCATAAAATGCATACTAAGGCCGAAATCTAAAAAAAATCGATTTTTTACACGTTTTCGTGAGAAAAAAAAGAAAATCGCTAATTACCGCTAAACTAAGCGTTGTACAAAACAATGTTTGAAATAAAAGTTGTAGGTTTTTAAATTTTCTACATTTTTTATTTTATAAAATTTTGCGCTATAATACATATTAAAGCCGTAATCTTAAAAAAAACACTTTTTACGTAAAAACACCCTCACCAAATATTTCAGCAAACATGGCGCCTACCCTATCTTGTAGAATATAAAAAATTGAGTAAATGAGGCGATTTTAAAAAAAATCGTAGGACCAGTTTTTGAGAAAATTGCAAAAAAGTGAAAAATTATACGAATAAACTACTACTTCCGGTTAACCGATTTTGATGAAAATGTTCTTGTCGGGTCCGGTAAGGGTATTTAACTTAAGTTTCAAGTTTCTAGTTCGTTCGATGTTCCGTTCTTGAGATATTTTGTATACACACACACACACACACACACACACACACACACACACACACACAGACCAATTGCTAAAAACATTTTTTTTTGGGTTCAGGGGGTCTGAAAACGTATAGATCCGGTGAAAACTCGATTTCGAAAAATCGACATGAAAACAATACATTCCTTCCTATATATTCATATAGGCAAGAGAAAGTAAAAATACAACAATGAGATAAAATAAGAGTTTATACAAATTACAACGATCTTTGGCATTACAAAGCAGAAGCGGATAACTAATCAAAAGTAACTATAGAAAAAAATACCAATTACATGTCTTGCACATATTAACAAAAAAAAAAATTAATCAACTAGTTAATATTATAAAGACAAAGCGTGATTTTGTGCAGGCTAATTTCGAAACTAATTTCATAAAATTTTGACACCATTTTCGTATTTATATTCATAGCAACATTTTAGTTTTAAATTTTCGAAATTATTATCCTAAGGGGCCTAATGAAGATTTTTATCAATATGTATGTGTGTGTGTGTGTGTGTGTGTGTGTGTGTACACATGAGTATGTATTGCTGTTGAAGTAGATGAAGGGGTTTGATTATGGTGAGAGATGTAAGCAGGGGAAATTATCAAAACGTCGTTTTGTGTGTGTATACGTTAGAGTATACGGTCGATCTAGCAGCTCCACAAATTCTGTAACATATGTATTTTAAAAAATTTATTAGGTCTTACTCATGTTTCGCGTGCGAACCGTACTATGCTAGTAGTAAATGAAGAAAATGAAATAAACTAACTAAGAAAAATGTCTCTGTATCTCAACCGTAAACAGCCACTTGATCACCATTGTGGAAAAGCGTTTAAAAGTTTTAGTATTTGTCATTTATCCTTTGGTACGCAGTTAAAGGTTTTAAATCTTAAATACAAATAAAACCACTTAAATACCTCAATTTTAGTCATTGGTGGTATTACCATATCAGCATGACACATAGTCCTAGAAAAAATGATACGCTGGATAATATTCTGAAAATAAATTTTTTAGTAATTTAATAAGCAATCTATGGAAGTAGTAGGAATCAACTTCCATAGCAGTAGCAATCCATGTTCTTGGTAATTGTCATAGAAATAAAAATATCCACTTCTCTATATCCATACTTCTCGGTATAAAAATCTCACGTTTAAGTTCTGTCAAGTGATATTCCTGGAAACCTTACTGTTTGTACATGTCTAGGATATTATTTTCTATTAAAACATCCACTTCTCTTCCCTTATTATTTTCCCTTCCATTACGTTTGTTTTTGAACTGTTAATTCTATTTCTTTCACATTGACTGTTAACATTAATTCATTCAGGAATTTTGTACTATAATTATTTTGCTAATACTTATTCAGTTCAAGGGTATCTATTAATAAACTTTTGTTTATTACTGAAGTATCATTAGCAAACAATAAAGCTCTATTGTTAGGTAAGATTTCTCCGTGAAGGGCAGTTTACATACATTTGTTATCAGATTGAAGGTAGGAATTAATTATGTACTTAAAATTTAAATAGCCGTAATATCAAACTAACCCTTACATGTTCAGTTTTAGAACATTTTGTATTGAATTTATTTTGGAATTAAGTTAAGCATTTTAGTGGAATTTATAGTTGTTGTTACTGTAACAAATAACAAATTTATTAGAAAAACCTGAATTAAACCCATCAGCTCGATCTTATTAGAGCCCTTATGAAAATATATATACCCTAAAATCTTGCGCTTAAATAAAATAGAAAAATCTACATTTAACAAAATGAAAATTATTAAAAAGAAAACAGAAAAATAATTTGCTGAATGTAAATTAATTATATTAATAAATTCTAAATTTAGTAGATAAATGTATGTTATAAATTAAAAATGCAGTTTTGTTATTTAAAAGTATCCAGACCCCGAAAAAAGCTGAAATTAACATCACAGTAAAAATTAAAGAAATTAATATTTTCAACCTGTATTTTTTTATACTTTCATATTCGGGATAATTTCACAATAACTAGTACATACGATTTGCAATATGAATTTAATTTTAAATCGGAGAAAATTATAAGGCTTAACATGTAAATAATTGATTTCACAAAACGGAAAAAACAAATTTCTTTAAATATCCTACTTATTATAATTTACTAAAAATAACTTTACTAAAAATTGTCTAAATTAAACTGACATTGGAGAATAATGATAATTTAGTTTCCACAAGTTTCTTTGACATTGTGTAACTTCTAAGCCTAGGTTCGTTCAAGATATGGGTGTAATAAATAATATATAAACTTATAACAACTATTTATTGGCACAATAAATTAATAATTAACTTAAAATTAATAATCATAAAATAAAACGAAAACCAAAATAATGGCTTTTAAATAGTTGTGAATAATACTGGTGTAGAGAGAGAGTATCTCACTTTCGTTATTTAGGGTGTGATGAGCGATTTGATTCTGATTTGGATATAGAGAAGAAATTCAGCAAATTCCAGATACTATAAGCAGAACTTGAGGAAATAGAGCGAGAAAGGTCACAAAACTTAACTTCTATAAAGTTATGGCAGCTCCAGTTATTCTGTATAAAAGTGAGGCATGGATAACAACAAAAGCCCAAGAGCGGAGAATCCAGACGGAGAGATAAGATTTCTACGAAGAACTAAGGGTTGTAAACGTTTGGACAGAATAAGGAATGAGAAAATAAGGTCAGAATTGGGCAATTACAACTTGAACGAAAAGAGAAAGTATTATCGCCAAAGTTGTAGGCAACACATGGAAAGGTGTCAGATCACAGGATACCTAAGAAGGTGCACCGGTATGCTCCAGAACGTGAAAGGGATGTTGGTAGACCAAGGAAAATATGGAGATAGATGATATACGAGAGATAGAAAGCTGCTAAAAAATTGAAATTGTATCCGTTTCGTATGCGATTATTCCAAGAGCTTCAGCCTCCAGATTTAAACAAGCGATTGCAATATTGCCGTTGCTTTAGGTCTTTCGTAAATTATAACGGAATCGAAGTTTTAAACACAGTGTTCTTTAGGGATACAATTTCAATTTTTAGCAGCTTTCTAAACACTCGAATATGACAAACCAACTTGCGAGGAAAGTTTTCGTAGAATTATCAGTAGAGAATTGAGCAATCTTGTTTTCACATTCTCTAAAACCGTCATCTATCAAAAGAGTTAGTTGACCACTACGTTTTCTGTGACAAACACTACCTGCCTCTCGAAATCGGTTTGTTAGCCTTAAAATTGACATCTTTTCTGATGGAGGAACACGAACAAATTTAATTTGAAATGATTCTTTTACACTCGCGTACGATTTCGTAGCAAAATACTGTTCAAGAATGAAAACCCGTTGTTCTAGGGTAAAAGACATTCTGTTCGTAACACGAGCGAAAACGGCTTAAAATTTTTACACAGCATAAGAGAATCAACTCACACTGCTATCTATACCGGTTGAGTAGGTCTACCAACTTCGTGTCACAAAACAAAATTTCCCAGAATTTCTTAGAAAAAAATTACCAGACATTAACAATTGGGTTACAGGACTAAAAAATCACTCTGTATACACTCGCTTCACTCATACTCTCTCAAGTAACTTCTCCCCCACTCCAATATCGTAATATTTTCCTAACTACCTGCGCAGTAACTACAGGAAGATATAATTGACAAGCCGTACATATTTTTGGTGTTGGTACATAGTTTATTTTGAACTGTAAGTACACTGAACTGTGTCATTATATTTTATACAAACTGTAGGAAAATATAAGGAATCTTATAAAGTAATAAACTACTTATTCAATACTTTTATTATACGTCATAAAAAGTGATGTAATAACCAGAAACGTTCAAAAAAAAATTGTTATAAAAATATTATGTTTGTACATAACACCTTATTTAACAATCTTATAAAATCGGAAAGAAAATAATAAAAAAAAATTTAATATAATAGACCTATTTATAAAAAATAATTTAGCCACACCTTATAGCCTTTCGTAGGTTATTGAATTTTGTTTTATATAGAGAAACCTTAACGCGTTCGCTCACTGACTGACAGACTGATTTACTCATTCGCTCCCATCACCAATACAGCTAAATGAAAATAATTTATTTATTCCTAATGTGGGTACGTTGATTTCTGTTCAATTTAAAACAATAAGTAACCTCATAAAACAATGAGATGAGAATGATGTGTTAATGAGGTGTAGTCTTGTACAAACGCAGACCAACCATTCATAAGAGTATAGTTGATTGAACCCAAACTATCAAAGTAGTACACCGGTGACCACTGTCTAGTATTCAAATTCGTAAAAAAACTAACTGCTTTTACTAGGATTTGAACAAGGAACCGTCGTCTCCAAAAATCAGTTGTTAAACAGCTGACTCGCAGTGACGACTTTACCTCTAGATCAACTTGGTTGGTCAAAAGAAATAAGTTCATTTATTTGGTGAAATCATGAATATATATATATATATATATATATATATATATATATATATATATATATATACATACATCTATACATATATTATTACATCTAGTCCTATGAAATACAGGAAAGGATTATATTTTAATATTAATTTTTCAAAATAGTATTTTCCCCGAAAATACAAGTTTTCAGGTACTCTGAGCCCAAAAAACAAGTTTTACCGATTTATTTTTGTGTGTGAACAGAATAACAGATATTATAAATTACACTACATACCCGACACGAGTATTTTCACCAAAATCGGTCAACTGAAATTAATAGTGCAGTACAACCTGTCTAATCCGCACTATTATGGCAACCGGCCAATTCGGATACGGAAAAATTCAGATATCAGAAGGTCATTTATAAATGTCTAAAGAGCCAGAAATAATGAACAGGTTTGTTGTTGAATGTTTTTAGACGTTTCCATTGGTTTAGCATTCGTAATTGTACAGAGTGATATTTTAGTCCTGTTGCCCAATTGTTAATGTCTGGTAATATTTTTCTAAACAAATAAATTTTGTTTTGTGACACTAAGTTGGTAGCCCTACTCAACCAGTATGGATATGGCAGTGTGAGTTATTCTCCTTGAGCTGTGTAAAATTTTGTGCCATTTCCGGTCGTGCTACGAACAGAATCTCTTTTGTCCTAAAACAATCTCTTGTTTAAATCTGGAGGCTGAAGCTCTAGAACTAATCGTATGTGATACGGATACAATTTCAATTTTTTAGCAGCTTTCTGAGCACTCGAACATGACAAATCGACATGCGAGGAAAGTTTTTGTAAACTTTTCCATAAAGAATTGAGCAATCTTGTTTTCACATTCTCTTAACGTCATCTGTCAAGAGAGTTGGTCGACCACTACGTTTTCTGCTGCAAACAATACCTGCCTCTAAAAATCAGTTAGTTAGCCTAGATATTGACTAGAATAGAGTGGAGGAACACCAAAAAATTTAATTTGAAATGATTCTTTTACACTCGCATACGATTTTGTAGCAAAATATTGTTCAAGAATGAAAACCCGTTGTTCTAGGGTAAAAGACATTCTGTTCGTAACACAACTGGAAACAGCACAAAATTTTACGTAACTCAAGGAGAATCAACTCAAACTGTCGTATCTATACCGGTTGAGTAGGGCTACCAACTTTGTGTCACAAAACAAAATATCCCTTTCTTAGAAAACAATTACTAGACATTAACAATTGGGTAACAGGACTAAAAAATCACCCGGTACAATGTTTATGCTTTAAAATACAAAAACTTAAAATGTCTTTACTTACAGCACGCCTCCATCAGTAGGCTACATAAGTTGCTGTACTATATGAAAAGTTTGTGATTTTGTTTGTGTCTGCTTAACACATAGCACACGTTTTTTTTTACTTTCTCTTGCCTTTATGAATACATAAGAAGGAAAGTATTGTTTTCACGTCGATTTATCAAAATCGATTTTTCACCGGATATACACGTTTTCAGACCCCCTGAACCCAAAAACCATATTTTTAGCGCTTGGTGTGTGTGTGTGTGTGTGTGTGTGTGTGTGTGTGTGTGTGTGTGTGTGTGTGTGTGTGTGTATGTGTGTGTGTTAGCCTGTGATTCCTCTTTCTTTGCCTGTATAGAAAATCTCTGTTACTGTTTATTTCATGACTATTCTCCTTATTGACCGTTATGAATACTGCATTTTATAGTTCCTAATATCAGCTACCTGATTGTGTTATAATCAAATTTTTAATTTTTTTTTTATATTCTTCCTTCCCCTGTACATATGATTCTGGATTCTTTAAACTCAATATTTAACGGTCAAGTACATTCACTGTGATTTAATGTTTTGCACACCGCTTATCGAATAAATATGCCTAATATCATAATTTAATTCAATAAATTTTAATGATAGTAATAATAATAATAATAATAATAATAGTAATAATACAATTTGGAATCAGTTACAGTAGAATTAACTTTGAAGTTCAAACAATATTAATAAATAGGTACCTGAATTAGTTTATTACTTATCGTCAGTAAATGCTTTCAATATATCGATACATGCTATCGAACACAATAATCGAATTAGAATCGAATTCACATATCAATTCCTATATTAATAACTACGATCTACGAAATTAAATTATCATATTTGAATCCTAGTCTCTTTGACAAATTATGGAATGACCCTATTTCAAAATTGTAAGCTGTTATACTCCCCTATCTACACTGAATGTTATCTACAGTCCAATTGTATTATGATGATACATATAGTAGGTCAAATTGACTGACACTTATCTTATTTCCATCTGTTGTGTTTTAAAACTGCATATAATTTAACTTTTTATTAATAATTTTCCCTATTTATCCCTTTAAAAATCTAGTGTGAAGCACTCATACGACTGTATCTTGTCAATGCAAATAATGACCAATATAACCTAATATTTGCAATAAAACATTAGAAATAAACAAAAAACTAACCTAAAAAAACAGACTTAACCTAATTAATCATGAGTGAATGATGCAAAATAAAAATCAACCTTAGTTTGGTCTAACAATACAGAAAATCACTCTTTGACGCTAAACTAGGCTCTGTAGAGAAAAATCCTTAAAGAAAGGTTGTAGATCTTTTAATTTCCTATTAATTTGATTATATGCATTTTTTCGTAAAATGGATACTACAGTCGAAATCTTAAAAAAAAATTCACAGATTTTCATGAAATAAAACAAAAAATCATTAATTACCGCTAAACTAAGCGTTATACAAAAATAAGTTTGAAACAAAAGTTGTAAATTTTTGAATTATCTACAACTTTTATTATATTGTATTTTTGCATTAAAATGCATATTAATGCTGCAATCTTAAAAAAACTTTTTTTCTTCAAAGTAAATGAGGCGATTTTTAAAAAAATCGTAAAAGCTGTTTTTGAGCAAATCGCAAAAAAAGTGAAAAATTACACGAATAAACTAACTACTACTTCCGGTTAGACGATTTTGATAAAAATGTTCGTGTCGGGTCCTCTAGTGGTATCTAACTTACGTTTTAAGTTTCAACTTTGTGCCATGTTACGTTCTTGAGATATTCTTTTCACACACACACCAATCACTAAAAAATGTTTTTTGGGTTCAGGGGTCTGATAACGTGTATATCCGGTGAAAATTCAATTTCAAAAAATTTACATGAAAACAATACTTTCCTTCTTATATTATATTCATTTAGGGAAGAGAAAGTATAAAATCATCGAAGAATTTAAATAATGAAATTAACTTTAAAATGTGAAATTTAGAAGTTAAGTATTAAATTTTTTGAAACTATAAGACTCTAAGGGTTTTAAAATATGTTAAGAAAATAAATAAAATGTTTGAAATTGTGTTTTTGTTTTTTAAACTCTTGATATTTGTTAAATATGTCAGCTTGCTCAGTTATCAACATGCTGAAATTAAGTACTTCGTCTTATAATTATAAATAGCTTCAGATTATCAAAGTTGAGTCTTGGATAATGAAAATGATTCATCACAGTCCTTTATCTTCAGGTTTTATACTGTTTGGATTAATAAAAATAATTTAAAGACTAACCCCCTTAAAAAATTCCGAAGACATTGAAATGGCTGTTGAGCATTTTGTCTCTACCATGCAACAAGCCGCTTGGTTAGCTTGCGATTCAATACAACCAAGACCGCATAACGTTCCTTGTTACCCAATCTAAGATACAGCTACCGAACCCGACACGAACATTTTTATCAAAATCGGTCAACCGGAAGTAATAGTTTATTCGTGTCATTTTTCACTTTTTTGCGATTTTCTCAAAAACGGCTGCTACAATTAAAACAAAATCGCCTATTTTACTACATTTTTATGCTCTACAAGTTAAGGTAGGCGCCATGTCTGCTGAAACTCTTGTGAAGGTTGTTTTCTCGTAAAAAAATTGTATTTTTAAGAGTGCGGCTTTAATATGCATTTTAGCTCCAAAATGTATGTAATAAAAATTATAGAAAATTTTAAATCCTACAACTTTCATTTAAAACATTTTTTAGTTTAACGCCTAATTTAGCGGTAAATAGTAATTATCAATTTTTCTCTCACGAAAACGTGTATAAAATCGATTTTATAAGATTTCAGCTTTAGCATGAATTTTACGACAAAAGTGTATAATCAACTTTATAGGAAATTAAAAGATCTACAACTTTTATTTACATCATTATTTTTCTCTACAGAGCCTAGTTTAGCGTGAAATAGTGATTTTCCGTTTTTTAAAGCCAAACTGAGGTTGATTTTCATGTTGCGTCTTTCACTCAAGTTTAAAATTAGGTTGTTTATTGATGTTAATTTTTTTTTTTATTTCTAATGTTTTATTACTAATGTTAGGTTATATTGTTAATTATTTTTATTGTCAAGAGAACGTTGTGTGAGTGTCACACCAGATTGTTAATAATATTAATTATTTGTATGTTGCTTCAAGAAACATTGTCGAATGACATGAAATATTATTTAATTATGTAGAGGATCTTTTTTAACTGCATTTTAACACTTTTTTTAATTTTTATTGTTAAAGTTATTCATAAACTTACATTTTGCTGACCTACGAAGAACAATACAAAGATTTCGTTGCTTCAGAAGGAAAAGATTGCAACATAAACACATTAGGGATTAAGTTATACGAGTATATGTATTGGTTAGAGAAAGTCGTCCGATTGTTTCACATCATACTTTTCCTATCATTTTCTTCTTTTCCTTTCATTTTATCTTCCATTCCTTCTCTTAACACTTCTTCCCCGCTTTCCCCCTTCATTAACGCCTTTCATCTTCACACCTGAACTCATTTTCCTTCACCACCTGAACTCATTTGCCTTCTTTATCTTCTCTTTCTCTTCCATCTCCAATTGTTAGCTTCCCGTACACAATAAAGAATCCAGTTCTCACTAAATATTATATAATTTTTAAAAAAGTTTGCGAAATGTCGCTAGAGTTTATTGCTCCATTCATTTCGAATTTCAGTTTGTTTCATGTTGTCATATCAGCAGATTTTCTGGTGGGTTTTTCCTTCTCCATTTTCTTCTTCATTATCACTTTTTTTTATGAAAGATTAGTATCCGATAAGCAACACATCGTTGTTCTATCTACAATAGCACATTGATAAATTACTAACTGAGTTAATTACATCTAAAAACTTTCTTTCTTTGTCTTGTAAATGGAAACATTTTCAGTCCGAGTGTTTCTTTGTTTGTTTGTGTAGCTTGAATAAAAAAGGATTCTAAGCGTCGACTTTTTCTAAAGGAACAGACGCTTACTGTTTACTTGTAATTAGTTAATCTCGCAATATATTAGCATTGTTTTAATCAATTCTAAATCCTAGAACGTTTACGCATTTTCTGATACTATTCTTAATTAATGTCAATTAAATATTACTTTAAAAGAGTCAATTAAGTTGCATAAATTAATTAAAAGTACAATAGAAGGTCAAAATTCAAACTAATAATAATTATGTATGGCTGTTACGCATAATACTAAAAGAAAAATATCATTTAGAAAAATTTGGTGAGAAACACTCACACGAGTTTTTCTTACCAATGTAAATATTGCAAAATATAAACTACCTATGTTTAATCATAAATATTTCATGTAAAATTAAACATAAAATAATTTTAATCATGAGTGAATGACGATAAATCAAGCTTATAAAAAAAACTTAAAAAGATATTTCACTATGAGAATTGTAGTCATGGTAGTATTGTATTTGTAGTCAATTTTAGTTTCAGCTTAAGTTTTTTAATAAATAAAATTTATGTGATCTATTTAATTTATATAATTTTATTCGGTAGTAGGCTAAATTTAGTTATAAATTGTAAATTATTAATTTTGTCAGTAAATAACTGTAATAAATTGGTATAGGTTTGTTAAATATTTATTAAACCCAAATTCCGAACAAACTTAGATTTAAGTGTTACAATATAGTTCTTGCTGGAATAAAATCTCCTAAACTGATTTCGCTGATTTTTTTATAACAAAATTTCATGTTACAAATTCCGGAAATTCGATTTCATAAGTACTTAATATCAGGGCTAAAATACTAGAGTTATGACGTGATGAAAATGTTATATTTGTCTTATTTTTGGAATGCACTGCCCAGAAATATAAATTTTGGAGGATAATTCAATAATTTTAGACATGAGTTCGTTAAGGTAACTAAATTGTAAATAACATTCTGCGTTGAGTGAAACATTCTTGGTGAAACAGCTCAGCGCATTTCTCTAACTGGTGTTACTTAACTTGATAAATCTGTTATGTTGAAACTACAAAGTTCTTGGATGAAATTTGGTTACTTAAACCGCAGGTATGAAGTTTGCAGGAACTTTAGTATATTATTCCAAATAACAATAATAATAATAAAGTAAAATTATATTTATGATATCATTCGCTTTCTTGGTAGCACTATAGGCCTATCGCATTCTTGCGTATTGTTCATTGTACGTGGTGTTTCTTTTCAATGGTCACCGTCAGGTGACCTATTAAAATCATAAAGGTACAAAATATTTTGAATGGCAAACCTGTATTTTCTTCTACATAAAGACAAATGATACGATAAGGCAAATGACATTTCTTTACCATCAGACATTTTTCCAACACGGTGGACAAAACTTCATATTTTTAAATAACATTTATTTTATTGAAAATTAAAATGACATTCGAGTAGCTGTAGCTTCTGAGAGGAAGAGGGGAAGAAGGAGGTGAAGGAGAAAGAGGAAGAAAAATAAGAAGAAGACGAAGTAGGAGAAGACGAAGAGGAAGAAGAAGGATAAAAAGACGAAGAAGAAGAAGAAGAGTAGGAAACGAAGAGGAAGAAGAGGAAGGGGTAGAAAACGAAGAAGAAAAGAAGGAAAGGAAGAAGAAAAGGAAGGAGACGATGAGGAAGAAGAATGTGAAGAAGATAAAGAAGAAAAGAAGGAGAGGAAAAGAAGAAGAAGAGAAGGAGACGCAGAAGAAGATGAAGAAAAAGAGGAAGGAGAAGAAGAAGAAGATAAGAAGGATAGGAAGAAGAATAGGAGGAAGGAGAGGAAGAAGGAGAAGAATAAAAGGATGAGGAGGGCAGGGTAGGGGAAGAGGAGGAGAGAAGTGAAATTAAGTAATAAAAGGAGCTAATGAATTTTAACCACATAAAATTTTTTTCACAAAGGATACTTTCTGTTAAAAATGGTAATATCCCCCCAACTCCGATTTTCACTTTAACCTGATAATATGGTGTCCCCAGGTAAAGAAATAAGGTACCCGCGTCAATTTTGAGATACTCACCTGAGAAACCTCCCGAGCTAAAAAAACCCCATTATAGTAAAAAAAAATTGCTCTCGGGATGTGCTGAATGGAAAAACTTGAAAATTTCTAAATACGTTGGCTTCTGAATACATATTAGCGAGGGAGAATGCAAAAAGAGACCTTCTGTCAAAAAAGTTAAATTTTTGGGAAAAACAAAATGAGTCATTAGGGTCAATATTTTTGTTTTATACTACATTCTTGTAGTTTACTTAGTCCTGTTGGATTTTACATGTAATTACTCCAGTAGGTATTTCTAAGCAATGGAAATCATGTCTATTCAAAAAATCAAAACATCTCGTAAAGAAGCAGGTCTTCTGACCTTCTGCGTTCTGAAGTAGAACCTTAACATGTCGCTGAAGCTAAAGTTTAGCGATCGTCCAGATCCAGTTACGTCACCACTAAAGAAGAGACAAGGACTTTCAAAAGAACTTTTAGCTTTGTCAAATATCAAATTGTACCACCTGAAAAAGGAAATTCAAAGGATTATTTTTACGTATAATTTGTTTCATATCTGTGTGTTGGAGGTATACTACACTATGTCCATTTTTATCGAAATTGAGTTTTTAACACAACAGAAATAAGGCTTCTTAAAACTACACTATGTGGTTCTTTCGTTTGTGGTGTATAGTACTATATGCACATGGTGTTCTAGACTTCTGAAAAAGTATGCAAGTATACAACACCATATCCACTTATATCTTCATTTTTACAAAAAAATAGACGTTCTAGTGCATTACATGCGCGCAGTTCTAATATCTAATAATATTACGAATATTATCTAATATCTAATATTATGACTCCGTCATAATATCAGCGCAATGAATAAACTGATGAGGTCATCGGACTGTTCAGCTACTACAGCTTGGTTCACGCATGCCTCAGTTCTTCGTTTTGTTATTAAAATCCTATTTAACAGAATTTTTTATTTTAATTCATTTATTTAACGTCGCATCAACTACAACGGTCATTGGCGATGACGTTGGGGTGTAACTATTATACGATGGAGGATGAAATGATATTTTGTAACGTATGAAAATATGCCGTGCCTGATTGGGATTCGAACCCAGGACTGCGTAATGAGAGGTGAGCACGTTACTAACTGCGCCAATGCGGCCGGCTTAACAGAATTTGTTATTACAAACATGAGTGTCAATCAGTTTTATTACCAATCGCCCCACTCATTTACAGACTAATACTGCAGTGGCCATTAACAACAACATACCTCATTCAACTGGAGAAGTCAATTGCTCTATTTTTGTAGACAAACTGGAGGACAATATAAAATAATTTTGTTGCATCAAGACTTATTTTTACGTAGTAGTGGTAGCGAGACAGATGACACACCAGCAGATGAAGATTATGTACAACCCGCAAATGTTTCTTCTTCAGAACCACATAATAAACGCTAATTTATGAGTAATAGCAGAAGGGAACTGAAATTATTCAAGATGTAAATGTGGAGACAAAGGAAATAAATTAATAAAATATCTTATATGGTAGTGGACAAAGCTAACATCAAGCAACAAGGTAGAAAACGGCAAAGAGATCCAGAAAAATTGGAACGCAGCCTCGACAAAACAGATATCTTTTAGGGCAAAGTTCCATAAGCAAAAAGGGAAGGTTGTGCAAGAGTCATGAAACTACCTTACCATTGCCGAATGAAATGTTTTGAAAACTTTTATAAAATTGCAGAAAAATTATTTTTGATTTGTATTGGGATGGTTAGAAAAATTATGATGTAAAACAACAGTTTATTTGATCATGCATACAGGTGAAACAACAAAAGAAACAGAGAAAAGGTGAGATCAAAGAGAGAACAAATACTTTAATATACAATTAAGAATTCATGGAACTGAAGTAAGAGTATGTAAAATCATGTTCTTAAACACCCTTAAAATATCTAACTCTGAAAAGACAGCCAAATTTAAGAAAGAAGAACCAAGTGAATAATTCAGTCAGGCCAACATGGAAGGAATAGACCTACGCCTAGAACCAAAACCCTGTAGGAAGTTATAAATAATGTTATTCAGCACATCTCTTTAACACCAACGTACGAGAGTCACTAATCGTTAGTAAAAACTAAAAGAGCCATTTTCAGTCCTAGATTTGTCTCTTACAGGCTTGTATAAATTGCACTTGGGGTTTTGCAAAAAAACTAAGTACTCCAAGGAATGATGGCAAAATAAATAGCTCTACAATCGTATTTCTAATTTTATTTTTCGAAGATCTGATGTTACTAAGCAGCCAGTTTTATTATTCCTAAGTGTTTGTTTACAAGTTAGACAAGAAAGAACTGGATACCTTTACAAAGTGAACCCTTTTGAGGAAAATTACTTTGTTGAAGTTATTGTTGAAGGAGCACAAGAAAGGATAACATTGAAATGCCTGAGGAAATAAAGATAGGTAATAACAGATAATCCTGGACCTATATCAGTAAAGAAATATAAGTATATTGACTTTATAAATATCTCTTCGTGGTTTCTTACCAACAGAATGTCATGCGTTTTACAAATGACTCAAATTGGAAAATAATGCAGAAGATTGTCTGCTGGAGGAAAATGAAGAATTTTCATAATTGTGTAGGATAAAATTACTAACTAAACTTTTGAGTGAAATAAAAATCAATAATTAAAAATACTTTGGATATTGTGTTAATATTACTTTTCTGTAAAAGTTTCTTTTAAGTTTTGTACTGTTTTACATTTTGTAATGTTTATTTTTTTTAATTTTATTTAATCAATGTAACTTTAGTAATGATGCATTTCTTTTGCGGTGGTTGCCAATAATCTCGCTGGTGACGCAATAATAAATGAATGCTCGTAAAACAATTGTTGTAAAAATATAGGCCGCATGCGTGGCCTATTTGTCCCGTATAGTCTAGAAAATTGCTACACATTCAAACCCACCATTCTTTAACCCAAAATAGTTGCTAATAACCAAGATGTTGGTGTAACTAAATAAACTAAAAATAAAATTGTTATTTATTTGATTAAAACAGAGAATCTTGCATTCATAAGTGATTATTCTTCATCTTTTTTGTATTAGCCTACATTTTTTAAATTTATTATTTTATGGAGAAATTATTTATTTATTTTCAGTGTTTTAATAATCTCTTTTAATTTTTATTTATTCATTTATTTTAATACTTGATATTTCCAGCATATTCTACCTTACTCCTAAATTTAACACTTAATTCCTCTGACATTAAATTATTTCACTTGGACATAGTGTACAGAAAATTAGGCAGATTCAGAGGTAAAAAACACTATGTCCATTTTCCAGGTGGAAAACAACAATTTTCATTTTATTCAATACACATTAAATAGCGTATACTAAAATGACTAAGCATCAGTAAAAATATTTTGAGTTAATAAAAAGCTGAAAGAAATATGAACAATATACTAAATTTTAAAACTTTAAATGGCTCTCCTGTAAAATCCTGATTATGGCACATGGTGTACTATACCTCCGACACACAGATATGTAAAATTTGAAAATGCTTTTATTCTAAACACCAGTTTTCCATAAAAAAATATTTAAGCTGCCGTAACTTAACATAATTTCTGACATAATAATATAAATGTATTACTATTAAATTGTTCATAATTTAACGATTTACGGATTTGAATACTAGACAGTGGTTACCGGTGTACTTTGATGGTTGGGGTTCAATTAACCATACTCTCTCAGGAATGGTCGGCCTGGGTCTGTACAAGACTACATCTCATTTACACGTCATACACATCATCCTCATCTCATTGGGTCATGGGGTTGCTTATTGTTCTAAATTGAACAGATTGCAACGTACACAAATTAGGAATAAAATTTAACGATAAATTTGAAAATTTCAATACTAAAAATCAAATAATATTTTAACATGAGGTCCCTCTTTGCATTCCGCTTCACGTATGGTAAATTTTTAAAGATCATTAAAGGTCACAATGATGTTGAAAATAAACTTTAAAATTTTTTAATCACCCTAGCTCACTCAGGACTCCATACAACACGCGATTTTTATTTTTTTCATCGTCTTCGTCTAGAAAATTATGTGGTTCCAACAAATGTTTAAATAGTGTGCTAACTTCAAAAATGTGACTTTTATTTTTGTAGTTTTTTTACTTCTTTTACCCCATAAGAATACATAGGGAAGGAAAGTATTGTTTTCATGTCGATTCTTCTAAACCTAATTTACACCGGATATACACGTTTTCAGGCCCCCTGAACTTAAAAAGCATATTTTTAGCGATTGGTCTATGGGGTGTGTGTGTGACGGAAGATAGTATGAATGAACACATAGAAATTAAGGTAATAACTAATAGCGGACCAAAAAGAAAAAATTTCATCAAAATCGGTCAACCGGAAGTAGTTTACTAGTGCGGTTTTTCATTTTTTCGATTTTCTCAAAAACGGTTTCTACGATTTTTTCATTTGCCTCATATACTAAATTTGTTATGCTGTATAAAATAGCGTAAGCGCCATGGCAGCTGAAATTCTTGAGAGGTCTGTGCTCTCATGAAATAAATGTATCTTTTTATAAAATTGCAGCCTCAATATGCATTCTAAGGCAGCAGTGTATAAGGGTGATTTTAAATTATGGTAAAATAATCTAGTACATGATTGTAGAGCTAAAAATAATAAAAACTTTCATGTAAACATAAATGTCCGGAAGCATTTTATTAGCGAGTCCAACAAATGTTTACATGAAAACTCTAGCGAAAAATTTTGCCCCGATTTCAGTTCTCATGGTAAAATACTGAAGAGTTTGAGTGGTGCGCTAACTTCAAAAATACATTTTTTGATATTTTCGCAATTTTTTCGATTTGAAGGTATGTAAACTTTTCATAAAATTTCACTTTTCCCCAAGTCCATCCATCTTTTTATAGTTCTATCTTTCTCTTACTCACTCAGTCTCTCACACTGACACACTTCCCCTTTACCCTCTCACTCTCGGAAGGGAAAGGTGAAAGAGAGGAGGCTGAATTATAAAAAAGAGAGATTCTCTAACATACGTACATTGTATTAAAAATGATTATAGTAATATTATTTATTACTTTTACAATAATATAAAATCAAGGTATAATGACGTTCAATTTAACAGTCACGCTAGACAATGAAATGACTACTTTTGTACTCAGTGAAGAAGTAGGAGGAGAAGGGGGAAAAAGGACGAGTGAAGTCCTAGAAGGCAAAGGTTGAAAAGATGAAATGGGACACAAATTAAACAAATTTGCGACGCAAAATATGTTTTGCAACTTGAAATTTACTTAACATAGTTAAATGCATTTAACACATTTTCCCAACGCTAGTTTTATGAAATAAATTGATGTAAAAATGTTTGCTAGTTAACACTAGATCAATTAAAACTGTCAGTTTAAATTACATTTAAAGTTCATTGTTATTATTCCTTCAAAAATTTCATTGTCGAGCGTGACTGTTAAATTGAACGTGATCATACATTGGTTTTATATTATTGTAAAAGTTACAAATAATATTATTGTAATCATTTTTATTACGATGTACGTATGTTAGAATCATGTGATGCATAAAAAATTAGATTCCCTACAATAAAGTTTAGCCCAGTAACTTAGTTTAACTCTTAATATGTTTACGTTGCAATCTGTACAAATTAAGAACAATAGGCAACCCCATAACCAATTAAATGAGTATGATGTGTTACGCCCATAAGAGTCAGGCGGAGTGTTACATGATTTGCAGTCGAACTGCAAATTTTTTTAGTCCAGGGCTAAAAAAATATTTCTGTTTCTTATCATTTGGTCAGCCAATTATATGACTCAACTATTTATGAACAGAAGAGGAAGAGGTGTAAAAGACACTAGTCAAGAGTTATTTCCTCTGAGAGTAATGAATTGTATTATACAGCCAGACCTTGTGGTGAAAGAAGTGAAGGTGTCATTTGCAGGGTAGAAAGCAGATGCTTTTTGGAGGGATGGCATGCTGATAAGCATAGGCTACTTTTGTACTCAGTGAGGAAGGCATTGTGGTAAACCACCTCACTCCTCGTTTTACTTAAAATAAACCTCTAGAGGTTAAAACCATTAAAATCACTCTTTCTACTGTTGACCTAAACAACATGATGCGTTAATTCTTGAGATACAGTGTAACCTCAGAAATCCGAACTAATTGGGGCTGACCCCCGTTCGGATTCCGGAAAATTCAGATTATGCGGGGCACTTGGTAATTTACCTTTACCATTCCAAATAAAGAAGGCTATGAATTGTGGGTGGTCTGTTAACCCTTTCAGACCCTGCCCGCACAATTGTGTTGGTCAGAATCAAGTCCCAACCCACACAATTTTGTGGGTATAGTATAAACTGTTTAAAATATAAACAAACCACTTTCTAGACCCCAGACCTGTACGCATCGCTTATCCACTCGTTCAGCAGATTCCTGGATGCGAAGAAGCCGAAGAAAACTGTCTTCAAGAATGGTTTGCAGATGACGACGCCGGTAATCAATATTTAGGCGATGGCGCTATTGTTTCAATGGTCCAGGAACAAGACCAAAATAATGCCGCAGTCAAAGAAAGTGAAGAAGAGGACGTCTCGACTGATGTTATTTCACATGCAGATGCCACTAGTGCACTTGAAGTTGCTCTACGCTACGTAGAACAGCATGCTGCCGCTACCCCGACGGAAGTGATGTTTATGCGACGCTGGCGCAACATCGCCGCTTCAAGCAGGATTACTTCCTTGCGTCAGAAGAAGATAACCGATTTTGTTCCAACCAATTAAGGTGACGTATTCATTATAAAATATCAACTAAAATGTTCAAATAAATATTAAATTCATTTCTGATTTGTAATTAGTATAACTTTCCATCACTTTTCAAGAGTAGAATTTTTTAGCTTATTGCAAAATTGGTGTTCGTATTATCCGAAATTTCGGATTGTAGGGGTTCGGATTTCTGAGGTTACACTGTAGTATGATTAATGTTCATAACAGGCAGGTAAAGTGTTGAATTTGTTGCACTCGATCTGCTAGTTCAATGGCTACAAAAATATAGTTCTGTTTCTTATCACATGGTCAATCAATTATGTGACCGAAGCATTTAAGAACAGAAGAAGTTGAGGTGTAACAGGCACTAGTCATTTTCTCTTAGAGTGATGAATTTCATTATTATACAGCCAGACCCTGTGGTGAAATGAAGTGAAGGTTCCGTTTTCAAAGTGGAAAGTAGATTCTTTTTGGAGTACCTGGCGTAATGATAAGCATACTTTTCTAATCAATGAGGAAGGCAAGAGTAAACCACTTCACTCTTCATTTTATGTAGTAAAGCCTCTAGAAGTTCAAACCAGCCTTTCGGCTGATGACCTTAACACCTTCTTACACACGTACAAGTCATAGGGGTTTTGATTTCCTACAAAAATCTTTATTAATCAACGTTTGCCATTACATGCTTATTACGGCCGCAATCTTTAAAATAAACACTAAAAGTATATTCTTCCACTCAGTGAGGAAGGCGGCTGTAAACCACCTTACTGCTGGTGTTTGGGACTGTATAAATTTTATGTCTAGTTATTATTCAATTAATCAGTTTATTGCTATCATTTATCGGTCTCAACCAATGAGGATTCATTTCTATCTGCTCTTACTAACCAGTTTTAAATTGAACAGGACAGTCGCCCGCTAACTAGATAAGCGAATACACGCTATCTTCTTTTTAACGCTCTTCTATCCGGTCATATCCGCGATCGCAAAGGCTATACTTACAAATTGAAATAATAATAGTCAATCGCAACACAGATTGACACTAATTCACGTGCCGCAATAAATTTACGCGCTGAAAACACTCCAAAAAACTAACCGCACAAAATACAGTCCACTTCTTCAAGATCTTCGGCACTTCAACACTCATCGGTAAGCCCACTGGTACCATCTGGTAAGTCTTAGGACATCTAAGATGAGTAGAATCAAATATTTATTCATGGACAGTAAGCTGCCATATGCGCTACACCACTGAACTGTACCATATATGTATTGTGAAGTCGGAACTAACGTACGGTATAATTGGGTGGGGTGGTACCAATTTGTCTTCTTTGGACTCCGTACAGAAGGTGCAGAAGTTGATCTTACGAATAATCAATAAAAGGTAACCAAGGTATCCATCGGAACAGCTTTTTCAAGAATTCAACGTACTGGACATCCGAGAGAAGCTCTTATTTTCGCGTATAAAAATATAAACTATTTTACTTTAAAAGAACACCATTATAGTACTAGGAACAAGGATCTCTCACTTTTATACAAGACCTAAAAAACTTTATACCAAAGGTATTTCTGGTATTTAGCGCCCAAACTGCTCAATCTGCTCTTCTTACAAAAAAAATATGCCGGACATCACAAAGTATAAAAAAGTAGTAACCATTTGGCTATTGGAAATAGGGAGAGAAGCTATAGAAAGAAAGGTTACTTCAGGAAACATATAGTTTTATAAGCTCGTTTACCGGTTTCGATTTT
Source organism: Catonia carolina (assembly GCA_035578175.1). Taxonomy (NCBI): domain Eukaryota; kingdom Metazoa; phylum Arthropoda; class Insecta; order Hemiptera; family Achilidae; genus Catonia; species Catonia carolina. Next base: position 6,984,895 of record JAQMRL010000007.1, on the reverse strand, counting down.
TAAATAAATTCTTTCGTTTTGTATATTTTATTGTTTTGTTTTTTATTTGTACATTTAAAAAAACTTCAAAATCAAAACTTCTGGCTATAATTTATCATTATTTATTTTAAATAAAAGAGTAATTTACTAGTATTGATCTACTATTTGAACCAAGCCAAAAAATTAATTACAGCCTTTAATATAAGGGTGAGGTTGAAAATGCAGGCTTTTACGGGGAATCAAAGATGTCAATCACTCATGGTCATGTAGGATAGTATATTCTTTTAATAAAAATTTCTTAGTAAATTAATTAGTATTTAAGTAATTAACATGTAGTTGTAATTACTAACACACTAATTGATTACCGTCGTAGTTGCAGTAGTTAACAAATAAAGAAGCACTAAATTGATCTACCCTTGAACATGAAGAACCATAGTTGGGTGGATTAACTTTCCCACCACAAATTAAAATAAATAATTTTACATCTGCTGATAATATTATCGTTAACTTAATAATTGCTAAAACTCGTTTGGCACTGCTTAAAAAATTATTTCGTTTTAGACTGGAGCTTTGCACTGCATAAATTAACTGTCAGCCCGTCTATTAGATTTTGTTGTTGTTTAGGTCAACAGCCGAAAGGCTGGTTTGAACCTGTAGAGGTTTTACTAAGTAAAACGAGGAGTGAGGTGGTTTACCATTGCCTTCCTCACTGAGTGGAAAAGTACGCTTAACAGCATGCCGGGCCCTCTGAAAAGCACATATTTTCCACTCTGCAAATGACACCTTCACTTCATTCACCACAGGGTCTGGCTGTATAGTGAAATTCATTACTTTCAGAGAAGATAACTCTGACTAGTGTCTTTTACACATCTACCTCTTCTGTTCTTAAATGATTCAGCCATTTGATTGGCTGACCATGTGATAAGAAACAGAACTATTTATTTTAGCCCTGCAACAAACAGATTGAGTGTAAATAATTTGACACTCCACCTGTCTGTTATGGGCAGCTATTAGATTATATTTTCAAATTAATCTCGCCACATTTTAATATTGTAAACTTATTTGCTTGGACTGACAACACAGTCACTCTTATCATGGATTCGAATGCAATTACGATAAAGTGTATTAAATCAAAGTTATAAGAAATTAATAAACCTACAACTTTTATTTCAAGCCTTTTCTACAGATCATCGTTTAGCGGTTTTCCTTGAGTTTAAGGGGGTAGTCAACCCAGAAAATCAAAATCAAAACTTTTGGCTATAATTTATCATTATTTATTTTAAATGAAAGAGTAATTTACTAGTATTGATCTACCATTTGAACCAAGCCAAAAAATTAATTACAGCCCCTAATATAAGGGTGAGGTTGGAAATGCAGGCTTTTACGGGGAATCAAATATTTCAGGAACCAAGAAAGATATCAACATGATTCTTATGCTATAAAATACAGAAAATTGCTGTCTAATATCTGTTGTATGCGCTTGTATGTATTTTTTCTTACAAGAAATTAATTGAAGAAAAACGATATTTTCAAAAACATTTATTTTATGAATTAATAAATTATTTTTTAAATAAATCCCTATTAAGGTTTTTGTAATAATCATTCCACAGATAATAGAGCAAGAAATAATGAACATTTGACAAACAAATCATCCACATATCTTCAATACTAACCAAAATACTTAATTCCCAAGAATGTACAATCATGTAAAAACCACATTTCCGGAAAAGTTGAAGGAATAATTTCACTTGCCTTGCTAGTGAGCTTTATTTTAAACAGATGTTTTTATAACTTTTTGTCAACGTACAAACAAAGTAAACGAATGTTGTGATTCAGAAAATTTTATACTTCAAATAAATGCAAAAAAACAATCGAAATTTAAAAGAAATTATCTTCTTAAGTTGACTACCCCCTTAAGTCCTACTGTGGTTGATACTCATTTTGCGTCAATCACTCATGGTTATGTAATTAGGTTATGTTTTTCATTTTACATTGTTTACTAAACAAAGGTTATGTTTACATTATTTACATTACCTACCAAAAAATGTCGTGTGAGTGTTTCACACCAGATTTTTACTTTCTCTTGCCTATATGAATATATAGGAAGGAAAGTATTGTTTTCATGTCGATTTTAAGAAATCGAGTTTTCACCGGATCTATACGTTTTCAGACCCCCTGAACCCAAAAACATGTTTTTAGCGATTGGTCTGTGTGTGTGTGTGAACAGAATATCTCAAGAACGGAACAACGTACGAACTTCAAACTTGAAACTTAAGTTATATGCCACTACCGAACCCGACACGAACATTTTCATCAAAATATGGTCAACCGGAAGTAGTAGTTTATTCGTGTAATTTTTCACTTTTTTGCGATTTTCTCAAAAACTGTTCCTACGATGTTTTTAAAAATCGCCTGGTTTACTCAATTTTTTATTCTCTACAATATAGGGTAGGCGTTATGTTTACTGAAATTCTTGGTGAGGCTGTTTTCACGTAAAAACAAAGTTTTTTTAAGATTACGGCTTTAATATGCAATTAAGTGGAAAAATTTATATAATAAACGTTGTAGAGAATTTAAAAACCTACAAGTTTAATTACAAACATTTTTTTGTATAACGCTTAGTTTAGCAGTAATTAGCAATTTTCTGTTTTTTTCTCACAAAAACGTGAGAAAAATCGATTTTTTTAAGATTTCGGCCTTAAAATGCATTTTATAATAAAAGTGTATATAATCAAATTTATAGAAAATTAAAAGATCTGCAACTTTTATTAAGAACATTTTTCTCTACAGAGCCTAGTTTAGAGAAAAAGAGTGATTTTCCGTATTTCTAAGCCAAACTGAGGTTGATTTTCATTTTGCGTCTTTCACTCATGATTAAAATTAGGTTATGTTTATTGAGGTTATTTTTTTGTTTATTTCTTATGTTTTATTACTAATGTTAGGTTTATTGTTAATTATTTGCACTGGCAAGAGAAAGTTGTCTGTGTTTCACACCAGATTTTTTTAGTATAGAATTGAAATGTTAGCGTATTCTTTTAGAGTTTATTGTTCGTTTGTGTATTTATTTATCTCATATAAATGAGTTCCGTTAACCTTTTTCATGTTAGTAAGGCGTTAACCATTGTCACATGAGTGTCGGTTGAACCGTTTGTGTCAGTTAATGTGTTGTCTTGACCAGTGTAAAGTTAAACCGTGGGGACCGATTCTGTGTATCCCTAATAAGATGACTTGTTTAGACAACTGTCATTTTTGTGAGTATCAATGCTAAATACCCCGGACTAGTTAATCACAAAGATAATTTATAACTTAATAACCATTTGAATGTACATTTTTCGTATACCTAAGTAACATTAACGTAACCTAACTGTGAGATTTCTCAGTTCATTCAACATTTAGTCGTGGTTTTATCTAAACTTTGTTAGACTCCGAAGTAAATATTTAAGAAAAATTATCACTACGAAATAAATGCTACGTTGAAACAACGATTTAATAATTTAAGTGAATTCTTTTTTTATTATAAGCAAAAAATCTTGTCTGAAACACTCACACGACTTTCTTTTGCCAATGTAAATAATGAAAAACAAAACATAATTTTAATCATAAATGGATGACGCTAATGAAAATCAACGACAGGTTTTTGATGTTTTAATGAGCAAAATATCAAAATTCACTAACTGACGCTAAAATTAAGCTCTGTAGACAAAAGTTGAAGAATTTAATGTTTTAAGTTTTTTATTTTGTATAACTTTGTGTGCAACTTTACCGTAAAATGTCAGCCTCTCAAAAACTCTGAATATATGGTTCTGGGACCTATTTTATTCGCGTTCTCAAGTTGAACACCATAAGAAACTACCATTTATGACTCATAATTAACACCTTTAAAATTCATTACGATCTTGTTTCATAACATGAGCCAAAACCCGGTAAAATCTTTTTTTAGCGGTTATTTGCTAACAAAGCATTTCCGGATCGTTTTTTATATAACTTTTTTTATGTAGATTCACCTTCCGAAGTATTTCCGTTTCTTCGTGAATCACCGTATCACCGAATCACAGTATAGGAAAGATACGTATTCTAACACCTAAACTTAAGTTTAGAACTTAGGTTATTATTCAAGAACTTCATCGCTTTCACCTTCCTGGGAATCCAGCCCGGCGCCTAAAAAGAAGTTGGAATAGAGATCTTCTTTGAGTTTTAACTAAAATAATAATAATAACAATATAATACAAGTAATAACAACTAAACGAACTAATTTTCATATTTAATACTTACTTATACACCCATAGAAATACCAATGGGTATCAATCTTTATGTTTCCTTTTATGTTACTTGGTTATGTACGTACAACACATTTTCTAGTAGTCAGATATTTGTATAAGTTACTGTTGAAAATTTCAAATAAAAGATTAAAAAAACCTAGGTTCGTTCGGGATCTCGGTTTAATAAATAATGAATAAACTTTAACAATTTATTACAATTGTTTATAGACAGAATCGATAAGTACAATAATGATTTAATGCAAATTTCTAATGAATAAAATTATTTTATTTAATAGATTACATAAAATAAATCACTTAAAAAGTAAAGCTTAAACAAACTTGACTAACAATAGATTACTGTTCTTAAGAACCAAAACGATTACCTCTCCACAAATACTTGCTACAAACCGCAAGCGCAGTTATCGTAACTTAGAACCGGTCCCGTAACGATACTATTTCGAACAGCCGTACACACGTTCCATTCACAAATTCATATATTGACTGGTTGACTACTGAGGCACTAATCTTCTAAAACCTGCGGTCTGATTATCTGGCTAATCTAGACCCTTCGAACCTTTTCTCTATTTTATTGGAACACTGCAAAAGGACTCAAAATATAAGTAAATAATTCTATTATATTCGATTTTCTAGAATTCCTTTTCAAAACATCTCATGCATTGCAGTTCACTATCCTTGGTTAAATTACCTCACCCCATACAATACACGATTTCTTAATAATGAAGGCAACCTGTAGAATAATAAACAACCTATTAAATTAAGCATTTCTAGACTACTAACAACTATATTACAGTATTGTTTCATGTAGATTTTCATTCAGTGTTTAGCTGCAGTGGAGTAAACATCGTAGAGTAGTATTAGTGCATTAGAATAGCTTAGTGTGTAGTTTTAGTGTAATAATAATAGGCGCCGACATAGGTTTTGCTGTGCTTTGCATTATGCAAGTCAGCGAAATGTGAAGCGTTAGCGTACTGTTGTTAAGTGATTCAACATAAAACTAATAAACAACATAAACTAATCCAGGTATTTAATTTTAAATCATACCAATAGATAAAAACTAAATAAATAATTATAAAAACGCATTAGCCTACCAAGGCTTTTAAATGTCGCTGAAATTAAATGAAGCAGAAAAAAATAATTCCCGTCTGCAGAATACTGTTGATCTACTTCAGAAAAGGTTAGAAGTTCTGGAACAGTCATCCGCCAGGAAAACAACCAGCAATCTAGTTACAGAGTCCAGTTCTTGTTTCGGCAGTGCTAAGCCTAATCGAGGTCAGGAGTATTCTACAGACGAAGAGGAGTTAAGAAAAGAAACAGAATTGGTCATTAAAAAAAAAAAATTGCCAAACAAAGAAAAGGAAGACTTGTGCTTCACCCAACATAGTGCAGTATCGCCACTAAGTAAATCAGGAGAGAGGACTGAAAAAACAGAGAAGTAAGGTGAACAGCTCCAATCCTAAACTTACCTCAACTAAGGAAACAAAAGCCACAATTAAGCCTCCACCAGTAATTTTAAGCAATGTTGTAGACTATAACCAAGTAAAACAAAATCCTACGAGAAAATAATATAAGCTTTAGATTAGGCTTAATGGATAAAAATCAATTAAAAATTAATGTTTATACTGAAAAAGAATACAGAAATTTGACCAGTCTTATGACCACTAGTAAACTGGATTGGCGTACTATGAAAATAAGCAAACACGACCAATAAGAAATTAAATTATGGCAAGGGATCTTCACCCTTCGTGTGATCCTGAGGATATTCGGAATGATCTATTAAATAAAGGGTTTCGTATTCTTAGTGTAATTACCAAAATTAAAAAATATAAATCAAATGACAGGGACCATACTACTCGACTTCCTTTGTTTATGCTTACCTTCGAAAACACAGAAGATATAAAGAAAATATATGAGTTACAATGCATATGTGACATGAAAGTAAAAATTGAGGCTCTCAGAAGCAACAGGTTTATTCCACAGTGCAAAAGGTGTCAGGGTTATGGCCATACCCAAACAGTATTGTCAACACGAACCGATATGTGTCAAATGTGCCGGCAAGCACCTAACTACGGAATGCACAAAATCAAAAAGTGATCCACCGAAGTGCTTCAACTGTGCCGAGCCTCATCCTGCAAACTATCGAGGATGCCTAGTGGTAAAGAAGCTACAAAAACGAAGATATAACAAAAAAACAATCAAGAAATCACAGAATCCACAACAGAAAACCTTTGTATCAAATCCAATACAAAGTAATGTTTCGTTTACTTAAATTACTAAAGCAAAAATGCAAATTTACAACAGCGAAACCAAGAAAAACAACCACAATCCCCATTGCAATCAAATATCACGTGAATTGCAAGATATATTAAATAAAATGAATGAGCTCTCTGGTAGGCTTGATAGATTAGAAGCCAGGAATACAACAGGTACTTGTCAAAACCATCTATACGCTAGATTTAATATATAGAAATAAATCAGAGGGAGGTTAGAATAGCTACTTGGAATACAAATGGCATTCAAAATAAAAATTACGAATTGGAAATATTTCTAAAAACTCAAAAAATCGATGTGTGTCATGTCTCTGAGACACATTTGACTAAACATTCATATTTACGTATAAAAGGTTACAAGGTCTACGAAGTAATTCATCCAGATAATCATGCCAGAGGGGGAAGCGCAGTTATCATTAAAAAATTATCAATCATTACGAAGGAAGCCACATTCAGTCTGACGAAGCGCAGCTTACAATGATTGGAATTCATGCAACTAATCTAAAATTCAATGTTGCAGCCTTGTATTGTCCGCCAAGACATAACCTTAAAAAAAATCAATATAAAAATATACTAGAACATCTTGGTGATATGTATATTTTAGGTGGAGATTACAATGCAAAGCATGTAGACTGGGGAGCACGATTAACAACGACAAAAGGAAAAGAGTTAAGAGAAGCTATCCGAGAGCTTGGCTGCACACACTATTCAACAGCAAAAGCGACTTATTGGCCAACAGATCCAAATAAAATACCTGATCTCTTGGATTTTTTCATATTAAAGAAAATATCATCGAATTTCATTGATATTGAGGAAAATTACGATTTAAGCTCTGATCATTCTACAGTAATTTTGACCTTGTGTGATAGAGTAATTTGAAAATAAAATAGACCGACATTAGTAAATAAAACAACAGACTGGGAACGATTTAAAGTTGATTTAGAATATAAAATAAATTTAAATATATCATTAAGAACTACACTGCAGTTGGAAGAAGAAGCTGATAAGCTAAACAAGGTAATACAGGAAGCAGCTTGGAAGAACACAAAGGCTTATACCCATACTACAGTGGGCTGTAATTACCCAAAAGAAATCAAGGAACTTGTCATTGAAAAAAGAAAGGCTAGGAGAAGATGGCAACAAACACGGAATCCGACAGACAAAAATATTCCTAATAATAAAACTCAACGGTTAAAAAGGGAAATTCAAAACTGGTAAAACGAAACGTTTAGCAACTATCTCCAAAATCTGATAACCACTGAAGATAAATATTTTTCTTTATCGTAAGCAACAAAAAGATTAAAAAGGCCAATTACCCAGATTCCTCCAATAAAAAAAGGAAGATGGAACATGGGCCAGGGACAATAGACAAAAAGCGGAAATTTTCGCTGATTACCTATATGATAATTTTTAGCCAAATGAGACTCAATTTGCCGTAGATTTCCTGCCAGCTCTGAACCATAAAAATGTAGAAATCGATCCAGTTACATCAAATGAAGTGGCTAGGGAGATTAAGACTAATCTAAGTATCAAGAAGACGCCAGGTTTTGATCTCATAAAGGGTGAAGTATTAAAACAGCTTCTGCGGAAGGGAATAGTTATGCTAACATATCTATTTAATGCAACATTTAGACTAAGACATGTTCCTTCTGTATGAAAAGTGGCAGAGGTAACAATGCTGCAGAAACCGGGTAAACCACCAAATTATACCAAATCTTATAGGCCGATTTTTTTGTTGCCAATAATTTCTAAGCTTTTTGAGAAAATTTTCCTGAAAAGATTAATGCCCATAATAGAACAACACAATCTAATTCCTAACCATCTATTTGGTTTCAGAAGAAAACATTCAACGATAGACTAGGTTCATCGAATAACAGATATTATTGAAAAATCTCTAGAAAAGAGAATGATTTGTTCTGCTATTTTTCTGGATGTAGCACAGGCGTTCGACAAAGCCTGGCATGAGGGTTTATTGTATAAATTAAACTCACTCCTACCAAACCAGTACGTGAAGCTACAGTCTTCCTACTTTGCGGATAGATTGTTCCGAATAAAACGAGAAGATGAATATTCGGAGTTGAAAGAAATTCGAGCCGGTGTTCCTCAAGGAAGTGTCTTAGGACCAATATTGTACCTTATATACACAAGTGACATCCTTTAAGTAGATGGAGTCACAGTTACAACATTTGCAGACGACACGGCTGTGTTGACAGTGGATGCAAATCAAGCCGAAATACAACCAGGCTCCAGCGTGCGTGCGATCGAATATTTGACTGGACTAAAAAATAGAGAATAAATTTGAACGAGCAAAAATTAGTACATATTAATTTCACCAATAAAAATATAAATGATCCTTTATCAGTAACCATAAATGGAAACATTGTACCGTATGCAAACACTGCAAAGTATTTAAGAATGACTTTAGATACGAAACTGAAATGGAAGGAGCACGTTCAGATAAAAGGAGCTGAGCTGGGCCTCAAATATAGGAAACTATATTGGTTACTGGGACGTCAATCGCAGCTGCCTTTTCATAATAAAGTAACAATCTATAAACAAATTTTAAAACCCATCTGGATTTATGATATACAACTTGGGGGTTGCGCCAGAGAAAATCAGATAGGATTATACAGACGTTTCAGAACAAAGTACTGAGAGCTATGGTTAATGCCCCTTGGTACATTAGGAATAGTGATCTGTATAGAGATCTTGACATCCCTTTCGTGTCCAGTGAGATAAAAAGATTTTCTGCCAAACATGAAGCTACATGGCCACATCAATCCTGAAGCAATTCAACTTCTTGATAATGAAAATGTTCCTAGAAGGCTCAGTAGGAAGAAGCCCTTCGAACTAGTGTAACAGTGCAGTGTGATGTGTTAAAGCAGAGCAGTGTGAAGTCCAAAAGTAGTGAATAGTTTTGTGTATATTTTAGTGTTAATACGAGTATGAAACATTGTTGAATGGATTATAAAATTTAAGTATTTAGTTTGTTAAGATAATATGAACGAAAAATTAATGATTGGTCTTTTAGACCAGTTTTAATCTTTTTAAAAAAAATGTAGATTTCGAAATAGAACTTTTAACGGATATACCCGTTTTTAACCCTCCCTAACCAAAAAAAAAACATGTTTTTAACAATTATTGGTCTATGTGTATGAACAAAATATAACAAAACCGGAAAATATTAACTCTTTTAAGCAAGCACCCATTTTCACGGCTAATCGTACCGTTGGAATTTTAACTTCTTTGCCACCTTGAGGTGAAGATGATTTAGTCTTTTACAGACTTAAGCCTACCTTTCTTGAAAGAATTAATATTAACTGAACCCAAATCATCAAAGTTCTCTGGTAACTACTGTTTAGTATTCAAATGAGTATAAAAATAACTACCTTTACTAGAGTTTAAATCAGGAACCGCAGTCTCCAAAACTCAGCTGTTACATAGCTGATTTGCGGCGACGACTTTACCACTAGACCAATCCGGTGGGTTGTAAAATTTATTGACAGAACAAAGTTTTGTGAATAGTTAGGGATAGATCAAATAAAACGAGCTTACCTATTTCATCTTAGTTCTCACAATGTTACTCACTGTTTTTAGTAACTAAGATGTTTATTTTTATTCACTTATAGGATATGTTTAAAAAATTTATTAAAATAAAATTGCACACAAATATAACTAATACATAAAATTTAAAAGAAACCTAATAAACTCCTTCCTGTGCACAGACCTCCTTTACAAGTATTTTTTTCCAGTGAGTTATTCAATTTTGTTTTGTTTTTAGTGCAATAATTACACTTAAATAGCAGGAAATACTTAACAGGAAAATTAGGTTTAAAAATTTCATATGAAAACAAAATTACTAGTCGAAACTTTGAAATATTTAGGCGAAACAATCAGATATAATGGCGGAGAAAACGCAACATGAGAAGAACAAACATGAAAAATGATAAGTTGTTTACAACAATCTACTAAAAATATTTACAATGAAAGATCCATGTCAATAAACACAAAACTTAGACACTATCAGACTGTAGTAAAACGAACAGTAACTTACTGTAGTGAAACTCTCTCAAAATAAAACAGAATAACAGAAAGGATCGTAAAAAATTGCAAAAATTAAAAGTAGTACTGGCTCAAAACGGATACCAGACCACCAGTTTGGATTCCGTTGTGAACATTCAACAACAGAGCAGATACATTTGTTGACGCAATCACAAAGTGCTTGGAAAGTAGGGAATACTGTTCTACAGTGTTCCTATGTAGATGTCGAAAAAGCCTTTGATAGAGTTTGGCATGAAGGCCTTTTATATAAATTGAAGATATCATTACCATATCCCTATTTTCTAATTTTAAAATCTTATTTAAGTAAAAATATATTTGAAGTAAATTTAAAGACAAATTATCTAAATTTTTTGATATCATGGCAGGCGTTCCTCAGGGGTCGGTCTTAGGACCTGTGCTGTACACATTGTTTACATCTGATATACCTGCAACTCCCGAGTTGCAGAGTTAAATATCTGATTTAGTAAAATGCAGTGGTTGGTGAGAAATTATATCACTCAGGATTTTCGCATGAATTTATTCGCACGGGCCATTTGGCATTTTGTTAAACCATTTTAATACATTGTCAAAATCATTTAATAGATTGATACACTGATTGTATTGGTTAGGTTCTAACATGAACATTTTATATTATCAAAAATGTAAGCCTTACATGTTTGCACCTGTGTTTTTTTAACATTTGAATAATTATTTGGTAAACGATTAGCATATTTTATACGCTATTTTAATAACCTACATTTAGATTGTAAAACAACTAGTATATATTCTACTAAGTTTTTGCGATCTCTTCAGTGGCTTGCAGAACATCATCTGAAAACGTTCGCGGGTTATTTCCGGACAATTGTAAGTTAAAGCATTTATTATTTATATTTTTTTACTATCAATCTCCCGTTAATTTTGCTTAGCATTCTTTGATATTTTATTTTATTTCTTCTTCTCCTCCTCCTTCTTCTTCATCATCAGCGGATCATCATCCAGTGTTGGATATAGGCGTTTCTTTTCTCTCTCTACCATTTCCTGCTCTGCGCCATTCCTGCACAATTAAATTCGGCCACTAGTTTTAAGTCATCTCTCCACCGTATTAGTGGATGACCTCTATTCCCCTTTCCCAGCCAAGCCTCCACTAAATAATCACCTTGTTCCATGGATCATCAGTCTGCCTCATTGTATGTCCAATCCATCGCCACTTTAGTGATGGCACTTGCTGTTTCACGTCCAGTAATTTAATCTTCAGCCGAATATCCTCATTCCTTACTTGGTCTTTTAATTTAATATTTGAAGAGCTGAGTGGATGAGAGTGCTATGTGACATTTTTTTAAAACGTAGTTTTCATGACTGATGAATACTTCATGCATATTTAGTTACTTAGGTGGCATAGAATGGTATATTTCAACAGTTCAAGGCAATACTAGAGGATCAAAGGGGCATGTACCTTATAATTTTGTGTTTTGTATTGAATAAAGGGGTAAAGATCACCTTGTTCCTCTAAAATATAAGATATTTCATTTTAGAGTAACAGGTAACTAGTAATAAATAAAAAATTAAACGTCATCAATAAAAGCTGTTATTAAGAACTTCTTTAAAATATTCTCTAATGAAAACTTCGTCTTGTATTACTGAAAAATAGCCTACTGATCACCCATTCTTAAAGGAAACAGAATTTTTGTATATAAAAGAGTTATAATGCAGAGGAAAGTAATAAAAAATTATTTTAGAAGAATATGTTGAAAAGAAAAATTTGAAGAATTTTTAAATTTATATATAATTTTTCGTGAAGGGACAATAATTAGGTACCAAAATAAAATCAGTCAATTTGTAAGCAAACTCACAAAAATTTGAGAGCCTTAGATCTTTGATCGCATTTTCCTCAAAACTGCAATTTTGTAACAAACATAAAACTTTCATCCGCTAAGGTCTTCATTTATCATCAGTTTTTCCATCAACATTTATATTTTGGCCAAGCTCTCCATCATTTACAGGATGTCCCTCGAGAAAATCGACATAATTTACAGGCGTGTTCCTCTTATAAAAATAATGAAAACAATTCCCTTATAAACGTAGGTCCGGAAACGCAACGTTAGCGGGTTACGGCTGGCGAAATATTTTTTCTTAGGTTCAGAGCTTACTCCATAATAAAGACATCCATCTTTTGTGCTGTACAATAATTACTTCATAAAATTGCCACCAATAAATCCGTAAAATGTTTTATTAAAATATTTTAATAAATAATATATTAATAATATTAATATTTTAATAATATATTATATGTAGAATATTCTGAAATTTATATGTAAAATAAGTCCAATATTTAATACGCCGGTTGTTTTTTTGCTACCAACTTAAGAAACCACAATTTCCCAAGATTTAATTGTCTGAATAACATTATCAAAGAATTTCTTTTATTATTTTCTCTCTATCTTTATTAATTTTACACAAATAAATTAACTTCCAATAAATACTTTTTTTGTATCACTGAACTTGGTTGGAAAGAAAACTATGCTTTTTAATACGTGAATTCCGTTCATTTTCATACGGTAATTTGTTAGTATGATAAAATCTAATTTCTTTAACTTGTAATATCTATCTTTTATTGGATCTAATTTTTTTTAAATTGTAATTATTTTACTAAAAAATTAATAAAAGAAAGTAAAATAAATAATTTTACATCAATGTTTACTGATATAAATTCTCTACAAGTTTTTATAAAACATTTTACGGATTTATTTCGTCAACTAAGTAATTGTCAGCAAAGTAAAAATACTGTTTCCAGACGACAGATTTTACAATTTTACTTTGTAATTCATGAAAACTATTATAGATATAATATATTTTTAAAATCTATTTTATTCAATTTATCCATCAAATCCATAATAGACCATCAAATTTACTCGTAAAATTGGGTACGTAGATCTTCAGGATGGTTTTATTTAGGAGTAGGCTGTGAACCCAAGGCAAAATCTTTCGCCAGCCATAACTCGCTAACGAAGCGTTTTTGTGAATTATTTTCATTATTTTGATACGAGGAACACGTATGTAAATTATTTCGAGTTTCTCGTGGGACACCCGGTATATTGTAAAGGACAATATTTTATGCAGAGTAATATCAGAGTTCAAGAAGTACACTCTGGTCTTCTTAGTAAAAACTGTTCTCCTTAGTAGTTTACTTTGTCTTCCGAATGCACATCACGCTGATATTATACACCTCTCTATTTTAGCGGTTTAGCTTGTTTTTTTTTACATTTAACAGGTTGACTGCTATTTGAGTGTTCTTGATTGAAATGGTGCTTTTTTACTTTCTCTTGCCTATATGAATATATAGGAAGGAAAGTATTGTTTTCATGTCGATTTTTCGAAATCGAGTTTTCACCGGATCTATACGTTTTCAGACCCCCTGAACCCAAAAAACATGTTTTTAGCGATTGGTCTGTGTGTGTGTCTGTGTGTGTGTGTGTGTGTGTGTGTGTGTGTGTGTGTGTGTGTGTGTGTGTGTGTGTGTGTGTGTGTGTGCGCGTGTGTGTGTGTGTGTCTGTGTGTGAACAGAATATCTCAAGAACGAAACATCGTACGAACTTGAAAATTGAAACTTAAGTTACATACCACTACCGGACCTGACACGAACATTTTCATCAAAATCGGTCAACCGGAAGTAGTAGTTTATTCGTGTAATTTTTCACTTTTTTGCGATTTTCTCAAAAACTGGTCCTACGATTTTTTTAAAAATCGCCTGGTTTACTCAATTTTTTATTCTCTACGAGATAGGGTAGGCGCCATGTTTGCTGAAATTCTGGGTGAGGCTGTTTTCACGTAAAAACAAAGTTTTTTTAAGATTACGGCTTTAATATGCAATTTAGCGAAAAAATTTATATAATAAAAGTTGTAGAGAATGTAAAATTCTACAACTTATATTTCAAACATTTTTTTGTATAACGCTTAGTTTAGCGGTAATTAGCGATTTTCTGTTTTTTTTCTCACGAAAACGTGAGAAAAATCGATTTTTTAACATTTCGGTCTTAGTATGCATTTTACGACAAAAGTGTATATAATTAAATTTATAGAAAATTAAAAGATCTACAACTTTTGTTTAGAGCATTTTTCTCTACAGAGCCTAGTTTAGAGAGAAAGCGTGATTTTCCGTATTTTTAAGCCAAACTGAGTTCGATTGTCATTTTGCGTCATTCACTCATGATTAAAATAAGGTTATGTTTTTGAGGTTAGTTTTTTGTTTATTTCTAATATTTTATTAATAATGTTAGGTTTATTATTAATTATTTGAATTGGCAAGAGAAAGTCGTGTGAGTGTTTCACACCAGATTTTTCCTATTTTCGTTCAGTACGATTATAAAAATTAGCTGCTAGTATAGAAAAATTAATGTCATTTTTGTTTTTATTAGAAAGAAACAAAATTGAGGCACAAAGATTTGTCTTACAGCAATACAGATGGATCAACCATATTGCGATAAGAATCTGTGTGTATTGTATTTTGTAGAATTTACAAAACAAATTGTTTTTTAAGCCATGCATAACTTTGAACGACATTTTGAATTTCCAAAGATTATAGTTTAATAAAGTTCTTAACATAATGTATACATAAACTAAAACAACAAAAAAGGTACTATAATTTTCTGTGCCTTGCTTTATGAAAGTAAAAATACTTGTGTCTCAGTTCACAAGAAATACCTATAACGTCAAACAAAACATAATAACGACTACTTTGGAATATGAAACTATGATTTTTGGCTCGTAATAATTTACAAACTGTAGTCGGGTATCGAACCCGGGACCCTTCGATTGGTAAGCTAGCGCAATAACCACTATGCCGCAGAAGCGGCCACTAATTTTTTTCTGTAGAAGGAATTGGTATAAACAATCAAATTTTTTCATTACAGAAAAACATACCTGCCAAATAATGAAACAAAATTTATTGTAACTATTTTTGATTTAAAAATAACACAAATTCTAAATTAAGTTTAAGAAAAGTGAAAAAATTAGGTCTGAATCCGAGTAAAAAGGACATTACTAAAATCATTATAATGTTCACTACCAGATAAAATAAAAACGATATGTAAAATGAAACACTGAAAGATGTCTCAGTTGTAAAAAAATACACACGCACTATTTACATAATTCAGAACCGGTCCCGTAACGACGCTATTCCGAAACGGCCAGACAACATTATCCATTCATAATTCAAGTACTAATTGTTCCACTCGAAAGGCGCTGTTTTTATACCGGCGGTCTTATAATTTCTCTACCAATCAACACCCGTAATAATGTCACCGCTTTACCAGAACTTGGTAGAAGAAATCAAAATAAAACAAACGTTTCTATTAGTTTCAAGTTACGAGAATTTCAATTCAAAACATTTCATTCGTTGTAATCATTATACTTGTTCAATACACTCCACTTCATACCATGTACTATTTCCTACAATAAACAAATTATTTCCTTAACTATTTGGAGAATGTCACTAAAAAATGTAACAACATATTTCATCTTCTGGAAGTGGGTGTACTGTAGTAATATTAAATAACGAAAATACAAGATTGTTCTTCGGTATTTTATTGTCAAGTGCATGCGATAAAAAAGCTTTTGAAGTCATTATTTATACAATCGTAAAAAAATTGTGATCTTGACAAATTCAAGAAGTGTTTTCGATTCCCTTAGAAATATTGACTAACATGAACCAATAATTCAAGTCATAGGCCTTATTAATGCCAGTCAAAAAACAACTAGAGATAGTAAAACAATTTATTCTTCTATAGATTCCTTCCCACTTATGAATCAAAGGGAACGGAAAAGCCGATCAAACAAGCTAAACGCACCACTACATGCTGCTACAGCAGAAATAAATCTTTCCATCGGGACCTACATAAGATGTTTAAAAACAAGTTAAATTTAAAATTTGGAATGAGCGGTGAGACTTAAGCTATTAAGGACTGACACTCGAGTCTTACAACCAGACATTTTTGATAACAGACATGGCCAAGTGACACATTCACGACTGTGAATTCGTTACACAAAACTGACACAGTCACCTCAAGACGAAACAAGACCCTAATAATGTAGACAATGCAACACAAAATTAACTTAAATATTCTTGTAGAATAATCTACCTTGAATACTATACAGAGGCAATTTCCCTTACCGGACACCTACATATATTGTATTAATGATACACACTACACAAAAACCCTATAATTTATAAAGTGTTTAAATATTCAAACACAATTTTTGAAAATTAATGTAAAAAATCTAAGATCATTAATCGTTTGATTGTAAACCTAATGTACATTATTGTAATATTTTGTTACGTTACTTGTTGATAATGGCGTAACTGAAAACCAAAACTTTTGATGCAAACGTAAGAAACCAATAATTTAAAAAAAAACATATTTTAGGACTACATAAAGTCAAAGGAGCTTAGTTATATGCAAATAATCAGATCCTGAAGGAATCCAGTGTCCTGAGTTTGATTCCCGGTCAGGTCTGGCATTTTTTCGCCTGTACATCACCTCATATTATTATCTACGCTCAAGCCCAAGACTTATATATGCATTATAACCCAAGAAAAAAAATACTCCAATTAATTTAGTTCTCACTTTTCTTGTTGCAGATATTCAGGGAATTCCTATAAGTTATCGTACATCCTGAATGATTATTTACCATGAGTAAAATGATATTGTTTGGGGTTTTATTTGTATCCGTTTGCTACATAAGTAATGTCTCAAGTCATCCATCTGATAATCTAGATTTGTCTGAAACAACTTTAGAGAGAGCCGCTGCAGAAATGACTAAAAAATTTCTTCAAAATGAAAGCGCACAAGATCTTTTGGAAGATTTAGAAGATATGCAAAAGACCGGTTTAACTGATGAAGATATTGTGCCACAGTTTAACAACTTTGAACCAATTCATTACAATCTTAATTTCGATTCATTTTCATCCAATGATATGTTGTTTGGTGATGTCACTATAAAAGTAAGTATGATAAAATAGCCGGCCAATTACAGGGATGCTTGCGCCAGATTTGCAGTGTCACGCTTTTATTTTGTTGGTACATGAAGAAACGTGGTTTAGTGTGTCACGCACCAGATACCGTTAAACCACTATCATTTTTAATTCACTTACGATTCTAATGCACAGCGTGGTTTTATATGTCTTAAATTGTAAAAAATCTCCTGTGAAACACTCATACGACTTTCTCTTACCAATGTAAACAATTATAAAATGAAAAACTTAACCTATTTTTACTTTCTCTGTATGAATATATGGGAAGGGAAGTATTGTTTTCATGTCGATTTTTCAAAATCGAGTTTTCACCGGATCTACACTGTTTCAGACCCTCTGAACCCAAAACAAAAACATATTTTTAGCGATTGGTGTGAGTGTGAGTACAGAATATCTCAAGAACGGAATATCGTACAAACTTTAAACTTAAGTTACGTACCACACCTTTTCATCAAAATCGGTCAACCGGAAGTAGTAGTTTATTCGTGTCATTTTTCACTTTTTCGCAATTTTCTTCTAAAAACAGCTCCTACGATTTTTTTAAAAATCGCCTTATTTACTACATTTTTTATGCTCTACAAGGTAGGGTAGGCGTTATGTTTCCTGAAATTCTTGGGGAGGTTGTTTTCTCGTAAAAAAATTGGTTTTTTTAACATTGCGGCTTTAATATGCATTTTATCGCAAAAATGTATATAATAAAAATTGTAGAAAATTTAAAACCCGATATTGTTATTTCGAACATTTTTTTTTATAACGCTTAGTTTAGCGGTAATTAACAGCTGTTTTCTGTATTTTTCTCACGAAAACGCGTAAAAGTATCGATTTTTTAAATATTTCAGCCTTAGTATGCATTTTACGTCAAAAGTGTATATCTATATTCAAATTTATAGGAAATTAAAAGATCTACAACGGTAGTTTGAGCATTTTTCCTTACAGAGCCTAGTTTAGCGTGAAATAGTAATTTTCCGTATTTTTAAGCGAAACTGAGGTTGATTTACACTTTGTGTCTTTCTCATAATTAAAATAAGGTTGTTTTTTGAGATTAGCTTTTTGTTTATTTCTAATGTTTTATTACCAATTTTAGGTTATATTGTTCATTATTTGCCTTGGCAAGAGGAAGCCGTGTGAGTGCTTCACACCAGATTTTTAATCATGAATGAATGACGCTAAATTAAAAAAATCTGGTGTGAAACACTCACACAACTTTCTCTTGCCAGTGCAAATAATTAACATAAAACCTAACATTAGTAATAAAACATTAGAAATAAACAAAAAACTAACCTTAATAAACATAACCTAATTTTAATCATGAGTGAAAGACGCAAAATGAAAATCAACCTCAGTTTGGCTTAGAAATACGGAAAATCACTCTTTCTCTCTAAACTTTTTCTCTGTAGAGAAAAATGCTTTAAATAAAAGTTGTAGATCTTTTAATTTTCTATAAATTTAGTTATATACACTTTTGTCGTAAAATGCATACTAAGGCCGAAATCTTAAAAAAATAGATTTTTCACACGTTTTCGTGAGAAAAAACAGAAAATTGCAAATTACCGCTAAACTAAGCGTTATACAAAAAAATGTTTGAAATAAAAGTTGTAGGTTTTTAAATTCTGTACAACTTTTATTATATAAAGTTTTGCGCTAAAATGCATATTAAAGCCGTAATCTTAAAAAAAACAACGTTTTTACGATAAAACACCCTCACCAAGAATTTCAGCAAACATGACGCCTACCCTATCTGGTAGAGAATAAAAAATTGAGTAAACCAGGCGATTTTTAAAAAAAACGTACGACCAGTTTTTAAGAAAATCGAAAAAAAGTGAAAAATTATACGAATAAACTACTACTTCCGGTTGACCGATTTTGATGAAATGTTCGTGTCGGGTTCGGTAGTGGTCTGTAACTTAAGTTTCAAGTTTGAAGTTCGTACAATGTTCCGTTCTTGAGATATTCTGTTCACACACATACACACACACACACACACACACACACACACACACACACACACACACACACACACACACACACACACACACACACACACACACACACACACACACACAGACCAATCGCTAAAAACATGTTTTTTGGGTTCAGGGGGTCTGAAAACGTATATAGATCCGGTGAAAACTCGATTTCGAAAAGTCGACATGAAAACAATACTTTCCTTCCTATATATTCATATAGGCAAGAGAAAGTAATAAACTCTGCAGGAAAGTAAAATACGGGAAATCACTAAATGATGCCAAACTACCTACCCTCTGTAGAAAAAAGTGATTGAATTACTAATACTAAAAGTTGAAGGTTTTTTATTTCCTATGACTTTGATTATGTTATACGATATGTGTTTAAAAAATTCTGTAAATGGTCTAATATATTGGTATTCAACGCTTGAAATAAGGACACTCGCATACTTAAGTATTCATGGACATGTCTTCTGTCCGGGATTCCGCGAGGCTTCTCGTATCGTATTGCTACATTCATTTCAACATTGTTTCGAACAGTGTCAACTCGGTGCAATGACATAACATTAAGTTCTGCTTCAGATTGGATAAAACTGTAACCGAAACCTATTTAATAGTTGGTACAATTTTACGGGCAGGATGCTGTGAGTAGAAAATGGGTGTAAGATTGGATTGCACGCTTTCGCGATGTAAGGAATTGGTGGTGGACAAACCGCGTCTGGCCATCCATCCACAAGCAGGACACTGAATCCTTGCCAGGGCGAAAGCATCCAAACCAATCGTACACAAATCTTCTACTCACAGCATCCTGCCTATGAACATACCCATAAAGCATCATGCCATATAGCAACTTCAGATCAAATTCCTCCGTTATTTGTAGCCTACTATAAGCAGTACTTTACAGCAATTCAGTATAATACCTTACTAGGCACCTTTTAAATGCAAACCCTAGAAAATAGGCGTCGATTAGCTTCACTAATGTATTTGAAACAATTATTGTTGGTTAAAATACCGTAATATTAGACCATTCACCGAATTTTTTATACATACCAAGTATGTTTTTTCGTAAAATGAATGCCACAATCAGAAAAATACAGAAAACCACTAATTGATGCTAAAATAAGCGTTGTAAAATAAATAGGTAGTTAAAATAAAAGTTGTAGGTTTTTAAATTTCTACAAATTTGATACGCTTTTACTCGAAAATGCATATTAAACCCGCAATCTTAAAAAATCCAGATCCCCACAAAATACAGCAGACATAGCGCTCACCCTACCTATCTTATAGCCGGCCGCGTTGGCGATGTTGGTAACGTGCTCGCCTCTCATCACGCGGTCTTGGGTTCGAATCCCACTCGGGCATGGCATTTTTTCATACGTTACAAAAAATTCATTTCATCCTTCACCGTCTGCATTAGCAGCAATTTGCAAAACAGTCGGACGTTAAACCAAAAAAAAAAAAAAAAAAAAAAAAATACCTATCTTATAGAAAAAAAGTAGTACATGAGGTGATTTGTAAAAATATCGCAGGAGCCATTTTTAAGAAAAAAGAAAAATAATTGCACGAATAAACTACTACTTCCGGTTGACCAATATTTATGAAAATATTTCGGTTGGGTTTATAATTTTGGGTTTTTAATAATACATAAGTCCCAAGTTTCGACTTTGTACAATATTCCGTTCTTGAGATATTTTGGTCACACACAGAGCAATTGCTAAAAACAAATTTTTTTTGGTCTAGAGGGCCTCAAAACGTGTACTTCCGGTGAAAACTCGAATTTTCAAAGTCGGAATGTAAACAGCACATTCCTCCGTGTGTATTTTTGTAGGGCAGTTGTTAACAAGATAATAAAAAAATGAATATATTAGGCATGAACTTAATTTACTAGGGGTGCTGTAGATCTTAAGTCACGAGAATTCCTTTTGTGTATAGGTGGGCTGTAAGGAAGGGAAGAAAAATATGTCAGTGCTGCCAACCTTAACAGTACTTTACTTAACAATACTTTACTACCGTGTAATTGCACTGTTTGTTAACCATATGTTGGTTTCTAATGAATATACTTCGTTGTGACTGACACATTTTCCTCTTAAACCACATTTCTTTTAAAATTTTTTCTAACTTTTCACATGCCGGCATCACTTTCTTATTGACATAAAAATCCCTTTTTACTTTCTCTTGCCTATATGAATATATAGGAAGGAAAGTATTGTTTTCATGTCGACTTTTCGAAATCGAGTTTTCACCGGATCTATACGTTTTCAGACCCCCTGAACCCAAAACATGTTTTTAGCGATTGGTCTGTGTGTGTGTGTGTGTGTGTGTGTGTGTGTGTGCGCGCGCGCGCGTGCGTGCGTGTATAAGTGTGTGTGTATATGCGTGTGCGTGTGTATGTGTGTGTGTGCGCGCGCGCGCGCGTGTGTGTGTGTGTGTGTGTGTGTGTGAACAGAATATCTCAAGAACGGAACATCGTACGAACTTTAAACTTGAAACTTAAGTTACATACCACTACCGAACCCGACACGAATATTTTCATCAAAATCGGTCAACCGGAAGTAGTAGTTTATTCGTATAATTTTTAACTTTTTTGCGATTTTCTCAAAAACTGGTCCTACGATTTTTTTTAAAATCGCCTCGTTTGCTCAATTTTTTATTCTCTACAAGATAGGGTAGGCGCCATGTTTGCTGAAATTCTGCGTGAGGCTGTTTTTACGTAAAAACATTTTCTTTTTAAGATTGCGGCTTTAATATGCATTTTAGCGCAAAACGTTATATAATAAAAGTTGTAGAGAATGTAAAATTCTACAACTTTTATTTTTAACATTTTTTTGTATAATGCTTAGTTTAGCGGTAATTAGCAATTTTCTGTTTTTTTCTCACGAAAACGTGTGAAAAATCTATTTTTTTAAGATTTCGGCCTTAGAATGCATTTAACGACAAAAGTGTATATAATAAAATTTATTGGAAATTAAGAGATCTACAACTTTTATTTTAAGCATTTTTTTGTAAAGTGCCTAGTTTAGCGTGAATGAGCGATTTTCCGTATTTTTAAGCTAAACTGAGGTCGATTTTAATTTTGCGTATTTCACTAATGTTTTTTGAGGTTAGTTTTTTGTTCATTTCTAATGTTTTAATACTAATGTTAGGTTTATTGTTAATTATTTGCATTGGCAAGAGAAAGTTGTGTGAGTGTTTCACACCAGATTTTTAACCAAGTGTCAAAAACACTGTTGACCTTCTGCACTGTCTTTAACTTACTTCTTTATATTTCGAATTGTGGAAAGAGAAACATTACAATACCTAGCCGCTCACTCATAGTTTTTATTAAGAGGCACAGGAAGGTATTTTTGTTTAGCTTAACTTTACAACATTTTATTACATTGCATATTAGTTCATTCAGCAATGTTAACAGTTTGACCGCGTTTTCGAGAAACCAACATTTCCGTTTACGGTAACAAACAGTTATATTCGTACAGGTAACTCACAAAAGGATCCGCGATAGGCCTACACTGTATGTCCTCTAAGTAGACCTATAGTTTACGTTGTTGTGTTGGCGAACAGATACCAAAGCAGTCACGCATGCGCACTGATGCTTTCACCCTTTTCCCCTCGAGAAAACCAAAGGCAAACTCGTGACTCAAGTAACTATGTCATTCATTCGAAAAAACAAGCAAGACTGGTATTTGTTGCGCATGCCAGATGATCAAACTTCTAAACCGATGTTTAGTTTTATAAGTCAAGTGGTATTGGACGACAATAGAAAAGATGGGCATCCTAAACTTCTTCATGAAGTAGCATATTACTAAGTTTAATATTGAAAAATCTGGTGTGAAACACTCACACGGCTTTCTCTTGCCAATGTTAATAATAAAATTATAACCTATGTTTAATCTTAGTAAACAATGTACAAGGAAAAACACAACCTAATTTTAATCATAGGTGAATGGCACAATCTGAAAATCAACCCTTCTCGATTTACTTATACGGGAAGACGCTAAGCTCCGTAGAAGAAAATGCTTAAAATAAAAGTTGTAGTTGTTTATCTCCTATAACATTAATTACATACATTTTATCGAAAAATGTATACTAAGGCCGTAATATTTAAAAAAATTTCATTTTTTAACCGATTTTGATGAAAAAATCTCATCACTATTCTAGCTAAACTAAGCGTTGTAGAAAAAATGTTTAAAATAAAAGTTATTGGGTTTTTAATAATCTACAATTTTGATTGCATACATTTTTCCTTTAGAATGGATATTAAGACCGCAATCTTAAATAAACGATTTTTTTCTACACGAATAAACTTACCACTACTTCCGGTTGACCAATTTTGGTGAAAATGTTCGTGTCGGGTCCCGTAGTGGTACCTAACTTAAATTTAAAGTTTCAACTTCGTAATATATTCCGTTCTTGAGAAAGTTTGTTTACACAAACACACACACCCACACATAGGCCAAGCGCTAGAACTATGTTTTTTGTTGGGTTCATGGGGCCTGAGAAGTGTATATCCAGTGAAAACTCGATTTTGAAAAATCGACTTAAACAATATTTTCCTACTCTGTATATTCATACAGGGCAAGACAAAGTAAAAAGGCGTAGAACCCTAATCCATATTGTTTATGATACTAACGATTGATAATGGTTTCATTTTTTTCAGATACTTGTTAAAAAAAATAATAAAGATGATATTTTAATATCGAATGGAACTATGTTCGCGACAGTTGAAAGTATTCGTCCACAAGGTTCAGAAACAGAAGTGAATTATTCTACCAAATCTGAATTTTCTAGAATAAGAATAACATTATTTGATACCTTGCTTGAAAACACAGAGTACATTATTAAAATAAAGTTTCATAACACTGTAGCCTCTAATCAAGGTGCAGAGCTAGGAATGTATGTTACGAACTACAGAGATATTGGACAAGAGTAAGTTATCCAAGATTATTGTAATAATTTGTTTTACTACTGTAATCTAGTCATGAAAACTGAACAATACTTTTCAAACTTAAATTAATTAATATTTTCCCTTTTTCTTGCCCAATATGAATTTGTATAGCCTGATTTTCGTAAGGTGAGCGCTGGGCAAAACGCGCGTCTGCATTAGTATAGTCCTGTATGTACTGGAATAGGGCAGTGTATGTAATCAACAATGGAATAGCATGCCTACAAAATATAATGGGTGTTGTCAATTTTCAACAACACTCTGACTGAACAACTAACTGTAGGTCGGAGGGGTATGCAGGGTCCAAGTCAAGTATGCGCATGCGTAGCCCAGCGCTCACAGCAATTGGCTTTGCCTTTACAAGTATGTTTGTTGGAACATGAAGCTTGCGAAGGGGAATCCTCACAGTAGCGGGAACTGAGTGAGTGAGAGGAAGTTGGCTATCTCTTTCCAACCGGCAACGAATACAACACGCTGCTAGCAAATCTGAAAACATTTTTACTTACAAGTCTATAACACTTCGATTGAATTGAATTGAAATAACACTTAACCGAACCCACTCAAAATTTTAACAAACTGCTCAAAATAAAGTTTCATTAATAAAAAATTAAATTTCATTAATAAAATTAACAAAATTTTTTTTTTTGGTTCTCTAGTGGTATCTAACTTAAGTTTCAAGTTCGTACAATGTTCCGTTCTTGAGATATTCTGTTCACACGAACGCGCGCCCGCGCGCGCATACACACACACACACACACACACACTCACACAGACAAATCGCTAAGAACATGTTTTTTGGGTTCAGGGGGTTGAAAACATGTAGTTTCAGGAAAACTCGATTTCGAAAAATCGACATGAAAACAATACTTTCCTTCCTATATATTCATATAGTCAAGAGAAAGTAAAAACTTATTGTGTTTAAAAAGGAATCCTATAAAAGCGCATA
Source organism: Catonia carolina (assembly GCA_035578175.1). Classification (NCBI taxonomy): domain Eukaryota; kingdom Metazoa; phylum Arthropoda; class Insecta; order Hemiptera; family Achilidae; genus Catonia; species Catonia carolina. The sequence goes on along the minus strand of JAQMRL010000007.1, from coordinate 6,959,452 downwards.
ATGTTTTCAGTTTTCATTTACCGCAGCTATTACTTCGACAGAGTCAGAAGGCAGAAATACCACAGCGGGTATCCCCACCTTTACAAACCGACTACCGTGAAGCTAGACTATGTGGAGGGGCAAGCGTCAGGACTTAGTCTCGATTTACGAAAATAAAAATTGGAACGTAAGTTAGATACAACTGAGGTACCCGACATAGAATTTTTTTCAAAATCGGTCAACATGAAGTAGTAGTTTGTTTATTCATGCGATTTTCCTTTTTGAAATTTCCTCAAAACCGGTTCCTTACGATTTAAAAAAAATCCTCATTTACTACATATTTTATGTTCTACAAAAATGGTAACCGTGTCTGCTGGAATTCTTGGAGGTTGTGCTAGCAAGATAAAAAATGTTTACGGCCTTAATAACATTTTTGGACAAACGCATTAAATGTAATAAAAGATGTAGGTCTTAGGTAATTAAAAAACCTAAAACTTTTAGTTAAAATATTTTTTCTGCAGAGTTTAGTTTAGCGTCAGTTAGTGATTTCCCGTATTTTTAAGTTCTACAAATTTTGATTTTGGTTTTGTGTCATTCACTAATGATTCAAATAAGGTCATGTTTTCATATTACATGTTTACTGATGATTAAACATAAGTTAATTAATTAATTAATTAATTAAGTTGATTAAACATTGTTAATATTGTTACATTGTACATTGGGAAGAGAAAATCGTGTACGTGTTTTACACTAGATTTTAATTAAGCACCACAAAGCAGTAATCTTGCGTTAGGCTCTTTACGGATCGGAAACGTTAACTCTTAGCTTAATAAATCACTTAACATGGTTGTACAAGGTTGAAAGAATGATTTTACGGAAGATCTAGGCTCAAACATTACTAAACGAGAAAACAATCAATTTATTAGCGCAAGAAGAGCAAATAAAGAATATACATCAAAACAACAGATGAAATAAGAAAACAAAGAATTCAAGAATTGTCCTTTTGCTTATGCTTCACCTACTTCTCCACCTACTCCTCCTGTTCCTTTCGCCCCATCTCCTTCTTGCCCTGCTTCTCCACTTCTACTCCTTTATATTTTTTCTTTATTTGCTTTTTCTTCTTCTCCTACTCGTCCTCTCCTTTTTCTTCTCCTCCTTCTGCCTCTTCTTCTTCTCCTCCTCCTTCTCCTTTTTTTCTCCTCTCCCTCCTTCTTTCGTTCTTCTCCTCTCCCTCCTTCTATCGTTCTTCTCCTGCTTCTCCCTCGCCTTTTCTTTTTTCATTCTCTCCTTTGCTTCTTGTTCTTCTTCCTCTTCTTCCTCTTCTTCTTCTTCTTCTTCTTCTTCTTCTTCTTCTTCTTCTCCTCCTCCTCCTCCTCCTCCTCCTTTTCTTCCTTTATATTTTCATTTTCTCTTTGCGGGATAGGCCATGCTGTTCTAGAACCGAAATATAATGTTTTTAAAAAAGGTTTTAAAATTATTCCCTGCGTTGTTGAAGTCTTCCCAAGCTTTCCATTCCCTACTCTCTGTATTTTAGTCTATATACCCGTTTTGGAATTCCATTTCCTTTTGTTCTTTGAAGTTTTCTACATTATTTTATTGCAATTTTAATAAATTCTCTAATTTACACGGTCTACAACAGCTCCTTCTTTATATCACAATTTTTAATTCTGTCCTCTCTCATACAACCCTTGACTCTTCGAGAAAAACGCATCTCTGCAACTTTCAATTTATGTTTATTTTCTTTCTGGAAGAATCCATCTTCCGCTGCCATTAAAGTATCGAAACTGCAATTACAGTATGGCTGACAAGGCCATAACATATCTAATGTAATCCATTAATTATTCCTTCTACTGCTCACATTTTGTTACATTATCAAGCCTGGTTTTGCCACTACTCTCCTCAGGAATCTTATTTTGGGCGCAGTCAGCTTACCAGTAATTTTCTTGTTTACTGCCCAGCTCTTGGTACCATTTAATATCGGTAGCTTTACGCAACAGATTTAAAAATTTGTATTTTAGTACTTTTCCTAATGTCAAAGAAGACGCGAATCACCTCGTTATCTCATTGTTAGACAATTTAAACAACACTCGCCGACTAAAACGAAGACATCCTAAAGACTTATTTTAAAACGTCAAGACAACACATAAAGTACTCGTAAATCTGCTTAATAGATTTATTTAAATCTGCAAATTTATGTTATACCTACAAACAGATTATGTAAATCTGCTTAAGAATAGATTGTAATTATTTTTGCAGTATAAAAAAGTACTTTTTACTTTCTCTTGCTTGTATGAATATATAGGAAGGAAAGTATTGTTTTCATGTCGATTTTTCGAAAATCGAGTTTTCCGGATATTCACGTTTTTCACCCAAAAAACATGTTTGAAGCGATTGGTTTGCGTGTGTGTGTGTTTCTGGTCTGTGTGACTGTGTGTAAACAGAATATCTTAAGAACGGAACATGACAAAAATGAAACTTGAACCTTTAGTTTGGTACTATTAGAATACTCGATATAAACATTTTCATCAAAATCAATCAACAGGATGTAGAGTTTGTTGCATTGAATAAAAAGTTTATCCATGAACGGTTTCCATAGCGACGACACAATCTAGCGGAGGGGGAATTCTGTAATTCAGTCACAGCTAGACTGCCGTAGCCCCAACATGGTGTAGATATTACTGTTGTGTGTGTGTGTGAGTGTATACTATTAGCTTGATTGAAAACATTGTACTGTATTATAACTATAGTGATTTGTTAACATTTTCTTCGGCACCGTTACATTAATTTTTTACATTTCCGGTTTCTTGATCGCAACGCGTTTTTTCCTTACACTATAAGTTAATCGTAGGTTAGAATTTAGTTCAGGTAAATTATGGAAGATGAAAGTAGTAGGGTATGTAAAAAAAAAATTGGGGGACGCAAAATTATCCATAGCCAGACGAGAGAAGTTGTATTAATGTTTTAAAATTTATGACAGATGAGACAAAACGTGTCCAATCCTTTTGACACAAATTCAGAAACGTGTTGCCCAAGCTACGGGAATTTCTTTATGCAGCGTCCAAAAAATTTGTAAAAGAAGCAAAAACTAACCCCCATAAAGGGTTCAGTACTCCTCAAAAAAATCGTAACACCAAAAAATCTAAAACGACATTGGACAATTCTGATAAAAGTATTATTCGTGAAACTGTTTACAATTTTCATATTGAAAAATGTGAACGCTCTACTCTTAGGTCGTTGCTGCTGGTAGTAAAAGAAAAATTAAACTTTCAAGGAAGCCTTTGGTGATTGTGGCGTATAATCAAAGAAATGGGGTTCAAATGGAAAAAACTATTGATAATCGGAAAATGACAGTTGAAAGATCAGAAAATCGGGAACTGAGGCTACGATATTTTAAAACCATTGAAGAGTACTGCAAGCAAAACAGACGTATTATTTACACGGATGAATCCTACGTAAACAGGAAATTACCATGATGATATGAATTATGAAAATTACGAAAAGTGGGTAAAAGAAAAATTAATTCCTTATCTTCCCCCTAACTCAGTCGTTGTCATGGATAATGCTTCATATCAAAACGTTCAACTGAACCGTGCTCCGAATTCAAACCCGCGAAAAGAAGACATGATAAATATTGGCTTCTGAAAAATGACGTAACATTCGTAAATATATTGTGCAAACCAGAACTGTAAAAGTTAATTAAATTACATAAATCGTGCGTTAAATTATTTAAAATAGACTCTCTTTTAGCCAAAGAAGGTCACAGTGTTTTGAGACTGCCTCCTTATTCTCCGGAATTAAATCCGATTGAAAAAATTTGGGCAGTTTTAAAAGAGTATGTTGCAAAAAAACATTAATTTCAAATTAGATGACGCTATAAATTTAATTAAAGAACGTGCAGATTCAATGACGAATGATGAATGGAAATTAAGATGCGATCATGTGAAGAAAATAGAGAAATAATTGTATCTGTGTTGGGAACCCTTAATTGACCCACTGACAATATAATTATCAATTTAAATGATGATAGCGATGATAGTGATTTAAGTTATGAAAACAACGGAGATGAGATAAGTGAAGATGAGTTATCGAGAATTGAAACATAAGATTAAATTTGTTAAGTAGCAGTTGAGTTTAATGTTTTTGTGGTAGTATAGTAGTTACCTAGCCGCTTCTCCTCTTTCGCTGTTGGTGCCTACTACTAATACGCTCGCTTCCCCTTCAAACTTTTTGTGGTTTCTAACAAACTATAGTAGTTTATTTGTGTCATTTTTAATTTTTAACAATTTTCTCAAAAACGGCTCCTTTGATTTTTTAAAAATAGCCTCATTTACTAAATGCTTTATTCTCTACAAGATAGGGTAGGCACCATGTCTGCTGAATTCTTGGAGAGCCTGTTTTCTCGTAGAAAATGTTTTTTTTTAAGATTGCGGCCTTAATATGCAATTCAGGGTAAAAAATATATAATAAAAGTTGTAGACAATTATTAGAATTATTATATTTCCTTGATCCTTGTAATATAATAGTGTGTGCTCTTGTAGTAAAATAGTTTATATTTTTATAATATTCTTTTATTATTCTTTCATGAAAAACTGTAAGAAATGGATTTTTTAAGATTTCGGCCTTATTATGCATTTTACGAAAAAAGTTTATATAAAAAAATTTATAGAAAATTGAAAGATCTACAACTTTTGTTTGAAGCATTTTTTTCTACAGAGTCTAGTTTAGCATGAAAGAGTATTAAGCCAAACTAAGGTTGATATTCATTTTGGATCATTCACTTATGATTAAAATAAAGTTCTGATTTTTGACGTTAGTTTTTTGTTTATTTCTAAAGTATTATTACTGATGATAGGTTATATTTGTTCATTATTTGCATTGGCAAGAGAAAGTCGTGTGAGTTTTCACACCAGATTTTTTTTTATAATACTGTAACATTTAAGTGATAGTACACCACACAAGCTCTAGAATTATTTTGTTCAATTCCTTAACTAGGCTTGCATCACAGCTTGTTTGTAGAACGTAGTTTGATGTTTTCCCATTGATTACCATTATTTAAGGAGTTGTAATTGCTTGGAGTTCCTTCCTCATACATCCGTGAAGTGATAAAGCCAAATACCTTTTTAGAGAATTTTAAAGTTCACAATCAAACCATAAATTGTTTGAACAAAAACCTACTTTTACAGGTAGAAAATACTTACATCAACAAATCACTAAAAACTTTAAAAAGTTATGGTAATCTAAATATATTTAAAAACATACTTGATTGATGAAGTTAATTCAATTCACTTGATTGAAGTGGGTCAATTTATGGTTTATAAGAATTCCTTTTTAAACAGTTTTTGGTGGAAAAATTGATAAAGTTTTAAGTAGGCTATACACTGAGGCAAATCATGTATTATTTTATATAAAAATTATTGGATAAGAATTATTGGATTTATTGGAATTATTGGATAATTATTGGATTAATAATTAATATTTATTGATATTAAAATATTAATTAATATTTATTTGATTAGTTATTGGATAATTATTGGATTAATTATTGGATAATTATTGGATTAATTATTGGATTTGGATCGCTTACTAAAGTAAGCAAGCAAAAATTGGTAATAAATGAATTGGTAAATAATGAATTTAACATATGTTAATATTTTAGGTTTGTCAGTTTTATCTTGACATGTCCTACACTCCCTTTTTGGAATCTCCTGAGTGCAGTTATAAAACCACCGTTATAGAATCTCATCAAAATAATAGGTTTTGGAGTTCTGTTCCGTAGTGTACTTACAATTTATTTTATTTATTTATTTTTCCATTACTTACGAAAAATATTACAACAATGTTAATTTCCTTAATAATACTTTGAAAATCTAAAGCTATTTATATTAATTCTTGGTGAGAAAATTAATCCACCCAACTATAATTTCCCATGTTCAAGGGTAGATCAATTCAGTGGTTTTTTGTTCATTATACTACCACAATTACTACGGAAAACTATTAATGTGTTAGTAATTATAACTACATATATTTACTTAACTACGAATTTAAACTACCAAGACATTTTTATTAAAAAAATATGCTATAATATAATTTATATACGAGGTGTAGCTATTAAATAACGAGACTGACGTTGTAAAATATGTTTTTTTTATTTTATACATAATCACTTATTTTCGCCTTCAATATACACTTCTTCTCCATTCCTTACAACACTCCATGCGAATTTTCCATAATTGGACAGTGCTGGAAGTCATCTTCTGTCAGCTCCTTCAGGACACGTGCCGTTTTCTCTTTCACAGCTTCCACAGACTCAAATCTTGTCCCGTTTAATGCAGATGTCACCTTAGGTAACAGGTAGAAGATAATAACATGTGATGAAACGTGATTTTTACTTATGATCCGGAAACAAAGCGCCAATCCATGCACTGGAAGAGCCGAACTTCACCGATAGCCAAAAGAGCTCGAATGAGCAAGTCAAAATTTAAAGCAATGATAATTGTTTTTTTATATATCCAAGGGATTTTGTACCTTCACTGGGTTCTTGAAGGTCAAACAATTAATCAATATTACTACTTTGAGGTACTTTCTAAACTACGTCAAAGAGTAAGGAAAAAACGCTTTGAAATGTGGAAGGACAAATTGTGGGTTCTCCACCAAGACAATGCGCCAGCTTATTCCGCAATATCTGTCATCACAATATCTGAGGTTTCTAGCTAAGTACAACCTCTCAGTGTTAGAACATCCACCTCATTCACCAGATCTTGCACGATGTGACTTCTACCTGTTCCCTAAGGTGAAATCTGCATTAAAAGGGACAAGATTTGAGTCTGTGAAAGCTGTAAAAGAGAAAACGGCACGTGTTCTGAAGGAGCTGATAGCAGATGAATTCCAGCACTGTTTCCAACAATGGAAAATTCGCATGGAGCGTTGTAGGGATAGAGAAAGAATGTATATTGAAGGTGATAATAAGTGATTATGTAGAAAATTAAAAAAAAAATTTTTGTAACGTCAGTCTCGTTATTTAATAGCCGCACCTCGTATACAAATGAAAAAAAGACAAAAAATATGGAAAACAAGAATTTAGAAAACTAATTATCGAAACCGGTAATGAGCTTACAGAATTATTTTTTCTGGTGTAACTATTGTTCCTACGGCTTATCTCTCCACTTCCAACAGCCAAATGGTTACTGCTTTTTTATACGTTGTGATGTCCGGCATATTTTTTACTTATAACGAGAGTAGATTGAGCAGCTTGGGTGCTAAGTAGCAGAAATGCCTTTGGTATAAGTTTTTTAGGCCTTGTGTAAAAGTAAGAGATCCTTGTTCCTTGTAATACACGAGTGTGCTCTCGTAGTAAAATAGTTCATATTTTTATACGCGTAAATAAGAGCTGCTTCTCTTGCAAAGATTTGGCGGATATCAAGTACATTGAATTCTTGAAAAAGCTGCTCCGATGGATGCCTTAGTTGCCTTTTATTAATTATTTGTAAAATCAACTTCTGCACCTTCTGTATAGGGTCTAAAGAAGATAACTTAATACCACCCCGCGCTATACTTTACATTCGTACCGACTGCACAATAGATAAAAAAAACAATTTTTAAGTATTTGTATTTAGTACACCTATAAGTTTCTTGAATGTAAATACCAATTTTCTTAGACGTTGAAAAAGACCTTGAATGTGTTCAGTCCGTCTAAGAAGGCAGTCAAATTTTATTCACAAGTATATACTTTATTATTTGCTGACGAAGAACAGCTTTCCAAGAACAGTTTACTTCTCCTGGACATATGTGAACTTTTAAATTATCAAATATGGGTAGTCCAATTTCTATTACTATAATCTATTACTATAACTATTGTCCTACATATTTTTTGGATGATATAATATTTTTTATATTTTTAATAGTTTTGTTTCTTATTACATGGTCAGCCAATTATATGATTGAAGAATTTAAGAACAAAAGGGATAGAGGTGTAAAAGACACTAGTCAGAGTTATCTTCTCTAAGAGTAATGAATTTCATTATACAGCCAGACCTTGTAGTGAATGAAGTGAAGGTTTCATTTGTAGGATGGAAAGTAGATACTTTTTGGATGGCCCGGCATGCTGATAAGTATATATTTTTCCACTCAATGAGGAAGGGAATTGTAAACCACCTCACTCCCTATTTTTACTTAATAAACCCTCTAGAGGTTTAAACTACTCTTTCGGCTGATGACCTAAACAACATATTTTTGTCAACATCAAGCTCACCATAAAAGCCGATTTTGTATTTTAATGGAAAGTTGTAATTTTTAAAACATTTATTTGTTTCAGGTATTTAATAGCCGGAATAAATGCAGGTGAAGGAAATCCAATATCAAACAGTTTTCCGTGTTTTGATTTTAGCCATTTGAAATCGACTTTTGACATTTCTGTCACACATCAGCCATATTTACATGTTATAGGTATCACACAAGGAACTACAAAAACAAATGAGTATGTCTCTACAAAGTATCTTTAGATTTTTCATATTTCTTGACCTATATGTAATATAAGAAAGAAAAGTTTTGTTTTCATGTCTATTTAACTGTTATAAAATTTTGGGCCAAGGTAATCTAAACCACCTCTATGCGAACGCCGTATTCATTCTTGGAGTATACAAACAAATCTGTGTATCTTCTCCGAGTGTAATGAAAATGATCTTCAGTTCAGATTTTCTCAGGAAATCTGGCAAAATCTTTAAATGTACAATCTCCTGACACTGAGTAATTTTGATTCAGAAAATAACTGATCTGAGGGAAACAACGGACAACAGTTTACGAGAATACTTCAGAAGGTGTTGCGAAAAAATTGCAATGCGAAATAAATTAATAAGAAAAATATTAAATTAATAGTTAATATTAATAAGCGGATAAGTTAATTTCAATTGAGAAGATGGTATTTCAAACTACATAAACTATAAAAATGACTGACTGAGTAACACACACGTACTCAGTAATCTTCGTCCACACTCGTGCGCTTTCATTTTTAACTTGCCTTTCAACGTACAACAGACGTTTAAAATAGTACATTAAAGGAAAACCAGCTAAAAACTGAGTACTTTTTATGCATAATTTGTTGTACCTCCGACTAATTTCTAAATAAAATAATCTAAGTCAAGTCAAACCAATCAACGCAGAAAAGAACAGGCTTTAATCTGGTGTAGGGTTCAAAAATTTCCGTTGGTTGTTTTTGAGATAGAACTCTTCTAACTCAACGGACTTCTTTCGTGGCGCGCACTACAAAAAACTACAAATTGAACGTTGAAACGCACAGATATCCAAGGCTGGTGGAACTTCCTACGCTATGCCGTGTGCTATAAAAATCTGGTACTTTCGACTCATCTCGGGCACGCCTTGAAGCATGCGTCCCTTGCGTCGAGGCGTACATTTAACGCAAGCGAAAACCCACGAGTGCGAACATAGGTACTGCGTGGCAAAGATTTGATTGCCTTTTCCGGAGTGGAGCAGAATCGGCTCACTACTGGTATTCTCAATAACATTTCATTATGTACCAAGTCCAGTGTACTATTCAGTACTATTTATGTGTTATATTAATTTTGTTAACCGTTAGACACAAAACAAAATACTATATATTAATAATGAATATATATATATATTATATATACATATATAATCTACAATCAGTGACATTTTTAAACGCCAATATTTAGAGGTCCTTAACTTTTGAAGGGTTTATCAAAATTGCTTGATTCTTTCACTAAAAATAAGTTCACTCTTTAAACTACATTTTGTGCGCTGCATGTATATAAAAATATTTATAAACCGGAAACTTTCTCGCGACAAGCCTTTTTAAAGTCCGGGCGTACATCAAACTTTTTTACAAAATTTCTGACTACAGTATTGAAATCACTAGCAAACATACATTTTCATTTGATCTGTAAGTGTTCTCGGTATATCCTGATCTCGTATATGAAATTTTTTCAATTTCAGATTTCCAGTTAATACGTAATCATCGTGGAAATAAAAAATCGTACTAATTCACGGCTGTTTTTTACTTTCTCTTGCCTGAATGAATATATAGGAAGGAAAGTATTGATTTCATGTCGATTTTTTGAAATCGAGTTTTCACCGGATCTATACGTTTTCAGACCCCCTGAACCTAAAAAACATGTTTTTAGCGATTGGTCTGTGTGTGTCTCTGTGTGTGTGTGTGTGTGTGTGTGTGTACAAAATATCTCAAAAACGGAACATCGTACGAACTTGAAACTTGAAACTTAAGTTACATGCCACTATCGGACCCGACACGAACATTTTCATCAAAATCGGTCAACCGGAAGTAGTAGTTTATTCGTATAATTTTTCACTTTTTTGCAATTTTCTTAAAAACTGGTCCTACGATTTTTTTTAAAATCGTCTGGTTTACTCAATTTTTTATTTTCTACAAGATAGGGTAGGTGTCATGTTTGCTGACATTCTGGATGAGGCTGTTTTTACGTAAAAACAAAGTTTTTTTAAGATTACGGTTTTAATATGCAATTTAGCGAAAAAATGTATATAATAAAAGTTGTAGAAAATTTAAAAACCTACAACTTTTATTTCAAACATTTTTTTTTATAACGCTTAGTTTAGCAGTAATTAGCAATTTTCTGTTTTTTTCTCACGAAAACGTGAGAAAAATCGATTTTTTTAAGATTACCTTAGTATGATTACATTTGTTTACATTTATTTGATTATGATTACATTTATTTGACTTAGTTTGATTGCCTTAGTATGCATTTTATAATAAAAGTGTATATAATTGAATTTATAGAAAATTAAAAGATCTGTAACTTTTATTTACAACATTTTTCTCTACAGAGCCTAATTTAGCGTGAAAGAGTGATTTTCTGTATTGTTAAGCCAAACTGAGGTTGATTTTCATTTTGCGTCTTTCACTCATGATTAAAATAAGGTTATGTTTATTAAGGTTAGTTTTTTGTTTGTTTCTAATGTTTTATTACTAATATTAGGTTTATTGTTAATTATTTATATTGGCAAGAGAAAGTTGTGTGAGTGTTTAACACCAGATTTTTTTTCTTTAAATCACTAATAACTTTTTAACCGTTTCATTTATCGTAATATTAATAAAACAAAAAAAGAATTAATATCATGATTTTACATAAGACTAAAGCATTTTACACAAAAATATTTTTTAAAAAATGAAATGTTAAGAAAGCTAGTAGCGGGCCAATTCTGCTTCTCTCCACAAGGGGCAATCAAATCTTTGCGACACAGAATGGATCGTTGCTAAGTCTAGACAGGGCCTGATTTATTAGTAACAAGAGACAAAGGATAAATACGAAAAACTTAAACGTTAATACAATTACTGATACATTGTTGCTTACAGAGTGTACTAAACAACTTCTAAAAGAGCAATGACGAAGAGTCGTTTACAGCCTGTTGGGCTAGTTTGGGGATTTTGTTAGGTTGGGGATCTTATTACACAGGTGATGGCTTATCTTCAGATGGCTTTTTATCCATCTACAAGTCAGAATACTTTTCTGTTAATTATCCTCTCCTTCCAACTTGTGCGCTTTTTTCGTACATTTAGGTGTGTGCTATTTTAAAACGCATCTTCATTACGGTTATTTTACGTGTCTAGAAGAGAAAGCTTCGTAATACATGACTGTAAGGGCTGCCCTAAACGATTCAACTTTTCCATTCACTTGAAACATGCAATGAAGACGAAAATTGAAATCCCACGTTAATCATGGCAAATATAAATTATGTTCCTACACGTAGCGTACTGTTCATTGTAGAAAGCGACGTTAATCAGTGCGGTTGTACTGTGCAGCGATCTGCAATTTTGTTTTGTTTTATTTTAACTTATACAAAATATCCGTTGACCTGTTAGTCTTTGGTGGTGTTTGTACTACGTATTTGATGATATACGTCGTAGTCGTAGGCGTAGGTGATACTTCGTAGATCAAGTCGGTACATAATTATCACCAGCTGCACTACCACTTTTCTTTTTTAAAGCCTTATCGTGTTCCTTGGTGAAATACGATCTAAGGCTTTTTATTTGGTTTTAACACTTAATGTCTAAGCCGTGCTTTCTACCTAGCTCGTCCAAAGCATCAAATCGTTTTATTTTATTTCAAAACTCCTTCAGCTGGGAATCCCACAAAAATTCATACCGTTTATAATCATCTATGAAAGCAATTACTGATTCATTACTCGCAAATAAATTTTTGAAATGCATTCCGCCACCATTAATATAAATTACAGTATAAATGAAATTCATCGCCTTACATTTGTTGCCTTTTAAGAGGACCCGGAATGCCTATCTACGTAAGCTAATCTAAGGAACATTTTCACAAAAACTATTAGAGTTATTCTGTCCAATTTTCTTGTGGTTACTTTTCAGACTATTCTACACCCACTGAATTAGTATCATTTTGATGTATTGTTAGGTAGATAAGAATTTTTTTTTAAATTATTACTTTTGAAAATCACAACTTTTTGCTTATTGAAGTAAAAAATAAATATTTAAACACATTATTTTACTGTAATATTAATTCAGTACATTGAAACTATGGTATGAAAGGCTGTGCAAAAATTTCATTAAAATCCATTCTCAGCTGGTTGAGAAAATATTCCTCATGTATCAAAAATTGCTATTAATGGGAAACAAGAAAAAACTAAAAGAGAACACATTACACATTAAATAATTCAATATTTATTTTCACAGTACAGAAGTTATTATATTACATTCACACGTGGTCTGGTCGTAACTTAAAGTTTTAAAACTAAAAATATTGCACAAAATAAAGAAATTATCTGTCATTAAAAAGAGATATTATGCAAATGGGTAACGTTTAAAAAATAACGTAAGAATTCAACATATTTTTAATTTTAAAAAAAATTAAAACCTCTGAATTTTAATAATTTGCAAAAAACTGGAAATGTAAAAATTTTCAATTTCTTTCATTCCGGGTACCCTTAAGTTTAAAAAAACTTACGCGCGTTTGGTGGTAGGGTATCACCTTCTTCAGAGCTATATTACTAAAATTTAAAACAGTGTTCCCATTCAGTCATTTTGATTAAAACTGTCTTAAATTTTCATTCCTGTATTTGTTTGTATTTATTACAATAGATGGCAGCAGCTTCTTTAATTAAATTATCATTTATAAATTCTAACTGTTCATTAATTATTTTATCTCTTTTTAAATTTATGTGAATATAATATATTTCATTTTTTTGTAATTTATTATATATGTTGTTTTTTTATTATGTGTACATTTTTCCGATATATATTACTTCTCTTCTATTTTCCAAAATTGTTTATAGTTATAAATTTTATAATAGTCTACTGATTCTTTACTCTTAGCCATTTTACAAATTTAAAAATCGTACGAAAATAATAATATAAAACACAAATTAATTGTAAATTAAATCGAAAATTATTGCAGGTAAGAAAAAATAATTACTGCCGGTTTCATATGTAGGCACAACTCACAAGTCAAAGGCATAAAAATTACGATGAAAAGGAATAAAACAGCGCATGAGATTCCCTACCCGAGTGGGAAGACGTGCGCTTTGACATGCGCTACAAAATACCGCGAAAAAAGGCATGCATGCGTCATTGAAAATTGAACGTTGGCTGCGTGCAATACACGAAAGGGGAAAGTCGCACGCAAAATTTAACCGTCTAGCACACAGCCTTATCAATGAAACGTAAATGCCCTCGTTTATGCACGCGATAGTTGTCGCCGTGATATTTATTTCTTGTCGCTGCGACAGGAAAAATGAAGAGGGGTATCAGTGCTGCCATACAAAATCAGTGTGTACAAAATTATGACATTGTAACAAATACTAGGCCAAACTGAAAGTAGGGCACAGTTGGCATACTAGCGATTGACACACTGTCATTGTCGCGTAAATAAAACAGTCTCATCTAACTAAATGTATATTGGATCTGTCACACCTCATAAGGAGAAAGCGTTAAAAAGGGTGGACAGAACATAAAAAAAACAACAATACTAAAAAACACAAGATGCGTGAAAGGTAGTTGTTTAAGAAAGCACAAAACAAAATAGTGCCAAAAATAATTTTAATAATAGGCCCTAATAATAAATATAATATAAAATTTTTTTTTTAAATTGAGCAAAAGAATAAATTGTAATCGATGGATGGCTCGTAAAGAATATTATAAAGAAATTTACAGAAATAGTTTACTCATAAAAATACCAACGGATTTTCTTAAACAATCTTAAATTTCGGTTAAATTTCAGCCTTAAGAAACTAACTTTACACTCAAAGTGGACTAGATCCACATTAAGAGAACTAAAAACAAAATTATTATTAGTGAAATAAATATTTTTTAAATTTAGAAAATATAAATTTAAAAAATTTTTTTTGGGTGCACCTAAAAAAATAACGAACAATTACACAATAGAAACTCAAAGAAAAATAATATTACATTACCAAATCAAAAAAATCGTCAAATAACTTTAGTTCAAAAATAATTCTTTAAATTAGTTTAAAAATAATTTTAACGGGAAAAACCCTTTTAAATCCAAAAAAAGAAAAAAATGGCGACATCCAAACCGTAGTAGTCATCCATATAATATTAGTAAAGTACATTACCAAAAATTAATCGTCCTCCAAAATACTTCTTATAATTGAGCCAAAATAATTTACCGCCAATCCATCATCGTCATTAGTTGTAATCTTAGAGAAATCCGTAGACATTAAAAATTTTATTAAAAGCATATTCAGTTTAGAAATATTGGTACCATATAGATTTTCTATATTTTTATTGAAGTTTTTGAAATTTTATAAATCCATATTTTGCAAACAATCCTAGGACTCAATTCCAGAACTCAATCCTAGAACCCTGGAAAGCAAGTTCCAAGTAGAAATTAGTTTTACAACCAAAACAAGGCGTAGTAAAATTTAAAATGAAAACCCCTCATTTATTTTTAAAGAAAACCCCAAAACAGAATTTATTAAAAAAAACAATGAAAAGAATTTAAATTTAGAAAAGAATAATACTTTTATTTACTTAAAAAATACAAGAAAAATTAGCTTAAGAAACCCTGTAACAACGGCTTAGAACGTGCATGGAACGTGCACCAAATAGTCGGTGGAAAGATCTAGAAAAGAAACTAAACAACACAGACTATGAAACCAACCAATTAATAATAAATAACAAGCAAAAATAAAAACAAAGTTACTAAAAGAATCAAAATATATATATATTTATACATTTTCGTTTTTAAATACCTATATAAATACATATATCTATATATTATTATGATGATATATTTTGATTTTATATTATATTTATTATGAAAGAATCATAATATAATATATATAGATAAATTTATATATATATATTTTAAATAATTACAAAAAGGTCAGCATAAGTTGCTGGGAAAACAGGCCTGGCTGCCGCATGCCAAATTTAAAAAACATAAAAAAATTTAAAAAAAATACACTCACCTGAATACAGGGAGAACGGCGCATAGAAAACATAAGATACTATAATTAAATAGGTATACTTAAAAAATTTTAAACTGATTTTCCATAAAATCATAAAGAATCACATAATTAGCAAGTACAATAACATTTTATTGATGCTTCCAGTCCAGGTTCATAAGAGGCCGTAGGCCGGACATAAAAGTAAAAATTCCAAACAACGGAAGGAGAGATAAGATAATGAACAGATTAAACTAGATAACAGAAAAACAAATTCCATTAAAATTTACTATAGAAAAGTACAATTTAATTTAGAACCAGACAAATGAAATAATAATTGATGACTGTCCAAACCAAATGTAACATAGGGTGTTACAGATCCACCCGCTACAACACATCCGTCTCCGCGATTCGTAGGAGCAAGCAGGCAGACGAGTAGGTATTTAAAATCCACTGCGATAGAAGTATCGCTGTCGCTTTCATAAACAGTCCTATTTAACACAATGCTCTATGGAATAGCGGAGACAGAAGTGTCTCCTGTCGCGGCGACAGTTATCGGGCGCATAAACGGGGTTATGATAAAACCTGTGTGACTGTACCCGAGTAAGGGAATGACCAGGAAGGCTGTTTTATAAGAAGCAGAGAAATTTGACGGAAAGAACCTTTACAAGATAATGAGCCCAAAGATAGTAGACGGACAATATAGGTTATGAAGTCGAGAAGAACTGTACAAGGAAAATAAGAGATTAGAGAATGAAGACTAAAACTTTACGGACACCTGTACAGAATGGAGACAACCGGTTGAAAAAACAAATTTCTAAGACGCTAAACAACAGACCTAAGGTGTCGAATAAATAGTTTAAAGAATTCTGAAAGGATATTGAGAAAACCAGAATAAACCGAGAAAACTTAATGAACCGAGTCAAATATTACGGAATTTAATGGGCTTCTAAGAAGAATAAAAATAGAAAACAGGGTGAACAGAAGAAAGAAAACCCTACAGTGAGCGAATCCTAAGAATGTGGGGTGTAAAACGGTTTAAGTCACCTCACGTGCTCTAAAATTACCCCTATACGAGGAACTAAGTTAACGTAACACAAACATTATTGTCAGGTATATTATGCTGTTAAGAAGTACTCCATTCAGCTTAGTAAGTTTTAAGTACCATTTATTGGTGTAACGTATTCGTTATTAAAACACCGTAAGCACCAAATACGAGCCTTTCTATCTTAGTTTTCTCGATATCGTCCTATCTTAGATTTCTAAGAAATTTAAAAACTTCTCTCGGTAAAATAATTTTTAATTTATTTTTTAGTGATGGATCTGCAGTAACAACTTTCAATACAACACCAAAAATTTCACCAGAATTGGTTCTGTTTACAATCACTGATATTGAACCTGTTAAAGGCCAACTGATTACGGTTTGGGCAAGGAAAAATTTGAAGAATTATGTTACCGAATTCTTGAAGAAATCTGATCCTGTAATATTTGAAAAATTACTTGAATTTACCGGTATTAAAGAAGATAATTCAAAAGGCCGTCTTGATCTTGTCGTAGATCCAAAAACTTTTATGGTGCCTTCAGAAACCTTTGGTTTGATTCATCTCAAGTAAATATTACAATATTATTTTTATGTTTTCTTATGATGGTGTTGAAAATATGTGTTTAGTCACTAATGAAGTAAAAAATCACCTCAGCTAGGTAGTTTTTCACTTTTATTAGGCCTACTCTCTTTTCCCCTACATGAAAGGAAATTATTTCTTTCGATTTTTTGAAATCGAGTTTTCTCCGAAAATACACGTTTTCAGGCCCCCCTGAACTAAAAAAAACAAAACATATTTTTAGCAGTTGGTCTGTGTGTGTGTGTGTGTGTGTGTATATGTGAACAAAATATCTCGAATGAAATATCGTACGAAGTTGAAACTTGAAACTTATGTTAGATACCACTACCGAAACCGACACGAATATTGTCATCAAAATCTGTCAACCGAAAGTAGGCTATTATTTTATTCGGTTTTGTAATGACTATTTTGCAATTTTCTCAAAAATGGCTCTTATTGTTTTTTTAATCAGATCATTTATTACATTTTTATGCTCTACAAGATAGGGAGAGCGTTATGTCAGCTGAAATGTGGAAGTCTGTGTTCTCCTGGTCAAAAATTAATACCAATTTCACACAAATAACAGTCATAACAATAGGAATTTAAAATATGCACTAAGATTATGAACATTTTGTAATACAGAGAAAAATAATTTTTTTCTTTAATATTTAAAATAATTTCACGACGAAATCGGTCACTGAATCGATTCACACTCAACGTCACTTTCCCGCATTCGTTCCTCATTCATTCCATCTCATTTACAAGTTGTGCTTTGAAAAATTGTACAGTTGTAAATAAAAATAAAGTTGAAGTAAAAAAGAAAATATTTAAAACTACTTTACAAATAAAATTTGGATATTAACCACCTGAGTAAAGTGTATAGCGCGATAGCCTACAAAGCGAAACGTTCTGGGTTCATTTACCAGCTAAAGACTGGAAACTTTAACACGTTAAACTATACCGTTACAGTATTATAACCCACTGTAGTCGCTAATAACCAAACTGTCAATGCGACTTTAAATAAACCAAACAAAAACTGGATACTTCTATCGTATGGAAGTTAGTTGAATAAATAGGGAAGAAACTGAAGCGCTATTACACAGAATAAATTATTGTTATTATTATTATAATTATTATTATTGCATGAAAAATTTTACATACGTATTAAGTAAAACTAACCAGAGAACAGTTATTTCAAAACTTTAAAAACTTTTTCAATTTCTTGCTCGTATTGGATATGATTTTTCAGTTTAAGTTTCTATCAACTGAAACGCTTACTCGATAGACGTTCTAAACATTTCACACAAATTAACAATTTACAAGACATGAAGACCAATCTGGACATATGGAGTTCAACTTTGGGGATCTGCTAAACCTTCACACACGAAATGTATACAAGCGATTCAGAACAAGATTCTATAAACGATAACGCAATGCCCCTTTTACAACACAAACTCAATGTTGCACAAGGACTTGCAAATCCCATATGTAATTGATGTCGCAAAACAACTACCTATACAAGACGATGCATGACAAATTTGAATTACATGACAACCCTCTCATACAAAACATTTACACAGAGCGGTACCGGGTAGCGCAGACGTTTGAAGCGCCTCTGGCCAAAAGATCTTCTTGACCAGATATTCTTGGACTGTGGTGATGACTGCACGCTCCTTCAAGTAAATCAAGTTTTGAAACATTAGCTTCACATTTAGACATTTTCATATTATATAATAACAGATACTAAATTCAATTGAAAGTGTCAAAAAAAATTTTCAATTTTATATGATGTTTCTGTATAGCCTATATGACGGACTCGGAAGTACATTAAAAAACCGCTCCTCAAGATAGAGAAATGATTTCTGAAAAAATGTTCTACAGTAGACTACAACTTGGTTATTTCGAACTTGGATAACTCGAATAAACTGGTATCCCTCTTGAAAACCATTTATTAAAATCTTATTAAAAATTGTATGGCTAATTCGAAGTTTGAAAACATGTTATTTGGTTAATTCAAAGTTTTTCAAAGAAAGAAAATAAATGTTTGTTTACCTAGGATTTTCGTAGACAGGTAATACACTTTTTACCTCGTGCTTTTGGGTTGAAAGTAGACACGATAGTCAGTTCTTGATGCGTGAGTACCCTAATCATGAGAATCCAGCCTGTCCGCCGTATAGGCTTTGAACATTGTAAAGTGAATTTCATTTTCAAGACCTCCACTGTATGATCGGTTTGGGATTTCTCCAGTTAAATTTACACCCTCGTTCTTAAACCATTTTCAGTCGCAGTATAGTAGGCCTACTGAAAAGTACACAAGTGCATACTGGGTGTGGAAATTGTGTTACACAATTTACGTACGTACATTTTTGTAAACTAGGTTCAGTACATTTCAGTACTGTGTTGTTTTCATTAAAGTTAAGAGTTTACGTGCAGTGCGATTAAGTTTATTTAAATGATGGCTAAGCGTGGCCCGTACAACAGTTTAAAGTGGTTCAAGTTGTGGAACGGGGTTCAAAACGAAAGTGTGACATAGCTAAAGAATACGGGATGTTACTGAACACTTCGTCGTCTTTCTTAAAAAATAAAACTCAATTAATTTGGAAAAATCAAAAACGGAAAAACATGAAATCAGATAAGAACAGCAGAATATCCTGCAGTGGATGATTGTGTTTTGTATTTTTAGATTCAATAACTTGCATTACTGTATTTGTTTATACGTAAATTTATTTATACATAAATGTATGTAGCCCTACATAATCTACTAGTTTATTAATGATATAATTTGTGGTGCTCTACGAAACTGATGTTCTATTTTAATTCTGTTTAGTCCGTATAACAAAAGTTCGAATTCAGTAACTTTTTCTTTCTCTTGCCTATAATATTGTAACGATATCGAAAAAGGATCGTTCGTGAAGGTTCCAGAATTTCATTCATAAAAATGGTACAGAATAGATAAAAATAGTAAGAAAGGAATAATAGAATAAAAGTAGATAATAGAGTGAATAGAGTGAGACAATAAGGACAATAAAGGTATGTCTATTCATAAAAATTGTAATAACTATTGTATTGGATAAAAGGTCGGGGACCCGTAACAACTTTTATTCTATTAAGACCTAATGTTGACTTGTTTACAACGGATTTTTCTAGCACTCATTAATAAAGAGTTATTTTTTGTACTTTATGATTTCTCTACTTTGTTCTGGAATGATCTTTAATAAATAGGTATATAAAGAGACCCCGAATGCGGTCCAGGTAGTAGTATCCGTTTGATCTTCGACGAGCGATTATCGGGTTGTTATAGCAGCCATTACATTTGTAATTGTAAACTTTATAGTGTATTAATTATTTAATTACCTAGATCCCGAAACGGACCTTAGCAATAAGTGTCACAATATACATATTATGAATATATACAAAGAAAAGTATTGTTTTCATGTCAATTTTTTGAAATCGTGTTTTACCAGATCTACACGTTTTTAGACCCCCTGAACCCAAAAAAAACATGTTTTTATCAATTGGTCTGTGTGTGTGTGTGCGCGCGCGCGCACGCGCTTGTGTGTGAACAAAATATCTCAAGAACGGAACATCGTACGAAGTTGAGACTTAAAACTAAGTTAGATACCACTAGAGGACCGATCACGAACATTTTCATAAAAATCGGTCAACCGGAAGTAGTAGTTTATTCGTGTCATTTTTCTCTTTTATACGATTTTTTTAAAAACGGCTCCTACGATATTATTAAAACGCGTCATTTACTAAATTTTTTATGCTCTACAAGATAGGGTAGGCGCCATATCTGCTGAAATTTTTGCGGAGGCTGTTCTGTCGTAGAAAAAATGGTTTGTTTTTTAAAATTGCGGCCTTAAAATGCATTTTAGGGCAAAAGTATAAAATAAAAATTTTAGACAATTTAAAGATCTACAACTTCGATTTCAAACATATCTTTGTTTAGCGTTTAGTTCAGCGGTAATTAGTGATTTTCGGGTTTTTCATGAAAATCTGTAAAACATGAATTATTTAAGATATCAGGCTAAATATGAATTTTACGAAAAAAGTGTAAAAATAAAATTTATAGGAAACTGAACAATCTACAACTTTTATGTTAAGTATTTTTCTCTGCGGGCCATAGTTTAGCGTCAAAGATTGATTTTTCATTTTATTAAGCCAACTGAAGTTGGTTTTCATTTTGCATCATCCACTCATGATTAAAATGAGGTTATGCTTTAAGGTTACCTAGGGTTTTTGATTATTTCTAATGCTGTGTTGCTAATGTTAGGTTATATATTGTTCATTATTTGTATTGCCAAGAAAAGGTCGTGAGTGTTTCTCAACGATTTTCAACTTTACAATACTGTTCCGTACGATGTTGGTTATTTGGAATTTTGGACAATTCGAACTATTTTCCGTTCCCTTTCAAGTTCAAATTAACCAAGTTGTACTGTTTTCAGTTTTTGTGTCTTTATTTCTAGTCATCTCCTAGCGGTTTTACGTTTCATCGTTCCTAGTAATAGTGAAACTAATAAATTTTTTTTTTTTATTCAGCGAATCTGAAATGGTTAGTACACCTGGTAATAGCAATGTGGTTGCAAAGGCAATGCTCCGACAGTTACTTTACAATTATGATGGCAATTCTTTCGATATCGTGTTAAGAGAAAGTTTCATAACATATTTTTCACACAAAATAATTTCGGTAAGTAGTATCAAATCATTTGTTGTTTTGACCATAACAGGCAGGTGGAGTGTTAAAATTATTTGCACTTGATCTGATAGTTCCAAGGGCTACAAAAAATAGTTAATTACATGATATTTAAGAACAGAAGAGGTTGGGGTGTAAAAAAAGACACTGATCAGACATTCATTATACCAGCCAGACCCTGTGGTAGATGAAGTGAAGGTGGTTTTCAGAGCGGAAAGTAGATGGTTTTCAGAGGGTTTGGCATCCTGATAAGTATACTTTTCCACTCAGTGAAAAAGACAATAGTAATTCATCTTATTCCTCGTAATACATAGTAAACCCTCCAGAGATTCAAATCAGCCTTTTGGCTGGTAACCTAACAAACATTATTATTTATTTATATTCTAGAGGCTGTTATACAGCTCTAGGCTATTTATCGCAACCCAAATAACACCATTCGTTCACTTCTTTCTGGAACGTCCATGTTTTCACATCTAGCTGGAACCCATATCCGAATCTTTTTGTGGCCACTAGTTCTCCTTCATTCTTCCCAGATTATCATACTGAAAAAGTTTTCTTTCTTTAATTTTCTCAGTTAATAAAATTCATTCCTGATCGACAGTTAACTTACACACGGGCGTACTCAGGATCAAAACTAAGGGGGGGGGCTAGCAATGGTCTCATAAATTCCTCTACCAGTCCCTAGGTCACTCTAGATACTTCTCGATTTTGACACCTTTTCAGTGTGGTAAACAACTGATTATTCGCCGTCGCCCTAACTAATTTTGTTTCGTATCATTATTTTATAACCATTCAGTTATATTGTTTTTGCTTCTAGGGGCCAGCTGCTCTCTGCCACTTGCTGGGTACGCCCATAAACTGACAACTCCATAAACACATTCAGACAGTTCTTATCCTACTTTAAATTTTAGTCGAAGAGTCCAAACCTCTGAGCTATAAATTGAAGAACTTTCGACAAAAGAACGGAAGATTCTCTTCGTTATACCACAATATATTATGTAACAAGCTACCCGTTCTAGCTTCACCCGGGTTTAATTTTGTTTTATTTCAATAATTTTTTGAAATTAGTTATAAATGTAGGCCTACCTAATAAAAAATAAGTATAAAATTTTGTTTACAATCAGCTGATATGAAATTTTGGTTTGATCGCTGCAAACTGATAATAAATTATTGTTAATTTTCATTGTCTTTTGCAGACTGATAAATCAGATGAGGTATACAATTTGTTGTCTGGTGTATTAGATGCTTTGGAAACAGAAACGTTCCTAGATGAAGGCGATGTATATGTTGTATCTATACCGCAGCTTAATCCTGCCTTGAGATATACCAGAATTCATGAACTTATGAAGAAAAGAGGTAAATTGTATTTACAAAGGTAGTCCGGAAAGTAATTGCCGTTGTTGCCAAGCGCTAGAAATAGTGGGCGGAGCACCGCCATATTTATGTATCAGTGTGCGTAGTGGTTCAGCGCGTCTGCTATTGGTCGCCGATGCAAAAAATGCGAGTGGGAGAAACGGGTTGACCCTGGTCAAATGACTAACATTTTTTCTTGACAGCGACTGAAGTCCAATAGTCAACTGATTATAATCATTTGTGTTGTTCATTTCAAAATATTTTTAACGTTTGGATTTCCGTCAAAAATTTTGAAGAACCAAAATAAATACCCACAATCATTTTTTTAATAACACTGACGTGATTTGAAAGTGAGTTGAGAAATTTAAAAAAAAATAATTAAATGTTTTCTGAAAGGTCTGTAGCGGAAATCTAGAACAGTATGACTGTATTCTTTACGATAGCAACCTTTAGTTAAAACCTCAATAACACAAGCACCACAATAGACAATCCCGCCGCTATGAAGGTCGTGGCTACTGTATTTTGGGATGCTAAGGGCACTTGTTCCTTTTATCAAGCGTGGTACGATTGCCACTTTTGAAATCTTCAGTGAAACTTTGTTAGGACTAAAAAGAGCGATACAAAACACGCGTCGTGGTCTTCTTACGTCTAGTGTTGTGTTTGAACATGGCAACTCTCAAACTGCTCAACGAACTAATGAACTTTTGACCAAGTCAATCGGACGTTTTTGACCATCCCGCATACAGTTCGAACTTCCCTTTTTGTGATTTTTATTTGTTCACATACATGAAAAAGTTGCTTGCATCTCAGCGATTTGCCGATAGTGAAGAGCTTTAAAACACTTGACAGGGTGGCTACGTTCCCTGGAGGTAAATCTTTAGGCAGAAGGTGAAATGGTGTTACTAGTGCTTAAATTTGTTTGGAAACTATGTGGAAAAGTAAACAAGATGTGAAGTTTTAAGTGGTTGTATATAATAAAACAAAAAGGATTACACATGAAATCGGCAAATTTAATAAAATTTACTTTAACTAATACATTTTCTTAAGTAAAGTTAAAAGAAGATTTCTCAGAAGATTTTTGAGATGAAAACAGGATAAAGGCAAGGTGATGGATTATCGCCCTTATTGTTCAGTTGCGCCTTAGAATACTTAATGAGAGAATCATACAAGGAAATTTCAAAAAATATCAAAATAAGCAGAGAAAAAGAAAATGTAAAATAAAATTGTTTAGGATTCGCCAACGACTTAGCGTTTTTAGTAAATATTGTAGCCGAAGCTGGAACCAAAATAACTACACTAGAAAGAATAACAGAAAAATAGGGCTAAAAATTTCATATGAAAAAGCAAAATTAGTGATAAAAGACCAATTATTCATAAAAAAAATTAAACAGAATGAAAATCTAATAGATAGGCCTATAGTCGAAACTTTTAAATATTCCGGCGAAACAATCAGATATAATGGTGGACAGAAAGCAACATGGGAAGAAAGAACAGAAAAAAATATAAGTTTACAACAATCTAATCCAAATATTTACAATAAAAAATCCCTGTCAATAAACACAAAACTAAAACACTATAAAACTGCAGTGAAACCAACAGTAACTTAATGTAGTGAAACTCTATCAAAATTAAAACAGAACAATTAAACAAAAACAATTTAACTAAAAGTATAAAGAAGAATTTGAACGACATACATAGGTAAAACACATCAGAAAACCGGTACATTGTACTACTACCAAATAACCAAGGTTATAAAGATATTACAAATGTGATGAGAAAAAAAGAGGATTTCATACTATGGTCATTGAACACCATACATGGACTAAGAACACTAAAAACACGAATTTTAAGTCAAATAACTGAAGGACAAGGCATACTAACAACCTTACTAAGTTGGATAAAAAAATAAAAGAAGCTATAGGCCTACAATGAATTAAAAATAACAGACGATCTCAGAAAATAAAACAGAAAAAATAAAAATTCCAAACGATAAAAATACAAGATTTAAATCGAAAAAGGAAACAAGAGGAAAAAGGATTTATTCAGATGAAGAAAGAAAAACAAGATGTGAAAATATGACAAGATACTGGGCAAAGAGAAAAGCAGCTCAGGAAAAGAACACTCCAAAGATTGATAAAAATTGGTTCCATGTGGCCGTTTCAAGTTTCAACTTCGTACAATGTTCCGTTCTTAAGATATTTTGTTCACGCACGCGCACACAAACACACACATACTGTATACTGGGTGAAAACTTGATTTCGAAAAATCGGTGTGAAAACAATAAGTTCCTTTCTATATATTCATAACGAAAAAGTAAAAAGAATTTTTTTACGGTTAGAAAATAACTTCATATAAAGAAACATGTTACAATTCACAAGAATCCCTTTCTAAATAGTTTTGGTTGAAAAATATTTAAACTTGTAAGTAAACGCTGAAGCAAATTGTGTATTATTTGATGGAAATGGTTGGACGGCACACTTATTGAAGTAAGCAAGTAAGTATTGGTAATAAATGTTTCGGAAAGCAATGAATTTAAAACGTTTAGGCTTAACAGTTTTATCCTGACATGTCCTGTACTCCCTTTTGGAGGTTCCTGGAGGCAGTCAAAATTTTCAAAATCAATTCTTCATTATACTATTCATAAAAATTATTTTTTTACAGTGACACGAGAAAGTTGTGAGGGTGTTTCATACCGGATTTATTTTTTTTTTTTTAGGTGCTTTCGTTATTGGAATGCTAGTAGATATGCTCGGTGAACATTTCTTTGAAACTGCGATTAAGAATTTCTTTAAATCTGGTAGCAAAGTCAATTTTTGGGAAGCCCTAACAAATGAAGCTCATGCTCAAAATAAATTAGCTTTCAATATCAATCTTGAAGATTTCGTCGAAATCATGCAAATGACAAAATATGGTTACCCTGTTGTTAAATTGACGATGAATTTTACATCAAACCAACTTGAAGCAACTCAGGTATGTTGAAGGTATTTATCTATTTTTACTTCGCCATTTATATGAATATACATACAGGGAAGGAAAGTATTATTTTCATGTTGATTTATCGAAATAGAGTTTTCATCGGATATACATTTTCAAGCCCCCTGAACAAAAAAAAATTTTTTTTAGCGATTAGCCTGTGTCTGTGTACACGTGTGTTGTATATGTGCCTGTGCGTGAACAAAGTATTTCAGAAACAAAATTTGTACGAAGTTGAAAATTAAAACCAACCAAAAGTAGTATAGTTTATTCGCGTAATTTTCCATTTTCTGCAATTTTCTCAAAAACGCCTCCTAATGTTTTTTTTAAATCATCTTATCTATTACAATTTTAAGCTGCACAAGATAGGGTAAGCGCCATGTCTGCTGAAATTATTGAGCGGCTGTTTACTCGTGGTGAAAAATGGGTTGTTTAAGATTGCGGCTTTAAAATGCATTGTAGAGCAAAAGTGTACAGGGCCTATATCAAAGTTATAGAACATTAAAAAACCTAAAACTGTAATTTAAACATATTTTCTAAATACTTTTATTTCAGCGTCAGTTAGCTAATTTTATGTATTTAGCTAATCAAAATCGGTAAAAAATTTTTTTAAATATTGGTAGTTTCTTTAGTTTTTGACCTAAGAAAGCAAATAAAACAGGTTCCAGAACCATATCTTCAGTAGTATTAGAGAAATCTGGGTTAAAACGGAAATAAATAAGATTAGAAACCTCTGTTTTTATGTTCATCTTACAATAATAATTATCATTTTAAAGAACTAACTGTGATCCTTAACAAACGTGAACCCAAATGTTTATATACAACTTAAATAAAGCATCGCGCGTTTAAGAAGCGCTTGATGGAAAACCGGATAAACATTGATAACTGATTTTAAATTTTTTTTTTTGTCATCAGTCTCTCGGCTCGTTTGATGCAGTTCTCCAAGCTGTTCTATTTTGCGCAAATTGTTTCATATCTACATACCTGTGACACCCTACATCTTATGTAACTTGTTTTATATTCTAACCTTTGCCTCCCCCTAAAATTTAATCCCTCAATATTACCCTCCATTATTGATGGACTAATACCTGGATGTCTTAGGATATGCCTCACTAGCCTATTTCTTCTTTTGGTAAGATGTTTCCATATACTTCTTTTTTCGTCCAATTGTCTAAGAACCTCTAAATTACATATTTTGTCAACTCCCGCATAATCTTTAACATTTTCCTATAACACCACATTTCAAAAGCTTCATCCTCTTCCTTTCTACAGTCCCTATCACCCACGTTTTACTCCCGTATAATTCTCCGAACATGGAGTTTTAAAAAATTGTTCCTAATCTGTAAGTCAATGCTTGTAGTTAGTAAGCTGTTTTTCATTTCAAAGGTTTTTCTAGCTTGAGCAATTCTACTTTTTATATCACTTGTGCTTGTGCAATCCTTTGTTATTTTACTCCCTAGATAGTAGAATTCCTCAACTTCCTGTATGATTTCCTTGCATAAGTACTGTTAATACAGAAAATGAAAAGTGATGTAAATTATATCAGACCTAACTGGGAATAGAACCTGGAACTCCTGGCGTAGAAGCCAGTTTTGCTGACCACAACACCAAGAGTCAGTGTATTGTTACAGTGAGATGAGGAACGGCTTTCGATATTGATGTCATAGCAGTATTTGTGCGGAGACATAACCATCGGCCCACCAAATTTTTCTTTCTATCATAGTGGGCGGAGATAAGTTGTAGTGCGTTGATGGCACACGGTCCGGCACACTCGGACTAGAATTACTACTCTATTCTAATAGCACTTTTCTCGTTGCGATGGATAAAATCCTTCTACCCATCCATAATTTTTTCCTACAAGAGCACAGCCTCCCAAAGAATTTCAGCAGAGATAGCGCTAACCGTATCATGTAGAGCACAAAAAATGTAGTAAAAAAGACGATTTAAAAAAATCGAACAAGCGTTTTTGTGAAAATCGAAAAAAGCGAAAGATCCCACCCACTAACTACTACTTCCGGTTGACCGATTTTAATGAAAATGTTCGTGTCGGGTCCGGTAGTAGTACCTAATTTAAGTCTGAAGTTTTAACTTCGTACTAAGTTCCGTGCTTAAGGTATTTTGATCACACACTGACCAATCGCTTAAAACATGTTTTTTGATCAGAGGGCCTGAAAACGTGTATATTTGGTGAAAATTCGACTTTCAAAAATCCACATGAAAGCAATACTTTCCTTCCCTACAGCCTATTCATAAATAGGGCAAAAGAAAGTAAAAATTTAATATAATATAAAATATAATACTCTGATAAAAATTTTTGTTAAACTGTTTGTAAATAATTCTTAAGTGTTAGAAAAAATTAATTAAAAGAAAATTATATAACTGTAGATAAAGAAGGATAGTGAGCACAGAGCAACACTCGTAGACAGCGCACGGTCACAGTGTCCCGCCAGAGGGAAGTACAGGCGAATGCCCGGATTTGTTTAGCAGAAAGATCTTCGCCCGGGTGAACGCACAACCGGACCGTGTGCCACACCCTAAGTTCGAGTACTATACTTTTACCTCACTTCCACAAAATCAAAATAAGACATCCAGCGAAAGGAAGGATGATTATTCATTATGATCTTTTGACGACGATGTATTAACTACGTGAGGTTAATTTAATAAACATTTTAAAAACTGAATTAAGTACGAGGCATATTCCTAAAATAAGAGCCATTTAGTCATTTAAAATAATTTACTCGTGAGGAAATGTTTTTATTGATAGTATTATAGTACGTAAAATGAAAGATGAAACTGTATTTGGAACTGCGTATATCTCACGAAGTAAAAAACAAACATTTCAGGTACGGCTCGTTTTAAAGCTTGGTTTTAGCTTGGGTACATAGCTTTGAATTAATCAATTTTTTTTAAAAATCTACCGTTTCTTATAAAAACTGTTTAAATTTAAAATAATTTTTATAGTGAAATTCATTCACTTATTAATTAAAGGGATACAGAGTTCGTTTTAACTCGTTACGTCTATCTGGAATGAAAATAACTTTAAAAAAAACTCTCTCATTCCTTTACTTTTTGTACTAAAAGGCTGAATTTTAGCTGATAATAATTATAAAACATGTAGGAACACTCCTCTAAAACGCCATAATTGTTCTCTAAAAATTAATAGCGCTACATGTTCTAAAACTTGGACTAAAAAGTGGAAAATGTGCTTAAAACAATTAGTACATATTTTGTTTCAAAATCGCCAAAAAAGTCTAATACACTTCCTTATTTCGTAATTTGTATGTTAAAATTACAAAAACTTAAGCTTTAGAACGAGCCGTAAACCTGAAATTTATATGTTTTTACTTGTTGAGATACGTGGTTCCAAACACAGGCTTCATTTTTCATTTTACGTACAGTTTGCTACATTCCTACCTTTTATTCCACGTAATAACCATTCAGTTTAAAAATTTTAGTAACGCTTCACCAGCTTTTTTAAATCCTCTGCATAAAATTTTGGTGCCTTTGAATCGAATGAGTTACCAACGGCAGTCTTGAGTTCCTCGTCGTTTTCAAATTGTTGTTCTCCAAGTCACTTTTCAAATGCAAGTAGAGGAAGCAGTCGCTGTGCGCACGGTAGGGACAGTGTAGATATAAGATCTCAAAAATTTTATAACAAAGGTAACGGGTGAGGCAGTGAATCGGGCGATTTGGCAATACTGCATACAGTCTCCTGTAGTGTGGCTAGGAGAACGAGACTACCGCCATCTTGAAGCGTCTGTTTTACCATTTAGTTCCAATGGAGTCGTGGAGCGGTGCACAACGAGCATACGCTGTTAAAGCGTATTATAAAAATAATGATAGTTACGCATTCGCGAGCGCGCATTTCGTATATTTAAATATTCCGCGTAATGAATGATACGATACCTTCAGTCCGTGCAATAAAAATATGGGTTATAAACTTCGAAGAAACAGGCTCGACACTGAAGACACGAACTGGAAGCGTAAAAAGTGTCCGTACACCAGAAAACGTTGATAAGGTGCAGGCGGCTGTGTTAAGAAGTCCTACGCGTTCACCTCGACGACATGCAATATCACTCGGCATTTCTAATCGCAGTGTGAGGAGGATTTTACACAAAGATCTACAGTTCCATCCGTTTAAAATTCAGTTAGTGCACGCTTTGAATAATGTTGATCACACATCCCGACTTGCTTTTTGTAATCGATTATTGGACATGATGAATGACAACGCAGATCTTCTCAACAATCTTTGGATGAGTGATGAAGCTCACGTCCATCTTTCGGGCTTCGTAAATAAGCAGAATTTTAGATATTGGTCACGCGAAAATCCACAAAAAATACACCAAAAGCCGGTTCACGATATTAAAGTGACAGTTTGGTGTGCAATATTAACACAGGCTATCGTAGGACCATATTTATTTGAGGATGACAATGAACGTGCAGTTACAGTGAATACACAGCGCTATGTTAACATGTTGGAGAACTGTCTTCAACCGGAATTAGTTCGTAATCTGGCTTACCAAACCATATTTTTTCAACAAGACGGTGCTACCTGCTACATACCCAGGGCTTCAATTAATGTTTTGTGACGCTTGTTTCCCAATCGCGTCATTTCTAAGAACGGAGACATTTCATGGCCAGTTAGATCACCAGATCTCTGTGCATGTGATTACTTTCTATGGGGACACTTAAAATCACGTGTTTTCCAATCTCCACCGCCTCGAAATGTACGGGAACTTAAAGAATGGATACATGTAGAAGTGGCACGAATTCCTACAGCCACATTACGAAATGTGATGAATAACCTTCGTGCACGAGTTCAGGAATGTGTGCGACAAAATGGAGGATATCTTTATAATGTGATTTTCAAGTAATTTTTAAAAAATTGTAAATATGTAAGTATTACTTGGTATGTTATAAATTAATTAAACTACATTCTTTAACTTCCTCACGGTGTTTTCATAATCGTTCGATTCATTGCCTCACCCGCTATTTCTGCTATTTAGCATCCAAGCTGCTCAATTTGCATCCCATACAATTTTAAAATGTACCGGATATCATAAAATAGAAAAAGCAGCAACTATGTGGCTAATGGAAGTAGTGAGAGAAGCTGTAGAAACCACGGTTATATTAGGGATCTAATAATAGTGTGAGTTTGTCTACCGGTCCGAGGATTAGTTTTTACTTTCTCTTGCCTATAGAAAAAAGTATTGTTTTCATGTCGGTATTTCGAAATTGCGAGTTTTTACCGGATATATACGTTTTCAGACCCCCTGAACCCAAAAAAATATTTTTAGCGATTAGTATGTGTCCGTGCGTGCGTATGTGTGTGTGTGTGTGTGTGTGTGTGTGTGTGCGCGCGCGCGCGCATGTGTGTGTGTGTGAGTGCGTGTGTGTGAATAACATATTTCAAGAACGGAACATCATACAAAGTTGAAACTTAAAACTTAAGATAGAAACTACTAGAGCACCCGATGACACAAACATTTTCATTAAAATCAGTCAACCGTAAGAAGTAGTTTATTCGTACAACTTTTACTTTTTTGCAATGTTCTCAAAAACGGCTCGTACGTTTTTTTTTAACCCTTTCTTACCCAGTGTGGCATAGAAGTCACATTGGAGTGACTACTTTTGATTAAAGAGCACTGGATGTGAAGTGTAATAATTTTTTGTACCCTAGCCAGGAATCGAACCTGAGACCTCCGCTTTGCAGTGTAAGATGCTGACCACTACACGACGGACGCGACCATTAGTTTATTTTTAAAGTTAATTTTTGTTTTAAATATTCGTGTTCATTTACTAAAATAAAGTAGCATTTCTTCGAGAGTACGTTGAATGTACATACAAATATATTTTTTAGACTGTAAATAGTGATTTTGTCCCAATATTTTTGAATTGTAACATTTTTTAAGTTTTAAATAATGCTTTGCTACAAATCTAAGCATGAGAAAATTGTGATTTTTACTTATTCATTTTGTCGGGAACTTTGGTATCATCTAGCCCAATGTGACATGTGTGTCACACTTTTTTGTCATGCCATCAAAAAGGCTGAAGGTCTAAAAGTGATTTTATTTTACTTAAATGTCAGTGAAGTGTATGAAACAATGTACGCATATTTGTTTGTGTATAGTTAAAAAATATGGGATTGAAAGGGTTAAATCGCTCATTTACTAAAATTTTTATGCTCTACAAGATGGGTAGCCGCAATGGCTGCTAAAATTCTTGGGGAGGCTATGCTCTCGTAGAATTGTTTTTTAAGATTGCGGTCTTAATATGCATCTTAGAGCAAACGTGTATATCATGTAAGTTGTAAAACATTTAAAAATCCTAGAAATTTTATATCAAACATTTCTTTGTGTAACGCTTAGTTTAGCGATAATTAGTGATTTTATGTTGTTTTTAAATAAAAATCTTTAAAAAAAGTAGAAGTTTTAAGATTTCGGCCTTGGTATGCGTTTTAAGAACGTATATATAATTAAAACGTATATATAATTAAATTTATTGGAAATTAAAAAGATCTGCAACATTAATATTTTGTTACCATTTTTCTCTACAGGCAAAATTTTTCTCTTAGCGTCAAAGAGTGCGTATCCGTATTAGTATGACAAACTTTGTTTGGTTTTCATTTTAATCATTCACTAATGATTAAAATTCGGTTGTTTCTGAGGTTAGTTTTTCGTTAATTTAAAATCGCATCAACAGCTTCATTAGCCTACGGTTGGTTAAGAAACTGTAATTGTTGGTTTTGGCGCGTAATATTTTCCAGGCCCTAGCTGGGAATCAAACCCGGGATGTCCGCTTTGAAGGCTAGTGCGCTATCCACTGCATCACAAAGGCGGCCAGTTTTCCGGTTTTTTTACGTTTTCTATAATGTTAGATTATATTGTCCATTATTTGCATTGTCACGAGAAAGTCGTGTAAGTGTTTCTAAGCAGAGTTTTAGTCTTAATTAGTGAATTCTTCCATAACAGACAGGTAGAGTGTTAAATTACACTGGTCTGCAAAAAAAAAGAAAATTTTTTCCCCTTGGACTTAGATGAGTGATTGTAATGTATCTTGACCTCCTGAATCCAAATCTGACTTCCGTTTCTCTCCCTCACCCACCGTTTTTGAGGGGCACTCCCCCCTGAAATTCTCGAAAAAACACCT
Organism: Catonia carolina; assembly: GCA_035578175.1. Classification (NCBI taxonomy): domain Eukaryota; kingdom Metazoa; phylum Arthropoda; class Insecta; order Hemiptera; family Achilidae; genus Catonia; species Catonia carolina. Next base: position 6,926,260 of record JAQMRL010000007.1, on the reverse strand, counting down.
AAAAGTGGTTATTCCTAATAAAACGCTGAGCGGGGGGAGGTTGTAAGTACTCCATCCTCCAAAGGAAATGTTGTCTCAGTACATGCACATTGTATGCAAGGTGACCGAAGGGTGATGGGGAGGGGAGGTTAGTTTAGAGGCGTAGCAAGTGATAAGCTTAGTGACGATGAAACGTTTTCAGTACATTTTTTTACGCCCAGAGCCTCATCTCGTCACACAAGAGGAGCTTAATGATCTCATCCGGGATTTAAATCTCCCAAAAACTAAACCCCAACTGCTCGGATATCGGATTCAGTAATAGAAACTCTTGGAAAAAGAAGTGAAAAGTTTTGTTTATAGATCCCGGCAAGCTACGTGTAAACAATTTTTTTTCAGAGGACTGCGACTCTTAAAGTACTGCAATAATGTAAATGGATTAGTGATTGAATTTAACGTGCCAAATGATCCAGAAAATTGGTACTTTTTCATCGACTCATTTAAAACCAGTTTAAAAGCTGTCCTGTTGGCAAATGGTGATGGTTTGCCCTCAGTTCCGGTTGCACACGCGGTCAACATGATAGAGGCATACAAAAATATCAGCCATATCCTTGAAAAAAATTGGTTACAAAGATCATCCCTGGAAACTCTGTGCTGATTTTAAGGTTTGACTTTACTTACAGGACTTCAATCGGGATACACTAAACACTGTTGCTTTCTGTGTGAGTGGGATAGTCGAGCCAGCGATAAACATTATACAGTTCGAAATTGGCACTTGCGCAAAAGTTTAGTTCCCGGTCAAAAAAAAGTTACCAATAAGCCTTTGGTCCCAAGTGAAAATATATTTTTGCCTCCTTTGCATATCAAACTCGGTTTGATTAAACAGTTTGTGAAAGCTATCGATAAAACACGAGACGGTTTCCAGTATTTGAAGAACAAATTTCCACATTTGAGTGAAGCAAAAATTAAAGAGGGAATTTTGGTCGGACCACAAATTAGAGAGCTTTTTAATGATTCAGTGTTCGTCGATCACTTAAATCGAAAAGAAAAAAGAGCTTGGGCTGCATTCAAGGACGTGTGTGAAAATCTTTTAGAAAATAACAAAAGTGAAAATTATGTTGAACACATTGCTATCTGCATACGAGTCGATGGGTCGCAACATGTCATTAAAATTGCACAATTTACACGCGCATTTGGCCTATTTCCCAGAAAACTTGGGAGCAGTTTACAATGAACAGGGAGAAAGGTTTCATCAAGACAGTGCACGCTTCGAAAAATGGTTCTCTGGGAAGTGGAACTCAAGTATGTACAAGTATAAGTATAAGTATGTATTCAAGTATGTTAGCAGACTACTGCTGGTCACTCATGCGTGAAACTCCCAGAGATTAGTACAAGAGAAAAGCTACCTCCAAGTAAAACCACTCTCTTTAAGTACGTGTATCCGATGCCAAGTATTTTGAACCATAAACATTGTAAGTAAAAAAGCACAAAATGTATCAGTACATCAATACTCTCTTCTTGTACTCTTTCAGTGTTAGGTAGGCTTTGAAGAACCATAAAAACCTGATAAAACTGCACAATATCATATCATAGCTACACCAGACTTATTAAAAGTTGAAATTTCCTGAAAAAGGGGGAGTGGCCCGCCCCCAAACAATGGTGGGTGATGGAGCAAAACGAAGGTCAGATTCGGATTCAGGGGGTCAAAATACATTAAGATCACATATTAAAGTTCAAGGGGAATTTTTGATGCAGACCAGTGTTATTTGCACTCGATCTGCTAGTTCCATGGCTACAAAAAAATAGTTCTGTTTCTTATCACGTGGTCAGCCAATTATATGATTGAACTATTTAAGAACAGAAGAGGTAGAGGTGGAAAAGACACTAGTCAGAGTTATCTACACTGAAAGTAATGAATTTCATTATACAGCCAGACTTTGTGGTGAATGAAGTGAAGGTATCATTTGCAGGGTTCTAAGTAGATGCTTTTTGGAGGGCCTGGCATGCTGATAAGCACAGGCTACTTTATACTCAGTGAGGAAGACATGGTAAGCCTCCTCACTCTTGTTTTATTTAGTAAAACCTTTAGAGGTACAAACCAGCCTTTCGGCTGTTGACCTAAACAACAATTAATGAAATTAAATTTGTATACGCCAACGGCTGACCCGTTGGCGTAGTGGTCAGCGCAACTGGCTTCTACGCCGGGGTCTAGGGTTCGATTCCCGGTCAGGTCTGGCATTTTTCATCACTCATTTTCGTTATCATAATTATTTACAGTCTGCATTAGCAGAATTTGCAGAACAGTCAGACGTAAAACCAAACAAAGAAAATTGTAACGTAATGCGAAAATAAATAAATGACTTCCTGTTCTACCATAATACTTGAAATCTAGTATTAGATTGTGCAGTTTTCTATAAAAATTTCTTTTTTGCAATTTTTGTAGCAAAGTTACACGAATTTGATAACTGAGAAAATCCGTAAGCATTCCAAACCTGAGACTAAACAAGAAGCGCCCTCAATCTTCTACACTGGGAACTGGAAAATACCATTCAAATTTATTTCCAGTCGTGGCCCGAATTCTCCAGTCTCAGTATGGTTAGAACAAGACAAAGATGTATTTGACAATCCGCATAAAACTTCAGCTTCAGAAGAATGGGTTCTTGCTGATCCTTCATTTTCAGGTAATAATAATTATTAGGTCTACTATTATAATTACTATTATTATTATGTAATGGTACTGATCATTTATATTCATTCCTTTTAACAAAAAAACTGTTAAACGTAATTTTTGTATTACTTTCTCTTGCCTATGAATATATAGGAAGGAAAGTATTGTTTCATGTCGATTTTTCGAAATCGTGTTTTCACCGGATCTACACATTTTCAGACCCTCTTACCCCAAAAAACATGTTTTTAGCGATTCGTGTCTGTGTGTGTGCGTGTGTATGTGTGCGTGTGCGCGCGCGCGCGCGTGTGTGTGTAGGCAGAGTATCTCAAATACAAAACATCGTACAAAGTTAAAACTTGAAACTTAAGTTAGATACAACTAGAGAACCTGACACGAACATTTTCAACAAAATCGATTAACCGGAAGTAGTAATCTATTCGTGTCATTTTTCACTTTTTTGTGATTTTCTCAAAAACTGCTCCTACAATTTTTTTTAAAACTGCCTCATTCACTACATTTTTATGCTCTACAAGATAGGGTAGGCACCATGTTTGCTGATATGCTTGGGGAGGCTGCTCGTAAAAAAATTGTTTTTTTTAGATTGCGGCTTAGTATGCAATAAAGCGCAAAAATGTATAATAAAAGTTGTAGAGAATTTAAAAACCTACAACTATTATTACAAACATTTTTTTGTATAACGCTTAGTTTAGCGGTAATTATCGATTATTGCTTTTTTTTCTCACGAAAACGTGTAAATAACCAATTTTTTTAAGATTTCAGCCTTAGCATGCATTTTACGACAAAAAAGTACACAATCAAATTTATAGGAAATTAAAAAATGTACAACTTTTATTAGAGAAATTTTCTCTACAGAGCCTAGGTTAACGTGAAAGTATGAATTTCAGTATTTTTAAGCCAAACTGAGCCAACCCATGATTAAAATGAGGTTATGTTTATTGAGGTTTTTTTGTTTATTTCTAATGTTTTATTACCAATGTTAGGTTATATTGTTAATTGTTTTTAAGAGAAAGTTGTGTGAGCATTTCTTACCAGATTTTGTACCCTTTTTACTTTCTCTTGCCTTTATGAATATTATAAGTATTGTTTTCATGTCGATTTTTCGAAATTGAGTTTTCACCGGATATAGACGTTTTCAGACCCCTTGAACCCAAAAAACACATTTTTAGCGATTGGTGTGGGTGTGTGTGTGTGCGCGCGCGCGTTTGTGTTTGTTGTGTATAAGCAGAATATCTCAAGAACGGAACCGTACTAACTTGAAACTTAAGTTAGATACTACTATCGAACCCAACACAAACATTTTCATCAAAATCGGTCAACCGGAAGTAGTACTGTATTCAACCGGAAGTCAACCGGATTCGTGTCATTTTTTCACTTTTTGTGGTTTTCTCAAAACCGGCTTCTACGATTTTTGTTAAAATCGCCTCATTTAATACATTTTTTATGCTCTACTAGAAAGGGTAAGCCCCATGTGTTCTGAAATTCTTGAAGAGGCTGTGCTCTCGTAGAACAAATTGTGTTTTTAAGATTGCGGCCTTAACGTTTTTTGGAATAAAAACTGCAAAAACCCCAACAAATTAAAAATCGTTGGATGGAGAAAACTCTGAATTTGATTAATGTGGAAAAACTGGAAATGTAAAAATTTTCAATTTTTCCGTTCCGGGTTACCTTAAGAAATAATGAAACAATGGTTTTTTTTCTTTACATATTTTAATTCAAATTGATAGCTTCAAGTAACTCGGGGAGATAATATAACCCAAGACCAGCGAAAATGAAACGAACAACAACAGACGAGGAAAGAAGATGGCCGACGCACTTCGAGGAACTCACCACTTGTATAAGAAAAAAACACTCTTAAGACAAACCAAGATTAGACATTATGATACTGTAATTAAACGTAAGTGTCTGTGCGCGAGTAAGTGCCTTAGAATGACCGGATAGGCTGGTATACGAGAGAATACTAAGAATACTAAGGCTCGTATACTAAGAGAAGCAGATAAAATTTGGGAGGAAGATCGTCCGTAAGATAATGGGTCCGAAGATAGTAAACGGAAAATATAAGTTACAAAGTTAGGAAGAACTGTACAAAAAAAATTAATTATTAATGGAAACGGTTAGAAAAACGATTGTAATTTTACGGACACCTATGTAGAATGGATAACAACCGGTTGACAAAACAAATTTTTAAGACACTAAACAATATTAGACCTAAGATGTCGGTTAAATGTAGTATAAATAAATCAGAAAGGGTATTGAGAAAAAAGGAATAAACCGAGAAAACTTAATGAATCGAACCACATAATCATAAATAGTTACAGACTTTAAGAGCTTCCATGAAGAGAAAAAACAGACCACCGGGTGGCCAGAAGAAAAAAGAAAAGCCTACAGTGAGCGAATGCTGAGAATCTGGGCTGCAAGAAGAGCTTCCAGAAACGTCTAAAATAACCTCACGTGGTCTAAAATTTGCCTTGTACGAGCCAAAAAAAAACCTGGAACATGGTTTAAAACTAGTTGATTATATTAATTTCTACCAACTCGGTTATTGGAATGAATGTGGTAATAGGATATGGATATGTGTATAAAAATTAATTTTAAAATTATTAACATTAATAAGAGAACATCGTGTGAGTGTTTCACACCAAATTTCTTATTATTTTTATTTGTTTCAGTTTTGGCTAGATTTGATTACGAAGATGTCCATTGGGATAGTTTAATTTCAGTGGTTAATGACAAAAGCAAATCTAGTATTTTACCGGCCAAAGGGAAAGCTAGATTGTACAACGACTCAATGGCATTTTCATGGGATGGTCATAAAAAATACTTGTCCACACTGCGTGTTTTAAGTGGTCTACGATTTGACAGATCACTGCCAGGTTGGACTGAAGGAATTAGAGTGATTTACAAGGTCAAATCTTTATTGAAACCTTTTAAAGATGATTATATGCTATTGCAGGTAACGATTTTTCTCTGATCTTTGTATCTTATAAGTTCTTTAAAGCATGAGTGGCTTTCATTAATCGTAGAAATCTAAAGTTTCTAGAAACGATCACTTACACTAACGCGTAACCTGAGAGACTATGATTTAGTAGTAAACCGCCTTGGTAAGGCCCTTAAGAAAAGAGCGCAGATTCTCTGAACTCATGGCTTATTTTAGGGCACTCGTAACCGCCTATACTTTACCATGTTAATTTTATGTGTATTGAAGACCCATTATCTTAGGAACCAGTAAAGCTAGAGGCTTCAAATTTTTGCTGGTTATTTGGGATACTATGTAGATTGAATGCATCTAGAATTATAACAAAGCACCAATTTACACATTAAATATACAGTTTAATTATTTTATACCATTTTTTGTCAAAACTAAAGAGAATTAAATTTTTTTTTTTAATTCTAGATTGTTTGAAAGACATATACATACTGCATAATCACAAAAAAATTTAAGTAATTATCTTCAGTGGTTCCTGAGATAACGGGTCAAACGTATAAAAAACACAATTTTCGGAAAACGCTATTTAAACATTACATAAACAAGTTATTTTTGTCACCTACCTTTAAAGCAATTCCGAATGGTGGCTGACGATTCATATGTTCGTGTGGGAGATCCAGTCACGTAACAACTTGTTTTATGACTACCCCGCTCAGTAAGCTTTTCTCCTTTCGCAAACCTACCCACCCGGTGTTCTGTTTTTGCTCTTCATCGAAGCCCTTAAAGGCTGTAAATAGCTGTCTGAATTTGGTTCAGTTCATTAAGTTTTCTCAGTTTACTCCGGTTTTCTCAATATCCTTTTTGGTTCTTTAAACCATTTATTCGACACCTTATTTTAGTGTCTTAAAAATTTGTTTGTCATCCCGTTGTCATCTATTCTATATACTTGTCCATAAAATTGTAGTCTTTTTTCAAATTGTTTCCATTAATAGTATTTTCCTTGTACAGTTTTTGTCGACCTCGTGACCTTTATTGTCCGTCTAAAATCTTTGGACCCATTATTTTAAGGACTATCTTCCTCTCAAATTTTTCTGTTTTTCTTAGACCAGCCTTCCAGGTCATTTTAAAGCACTCACTCGCTTACAAATACACAGGTTTTATCAAAGTATTTTAATAACTAGGGTAATCTTGGTTTGTCTTGAGATTGCTTTCTTTTTATAAAATTGGTGAGTTCCTCGGAGTGCACCGGCCGTCTTTCCTCGTCTGTTGTTGATCGCTTCCTTTTCTCTGATCTTAATATAATTAATTCCAGATTGACTGAGAATGACGTATAACTTGCAAAGGCATCAACTACAAGTAAATCTTTAAATTCTGTATTTATGTACCAATTTTTAAGTTTATCAACTAAATACCCCGTATGATAAACGCGTTAATTCCACTTTTTTGGGAAATTGATATATCGGTATCCCTGCAATCTGCGTGATAAGATCTATTAGAATTGAAGGTTTTTCAGTGTCTGACTGCGTTTAAAATGCCTTAGAAAGAGTATTGAATGTTGGTCCAATTTGAAAAATGAGTTATTTCTATCTCAAGCAGATCCAAAGTGCGTCAATTCAAACTGTTATATTTAATTTGCTAATTGCGTTAAAATCGATCAAAATTACATGACTGACTCAGAAAAAACAGTTTCAAAACCAGTTAATAATTTCACTTTTTTGCAATTATAACTTCATATTTTTTTAGTTTAGTTTCTTATAGCAATATAATAATAATAATATTACTACTAGCGATAATATTACTTACCAGCTAACGAAGTGTTTTCGGGCCCATGTTTATAACTGTTTTCTTACTTTTAGCTATAGAATGAGCTACCAAGAGATTTTGTATATTTCTGAATCACCTGTAAAACGGGTTATTAAACTGTAACTAAAAAAGTATGGCTGACTGTACAGTTCCAAAACCAGTTAAAAACACTTTGCAGATGTAAAACACGTTATTTCCAACATACGTTATTAAATAAATAACTAATTAATTGAATATGTGAAATTATACAGCTTTTTAACAATGAACCATAAATTTTTTTTAATTTTTGTTAAAATCGTTGGCTGGTTGTCTAGGAAATATAACATTTTTCATTTAATTTTGTTTTCGCTAAATTTTTTTTAACTGGAATTAACTCGTCGTTCAGCGAATGTTTCCTCCGTCAAATAGAACATCTGAAATAGAAACGAGTTCTCTCATTTTTTAATTAATTGAGCGTCGAAACAATATAATACAGTCGTATAACTTCCAACAGGATAAGGATAAAAAATCGGTTATGATAGGCCTCAACAGAACTATTTTCTCCGTCAAATGGATGTTTTGGCAAAGAAAAAAGTTCTTTCATTTTTTATTTAATTGAGCGTCGAAACAATATAATACAGTCGTATAACTTCCAACAGGATAAGGATAAAAAATCGGATATGATAGGCCTCAACAGAACTATTTTCTCCGTCAAATGGATGTTTTGGCAAAGAAAAAATATCTTTCATTTTTTATTTAATTGAGCGTCGAAACAATATAATACAGTCGTATAACTTCCAACAGGATAAGGATAAAAAATTGGTTATGATAGGCCTCAACAGAACTATTTTCTCCGTCAAATGGGAGGTTTGGCAAAGAAAAAAGTTCTTTCATTTTTTATTTAATTGAGCGTCGAAACAATATAATACAGTTGTATAACTTCCAACAGGTTAAGGATAAAAAATCGGTTATGATAGGCCTCAACAGAACTATTTTTTCCGTCAAATGGATGTTTTGGCAAAGAAAAAATATCTTTCATTTTTTATTTAATTGAGCGTCGAAACAATATAATACAGTCGTATAACTTCCAACAGAATAAGGATAAAAAATCGGTTATGATAGGCCTCAACAGAACTATTTTCTCCGTCAAATGGGAGGTTTGGCAAAGAAAAAGGTTCTTTCATTTTTTATTTAATTGAGCGTCGAAACAATATAATACAGTCGTATAACTTCCAACAGGATAAGGATAAAAAATCGGTTATGATAGGCCTCAACAGAACTATTTTCTCCGTCAAATGGGAGGTTTGGCAAAGAAAAAAGTTCTTTCATTTTTTATTTAATTGAGCGTCGAAACAATATAATACAGTTGTATAACTTCCAACAGGTTAAGGATAAAAAATTGGTTATGATAGGCCTCAACAGAACTATTTTCTCCGTCAAATGGATGTTTTGGCAAAAAAAAAATATCTTTCATTTTTTATTTAATTGAGCGTCGAAACAATATAATACAGTCGTATAACTTCCAACAGGATAAGGATAAAAAATCGGTTATGATAGGCCTCAACAGAACTATTTTCTCCGTCAAATGGATGTTTTGGCAAAGAAAAAAGTTCTTTCATTTTTTATTTAATTGAGCGTCGAAACAATATAATACAGTCGTATAACTTCCAACAGGATAAGGATAAAAAATCGGTTATGATAGGCCTCAACAGAACTATTTTCTCCGTCAAATGGGAGGTTTGGCAAAGAAAAAAGTTCTTTCATTTTTTATTTAATTGAGCATCGAAACAATATAATACAGTCGTATAACTTCCAACAGGATAAGGATAAAAAATCGGTTATGATAGGCCTCAACAGAACTATTTTCTCCGTCAAATGGATGTTTTGGCAAAGAAAAAAGTTCTTTCATTTTTTATTTAATTGAGCGTCGAAACAATATAATACAGTCGTATAACTTCCAACAGGATAAGGATAAAAAATCGGTTATGATAGGTCTCAACAGAACTATTTTCTCCGTCAAATGGATGTTTTTGCAAAGAAAAAAGTTCTTTCATTTTTTATTTAATTGAGCGTCGAAACAATATAATACAGTCGTATAACTTCCAACAGGATAAGGATAAAAAATCGGTTATGATAGGCCTCAACAGAACTATTTTCTCCGTCAAATGGATGTTTTTGCAAAGAAAAAAGTTCTTTCATTTTTTATTTAATTGAGCGTCGAAACAATATAATACAGTCGTATAACTTCCAACAGGATAAGGATAAAAAATCGGTTATGATAGGCCTCAACAGAACTATTTTCTCCGTCAAATGGATGTTTTGGCAAAGAAAAAAGTTCTTTCATTTTTTATTTAATTGAGCGTCGAAACAATATAATACAGTCGTATAACTTCCAACAGGATAAGGATAAAAAAATCGGTTATGATAGGCCTCAACAGAACTATTTTCTCCGTCAAATGGATGTTTTTGCAAAGAAAAAAGTTCTTTCATTTTTTATTTAATTGAGCGTCGAAACAATATAATACAGTCGTATAACTTCCAACAGGATAAGGATAAAAAATCGGTTATGATAGGCCTCAACAGAACTATTATCTCCGTCAAATGGATGTTTTGGCAAAGAAAAAAGTTTTTTCATTTTTTATTTAATTGAGCGTCGAATCAACATATTAGGCTACTAACGTGTAACTTCCTGCAGGATAAGAATACAAAATTGGTTATGATAAGCCTCAACAGAATCTTTTTTTAGTTATTTACACTTAAACCAGCGACGTCCTACCGTTTTAAGCCATTCATAGTTAGAAATAAAAATAATCACTGCATGAAAACTTGTAAAATACGGAGGGTAGGGCAGCAATTCGAATTGTAAATTTACCAGTTTTGTCTTAGCGGTTACGGTTGAGTGAGATGATCACGGTTTAAAAGAACTATTTTCTCCGTCAAATGGAAGGTTTGGCGAAGAAAAAAGTTCTTCCATTTTTTATTTAACTGAGCTTCAAATCAACATAGTTCTAACGTGTAACTTCTTGTAGGATAAGGATACAAAATTGGTTATGATAGGTCTCAACAGATACGTCTTTCAGTTATTCACACTTAAACTAACGATAGTCTAACGTTTTAACCCATTCACAGTTGGAAACAAAATATAAACACTACAGGCTAAATCTGTGAAATACGGAGGATGCAGCAGCATTTCGTATTGTACGTATTTCTACCAGTTTTGTCTTAATGATTACGGTTGAGTGAGATGGTGCATTTTAATGGTGAAAGATAACTCTTTTTTCGCCAAACGGGACATTTGATGAAGAAAAGTTTTAATTTTTTTTATTTAATTGAGGGTCGAATCAGCATAGGCACTTTCGTGCGAATAATGGTGAATTTATATTTCATCGACGGATGGTCATATAACATAGTAAAAATGAATTGTGCCTAAACTTGGCCAAACATTGCATCGAAGTAGTCACACGATTTCGTTTTCGGTCATGTTTTCTCGTTTATAGCTTTCTAATGCCTAATTTTTCGTGAAACTTGTTTTGTACACCTTCAATAGTGTGTACAAATAAATTTACCCGGCCGTCCGTTTACACGATATGAATGCATTTTGTTGACCGCATCCTATGCAGCTTAACCTTGTTAAACCAATGATGATTGAATCCGATTGCTCTTTGAAAACAGATTTTAATTTCCATCACTTTCTTGACTGGTTTTCCCATCGAAAAGAAAAGAAATTGTATGCCTGACCGATATTGCTATTTTCCATTGTAACAAAATGCAATGTTTGAACGATTTAACTAGCACTCAAAACAAACCAACGCCAATATGTTTGAAATAATTATGGCAGGCCTCGTTTATATTGTTGTACTAACATATGTTATACTATAGGTTTTAATCGGTGAAGAATTCAGTATTAAAACACATGTACTTATAATACCGCCCTCATATGTTAAAAAATTGAAGTTTTTTTACATAAAGTGAATATTTAAAAAATACTCCGATTTTTTGTTTTAATACGGCGGCCATTATAAAAATTGAACCTATCTAACTTTAAATGCTATAGCATTTAAAGTTAGAACTTAACTTAACTTAACTTAACTTAACTTTAAATGCTATAGCATTTAAAGTTAGATAGTCATTTTTTGTGGCATTTTTTAATGGCTTCTGTCAACTGAAAGGAGGTCCCTTAATTCCTTTTACAAAAGGCTTAAGGGAACCGGCTGGGATAGAAGGCGTGTGTCCTATCCATACATTCACGTTATGTAGCCTGCTAGTATCCGTTTGAACACTCATCAGCACGATGACTGTAACCCATGGTGAACGGAACTGGAAGGGTGGTTGCCTATCCCACCCTGGTAGATGGTGGCTTAGGGCATTCAGTTTGCCAACCAAAAAGCTGAAAACAACAGTAAACTACAGCTTTTCCGTCTGACTAGAATAATTATCGTGAAGAAACTCCTTCATGTATGATTCAAGTTAGGCGTACTTAGTATATGCAGGTCCTCAAGAGCTTCGGGGACATTAAGAACTTCGAGAACTTCAAAATATGAAAAAAATTATGATGAGGTCCTCTCTGGTAAAACATTCCGGAGGTAAACTTATCCTCCGTTTGGATCTCCGGGCGAGGACTGTCAGAGGGGACTTCATTTAAAAGATAAAAAATTCTGTTAGGAAAATGGAATGTTAGGAGTTTAAAACAAACTGGTAGGTTAGAGAATTTAAAAAGGGAAATGTATAGGTTGAAGTTAGATACGGTAGGTATTAGTGAGGTACGTTGGGACTATGATCAAGACTTATGGTCAGGGGATTATAGGGTTATTAACACTAAAGCTATCGTTTGGCAGGGGGGAGTGGGAATAGTAATGAAAAAGAAAATTGGAAAAAGTGTGATCTCCTATAAGCAGTGTAGTGATAGGATTATCGTGGTTGGAGTAGATACGAAACCAAAGCCCTCCACTTTAGTACAGGCTTACATGCCTACGTCTTCGCATAGAGAGGTAGAAATAGAACATGTATATGAGGAATTAGATGAAGTGACAAAATATGTCAAGGGTGATAAAAATTTGATAGTTGTGGGAGACTGAAATGCAGTAGTTGGAGAAGGAAAAGAATAAATATAATCGGAAAATATGGTTCAGGGAAGAGAAATGACAGAGGGAGTCGGCTGGAAGATTTTTGCTCCAAATATAATTTAGTGATAGGCAACACACTATTCAAGAATCACAAAAGAAGGCTGTACACTTGGATGATGCCAGGTGACAAGGGAAGATACCAAATAGATTACATAATGGTTAGACAAAGATTCAGAAACCAGATTATGAACTTTAAAGCCTATCCGGGTGCAGACATGGGAAGTGATCAGAATTTAGAAGTAATAGCTAGCAGGCTTAAACTTAAAAAAACTGACGAAGAGACAGGGAAATGCTAGGTGGGAAATAGACGAAATAAAAGAATAAAACAACCAAATAGGTTTTCAGGAGATTGTTTTAAACGGGATAGAAAAAAAGAGGTAATGACACAAGAAATATAAAGGAGGAGTGGATAAACTTCAAGGATGTGTTAGTAAAAGCAGCGGAAGAATGGACAGGACATAAAATTAATAAGAACAAAGCGAAAATGTTGTGCAGCAGCAAGAATGGTTTAGAAGAGATGGGAAATTCAAAAGTAGGCAATGAAAACATACACGAAGTTGGGGAATTCTCCTATCTAGGAAGTAAAATAAAAACGGATGGTAGAAGCACAAGTAATATCAAAAGTAGAATTGCTCAAGCTAGAAAAGCCTTTGAAATGAAAAACAGCTTACTAACTACAAATATTGACTTACAGATTAGGAAAAATTTCTTAAAACCCTATGTTTGGAGTGAGCATTATACGGGAGTGAAACGTGGGTGATACGGGCTGTAGAAACGAAGAGGATGGATGCTTTTGAAATTTGGTGTTATAGGAAAAGGTTAACGATTAAGTCGGTGGACAAAATAAGTAATTTATACCCCAACGAACTGTATATGAGACCTAGCCAATAACATCCAAGGTCGGGTGTGAGTGTCGCCTTTTCGCTAAGTCACACTCTGTTCCACCGAACTCCAGCTGACTTTTTGTTAGGCTGTCGTCCACAGCGGAACCACAACGTGACAACGCAGGATACAATTAGCAAAAGTCAATTGGTTCTGTGCTGTGATCTAGGTCACTACGCTCTGCCTTCATCTGCAGTCTCCAGTTAGTTAGGGTTTAGAGGTTCTTAGACGAGCGGTTGAAAAAATAAGTATATGGAAATATCTTACCAGAAGAAGGGATAGGTTAGAGGGGCATATCTTAAGACATCCAGGTATTGGTCTATCAATAATGGAGGGTAATACTGAGGGAGTGAATTGTAGGGGGAGGCAAAGATTAGAATATATAAAGCAGATTACAAAAGATGTAGGGTGTTGCAGTTATGTAGATATGAAACAACTTGCGCAAGATAGAACAGCTTGGAGAACTGCATCAAACCAGTCGAGAGACTGATGACAAAAAAATATTTAAACATTGGGAAATAATTTTTGAACTGAACCATTCACTTTTACAGCACTATTAACCCAAGTGTATTTTCGTTCATTTATAATATTATACAAATAAAACAGTAATAGACGTGTGATGAAAATGGTAAATTCTATTATATTTGTTAAGTGCCAGGCAGTCTTTACAACGGTACACGGCTCCAAGTACAGTCGGCTAAAAAATTTAAAACTGGATAGGCTACTTATTATGCGTAAACTTACGTATCTGTACTGACCTTTAAATAAAAACCATGAATGCAGAAAATAACAAGCTTTTATTTTTTATTGTTTTACCTCGTGTAGACCCAATTTTAGATCACGTGAGGTAACTTAAGATGTTTCTGGAAGCTCTTTTTGCAGCCTACATTCTCAGCATTCGCTCACTGTAGGCTTTTCTCCTTTCTTCTATCCACACGGTGTTCTTTTCTTGTTCTTCATGGAAGCCCTTAAAGTATGTAATTAATGTAATTAGTTACCTGGATTTCGTTCGGTTCATTAACTTTTCTCGGGTTATTACGGTTTTCTCAATATCCTTCCTGACGTCTTTAAACCATTTATCCGACACCTTACGTCTTAATTGTCAAGTGTCTTAAATATTTTGTTTTGTCATCCATTCTACTGTAAAGGCGTCCATAAAATTACTGCCTTCTCTTGCTAATCGTTTCCCTTAATCATTAATTTTCCTTGTTCAGTTTTTCTCAACCTCTTAACCTATATTGCCCATCTAATATCTCGTTCCCATTTTCTTGTGTAGAATAGTTCTATCAAATTTCTCTGCTTCTCTTAGACCAGCTTTCTCGGTCGTTCTAAAGCATTCACTTACAGATACACAGATTTTACGTTGGCTTTTCTTGAGAGTGCTTTCTTCTTATACAAGTGGTAAGTTCCTCAGAGTTCATCTGCCATTTTTCATCGTCTGTTGTTTTTCGCTTCATGTTCGCTTGTCATTGTTTGTACTCGTATTTTCTCCCCGAGGTACTAGACGCTATAAATTTTCCCAATTTTTTCGTATTGTGTTTAAGTTACACAGGGATGTTTTGATGTCCCTTATGTGTTTAGTTTTCGCGAATGAAGTCTGTAGTCATGTCTTTTCTGCCTGTTCTTTTAACACGTTGATTTGCTCCATTGCTGTTTCCGTTTTCCTAGAAACGATAACTGGGTAGTCAAGAAGCTTTTATTCAGTGTATCGGTCAAATTTCGTTAAGTAGTTTTAGATATAGGATTCTTCAAACACAACGGACTTATTAGTGGCGCGCACTGTATAGAAACACAACCAGACAGTATTACAGAAACAATGAAGTAAATATCCATCCATCTCAAGGTAATGTATACCCTTGTTACCATTCAAAGGTTAAAAAGATAATTAATTTATGCTTGAAATTTTACAGAAATTTTCTCGATGGCTAGTCGCCGGCATTTTCAAAGATTTGGAAGAAATTAACAAATTTGATGATGTAGATGTTGACAAAAGAAGATTATACGTCTTAATTAATGAATTCGCTTGCGTGATGGATTTACCAGAATGTATTGAAAGATATCAAAATAAATACGACGCATTGGTTAAATTCAAAAGGGCCTATTTCGCTAGAGCTGATGAATATAGTAAAAAATATGCAGAGAGTCTTAAACAAAGCGAAAGCGTTCCGCCAGTTTGGGAAGATCGAAATGAAGAGTAAGTCTAAAGAGAAGGGCCTATTAAAAAATGTTCAATTGTTTGGGTATTTCAAAGTTTGTACTTGCTCGTGCCTGGGCGTATTCTATTTTCAGGTGGTGAGGTAGCCTCACCATATCTTAGAGCACCCTTTGTAGAGGGATTACTATCGGTTTTATAATCATAGACACCTGAGTTTGAATCCTTGCATCTCCAAAATTATGAGTCAAATTTTAAATTACTTTACATAAAAATTTAGCTCATTTTATTCTGCGTTGACCTATAATAAACCTATATTTTTAATGTTGTTTAAAAATTGCCATATCGAGGTTGGAAGACAAAAAGACCCGATTTTTTGCTACCGCAACAAATTTCATGTGTTTCGAGGCGTGTAACTCGATAACTATTTGACAGAAAAGTTTGAAATTTTAAATTCGTACGTAATTTAAATTTTGATTAATTATCAGTATTCTGAACCCTTGCTATCTCGGTAACCGCTTGATCGTTCGGCACGGGCAAACCATCGTTTTATTCAGCGTGAAAAACTTAGTACAAATACAGATATGTTAATAACCTGAAATATTGATTGGCTATTGTTGTAGTAGAATTTTTAAAATTTAGAAAAATGACTGGGTAATGCGGGAGGTGGTCGCTATTATCTATGTTGCCAGTTCGTTTACGTGACATCCATCGGAAGGTCTACCTGAATTGACAGACTGCACTATCAATTAATTCTGGTAGACAGTCAGATTCAGGCAACATGGATAGTAGCGCCCACCCCCCGCATTACCCATCTATTTTTAAAAAATTTTTAAATTCTACTACAACATTGGCCAATCAATATTTCATATTATTAACATTATCTGTTCTAAGTTTTTTACGCGGAATAAAACGATAGTTTGCCCGTGCCGAACGATCGAACGGTTACCGAGATAGCAAGGGTTCAGAATATTGTTAATAAATCAAAATTCAAATAATATACGAATTTAAAATTTCATACACGCTGTAAGAATATAATATTGTCTATGTTGTGTTAAAATTTCAAACTTTTCGATCAAATAGTTACCGAGTTACACGCCTCGAAACGCATGAAATTTGTTGCCTTAGCAAAAAAAACCGGGTCTTTTTGTCTTCCAACCTCAATATAGCAATTTTTGAACAACATTAAAAATATAAATTTGTTATAGGTCAACGCAGAATGAAATGAGCTAAATTTTGATGTAAAGTATGTTGAAATTCGACTCATAGTTTTGGAGATGCAAGGGTTCAAACTCGGGTGTCTATGATTATGAAACTGATAGTAGGTAATCTATTCCAAAGTATGTCCACACACGTCCGCTTTCTTTTTCACCTTGCGATTCGACATGGGATGTTGAATGTGATTGACGCATGGCTCAACACATGCGCTTAGAAGCATACCACATTCCCGCACTCGTTTTAAAAGCTTTATCTCAAAAACATCATTACGAATATTTTTGAACACTACACTAAATTAAAACCTATTCTTTCCTGCATTGATTGGTTTGATTTAGATTGTTTTACTTGTAAATTAGTTGAAGATAACTCCAGAAATTTTCGCAAAAAAGTACTTAGTTTTTAGACGGTTTTCCGTTAACGTGGTTTTTAAACATCCGTTACTCCGTCCAGGCTTTTCATAAAAATCGGCATTTACGTGCGTTGAAGATAAGAGTTTTTCTATAATATGAATGTTTTAAAAGTTAAATCTCATGTTCCGTTTTAATATACTGGCCATTTTTTTAAAAGTGTTTTTTTGGCTCCACGTAAAGGTAGGGAAATGATTTTTGAACTGAACCATGAATTTTCACAATAGTATTATGTCAAGTAAAGCGTTTATTTTTTTAATAAAAATATCGTAAAATAATTCAAAATGAGCTACGGAATGAGTTGTAGCAGGAAAAACACAGAAGTTTGTTTTTATAAATGACTAGACTCGGAGCGGATACCGCTATATAGCTCAGTTTCCTCTCAAGAAGTTTAGAGGATAATAGAAATTTCTATTAACACCACATATATTTTTCTAATTACAAATGAAAAATACGATACATGGCACAATACTGCTGTAAAAATTTATGATTCAATCCAAAAATCATGTTCCTATCTTGACGTGAAGTCTAAATACACATTTGAAAAATAAATGGTCGGCATTTTAAAATGGAACATCAGAAATGTTCATGGAGAGAAAACTCTGATCTTCAACGTAAACGCCGTTCTTTTATGAAAAGCCTGGACGGAGTAACGGACGTTTAAAAATTACGTTAACGGAAAACCTGCTAAAATCTGAGTACTCGTTATGCGTAGATTCCTGGATCTC